>CM060606.1:11574126-12254959 GCA_030578255.1 Tiaroga cobitis
GCATAGAATCTTGCTGTACATAAAGCAATATTGATTTTATATTGTTTCTATGTTGATTCAATGTTAAATAACTGATTTAATTATGGTTGAAATAATATTGATTTTATGACCATATTGGTTGATTCTTCATCGTTGAAATAACATTATTTCAGGGTGCAAACCTGATGAAAAAAATCAATGTTAAATTTCAAAATTGATTCAATGATCTTTTGGTTAATGCATTAACATTGATTCAATGTAGGTTCAATGTTGGTCTGCTATCTGGGTATGGTCCTGAAACTGCGGTCCTAGAACTGGGGTCCTGAAACTGCAGCCTCCGGTTGAGCAGGAATACCTTTCTAATGTCTGACACCTTTTTTTTAATGATTATATTTTTTAATGATTATTTTATTACTGATAATATATCAACATCAAACTCAAATTCACTGATTTATGGTATACCTTATATTTCATACTTTAACAGTTGAATTTTAACCTTGCATTTTGTAGCTAGGCAGTAATGATACATTATTATATCACTTGTTAAATGGTTATTTAATAATTATTAATTACATTCAGTCCCGCATGAACAGATTCGGTTTGTTTGCAGATTCGATGTGCGCTCACGCGCTCTGCTCACGCACGAGGCTTCGGGTTGCTATGACGACGCGTGTTATGAATTCTGACTGCAAATATCAACACTTTGATCGCTGTCTGTTGGTTGAGAGACGAGGCGATTTCAGAGACTTTTGCTGAATATTTTCTTGTGCTGAACTTGAGATTTTGAAGCTGTTCGGAGGATTTCAGAGAGGAGACTTTTATTCTAGAAGGAGATCGGATAATATATCCTAGCTGACGCTACATCGTTTTATTTATTTTTTATTTAATATTATTTCTGAGGACTCTTTAATTTGATTGTTCTTTTCTTATTTGGAGTTTGGAGTTTTATTTTATTTATTTATTTGGGTTTTTTTGGGGGGGCTGGGGTATTTCTGAGGAGCATTGTATTTAATTGTATTGTATTTTGTATTGTATTGGTATTGTTTGAAGGAGGATGCCAGGCCCGACACGGACTCAGAGCCAGGAGCTTATTCCTGGATATTTAACACCTCTGTCTTGTGAGTTTGTTTCTGTGTCCACAGGTCCGGCTCACAGGGAGAGAGAGTGGCAGAGAGACAGCCAGCAGAGCCCAGATGATGGACGTCCGTCCACTTCATCTCAACACTCTCGCAGAGGTCCGGCAAAGGAAAAGGAGATGCCAATGAGGAAGAGGAGGAGGATGGGGAGTTTTGTGAAGCTTCATTACTGTGACAGGAGCGGCATCATCTCAGACCAGAAAACTGCACCGATACATGAGAGAAGAGCTGAGGGTAAATCGAATGACCATTGGAGAATATCACTGGAGTGTCATTAATTACACCATATATGACCACACCATATTATTATATCAAAATACAACTGAAGTTTGATCAAGCCAATAATCAGATTTATTTTTTATTCCAAGACATATCATAACATATTTAAACAAAAATAAAACATTTCAAGAATAGCCATAATATGAGTATGCAATGTTTAATAATTATAATTATTAGTTTGAAACATGCTTTTGTCTGATACTCCCTGCTTTAGATCAGAGTGGTGTCAAGTCCAGTGCCTGTGCAGCAGAGGATCATGGTCTTCAGGACGCTGTATCCAGTGGTGTTGAAGATCAGCGGGTTCAAACCCCTCCAGCTCCAGTCCACCACAGTCCAGCTCTTCTCCAGGAATGCTTTAAGGTATTGGCCCTAATAAGCTACAAATGAATTTGAATATATATTAACATCTGGAAGATGTTAACACCTTTTTGTGCATATGTTTTAAATGTTCTTTGTTTATTGTGATATGGGAAGAAATGAAGGTCAAATCTCTTGTGTGTGCTCTATGTACATCATCAGCCTGTTAGTGAGGAAAGTGCTAGTCAGGAGCGAGCGAGGAAGAAGAGTAGTTGTGTAGATCTGCTGCCTCTCCACTGGAGTTCTGGAGAGCATCTCTCTCTTCACAGCAGTGGCTCAGGTCAGGGGCAGAGAGTGGAGGATCAGACCACTGACACCATTAGTGAGAGACACGCCGAGGGTAAATCCAGTCCCACCAGTTGAGAATGTGGAAATGCTCTGTTTATTAGTGCTCTGTACATCAGAAAGTCTACATCATTTTCAGCCAGATATGAGGATCCATTAATGGAAACTTAATTAATTAAGGGAATTTTTCTGTTCCCTTGGATGAAGTGCCATTAATTACCATATGTCACAAACTCACACCTATATCAAAATCCAAAAGTTTGGTCAAAGTTATGATTTTTCCATGACATGTCTTAAATATTTAAACAGAAGTTTTATTTTTTAAATCAGAGGATCATGGTCTTCAGGACGCTGTATCCAGTGGTGTTGAAGATCAGCGGGTTCAAACCCCTCCAGCTCCAGTCCACCACAGTCCAGTCCGTCCAGCACCGGCTCACAGCAACAGAGCGGACGTGACAACTGAGGGTGAGTGACGGCCGTGACCTCAAACATTAAACTCACGGGTGTCCATGACACTAAAATGAATCATCTTTTTGCAGACGGCATTTTGAGCCGGTATGAAATGGGCAGAATGCTTGGCGAGGGATCGTTCGGCTCTGTTTATGAAGGGAAACGCTTGGAGGACGGCCTTGAGGTATCCGCATTTTCTGACAATATTTACCCAGCAAATTATTTTGCCTCACTATTTCCATTTCAAGTCTTTTTGTGGATATTTTCCCACTATTTACTGCATTTGACGTTAGAAATGTAACATTGTTTTTTTGGTTGATCAGGTGGCAGTGAAAATTGCCAGGAAGCCGCAGAACATGAAATACATCTACATTGTAAGTCGGCTACGCTCACTATGTGTTTTTCAAATTAAAGTATGTAAACATAATGACAACACCTCCATATAACAATGATCTTTGTTCCAGCCTGGTCATCCCGCACCCGTCCCATTAGAGGTCGGCCTATTAACCCTTGCTAATAGCGGCCCCAAAGTCTCCGAGATCATTGAGCTGCTGGACTGGCAGGACCAGCCTGACCGATACATCATGGTCTTGGAGCGTCCCGCACCCTGTAAAGATCTGTGGGAGTTCTGGAACGGTCACGAAGGAATCCTAAACGAGGACACAGCACGGTTTATTATGGCGCAGGCAACAGTGGCGGCTCAGATGTGCTGTCGCCGTGGAGTGTTTCACCGGGATATTAAGCTGGAGAACCTGCTGATCAACACAGAAACTCTTGAGGTCAAACTGATCGACTTCGGGTGCGGGGATCTCCTGCAGGACTCTGGCTATGAAAGATTCTGTGGTATGAATTATGAATCAAACCTGTAGTTTGGGACTTCAGTTCTAGTGACTAGTTCAATCGGTGTCATATAAACCATATCTCTCATTTGAGGCAGCATTTTCCTAAATGAAACACACCGGATGTTTTTACCACATGCTCTGGTATTTCATGCTCTGGTACTTACCCATCAGACAACTCTTTTTCCTGCAGGCACTCTAGACTACCGCCCGCCTGAGTCCTGCACAGAGGGCAAGTACCACGGCAAACCAGCGACTGTGTGGTCTCTGGGAGTGCTCTTATTCCTGCTGGTGTGTGGACGCTTTCCAGAAGCACGAGACAGGCGAATGATGGATGAAGACGTCTGGTCTGAGCCGGGCTTGTCCAACGGTAAGATGGCGTTCATCACAACAAAGAAGAACAGCCGTCATTTAAATCATCCAAAACAAAGAAATTACGAAAAAGTTACACCAAAAGATAGATATTGGATAATACAAGCATTTTTTCAGATTTTCTGAGCGTACTTTATAGAAGAGTCGTATCTTACAGCTTAACACACAGACAGCCGGTGTAAAGTTGAAGGTAATAATCTGACTCGCTTCTATCGCTCTGCACAGAATGCTGCCTCCTGATCCGATCCCTCCTGAAGGAAAGCCCAAGACAACGCATTTATTTGAGGAAAATCCTTCGGCATGAATGGTTTAAGGTAATGAGCCTAAGATCAGCTACTAATGATTTAGAAGATTAAATTCACTTTTCATTGTAAAGATTTTAAAAATGTTTTCTTCTAATTGTAATCTACGACTGTAACCTTTTTTGTTTGTTTGTTTCGGGTCCCAGAATAAGACATGAAGAGGAATGTGAGGATTTGTCTCGTAGTTCCTGTGAAAGCTGCTCTCCACAGATCCTGCACTGGATCCAGAGCTTCAGTCTTCGGCTGCTCCTCCTCCTGCTGTGCATCTACAGCTGATGTGAGGCTCCCACAATGCTTTAGCTACTTTGTCTGGCTCCTGGTTTTGAGGAAGGAATATTTCCATCTAGCAGTATTTGGTGACCACACATGAAAATGCAATGTAGATCGTGTAAATGATATTACAAATCTGTGTTTTGTTCCCGATCAAATAGTTTTGACTGAGGGCAAAGTTAAGTTTTATAACTTTATATATTTTTTTAACCTTTGTACTTTGACTGAATTGTTGGCTTGTCTGTTTTCTACACTTTGTATTCTTGTATAATGGCTGTTATTGTTCATTAACTATTATTGTTCAGTAAATAATATTTTATATAAACAATATTGGCGTACCTGATTTTGAGAGATGGTGTGTGTGTTCGAGCGCTTAACACTGTGATTGCTATCAGGATATGAGGAGACTTTCAACCAGCATAATAAAAAAATTAATTGTAGACAGTCACCTATTGCACCTCAGCATTTTCCACACACTTTTATCTTTATATGGAAAAAATGATATTCTTCAGGAGGGGCAGGTCCTCTATCCACCTTATTTTTATTTAAAAAAAAAAAAAAAAGTATGCCAAGGTATCAACAATACAAGTACATAGCAAAAATGTAAAAGTTACATCCAATTAAATGATACTAAAATCCATAATGTATACACGGGCCTATACATAGAGGTTTCATATAGCCTATATATACATATAAAAACAGAAGAAAAACAGAACAGAAAACTTTAATGTAGTGAATTAAAAAGTTGAAACAAGGTTATTGTCTTGAGAGCTTTAAGATTCTCAGATGATGAAATATTTTGGATGTACTGTTGGACCTCTCTCCTAAAAACAGTGAATAAAGGATTTTGAAGAGAGAATTTACAGCGGTGAATGTGAAATTTTGCCAGGAGCAATAATAGATTAATAATAAAGTATTCATTCGTTTTTGCTTTTTCTATATTAAAAAGAGAGAGAGAGAGAAACCCGGAAGAACATTGCAGTTAATTTGTCCCAAAATTGGTCTCAAAATAGTTGTGTGTGAGGACAATCAGGGCACCACAGAAAGAACGTGTGTCTATATCTGACTTAAACCTTTTCAAAAAAGCTTTAGCAGGGTTACATTTGTGTAATAATTTGAATGAAATGTCTCTTGTTAGTTATTATGTATTTCAAAGGCAAAGTCCATACTTTTTTCCAATCAATATGGTCAATCAAATTCATCCAATATGACGCCACATGTGGAATTGTTACAAGCTCCTTTTAAAAGAGAGATCTAATTCTATAATTACGTGATGAAGGATGTGACAAAACGCACAGTTTTCCTACTGGGAGTTCAAATGGGGTTTTATCTGTGACTGTTGTAATGATATAGAATTTGAATGTGATTTTAGGATTATGTTGCTCTGTCCCTACAGCACTGTGGTCAACTGTGGTTGTATTAATATGAGTGTACTCTATAGTGTAGGGTTCTGTATTAACTGATCAGGTTGAATGGGCACAGTAGCATTACAATATAATTAACGTCTAAGTTCGTAAGGAGGATTTGAGACAGAAATTTCACTACAACTTGAGAAATTAAAAAAAGAAAATGTACTGAATTGGTACCAGTTCAAAGTTTATAAACATACAATCAATAGAAAACAAATACAAGCAGGCCTGTTTCGTATGACAAATAAAATAAATGGTTCCCCAAACACAGTTAAGAAAGTCTTTTCATTGTGTTGTTATAAAGTCTGATCATTCCAGGAAAGAAATATTGAAGTAGAAAAACAAATAGAAGCAGAAGTAATAACGTGACAGAAGAAAGATTTATTAGCCATGTAGTTTTAAACTCAGTTTCACTGGAAGTAGGCTATCCGAAGTTTATGGTGTGTGTATTCTCTTATCTGTTTGATGACAGATTAAGGATACTGAGCTCGCTCCAGAGAAAGATGTGTGTGACATCAACTAGGCACTGTTGGCTCGCCGTTCACTCGTCCACACTGTTAACCCTTGGTGTAAAAAAGGCCAAATTCTGACAGTATCATACCATTTTCCATTAAAACAGTAATATACCGTAGAAAACAATGCATTCTGGGTTACATTTGACATTTTCGAGAAAATAGTCTACAGTAATATACTGTGAATTAACAGCGCTCAAAAAGGGCACTCAGAGGCTGTGTTCCAAATCACACCATATACCCTCATTATTCCCTACATTAGATCACTAAGGTAAGGTAATTTATTTATAAAGCACAATTAAAAACACTGGGTAGTTGACCAATGTGCTGTACAATTTTTGAAAAACATGCCAAGAGCAAATGTACATAACATTTATACAAAGCAATACATATTTCTGACAACTCTCACAAAACAAACAAGCTACCAACATATCAGCAATTAGATTTCGACAGAAAAGCCAGAGAAAAGAGATGAGTCTTTAAAAGGGATTTAAAAGATACCACAGTGGAGGCAGTTCTACTATGCAAAGGCAGACTATTCCAGAGTTTAGGAGCCAACACCGAAAAGGAACGATCACCCCAAAGTTTACGTCTAGATTTTGGGACAGTTAAGAGTTTCTGGTCAGAAGACCTAAGTGATCTTGATGGTGAGTATATCTGCAACAACTCTGAGAGATAAGGTGGTGCCATACCATTTAGTGATTTAAAAACAAACAACAAAATCTTAAAATCAATCCTGTAGCGGATCGGCAACCAATGTAATGAAAATAAAATTGGAGTAATATGATTCCGCTTTCGGGAACCTGTCAACAGTCTAGCCGCGGCATTTTGGACAATTGTAAATTGAAAAAACAATTGTCCGAATGTTGTAAATTTAAAGTATGTATTAGATGTATGAAAGTGTTAGCTATCATGAATCAGTAACACTTTACAATAAGGTTTCATTAGTTAAATTAATTAACATTAACTAATAATGAACTGCACTTTTACAGCATTTATAAATCTTAGTTAATATTAATTTCAGCATTTACTAAAACATTAAAATCAAAAGTTGTATTTGTTATCATTAGTTAATGCACTGACTGTGACATAACATGAATAAACAATTAACAGTAACAAATGTGTTGCTCATGGTTAGTTCATGTTAGTTCATGAGTAATGAAATGAACCTTATTGTAAAGCGTTAGTATGAAATCAAAGATACAAGTTCCTTACAATTTAGAGTTGGACATGGACTTAAGATTTCATTTAACTAACGTTAGATGTAGCCTATTTCCCTTTGCACTTTTAGTCCTTGGATAAAAACGAATGAACTCAGAATGCGTCTGAAATTGTGTTATACTTTTATTATAGTTAAGAATAACTCGCATGCTGCCGCAACTTTTAGAGTAGCATGGTGATGGTAGAATAATGTAATTTTCCGTATTAGCTCTACGTTACCTGCTGCTCGTTTGAAGACTCGCGCGAACTGCTGTACCAGAACCGTTAACGGTACGGAGGCGCTGCAAAGGAAACTCCGCCTACCACTTCTCCGCCAATTTTTTTTTTATAATATTTGTTTGTATTATTATTGTTAGTGGCAAGGGTGTGTAAGTGTATTGGTATTTATTATAAAATTTATAATAATTATTATTATTATTTACAATTATCAGAAAAGGCGGGCACAATACATTGTTGAGACAAAAGGGGCAGATGCTTGCCTGTGCACGCCACTGTTTAATTGCAACCCTTACATGGTCTCTGTCTGAAAGGAGTCATTTAAAAATTCAAGCACAAGCCTAATAAACTAGCATAGAATCTTGCTGTACATAAAGCAATATTGATTTTATATTGTTTCTATGTTGATTCAATGTTAAATAACTGATTTAATTATGGTTGAAATAATATTGATTTTATGACCATATTGGTTGATTCTTCATCGTTGAAATAACATTATTTCAGGGTGCAAACCTGATGAAAAAAATCAATGTTAAATTTCAAAATTGATTCAATGATCTTTTGGTTAATGCATTAACATTGATTCAATGTAGGTTCAATGTTGGTCTGCTATCTGGGTATGGTCCTGAAACTGCGGTCCTAGAACTGGGGTCCTGAAACTGCAGCCTCCGGTTGAGCAGGAATACCTTTCTAATGTCTGACACCTTTTTTTTAATGATTATATTTTTTAATGATTATTTTATTACTGATAATATATCAACATCAAACTCAAATTCACTGATTTATGGTATACCTTATATTTCATACTTTAACAGTTGAATTTTAACCTTGCATTTTGTAGCTAGGCAGTAATGATACATTATTATATCACTTGTTAAATGGTTATTTAATAATTATTAATTACATTCAGTCCCGCATGAACAGATTCGGTTTGTTTGCAGATTCGATGTGCGCTCACGCGCTCTGCTCACGCACGAGGCTTCGGGTTGCTATGACGACGCGTGTTATGAATTCTGACTGCAAATATCAACACTTTGATCGCTGTCTGTTGGTTGAGAGACGAGGCGATTTCAGAGACTTTTGCTGAATATTTTCTTGTGCTGAACTTGAGATTTTGAAGCTGTTCGGAGGATTTCAGAGAGGAGACTTTTATTCTAGAAGGAGATCGGATAATATATCCTAG
The DNA here is from genome assembly GCA_030578255.1 of Tiaroga cobitis. Taxonomy (NCBI): domain Eukaryota; kingdom Metazoa; phylum Chordata; class Actinopteri; order Cypriniformes; family Leuciscidae; genus Tiaroga; species Tiaroga cobitis. Next base: position 11,582,937 of record CM060606.1, read on the forward strand.
CTGACGCTACATCGTTTTATTTATTTTTTATTTAATATTATTTCTGAGGACTCTTTAATTTGATTGTTCTTTTCTTATTTGGAGTTTGGAGTTTTATTTTATTTATTTATTTGGGTTTTTTTGGGGGGGCTGGGGTATTTCTGAGGAGCATTGTATTTAATTGTATTGTATTTTGTATTGTATTGGTATTGTTTGAAGGAGGATGCCAGGCCCGACACGGACTCAGAGCCAGGAGCTTATTCCTGGATATTTAACACCTCTGTCTTTTGAGTTTGTTTCTGTGTCCACAGGTCCGGCTCACAGGGAGAGAGAGTGGCAGAGAGACAGCCAGCAGAGCCCAGATGATGGACGTCCGTCCACTTCATCTCAACACTCTTGCAGAGGTCCGGCAAAGGAAAAGGAGATGCCAATGAGGAAGAGGAGGAGGATGGGGAGTTTTGTGAAGCTTCATTACTGTGACAGGAGCGGCATCATCTCAGACCAGAAAACTGCACCGATACATGAGAGAAGAGCTGAGGGTAAATCTAATGACACCATATATGACCACACCATATTATTATATCAAAATACAACTGAAGTTTGATCAAGCCAATAATCAGATTTATTTTTTATTCCAAGACATATCATAACATATTTAAACAAAAATAAAACATTTCAAGAATAGCCATAATATGAGTATGCAATGTTTAATAATTATAATTATTAGTTTGAAACATGCTTTTGTCTGATACTCCCTGCTTTAGATCAGAGTGGTGTCCAGTCCAGTGCCTGTGCAGCAGAGGATCATGGTCTTCAGGACGCTGTATCCAGTGGTGTTGAAGATCAGCGGGTTCAAACCCCTCCAGCTCCAGTCCACCACAGTCCAGCTCTTCTCCAGGAATGCTTTAAGGTATTGGCCCTAATAAGCTACAAATTAATTTGAATATATATTAACATCTGGAAGATGTTGACACCTTTTTGTGCATATGTTTTAAATGTTCTTTGTTTATTGTGATATGGGAAGAAATGAAGGTCAAATCTCTTGTGTGTGCTCTATGTACATCATCAGCCTGTTAGTGAGGAAAGTGCTAGTCAGGAGAGAGCGAGGAAGAAGAGTAGTTGTGTAGATCTGCTGCCTCTCCACTGGAGTTCTGGAGAGCATCTCTCTCTTCACAGCAGTGGCTCAGGTCAGGGGCAGAGAGTGGAGGATCAGACCACTGACACCATTAGTGAGAGACACGCTGAGGGTAAATCCAGTCCCACCAGTTGAGAATGTGGAAATGCTCTGTTTATTAGTGCTCTGTACATCAGAAAGTCTACATCATTTTCAGCCAGATATGAGGATCCATTAATGGAAACTTAATTAATTAAGGGAATTTTTCTGTTCCCTTGGATGAAGTGCCATTAATTACCATATGTCACAAACTCACACCTATATCAAAATCCAAAAGTTTGGTCAAAGTTATGATTTTTCCATGACATGTCTTAAATATTTAAACAGAAGTTTTATTTTTTAAATCAGAGGATCATGGTCTTCAGGACGCTGTATCCAGTGGTGTTGAAGATCAGCGGGTTCAAACCCCTCCAGCTCCAGTCCACCACAGTCCAGTCCGTCCAGCACCGGCTCACAGCAACAGAGCGGACGTGACAACTGAGGGTGAGTGACGGCCGTGACCTCAAACATTAAACTCACGGGTGTCCATGACACTAAAATGAATCATCTTTTTGCAGACGGCATTTTGAGCCGGTATGAAATGGGCAGAATGCTTGGCGAGGGATCGTTCGGCTCTGTTTATGAAGGGAAACGCTTGGAGGACGGCCTTGAGGTATCCGCATTTTCTGACAATATTTACCCAGCAAATTATTTTGCCTCACTATTTCCATTTCAAGTCTTTTTGTGGATATTTTCCCACTATTTACTGCATTTGACGTTAGAAATGTAACATTGTTTTTTTGGTTGATCAGGTGGCAGTGAAAATTGCCAGGAAGCCGCAGAACATGAAATACATCTACATTGTAAGTCGGCTACGCTCACTATGTGTTTTTCAAATTAAAGTATGTAAACATAATGACAACACCTCCATATAACAATGATCTTTGTTCCAGCCTGGTCATCCCGCACCCGTCCCATTAGAGGTCGGCCTATTAACCCTTGCTAATAGCGGCCCCAAAGTCTCCGAGATCATTGAGCTGCTGGACTGGCAGGACCAGCCTGACCGATACATCATGGTCTTGGAGCGTCCCGCACCCTGTAAAGATCTGTGGGAGTTCTGGAACGGTCACGAAGGAATCCTAAACGAGGACACAGCACGGTTTATTATGGCGCAGGCAACAGTGGCGGCTCAGATGTGCTGTCGCCGTGGAGTGTTTCACCGGGATATTAAGCTGGAGAACCTGCTGATCAACACAGAAACTCTTGAGGTCAAACTGATCGACTTCGGGTGCGGGGATCTCCTGCAGGACTCTGGCTATGAAAGATTCTGTGGTATGAATTATGAATCAAACCTGTAGTTTGGGACTTCAGTTCTAGTGACTAGTTCAATCGGTGTCATATAAACCATATCTCTCATTTGAGGCAGCATTTTCCTAAATGAAACACACCGGATGTTTTTACCACATGCTCTGGTATTTCATGCTCTGGTACTTACCCATCAGACAACTCTTTTTCCTGCAGGCACTCTAGACTACCGCCCGCCTGAGTCCTGCACAGAGGGCAAGTACCACGGCAAACCAGCGACTGTGTGGTCTCTGGGAGTGCTCTTATTCCTGCTGGTGTGTGGACGCTTTCCAGAAGCACGAGACAGGCGAATGATGGATGAAGACGTCTGGTCTGAGCCGGGCTTGTCCAACGGTAAGATGGCGTTCATCACAACAAAGAAGAACAGCCGTCATTTAAATCATCCAAAACAAAGAAATTACGAAAAAGTTACACCAAAAGATAGATATTGGATAATACAAGCATTTTTTCAGATTTTCTGAGCGTACTTTATAGAAGAGTCGTATCTTACAGCTTAACACACAGACAGCCGGTGTAAAGTTGAAGGTAATAATCTGACTCGCTTCTATCGCTCTGCACAGAATGCTGCCTCCTGATCCGATCCCTCCTGAAGGAAAGCCCAAGACAACGCATTTATTTGAGGAAAATCCTTCGGCATGAATGGTTTAAGGTAATGAGCCTAAGATCAGCTACTAATGATTTAGAAGATTAAATTCACTTTTCATTGTAAAGATTTTAAAAATGTTTTCTTCTAATTGTAATCTACGACTGTAACCTTTTTTGTTTGTTTGTTTCGGGTCCCAGAATAAGACATGAAGAGGAATGTGAGGATTTGTCTCGTAGTTCCTGTGAAAGCTGCTCTCCACAGATCCTGCACTGGATCCAGAGCTTCAGTCTTCGGCTGCTCCTCCTCCTGCTGTGCATCTACAGCTGATGTGAGGCTCCCACAATGCTTTAGCTACTTTGTCTGGCTCCTGGTTTTGAGGAAGGAATATTTCCATCTAGCAGTATTTGGTGACCACACATGAAAATGCAATGTAGATCGTGTAAATGATATTACAAATCTGTGTTTTGTTCCCGATCAAATAGTTTTGACTGAGGGCAAAGTTAAGTTTTATAACTTTATATATTTTTTTAACCTTTGTACTTTGACTGAATTGTTGGCTTGTCTGTTTTCTACACTTTGTATTCTTGTATAATGGCTGTTATTGTTCATTAACTATTATTGTTCAGTAAATAATATTTTATATAAACAATATTGGCGTACCTGATTTTGAGAGATGGTGTGTGTGTTCGAGCGCTTAACACTGTGATTGCTATCAGGATATGAGGAGACTTTCAACCAGCATAATAAAACAATTAATTGTAGACAGTCACCTATTGCACCTCAGCATTTTCCACACACTTTTATCTTTATATGGAAAAAATGATATTCTTCAGGAGGGGCAGGTCCTCTATCCACCTTATTTTTATTTAAAAAAAAAAAAAAAAGTATGCCAAGGTATCAACAATACAAGTACATAGCAAAAATGTAAAAGTTACATCCAATTAAATGATACTAAAATCCATAATGTATACACGGGCCTATACATAGAGGTTTCATATAGCCTATATATACATATAAAAACAGAAGAAAAACAGAACAGAAAACTTTAATGAAGTGAATTAAAAAGTTGAAACAAGGTTATTGTCTTGAGAGCTTTAAGATTCTCAGATGATGAAATATTTTGGATGTACTGTTGGACCTCTCTCCTAAAAACAGTGAATAAAGGATTTTGAAGAGAGAATTTTCAGCGGTGAATGTGAAATTTTGCCAGGAGCAATAATAGATTAATAATAAAGTATTCATTCGTTTTTGCTTTTTCTATATTAAAAAGAGAGAGAGAGAGAAACCCGGAAGAACATTGCAGTTAATTTGTCCCAAAATTGGTCTCAAAATAGTTGTGTGTGAGGACAATCAGGGCACCACAGAAAGAACAACGTGTGTCTATATCTGACTTAAACCTTTTCAAAAAAGCTTTAGCAGGGTTACATTTGTGTAATAATTTTAATGAAATGTCTCTTGTTAGTTATTATGTATTTCAAAGGCAAAGTCCATACTTTTTTCCAATCAATATGGTCAATCAAATTCATCCAATATGACGCCACATGTGGAATTGTTACAAGCTCCTTTTAAAAGAGAGATCTAATTCTATAATTACGTGATGAAGGATGTGACAAAACGCACAGTTTTCCTACTGGGAGTTCAAATGGGGTTTTATCTGTGACTGTTGTAATGATATAGAATTTGAATGTGATTTTAGGATTATGTTGCTCTGTCCCTACAGCACTGTGGTCAACTGTGGTTGTATTAATAAGAGTGTACTCTATAGTGTAGGGTTCTGTATTAACTGATCAGGTTGAATGGGCACAGTAGCATTACAATATAGTTAACGTCTAAGTTCGTAAGGAGGATTTCAGACAGAAATTTCACTACAACTTGAGAAATTAAAAAAAGAAAATGTACTGAATTGGTACCAGTTCAAAGTTTATAAACATACAATCAATAGAAAACAAATACAAGCAGGCCTGTTTCGTATGACAAATAAAATAAATGGTTCCCCAAACACAGTTAAGAAAGTCTTTTCATTGTGTTGTTATAAAGTCTGATCATTCCAGGAAAGAAATATTGAAGTAGAAAAATAAATAGAAGCAGAAGTAATCACGTGACAGAAGAAAGATTTATTAGCCATGTAGTTTTAAACTCAGTTTCACTGGAAGTAGGCTATCCGAAGTTTATGGTGTGTGCATTCTCTTATCTGTTTGATGACAGATTAAGGATACTGAGCTCGCTCCAGAGAAAGATGTGTGTGACATCAACTAGGCACTGTTGGCTCGCCGTTCACTCGTCCACACTGTTAACCCTTGGTGTAAAAAAGGCCAAATTCTGACAGTATCATACCATTTTCCATTAAAACAGTAATATACCGTAGAAAACAATGCATTCTGGGTTACATTTGACATTTTCGAGAAAACAGTCTACAGTAATATACTGTGAATTAACAGCGCTCAAAAAGGGCACTCAGAGGCTGTGTTCCAAATCACACCATATACCCTCATTATTCCCTACATTAGATCACTAAGGTAAGGTAATTTATTTATAAAGCACAATTAAAAACACTGGGTAGTTGACCAATGTGCTGTACAATTTTTGAAAAACATGCCAAGAGCAAATGTACATAACATTTATACAAAGCAATACATATTTCTGACAACTCTCACAAAACAAACAAGCTACCAACATATCAGCAATTAGATTTCGACAGAAAAGCCAGAGAAAAGAGATGAGTCTTTAAAAGGGATTTATAAGATACCACAGTGGAGGCAGTTCTACTATGCAAAGGCAGACTATTCCAGAGTTTAGGAGCCAACACCGAAAAGGAACGATCACCCCAAAGTTTACGTCTAGATTTTGGGACAGTTAAGAGTTTCTGGTCAGAAGACCTAAGTGATCTTGATGGTGAGTATATCTGCAACAACTCTGAGAGATAAGGTGGTGCCATACCATTTAGTGATTTAAAAACAAACAACAAAATCTTAAAATCAATCCTGTAGCGGATCGGCAACCAATGTAATGAAAATAAAATTGGAGTAATATGATTCCGCTTTCGGGAACCTGTCAACAGTCTAGCCGCGGCATTTTGGACAATTGTAAATTGAAAAAACAATTGTCCGAATGTTGTAAATTTAAAGTATTGTTGTGGCAAAAATTCTCAAACAAACATCACTGCGTAAGAGACACTCAGAGTCAAATTATATAAAATAGAAGTATTTATTCTTGCAAGAATAGGAGCAGTCTAATACACAGTTGTTACCCTGTGCAGAAGAGTGACACACCCCCAGACAGACTGAACTAGCTTTTATCTTAGTTTCAAGGCCTTCTTCCCCCCAGAGCCTTCCTCCCAGTAGTTTTCCATAGACGTCACTAGTTGGCCCACTAAGCTCCCCTGCACCAAATGGCCTTCTGACATCTAGGTCAGAGGTCCTTGTTCGTCTGTTCTCTGGAGTGTCTTCCTCTTCTGCCTCCCCAGGTACATAAACAGAATCCTCTCACTACAAGTGAGAGACACACATGTGACATTCTTTGAATCATCTATATTTTATTAAAGATCAATGAATATCATTAAAATTGCCACTACAACTCCTCACTTTTTATCATTCTGATTACCCATAATCACAATAATAAACAATAAGACAAATTTTAAGTCATATCATCACACTTATACTTTTCATCTCTGATTTTTGCATAAATGATCACTCTCCTTGAACCTGTGAAGAAAAGTTTAGAATGAAGAAGCATAAGGCTGTTTTTGTGGGGGAAAGGCCCCGTAATATTTTAGCAAGCAAGTAAACATTTCACTGCGCCGGGCTAAGCGAGAAATCTCTGTTCCTGCGCTCCTGTAAACAGACCCTCAGTCACGACAGTAAGGAAAAGGTAGTTATAACATAGCAAGGAAACAACCAGATAAAAGTAAAATAAAAAATCCCTCAGTTTCAAACCCTATCTTTGTACGCCATCTCGTAACACGGATGACTGCTGCTTTTAACCTGTTAAGCTTCAACCCCACTTTTGAAAAATCCCCAGAAATGGCATACCCAAAATGAAACATGAACCCTTTGTACTAAAAGCACAAGTAAGATCTCATTTGAAAGCTGACACCTGGCAGTTTATTGTAAATGTGGAATTAATTAGTGATACTGAAAAAAAATTATGAAAAATGTCTTCAAAGTTTTGTAAAGTTATTAGAAATGTATTTTTATGAAACATCTTCATGAAAATAAAATTGAAGTTGGCATTGTATCAATCTAGAAATGCACTGCAGCTAAAGCCACATGTCTGACCATGTTATATTTAAAATCTGAAGATGGTAAGTTTAAAACTCTGCATTTAGTTAAATGTTTTTCAAGATCATGTCATATGAATTTATTTTGATTAGACTCTAAAATGCAAACTGGTGTTTATTGTCATCTTCTAGCATCTATTTAGACTATTTTCTCTATTGTTTTGTGGTGCAAACGAGCCCCATTAAGTGTCAGTCTCCCCTGCACACATTCACACCTCCAGCCTGGTTATGGCTCTAAATATGCTTTTCTTTTGTCTGCATTATAATCACTAACGACTGGCTATTCACACTGTTTCAATCCCTTTTTTCTTTTATCAAAGTTCTCACTTCACATTTGAAACTGTATCAAATGCCCTTTTTGAAAAACGAAAAATTTCAGTAAGCATTCCTATTTAGAAAAATTCATAAAAATAACAGCTAATGTGCTGGCAGGTGCACAGAGTTAGCTAGCATGTTAGCTTAGCACACCATCAATACACGACAATTTATATGATTAAAACCATGTTTGTGCTCCAAACTTACTTTATAACGCAAGTCGAGTGTTTTAAATAAACTTCTGTGATCTGATTTGGCTTCAGATGAAAAAATAAGACAGAAAATATATTAATTTATAGTATTCTGCAATGATAAACTCTATATCGATTAGCATTACATTATAAATATAATCTATTATTATGAAAATACCTGACATGGCTCGAAGAACACAGGTAAATCGAATATCATTGCAATCATGTTTATTGTCTTCAAAACATCTTTATCTGCATGTTACAGCGATCTCTGGAAGCTTTGTTTGTGTCAGGGACTTCCTGGAATGTCACATGGTTATGCCACTTCTTCGTGTGTTCCATATATGGACTATTACTGTGCATAGAGCGCCGGCGCTCTCAGGCGGCCAGTATGGATTGAAAACACAGTACATCAGAGTATCCAGCGCTCATGATTACATCGACGCATTTGGGTATAAATTCAATCAATATTATTCCTGTCTATAGATATCTGATGTAAACCTATGAGAATATATCAATATTTCTCCAAATCTGCACATGTTTGAGCTAAAAGCCCTGAGGGACGTTGTTTTGTCAAGCTCTGTCATGACGATCGCACAGGAGTTTTTTTCTGAATGGAAGCGGCTGACGCTCATAATTCATATTAAAGGTAACGACTCATTTTTTAATTACATAACTCCTGACACAAATTAAGACATAACTGTCACTATAAGTTTATCAGAATACAATAGTGGTCAAATACTGAAACTTGAGTCTTATATCTTTTTAATGATGTATAGTTTGTCAAGGTAATAACATTAAATCTGATAGTAACTTTGAACTATTTAAAAAAAAAAAACGCTTCAGTGCGCCCGCGCTCTGGTGAAGCTTAACAGGTTCCCTTTAAATCTTTTGCCCTTAATCTTTCTCAGAAAATAAACAAAATAGAAGAAAAACAAACAGAACATACATTTAACAAATATCTCACTGTAGCTCCCACTACCTGTATCGTCACATAATTTTGTTCATCCTTGGGATAGACTGTCATTTTCACCAATTGAACAGACAGCATGTTTCACCTGTCACTGTAATCATATTCACCCATGAATAACAAAATTATTAGAATAACAATCCTAACTCCTATCATTAAGCCTTTTCCATTAATCCTACGCCCATCTCCATATTTCACCTACTTCTAATTCAATTTAGTAAGCTCTATTTAATGCCATATTTAACAAAATCTAAACCAGAGAAGTCTTATAATTTTTCCCATTCCTCTAACCAATGCAGTTGTTCAATATTAACTCTAATATTTCCATTACGGACAATCAATATATTTTCTACATTTACAATCAAATCAATACTTTTAATTCAAACATGCTGTGGTTCTACTTAATAAGCTTCAACAATTATCCCTATAATTTACATTAATAGATCTTCCCAAAAACATTTTCCTTAAATATTTCCTAATGAATAAGTAACCAATCAAATCTTTTGATCTACTGTATATCAATACTAAGCCCTATTTTGATTTAATCAAATCAAATCCTCAAAATAATCACAAAACCACATTCTTCTGTTAAACTTAAACCATCAGTTGGCAGTTGGTTCCTCCTCCAGGCGTGTTGATAATCTCGTTCGCCCCATGGACTATGGGATGGTTGTGGCCTGTTGGTGTTGTCTAAGGTGAGAGGCTTGGACCCAGGTGTCACATTCTCCAACCATTTTCTGATCCTTATAAGGTTTTCCCTTAAATCACGACCGCACCCCCACTGGAGTGAACTGTCACCTGTGAATGGAGACCTTAAGTATTTTGTTAGTGACCGCTTGTCTAGCCGCTCGTCCCCTTTTGGTGTGACCTGTGGAATCAACCTGAAACATTATCACCGTATAATTTCTCGCTCACTTAACAGCACTCAGGATCCTTTTCCCCTGAAAAACAATATTTATACATTTGGAACAGAATCAGTTCTGTTTTCTGCAACCCATCCTGACATTCTGTAAAAGGAAAATTTAAGTTATGCGCTGCGCAGGTGTGGCCTTGTTTTTTTCTGCTACACAAACAATCTAGGCCAGGATAGTTAGTCAAATTCATCCGTAACCATTATTTTACTAGGCCCATTCTCCCCTGTATCCAAAAGTCTGCATGCTCTGTAAAGAAAAACAATGTCGAGGTTATTTTCAGATAGTAAAATACGTAGTTTCTTTTGTCTGCTGTGCTGCCATGGCCTTCGCTGCTGCATCTGCCCTAGCGTTCCTGTTGAAACAGTCCTGCAAATACATGTACAGACAGCAAATTTTGTTTGGGACCCAAGTAAACCATATTTGGCAATTGTTATACCATCTCCCTCTTGATGCACGACACAACTCGAGCATCAATTTAACATAACATTTAACATAGTGTTTTTTATAAAGTTTGCCATCAACACTAACCCAAACGGCGTCCTTCAGCCAAATTTTGCCCAGACATCCTTCTCTGCCTCTGAAACAAAAATATTACTGTTTTCTTCACTTAAAGCCACAATCTCATCTTCTTCTCGCAGTATTTGAAAGGCAACGTCCCTGAGTCTCACAGCGAATCTTGCTTTTCAGGCCTGTTGTTTGGTCTCTCAAGTCAGTCATCTACAAACATTTCTAAAGTCATCAATTTTCAGGTCAGGTCGTGCTGTACAGACTTGGTCAATGTCAGTCAATCATTTCTCCCCCTTTGTTCACAATTATCATAAATGTTAAGGGCTCTCTTGATACTTCGAAATTGACTTAGCCAATATGTCATTTTGTTGTTGCCATCAAATCTACAACATTTTCATTTATCTCAGCCCATGCCAGATGGTGATCTACAACTACACAATTCCAATTTACACAAATACTTAAACTGATCCAGAACATAATTCAAATCGACATCCTGCATGACAAAAGTATTACTACCAGACAGAGCTTGATGTCCAATCAACTTAAAGCTCGTCCCATGTTCTGCATTGTCTTTTCAACCGTTCCACTCAGAATTATCGGCTTCTTTAAAATTTGTCATTTGCCTTAACCCATCTGTAATGATAAAACTGTTCTGTTCTAATTTCAATACTGTTCTAATATTAGTACCCCAAACTAATACATACAACATAAAGTGCTGTCACCATCACACACACACTCATACTAGACACACATATGTTAACTGCTCATTCTCAATGTTTGCCCTTTCCTTATATCATCGTTAAAAGGATTTAAATTTTAAATAAGATTTTAAACTTTCCATTTTTCCTGTAGCTTCTATCTAATTTTACATGGTCTCTTAACCACTTTCAAAGCATGTCTTGTTCATTATTCATTAGATTTTTAGACAAGTCAGCTGGGTTGTTTTTTTTCATTATCATTATTTTCTTCAGCTTGCTCTAGCAGGCCGATAACAGAAAGACAGACACAGTTACCATTCCTTCTTCAGCTCAAGCAGTCTCTCTCACTATAAATCCATTTCTTATACAAAATGTAATATTAAATTCATTACAATAACCTTTGACCATCCACCTTTGTTATCCAGACTTAAATCTACAAAAGCTGTCTTCATCTTTAGTCACCACCATGTCTAACGACCTTCAGGAGTTAAAACTATGTTATAGACTAGTTCTAAATCAACTTCTATACATTTTCCTTGCCCATAAGGCAACCGACATCAAAAAGTTTTATTACTGTCTCCACAACAATTAATAATGGCAATCCCCCTTACGGTCTCAGCTGGCTCTTGAAAGCCCATTGCCATTATCTCTTTGTCTATAATTTTCTTCTCCTCAGGGTGTTGTCCCCCCTGGTATAGTTGCAGACACTTGTCACAATGAAAACAAGCCATACAACTAATGCGGTTTCTTCTGGTGAGTGGTATAGAGGAGCTTTGCATTATGGGGAGACATGCCGTAACTCGTCACCGCGTCATCTCCCCCTAACGGCATAAGGACGCTGCTGGCCTCACAGCTCCTGCTCAACTCTCATACCTGTCTCACATAAAACACCCCCATTCAGGAGATGCCCAGTGACTTTACGTGAGCCCTCTGGCTTGGGTTGCCCCCTGTCTGGCCAAAGAAGGTCTTACCCGTCATAGAGATGGTCACTCGTGCCCACTGGTGACTGCTTTTTTCCCATCACAGAATCTTTGACCGTTTTCTTCAACAAAATCTGTTGTTCTCTGGAGCTTAGGAAAGACACAATCAAGAGTCACCAGAGCCATTCCGATTGCCTAATAGTGTTCACACAGGGAGACAGGTCAATAACAACAGTATTTAATCACTTAAATCCATTATTTTATCTTAAAAAGCAGAAAACCTAGCTGCTTAGACTATACTCAGCGAATTTGGATCATCCGTACGTTCAGTGAACTTTACCTGTAGACGGAGCCATCGGTCCTGAATGGTGGAGACTAAATGAGACAAAGAAGTTACTGGTCCTAAAATAAAATAAAATAAAATGTCTTCAAGTTCTGGATTATTATTTTAAAGACTTCTTTAAAGTCATTCAGTTTTACATTTACAAATACAAATTGCCCTTTATGGCAATTGTTTCTTTAAACATCTCTGTGTCTATGATTCTTCAACTGAAACTGTGCTTTACTACAAATAGCTTATCACAGATAACAGCTTTGAGCTGACATTGAATGAGAGAGACTCTGAGGCATTCAGGACTGGCACACTGCACTCTCATAAACTTCTAACATCAAACTTTTATCTACCATCCTATAGCTCTATCCCAGCTTAAGGCATATTTGCCAGAAATTACATGTGTTTCCAAATAAACATAATTTTGTATAGTTGTCTTTATTTAGACATTACAAATTTCCACTCAGATTGAGTCTCTGTTGCACTGGCAGTTTCAGCCACAGTACACATCAGATCCAGATAAGCAAACTGTTTCATTACAGCCAATAATAAACTTATCTTTGAAAGCAAAACATCAGCTTCTAGTTCTTTCACGGCCAACTTTTCAAGCTGTTTGTTTAATCAGCATTTAGCAACTGTTAATCCAGTATTGCTTCTGCTTACTTGATCTTAAATAATTATTCGTTTCACATTTCTCAATCAGCATTTTAGTTGTCAAGTTCTCAATTACGTTAACTTTGACAAGGCTAGCACTCTCTGCTTGATACATCTTTTGCAATTATTATAAATCATTTGTGAGATTAGTCTCTCTCCTTAATCTAAACCCTTTCTAAAATGTTTAATTAAAACACAATCATCCTGTTAGTTACTTTGATATATTTTGCAACTCACATTTGTTGGAGTCATTAATTTTACATCAACCTGTATTCATCAATTCACTTTTAAAAATTACTATTATAGATCTTTTCTTTCTTATAGGATTCATTTTAAGACACTTCAATCCTTTGACCTTGTTTTTATCTCTTATTTCTCAGACGAAAAATGTTACTGTCGTCATTTAAACACTGATCTACTTTCAAACCCCACATTATTATCAGAAATGTGTCTATCACATTTTCAAACACCTTCTCGGTGGGCATTTAGTTACCTATTAAATTGTCCTGATGACCACCATTAAAAACACTCTCTGTCATCTGGTGGGTTCATGTGTCAGCCTTAATTACAGACACCTTGACTATAGTTTGATCACTGTGAGCTAGCAAACGGCTCCAACTTACTGCACACTCTTGAAGCAGTGTGTGTCCCATTTCAGGAATGTAAACAGAGCCACTGATAAGCAGTCCTCTGTATTCTTTTACAGTCCACCAGTCGCGGATTTAATCACAATAGCCAAATCATAATCTTCAGCATTTTCATTGGCGGAACATAATTTCATGAGCAGCACAGAAAATGCTCAAAATATTCGAATTTGTTTTCTGTCTTTACATTTCTCCCAGCTTATCTTTTACAAAACATCATCTGCCAATCTCTTCAAAGTGAGATCTTCTGAGCAGAGCTGTTTACAGCATTTGCTCTCTTCTGTCTCACTATTTATTTATTTATTTATTTTCCCGGACTGTTCCGTTACTCTTCATAAAGTGTAACAATTTGTACATCATTATTTTCATTACAACTGGTTTGAAGCCTTTTCCCTTCCATCACATGGTTAGTCTGCAGATTCAACTTAATATTATCATTATTGTCTCAGTCTTATCTCTACTGTTTCTCCAAAACAGATTATATTACTCAGTCCGTAAAATTACACAGACAACCATTATAGCTACTTGCTTCAATACCCTTATTTTCTTAAACATTAATAAAATAAAGCAGATATATCATCATTTCAATCATTATTTTATCAAAATCTAGAATTGTTCCCCATTCTGCTTAAAACATTCCTCATATCATGTTAATCCCTGTCAATCATACAATGCCTTATTTTATTCTAAAACTGACTTTTCATTTCAACATTTAAACAGTTAATTTGACTTCCATAAATTCTGTCAGACCATGTCTATTTTCATCGCATTTAGTTTTCTACTATATTTCTCCTTTCTTTTCCCTACATGCCAGTTCCCTCATTATCCTCTCCTTTCTTTTCTCAAACATGCCAGTTCCTTCATTATCTAACCAGTACATGATTGTTTGAACAATCCCCACACACACGTGTCTCAACCTTTTGTTTTTCACTTCCCTCTTCCACCAAGTCTCACTTACAGTTCCCCCTATTTCACACAGACAGCCTTATTGCTTCTTGCTACTTCAATCCTTGTCATATAAATTTAAGTTCTATAGACATCTAATGTCATGCATCCATTTACTGGATGAAGTAAAAAAAAACATTATTTCTCCTGGCAGTTCGACATTTTATCTTCAAGCCAACAATCCATTATCTGTTCACATTTTTTACACACATGTTGAACGCAGACACAACTTTTGTTTCTCACTGCTCTGTTCAACTGATTCCCGCACCATCTTTAATGTTGTGGCGCTCAATACCTCATTTGACAAAACACCGGTGTACCAAATTTCGCAAGCTTGCTTTTGAGACATCCCCATACCGGCTGTTTTCTGTTCTCTGTGGATTTTCTCTTCAACGCGCGTTTTCTTTAATCTGTTAGGCGTCCCTACCAAATCCGATTTTTTCTTTTAACCCAAATCGGTCGGGTTGCACTTGTTAGTGCCCTCCTAATTAAGGTTTACCAAAAAAAAAAACTTTTCTGGCTCCCCCTAATTAGCCTCAGCACCTAAAAAACAATTTGCTCCGTGGTGGAACAACTGATTTTCAGGTTACCTATCTGTTTGAAACCTCTTGATCCGTTACAGATCTCAGTTAATCTCAGATAATTTTCGTATCTGTTTGAAACCTCTTGATCCGCTACAGATCTCAGATTACGTACCACAGAAACAGCCCTCAGCCAATATGGTTCAATTTCACTCTTCCCCCAATTAAACCGAATTTAAATGACCCTTACCAGAGATGTTGTTTCATGCCACTTGCGGGTTCTTTAGATTCCAGTGGTCGATTCTCCCGACCCTGATATCGGTCGGCCCCTCTCTCTCAAGTTTACGAGGTAGAGCTGGAACTTACTTAGTCCAGGTGGCCAAACACCGTCCGATCTCAGGTCCAGGGAACACGTCCAAGGAATATCACTTCTGACACCAAAACTGTTGTGGCAAAAATTCTCAAACAAACATCACTGCGTAAGAGACACTCAGAGTCAAATTATATAAAATAGAAGTATTTATTCTTGCAAGAATAGGAGCAGTCTAATACACAGTTGTTACCCTGTGCAGAAGAGTGACACACCCCCAGACAGACTGAACTAGCTTTTATCTTAGTTTCAAGGCCTTCTTCCCCCCAGAGCCTTCCTCCCAGTAGTTTTCCATAGACGTCACTAGTTGGCCCACTAAGCTCCCCTGCACCAAATGGCCTTCTGACATCTAGGTCAGAGGCGCTTGTTCGTCTGTTCTCTGGAGTGTCTCCCTCTTCTGCCTCCCCAGGTACATAAACAGAATCCTCTCACTACAAGTGAGAGACACACATGTGACATTCTTTGAATCATCTATATTTTACTAAAGATCAATGAATATCATTAAAATTGCCACTACAGTATGTATTAGATGTATGAAAGTGTTAGCTATCATGAATCAGTAACACTTTACAATAAGGTTTCATTAGTTAAATTAATTAACATTAACTAATAATGAACTGCACTTTTACAGCATTTATAAATCTTAGTTAATATTAATTTCAGCATTTACTAAAACATTAAAATCAAAAGTTGTATTTGTTATCATTAGTTAATGCACTGACTGTGACATACCATGAATAAACAATTAACAGTAACAAATGTGTTGCTCATGGTTAGTTCATGTTAGTTCATGAGTAATGAAATGAACCTTATTGTAAAGCGTTAGTATGAAATCAAAGATACAAGTTCCTTACAATTTAGAGTTGGACATGGACTTAAGGTTTCATTTAACTAACGTTAGATGTAGCCTATTTCCCTTTGCACTTTTAGTCCTTGGATAAAAACGAATGAACTCAGAATGCGTCTGAAATTGTGTTATACTTTTATTATAGTTAAGAATAACTTGCATGCTGCCGCAACTTTTAGAGTAGCATGGTGATGGTAGAATAATGTAATTTTCCGTATTAGCTCTACGTTACCTGCTGCTCGTTTGAAGACTCGCGCGAACTGCTGTACCAGAACCGTTAACGCGTACGGAGGCGCTGCAAAGGAAACTCCGCCTACCACTTCTCCGCCAAAATTTTTTTTATAATATTTGTTTGTATTATTATTGTTAGTGGCAAGGGTGTGTAAGTGTATTGGTATTTATTATAAAATTTATAATAATTATTATTATTATTTACAATTATCAGAAAAGGCGGGCACAATACATTGTTGAGACAAAAGGGGCAGATGCTTGCCTGTGCACGCCACTGTTTAATTGCAACCTTTACATGGTCTCTGTCTGAAAGGAGTCATTTAAAAATTCAAGCACAAGCCTAATAAACTAGCATAGAATCTTGCTGTACATAAAGCAATATTGATTTTATATTGTTTCTATGTTGATTCAATGTTAAATAACTGATTTAATTATGGTTGAAATAATATTGATTTTATGACCATATTGGTTGATTCTTCATCGTTGAAATAACATTATTTCAGGGTGCAAACCTGATGAAAAAAATCAATGTTAAATTTCAAAATTGATTCAATGATCTTTTGGTTAATGCATTAACATTGATTCAATGTAGGTTCAATGTTGGTCTGCTATCTGGGTATGGTCCTGAAACTGCGGTCCTAGAACTGGGGTCCTGAAACTGCAGCCTCCGGTTGAGCAGGAATACCTTTCTAATGTCTGACACTTTTTTTTTAATGATTACATTTTTTAATGATTATTTTATTACTGATAATATATCCACATCAAACTCAAATTCACTGATTTATGGTATACCTTATATTTCATACTTTAACAGTTGAATTTTAACCTTGCATTTTGTAGCTAGGCAGTAATGATACATTATTATATCACTTGTTAAATGGTTATTTAATAATTATTAATTACATTCAGTCCTGCATGAACAGATTCGGTTTGTTTGCAGATTCGATGTGCGCTCACGCGCTCTGCTCACGCACGCGGCTTCGGGTTGCTATGACGACGCGTGTTATGAATTTTGACTGCAAATATCAACACTTTGATCGCTGTCTGTTGGTTGAGAGACGAGGCGATTTCAGAGACTTTTGCTGAATATTTTCTTGTGCTGAACTTGAGATTTTGAAGCTGTTCGGAGGATTTCAGAGAGGAGACTTTTATTCTAGAAGGAGATCGGATAATATATCCTAGCTAACGCTACATCGTTTTATTTATTTTTATTTAATATTATTTCTGAGGACTCTTTAATTTGATTGTTCTTTTCTTATTTGGAGTTTGGAGTTTTATTTTATTTATTTATTTGGGTTTTTTTGGGGGGGCTGGGGTATTTCTGAGGAGCATTGTATTTAATTGTATTGTATTTTGTATTGTATTGGTATTGTTTGAAGGAGGATGCCAGGCCCGACCCGGACCCAGAGCCAGGAGCTTATTCCTGGATATTTAACACCTCTGTCTTTTGAGTTTGTTTCTGTGTCCACAGGTCCGGCTCACAGGGAGAGAGAGTGGCAGAGAGACAGCCAGCAGAGCCCAGATGATGGACGTCCGTCCACTTCATCTCAACACTCTTGCAGAGGTCCGGCAAAGGAAAAGGAGATGCCAATGAGGAAGAGGAGGAGGATGGGGAGTTTTGTGAAGCTTCATTACTGTGACAGGAGCGGCATCATCTCAGACCAGAAAACTGCACCGATACATGAGAGAAGAGCTGAGGGTAAATCTAATGACACCATATATGACCACACCATATTATTATATCAAAATACAACTGAAGTTTGATCAAGCCAATAATCAGATTTATTTTTTATTCCAAGACATATCATAACATATTTAAACAAAAATAAAACATTTCAAGAATAGCCATAATATGAGTATGCAATGTTTAATAATTATAATTATTAGTTTGAAACATGCTTTTGTCTGATACTCCCTGCTTTAGATCAGAGTGGTGTCCAGTCCAGTGCCTGTGCAGCAGAGGATCATGGTCTTCAGGACGCTGTATCCAGTGGTGTTGAAGATCAGCGGGTTCAAACCCCTCCAGCTCCAGTCCACCACAGTCCAGCTCTTCTCCAGGAATGCTTTAAGGTATTGGCCCTAATAAGCTACAAATTAATTTGAATATATATTAACATCTGGAAGATGTTGACACCTTTTTGTGCATATGTTTTAAATGTTCTTTGTTTATTGTGATATGGGAAGAAATGAAGGTCAAATCTCTTGTGTGTGCTCTATGTATATCATCAGCCTGTTAGTGAGGAAAGTGCTAGTCAGGAGAGAGCGAGGAAGAAGAGTAGTTGTGTAGATCTGCTGCCTCTCCACTGGAGTTCTGGAGAGCATCTCTCTCTTCACAGCAGTGGCTCAGGTCAGGGGCAGAGAGTGGAGGATCAGACCACTGACACCATTAGTGAGAGACACGCCGAGGGTAAATCCAGTCCCACCAGTTGAGAATGTGGAAATGCTCTGTTTATTAGTGCTCTGTACATCAGAAAGTCTACATCATTTTCAGCCAGATATGAGGATCCATTAATGGAAACTTAATTAATTAAGGGAATTTTTCTGTTCCCTTGGATGACGTGCCATTAATTACCATATGTCACAAACTCACACCTATATCAAAATCCAAAAGTTTGGTCAAAGTTATGATTTTTCCAGGACATGTCTTAAATATTTAAACAGAAGTTTTATTTTTTAAATCAGAGGATCATGGTCTTCAGGACGCTGTATCCAGTGGTGTTGAAGATCAGCGGGTTCAAACCCCTCCAGCTCCAGTCCACCACAGTCCAGTCCGTCCAGCACCGGCTCACAGCAACAGAGCGGACGTGACAACTGAGGGTGAGTGACGGCCGTGACCTCAAACATTAAACTCACGGGTGTCCATGACACTAAAATGAATCATCTTTTTGCAGACGGCATTTTGAGCCGGTATGAAATGGGCAGAATGCTTGGCGAGGGATCGTTCGGCTCTGTTTATGAAGGGAAACGCTTGGAGGACGGCCTTGAGGTAACCGCATTTTCTGACAATATTTACCCAGCAAATTATTTTGCCTCACTATTTCCATTTCAAGTCTTTTTGTGGATATTTTCCCACTATTTACTGCATTTGACGTTAGAAATGTAACATTGTTTTTTTGGTTGATCAGGTGGCAGTGAAAATTGCCAGGAAGCCGCAGAACATGAAATACATCTTCATTGTAAGTCGGCTACGCTCACTATGTGTTTTTCAAATTAAAGTATGTAAACATAATGACAACACCTCCATATAACAATGAGCTTTGTTCCAGCCTGGTCATCCCGCACCCGTCCCATTAGAGGTCGGCCTATTAACCCTTGCTAATAGCGGCCCCAAAGTCTCCGAGATCATTGAGCTGCTGGACTGGCAGGACCAGCCTGACCGATACATCATGGTCTTGGAGCGTCCCGCACCCTGTAAAGATCTGTGGGAGTTCTGGAACGGTCACGAAGGAATCCTAAATGAGGACACAGCACGGTTTATTATGGTGCAGGCAACAGTGGCGGCTCAGATGTGCTGTCGCCGTGGAGTGTTTCACCGGGATATTAAGCTGGAGAACCTGCTGATCAACACAGAAACTCTTGAGGTCAAACTGATCGACTTCGGGTGCGGGGATCTCCTGCAGGACTCTGGCTATGAAAGATTCTGTGGTATGAATTATGAATCAAACCTGTAGTTTGGGACTTCAGTTCTAGTGACTAGTTCAATCGGTGTCATATAAACCATATCTCTCATTTGAGGCAGCATTTTCCTAAATGAAACACACCGGATGTTTTTACCACATGCTCTGGTATTTCATGCTCTGGTACTTACCCATCAGACAACTCTTTTTCCTGCAGGCACTCTAGACTACCGCCCGCCTGAGTCCTGCACAGAGGGCAAGTACCACGGCAAACCAGCGACTGTGTGGTCTCTGGGAGTGCTCTTATTCCTGCTGGTGTGTGGACGCTTTCCAGAAGCACGAGACAGGCGAATGATGGATGAAGACGTCTGGTCTGAGCCGGGCTTGTCCAACGGTAAGATGGCGTTCATCACAACAAAGAAGAACAGCCGTCATTTAAATCATCCAAAACAAAGAAATTACGAAAAAGTTACACCAAAAGATAGATATTGGATAATACAAGCATTTTTTCAGATTTTCTGAGCGTACTTTATAGAAGAGTCGTATCTTACAGCTTAACACACAGACAGCCGGTGTAAAGTTGAAGGTAATAATCTGACTCGCTTCTATCGCTCTGCACAGAATGCTGCCTCCTGATCCGATCCCTCCTGAAGGAAAGCCCAAGACAACGCATTTATTTGAGGAAAATCCTTCGGCATGAATGGTTTAAGGTAATGAGCCTAAGATCAGCTACTAATGATTTAGAAGATTAAATTCACTTTTCATTGTAAAGATTTTAAAAATGTTTTCTTCTAATTGTAATCTACGACTGTAACCTTTTTTGTTTGTTTGTTTCGGGTCCCAGAATAAGACATGAAGAGGAATGTGAGGATTTGTCTCGTAGTTCCTGTGAAAGCTGCTCTCCACAGATCCTGCACTGGATCCAGAGCTTCAGTCTTCGGCTGCTCCTCCTCCTGCTGTGCATCTACAGCTGATGTGAGGCTCCCACAATGCTTTAGCTACTTTGTCTGGCTCCTGGTTTTGAGGAAGGAATATTTCCATCTAGCAGTATTTGGTGACCACACATGAAAATGCAATGTAGATCGTGTAAATGATATTACAAATCTGTGTTTTGTTCCCGATCAAATAGTTTTGACTGAGGGCAAAGTTAAGTTTTATAATTTTATATATTTTTTAACCTTTGTACTTTGACTGAATTGTTGGCTTGTCTGTTTTCTACACTTTGTATTCTTGTATAATGGCTGTTATTATTCATTAACTATTATTGTTCAGTAAATAATATTTTATATAAACAATATTGGCGTACCTGATTTTGAGAGATGGTGTGTGTGTTCGAGCGCTTAACACTGTGATTGCTATCAGGATATGAGGAGACTTTCAACCAGCATAATAAAAAAATTAATTGTAGACAGTCACCTATTGCACCTCAGCATTTTCCACACACTTTTATCTTTATATGGAAAAAATGATATTCTTCAGGAGGGGCAGGTCCTTATTTAAAAAAAAAAAAAAAGTATGCCAAGGTATCAACAATACAAGTACATAGCAAAAATGTAAAAGTTACATCCAATTAAATGATACTAAAATCCATAATGTATACACGGGCCTATACATAGAGGTTTCATATAGCCTATATATACATATAAAAACAGAAGAAAAACAGAACAGAAAACTTTAATGAAATGAATTAAAAAGTTGAAACAAGGTTATTGTCTTGAGAGCTTTAAGATTCTCAGATGATGAAATATTTTGGATGTACTTGTGGTGGTTTGTTCTCTCTCCTGAGTGTTTACAGTACTGTTGGACCTCTCTCCTAAAAACAGTGAATAAAGGATTTTGAAGAGAGAATTTACAGCGGTGAATGTGAAATTTTGCCAGGAGCAATAATAGATTAATAATAAAGTATTCATTCGTTTTAGCTTTTTCTATATTAAAAAAAGAGAGAGAGAGAGAAACCCGGAAGAACATTGCAGTTAACTCGTCCCAAAATTGGTCTCAAAATAGTAGAGGAGAAAATACAAAGGGTTGTAGAGGAGAAAATACAAAGGCTGAGAGGAGAAAGCAAGGGAAAGTTGGCACAAATAACCAAACAGAAGAATGATTTAGCCAAACTGAAGGAAAATGAACACAATGTTATTTTCATTAAAGATGAAGCATTGCTAAGGTTTGAAAGAAGCTTAAGACAGTATGAACGGATTAATGAAGAGTTGTGTGAGATAATAGATTAAGATGATAGAAAGCTGTTCAAGATGCTTATGAGAACAAATATTCGTAATTCAAGAGGTTTATAGACGACACAAACAAATGGATTGCAGATGTCTTAAAAGATGAGGAAGATGATATTAGGCCACATGATAGTGTATCCAAAGCTAACTCAGTGGTAAGCCACACTTCCAGTACTAATTCTGCAATGCTGAGAATTAAAGCTGAACGTGAAGCGTTGTTGGCAAGAGCTACAGCAATGAAAAAGAGAGAAGCAATAGAACAGGAAGACATTCGCTTGAGAATTTGAAAAGAGCAATGGAGCTTGAAACTGAGCTTACTGCTTCAGATGGCAAATTAAAGGTGTATGAAGAATTTGAAGATGCTCAGGAATTTAATTATGATTTATCAGAGCCACCTTCAGGACCCAGTTTTGAACCTCTGATGCATAGACAAGAAAAACACAATGTAGCCGATTATGTGCGCCGTGGAGCTGGTAAGCCATCCCTTACATTCAATCCAAAGCCAGCCACACAAGTTGGTGCTTCAGAAGAAAGTCATTGTCAAGATTTGATGCTGTCAGCAGCACGCTGCATCTTAATCATCATGATCACACTGATTCTTCTACAGATAGCCAGCACGAAGTGCTACAGCGTCAAAACGAACTCACCGAGATGCTCATTAAACAACATAGTTTGTCTCAACTGCCTCAAAGAGACATGTCCGCATGTTTACAGGAGATCCTCAGACTTACAGATCGTTCATAAGGGCATTTGAGCATATCAACAGTAAAACAGACAGTCATCAAGACCGGCTGTACTACCTGGAACAGTTCACGAGTGGAGAGCCACTTGATCTCATTCGGAGCTGTGAGCACATGAGACCCGACAGAGCTTACAAAGAAGCTAGAGAACTGCTTGATCGTCACTATGGAGATGAAATGACCATCGCTACAGCTTATATCAAGAAGGCTATGGAATTGCCTCAGATGAGGCCCGAAGACAGAAAAGGATTGAATGCTCTTGCTTTGTTCTTGGTTGGATGTTGGAACACAGTAAATGATGTGGATATATATGGACGAAATGAACCATCCTACCAACATGAAGTCCATTTTATCCAAACTTCCATTCAAACTGAAAGAAAGATGGTGAAGTTATGCTTATGACATTCAAGAAAGAACAAGAAAAAGAGCCAGGTTTCCTGATTTAGTGGAATTTGTGTACCGCCAAGCAAAGGTTGCCAATGACCCGCTGTTTGGAGATATCCTGGACTCCACTTCAAGTAATCAGAACAACTCAAAAAAGCAACTAAGCATAAGAAAAAGTGAGTCTAAAAGAAGCAGCTTTGCTGTGAATGCGTCTGCTATCGAAAATAATGTCAGTAAAAGCCAACCTGAGAAGAAAACTTTTGCAGTCAAATCAGCAAGTGTCTTTCAAAGTCCCTGTCTTTACTGCCAGAAGAACCATGCACTGAATGCATGCAACAAGATTCAAGAAGAGCCTCTGAAAGAAAGAATTCAGTTCTTGAAAACGAACGGCCTTTGTTTTGGGTGTCTGACGGCAGGTCATATGTCCAAGGACTGTAAAAAAGGGCCTCTTGTCCAGATTTTTCACTCAAGCACCCAGCTATCGTGCAAGTTGTTAAGGAAGATGTTTTATCAAAGAACAACAATGCAGATGACAGCTCACAAAGCACAAGTGTAGTCACAAGTGCACTCGTGTCTGAAGGGTTCAGAAGAGGTGACCATACTGGGGCTGGGAACAGAGGTTTCCCATCGTACCTGTGCAGATAAAACACAAGAAAGACACAAAGATAATCAAGACCTATGCTTTCATTAGGCTATATTTGGAGACCAATGTTCCAACCCATTCTCATCCCAAGGCGTCATCTTATTCACACTTTTGACCATGCTTCAACATCCGACGCACATGGCACCCTTTAGCGTCAGGTAGATGACGCTCATCCTCGGGCGTCATCTAACGTCTTTAGCGTCAGTTAGATGACGCATCCGTTTTTAGCGTCAGTTAGATGACGCTTCCGTTATAGGTAGGTTTAGGTCTGGGGTAGGGTTAGCGTCTCATATTGACGCTAAAGGGTGCTATGTGCGTTGGATGTTGACGCATGGTCAAAAGCGTCAGTTAGATGACGCCTTGGGATGAGCCATAGTGGCCTGGGAGGCTATGAAGGCCTTTCTAATGGGATTTATTATTCAATATTCTTCTCATAAGAAGTATATCTGATACTCATACTGTATATATATCATACTGTATATCTGAATCTATTTTAAAAGGATTGGCCCAGCTTAAATATGAATATAATATTACAATATCCCCCCCAAAAAAGGGCCAGGCAGACTATTTTTGAATCGGGGGATAAAGCAGGGAAATTTTTGGCTAGGTACATTAAACAAAAATAGTCCAAATTTTCGGTAGCAGCAGTGACGACTGGGGATGGAAGCCTGGCAACTAAATCTAGAGAAATAAATTATGTATTCAAGAAATTTTATATAAATCTTTATAGATCTGAAAACACTGCCACAGACAAAGAGATAATGTAATTTCTTAACAAATTAAACCTTCCTAAGCTGAGTTCCTTACAACAGGAGGACTTAGATCTACCTATCAGTCCACAGGAGATACTTGACGCAATTAAAGTCCTACCATCAGGTAAATCTCCAGGCCAAGAATTTTTTTAATGTTATGCAGAAGACCTATCACCATTATTTGAAAATATGCTTGCAGAACCATTTGAATTTGGCAACTTACCTCCCTCCTTAAACCAAGCAATAATCACACTTATTATTCTTAAAAAAGAAAAGGACCCGACTGACTGTAAAAGCTATCGTCCAATAAGCTTAATATCTGTTGATTGTAGAATTGTATCTAAAATACTTGCAAATAGATTGGATAAAACACTTAGGTCACTTATCCATCCTGACCAAGTGGGCTTTATTAGACAGAAAAATTCTTCTGATTATTATGTGGTTGGTGCGGGACTCCAACGATCCAACAGCAGCTATCTCACTTGACCCCGAGAAAGCGTTTGATAGGTTGGAATGGAGGTAGATGTTTCATACGCTTAAAACTTTTGGATTTGGTCAAACATTTCTCAGATGGATAGATATTATTTACAAAGACCCACAGGCCGCAGTGAGAACAAATGGTCTGATTTCCTCTTATTTCACACTTTGTAGAGGTACCCGGCAGGGCTCTGCATTGTCGCCAGGGCTTTTTTGTCTAGCCCTTGAGCCTCTTGCGGCAGCTCTTCTCAAGAATCAGAATATTCAGGGAGTTCAAATTAATGAGTCTACACAGAAGCTTCTGCTATACACGGACGACATTTTGTGGCTTGCCTCGGACCCAGCCAGATCTGTCCCAGCACTATTGGACGTTATTGAGTCGTTATCCAAGATATCAGGGTATAAAGTCAACTGGTCTAAGTCAGAGGCCCTACCGCTGACTTTATACTGCCCAAAAACTTTATTTCAGGCGTGGTTGTTTCAGTGGCCTACTGAAGGTATAAAATATCTTGGCATTCTCTTCCCTCACCAAATTGATAAAATAATCGAAAAGAATTTGGGCCCACTTTTTAAGAAAATTTCATTAGCTACAAATAGATGGTCACCACTATTCTTATCATTATGGGGAAAGGTCAACGTCCTGAAGATGAACTGTATCCCGAGGTTGAATTTTTTGCTTCAATGTCTTCCTATAGCAATACCCCAAAAGTACTTTAAAAGGTTCGACCAAATTTGCAAAAAGTTTTTATGGAATGGTAAACGTGCAAGGATAAAATTAGAAAGGCTTCAGGTGCCAATCAATAGGGGTGGCATGGGCCACCCCAAATTAGCCCTGTATCATTATGCCTTCTGCTTGAGACATATAGCTCAGTGGACACTGCCACCTGAGAGAGAGCCCCTCCCTGGTTTGAGATTGAACGAAGATTGTTCTCCCCACTTACCCCTACAAATTCTCTGTCTGAATTCAAATCTAACCCTATCATACCCAATCTCTGTAATGTAAGGAAGAAGTTTTCTAAAGCTTTTAATATAAATGTCTATCTTAATTCTGAATCTTGTTTTGAATAACCCAGAGTTAAGTATTAATAAACATTCCCTTCTATGGAAAGATTGGGTAGAAAAAGATTTATTACAGCAAACCTATATGATAGGGATAATATAAAGTCATTTGAAAGGTTGGCTGGTGAATACAATCTGCCCAGAAATAATTTCTGGAAGTATTTACAAATGTGTCACCTGTTAGTTACTGCCATAGGGAGAGGAATAGAACCTCAGCAGTCAAACCTTTTCTCTCAGACTACGAAGAATGGGTCTGGGGCATGAGGCTGCTATCTTTGATCCAATGTTATTGCAGTTACCATATCTTATGCAACAATGTTAACTTGGTCGGCAGATTTGAACATTGATGTCACAATTGTGGGATCGTATTTGTGAAAACACTAAGAGGGTTTCAAGAGACATTAAAATTAGATTAATCCATTAAGATTCTGAATCGCTTTTATTGGACCCCGACCCGGCTGTTTAGGCTGAAGCTGAGAGATAATGCAGACTGCTGGAAGTGCTGCAGCTCAGAAGGGACTCTTTTTCACCTGCTCTGGGAATGTCCCATGATTCAGAATTATTGGCTAAAGATTCATAATCGCATTGAAAACATTACCCAGACTAGCTTGGAGTTCTGCCCGAGGTTGTATGTTTTAAATGATCCACAAATGGCATCGAACTTTGGAGCAGTGGACTTTATTTAGACCAGTATAATGATTGGAAAACAAATAATAATGAGAAACTGGAAGAACACAGGTGAGCCCCCTTTCCACAAGTGGAGCAGGAGTTGGCAAAAGTCGCATCATACGGAAAAATCTCTTTCAACATCAATGACAGGGCGGAAAAATATGTGGCGAAATGGGGAAAATACGTGCAATATATTGCTACCAGATGAGAGCATGGTGCTTATTGTAAAACTGTACATTTGAGCCATGTGTTGTTGTTTTTTCTTTTTTCTTTTTCTTCTGATTTCTATTACTTCTTCTGGATTAACAATTTTAGTTTTTTTTTATTGATTTATTTTTATTAAAAAATGTATCATCACTATGCGATATATGTTAAGATGTCAACTTTAATGTTGATTACAATGTGACAGTGGTGTTCAAATTTCAATAAAATACTAATTATATAAAAATAAAAAAAAGACCTATGCTTTCCTGGATCAAGGAAGTACAGCGACTTTCTGCACTGAAGACTTGGCGAAGAAGTTGAATATGTGAGGCAGAAAGACAGAGTTCCTGCTTCGAACTATAGCGCAAGAACAGAAAGTGAATAGCTATGAACCTACCGATCTGGAGGTGTGTGGCTTAGAGGAGCAAGATTACATTCAGCTGCCCAATGTGTATACTCAGCCAGATATACCTGCAAAAAAGGCCAACATCCCACAGAAGAAAGATTTGGAGAAATGGTCTTACCTGAGTCGACTGCATCTCCCAAAACTTGAAGCAGAAGTTGGTCTGCTCATCGATTAATAGCGAAGGTGAAACCATTTTTGACCTTGCGTGATCTCGAAAAACTCATTCATGCTTTTATATTTACAAGACTAGATTACTGTAACTCACTCTATGTCGGCATAAATAAATCATTGATTATTTGCTTACAATTGGTCCAAAATGCAGTTGCGAGACTTTTGACAGGTACTCGTAAAAGAGATCATATTACCCCAGTTTTGAGCACTTTAAAGTGGCTACCGATCGATTACAGAATCAATTTTAAAATGTATTTTTTTGTTTATAAATCACTGCATGGTATGGCTCCATTGTATTTGGTTAATACTATGGTATGGCTCCATTGTATTTGGTAAATCTGATTAAGAAATATGAACCAAAACGGTCTTGGAGGTCAGCTGACCAGCTGATTTTAACGACTCCAAGAACAAAACAGAGATTTGGAGATCAAGCTTTTGTAGCGATTGCTCCAAAACTCTGGAATGACTTACCTCTTTCTATTAGATTGGAACCTAAATTAACTGTTTTTAAACAAAAGCTTAAGAAATACCTTTTAGATTTAGCATTTAACGGGGTATAGTAGCCGTTCTTGTAGGCTTTTTTTTAGCTGAGGTGTTTATTTCATCGTCACTTAACCGTGGCGTTAATGTCTGTGTGTTTGTATGGCTGTGTTTTTGTCCAGTACAGTATTTGTGAAGTATTTTGTTTTGACCAGTTGTGTAAAAGTGCTTAATAAATAAATAAATGAAAATGAAATGAATAGCCAGAACGACGAACCAAACGCTGTGAAGACAGCTCTTGGTTGGGTCGTCAATGGGCCAATCAGCAGATGCCAAGAGAAGGAATCAGAAGATGGCAAAAGACAAAGTTTCCTTGTCAACCGTATTTCTGTGATAAGCGTTGAAGACATGCTGATTAAGCACTACAATGCAGATTTTCCAGAAAGTAGATGTGACGACAGACGAGAACAGTCTCTACTTGACAAGCAGTTCATGCATACGGTGACAACATCAGCCCAGCTTGTGAATGGTCACTTCCGCATCAAGTTGCCTTGTGAAGATGCCATGCAACTGTGGTATTGCTGGACAGAGGCTTAATTCTTTTTTTTTTTTTTTGTGATACAAATCAAAGCTCACTGAACTATATACAAACAGATGCCATGAAAACTTTCCACATATAAGATATATATATATATATATAAATAAAAAATAATAAAAAAATAAAAATATATAATAATAACAATAATAATATATATATAAATAAGGAATTACAGAGAGAGGGAGATGTAGGATGTCAAAATCTTAGTTCTTCTAACAGAATGTTTGCAATTTTTGTCCAGCTCTGAATAGTATTGTCATTTGCGCCATTGACCTTGGCAGTGGTGCCTTCCAACAATACAATGTCTCTGAAATACGATAACCAGATGAAAGGTGTTGGTATGGATGGCTCTATCCATAGCTTTAAAATAGTCTTTTTAGCAGCCGTACTAGCTGACAGTAAGGCCCTTTTTTGATGAGCATTCAGCTGAAGGGCGGAGTCATCTAAAAGTAGAAAAATCAAGGGGTCTTGAGGTATGTCTAAAAGAAGGATTTTCGAAAGAACAGTATTTACAAAGGTCCAAAAAGGAACCACCTTTGGGCATTCCCAAAACATGTGTAAATAGGAACCTATTGTAGAAGAGTTGCATAAATGACAGTATGGATCAGATCTAACCTTCATCCTAAATAATACACTAGGAGTAATATAAGCCCTATTAATACATTTATAATGAATCATCTGGTGAGTCAGGTTCTTAGATGCAGTGAAACATCTGGCCCATACCACATCCCAGTCAGGTTTAGCTACACCATCCCTTTCCCAGGAGTGGACAGCTGGAATATATGAGTATTGCAGAACAAGAATTGAATTATAGATCTTAGAAACTAAGCCCTTGGAGGAGGTATTAGGGTCCAGCCATTTCCATAATGGATGAGGTAAAATGTCAGTGGTCCAAGGAACGCCATATGCTTTCAGAGCTGACCTCAGTCTCAAATATAAAATATAGCTGCGAGCAGCGATTACGGGCCCAAGCCGGTGGCACCGCAACCCCGGTGCCTTTAGTTACCTAAAGGCACCGGAGTGGCGGTGCCGCCGGCTTTGGCCCTTCATCGCTGCTCGCAGCTATATTCATATATATATATATATATATATATATATATATATATATATATATATATATATAAACAAGCCGGTGGCACCGCCACCCCGGTGCCTTTATATATATATATATATATATGTCTACATTGTTCAATCACGCCTCACACACACACACACACTTTTGCAGAGCCCACACCAATGCAAGCTCTATAGCACACATCTTCTCAAAGGTCAAAGCGGAGTTACGATATTGCCCGTCATGCACAGTAACCGTAAAGGCACAGGGGTGGCGGTGCCACCGGCTTGTTTATATATATATATATATCGTATTATTCTAACTTGTAAAAAACTATTAACTTTTGTTAATATTCAACCATTTCACAACTAACTTTTTTCCATAGATCAAACACAACATAATTATATGGTGGACTGAAACAAAAATTATTAATTAAATAAAATTATTGTTTTCCTCTGAAATAGCAAAAGCATCACACACTAGCTGTACCTGCTCTAAATAAAAAAGAGTAATTCAATAAAAATACAAAATCGAACTAAATAAAATAAATTATTACAAAAATAAAATCAAACCAAAGAAAATATATCTTCGAAAAAAAAAGCGAGTGTCATGAGGAAAGGCGCCTCAGGAATCGTCAGGATTAACTCCATGTGTAAGGAATTTTGATTGATTTTATTTGTCACTTGAAAATTATTGTTAAATGTGTGCCTGCATAACTTTAATAAGATTTATTTTCTTTGATTTGATTTTGTTTTATATAATTTATTTATTTCGATTTTGTATTTTTATTTAAATACTATTATTTATTTAGAGCAGGTACAGCTAAGTGTGCGATGCTTTTGCTATTTCAGAGGGAAAAAAACACATTTTATTTCAAAAAGGCTTTTCAATTAAATAAAATGTTCAAGCTTTGTTTTCGTTTTATTATTTTGTTTGTTTTAAGCTTTGTTTAATTTATATTGTTAATCATCTGACACAAAACAAATGCATAAAGTATCATTTTAACTTTTAAAAAACTATTAACATTTGTTAATAGTACATTGCCTGTCTTTTGTTAATAGGACAAAACATAGTTATTATATTTTATAATATTTTATAAATATATAAAATAAACATTTGTAATGAAATCGTTCAAAAAAATGATATTAGCATTGTTTTAAACTTTGAAACAGAAGTAGCGCAATGCCTGGCCACTCCCGCGCCGCCTCCTTTTCACAATCCGAGGGAACCATCTCCGGAATATTAACCTCACTCCTAGAAGTCCAATTCTCATTATTCATGCCTCTTACCTGGGATTGATTGCACACACACACACACACACACACACACACGCACGCACGCACTCACACGCACACACACACACGTGTCAAGTCACTTACATTTTAGATGCAATATTGACTGTTCTTCTGTTTCAGCAGCGAAAATAGTTAAACAAAGATCACAGCAGAACCATTGCATCTCACAGCAACGTGTTTTCTCATTACTGAATGATTCAGCATTTTGAACAAATTGGTTGACTCAAAGATTCAATGACCAATCCATAAACATCTGTCTCATTCATGAATGACTCAGTCGTTCAAACGAATCGTTTGAACGAATGAATCAATGACCCGCTCATTAAGACTGTCGCCTGGCGACACCTAGTGACGGTTTAGTGTTATTTGATTATACACTCAAAATATTCCACAACAAATCCTTTAAATTTAATGATATTCAGAACAGAACACAAATAAAAAAATAACTATAATAAAGCCAAAACGAAATAATTTAAAACAAAAGTAAAAGTAAGTGGTGTTAGGCTCACGTAAATCTCTCTTTAGAATCTAAATGTTGCAACATTTGCGATGTATTTGGATGCTAAACTATTCTTTATTACAGGCTTTGTACTTCACCCACGTTCCAATATCGACGGAAAAAATCATCCTCTTCACTTGTGCAAAAATGTGCTTGGAAAAATCACAGTGGAGCGGTGCTTACTGTGAATGATACAAATTGTACTACTGACTATTTCAACATAGCAGTGTAATTTGTATATGTTAGGTTGAATGTTTTATTATTGTGTGTGTGTGTGTGTTTGTGTGTGTGTGTGTGTGTGTGTGTGTGTGTGTGTGTGTGTGTGTGTGTGTGTGTGTGTGTCAGTGTGTGTGTGGGGGTCTGGGTGGCTCAGCGCGATTGAACAGTGAAACATACTCCGTCATTTTCTTCATACAGGACATCATTCAAACGTCAAAGTGTTTACTTATATTTGTGTACACTCGCAATTAAACACAACATTGTGTTTTTGTTAAATAAATTAAAGTAATACGTCCCCCGAAATGGCGCTAATTTTAAAATGAAACTAAAATGCTCACGGCTGCACGGGCATTCATAACTCTGCGCGCCCACGGTGAGGGACGAGCAGAACAGAGCGAACGTTGTTTAGTTCATTCCTACTTCCATAGGAATTAATTGAAAAAGCTCACTCTACTCTGCACCATTATTAATGAATTGTGCAGACGTCCTTATTTTACTTTCGCTTTTTACCTGATTTTGAACACAAGAGGGCAGTATAACACTATGTATGATTTGGAAAAAAATTTTTTTTGACTAAACAACCATTCTGGCTGTTTTTAAACTTAAACATTATTCTCTAATTGCTCTCACCATGCCCGTTTCTGAAACTCTGCACATGTCTACTGTCTAATAAATGTGATGTGTCTGTCGGGTTTCATGCAATTTCAAGTATGTTAAGAGTCTCAAAAGCATCAACAAAGAATAATAAAGTTTGATGCGTTGCCACGGCAACAGTATCTAAGATATCAATAATCCTTTCTCAGGTCTACATCTGCCGTGTGTCTACATTATACACATAAAGTTTGAAGCAAATTGGGTAAAAATAAGAGGGTGATTTCAAAGCCTTTAGGAAGTGACACACTTCCTGCTGCCAGTTGGTGGCGCTATAACTTTGACTCACAATAGTCACATCCATGTGATCGGACTCTTACAGCGAACACACTGCTGAAGTTTCATCAAGATCAGTTAATGTATGCAGAAGTTATAACACACTTCCTGTTTCCTTTATTCGCCATAAATTCGTTTCCTCGCCACAGCCAAACCGTTCGAGATATCAAAAATCCCCTGGCAACTTTTCATCCTCAATGTCTTGACTTCATGCTGACCGAGTTTCGTGGCGATTGGTTGAATTCTCTAGGAGGAGTATATCGAATTCCAGGGGCATACGCTTCCAAACAAACCATAATAGCCGACTTCCTGTTGGGCTGGGGTAAAAAGTAAAAGTACAAAGGATATATGAATCGATGAGATCTATATGTGTACCGAGTTTCATATTATTACATTCAAGCGTGTTTGATTTATGGACCAAGTTTTCGGACCCCGTTCCAGGGGGCACTGTCGAGCCCCCCTGCCACGCCCGGGTACCAGCTTCAGCCCGGCCCTGATGGCCACGGGTTCTGACCCGTGTGCAAAGTTTCAAGAGTTTTTGAGCACGTTAAGGGCCCCCAAAGTGCGCTGAGAGTCTCAAAAGTATCCAAAAAGAATATTAAAGTTTGATGCGTTGTCACGGCAACAGCATCTAAGATATCAACAATCCTTTCACAGGTCTAAATCTGGCGTGTGTCTACATTATACACATCAAGTTTGAAGCAAATCGGGTAAAGCCTGTTTGATTTATGGACCAAGTTTTCGGACCCCATTCCAGGGGGCGCTGTCGAGCCCCCCTGCCACGCCCGGGTACCAGCTTCAGCCCGGCCCTGATGGCCGCGGTTTCTGACCCGTGTGCAAAGTTTCAAGAGTTTTTGAGCACGTTAAGGGCCCCAAAAGTGCGCTAAGAATCTCAAAAGTATCCAAAAAGAATATTAAAGTTTGATGCGTTGTCACGGCAACAGCATCTAAGATATCAACAATCCTTTCACAGGTCTACATCTGGCTTGTGTCTACATTATACACATCAAGTTTGAAGCAAATAGGGTAAAGCGTGTTGGATATATGGACCAAATTGTCTGACCCGTTCAAGGGGGCGCTGTCGAGCCCCCCTGCCACGCCCGGGTACCAGCTTCAGCCTGGCCCTGATGGCCGCGGGTTTTGTCCCGTGTGCAAAGTTTCAAGAGTTTTCGAGCACGTTAAGAACCCCAAAAGTGCCAGAAAGCATAAAAAAGCATGAAAAAGCTTAAAAAAAGGAATATTAATGTTTGATGCATTGCCATGGCAACAGTATCTAAGATATCAATAATCCTTTCACAGGTCTACATCTGGCGTGTGTCTACATTATGCACATGAAGTTTGAAGCAAATCGGGTAAAAATAAGAGGGTGATTTAAAAGCATTTTGAAAGTGACACACTTCCTGCTTCCAGTTGGTGGCGCTATAACTTTGACTCACAATAGTCACATCCATGTGATCGGGCTCTTACAACGAACACACTGCTGAAGTTTCATCAAGATTAGTTAATGTATGCAGTAGTTATAACACACTTCCTGTTTCACGTTTCTCGCCATAATTTCGTTTACTCGCCACGGCCAAACCGTTCGAGATATCAAAAATCCCCTGGCAATTTTTCATCCTCAGTGTCTTGACTTCATGCTGACCGAGTTTCGTGCCGTGTGTTTGAATTCTCTAGGAGGAGTATTTCACATTCCATTGCATGTGTTTTCCAAACAACCCTTAATAGCCGACTTCCTGTTGGGCTGGGGTAAAAAGTAAGAGCATGAAGTATATATGAACCGATGAGATCTATATGTGTACTGAGTTTCATATTATTACATGCAAGCGTGTTTGATTTATGGACCAAGTGTTCAAACCCCGTTCCAGGGGGCGCTGTCGAGCCCCCCTGCCACGCCCGGGTACCAGCTTCAGCCCGGCCCTGATGGCCGCGGGTTCTGAGATGTGTGCAAAGTTTCAAGAGTTTTCGAGCACGTTAAGGCCCCCAAAAGTGCCCAAAAGGTAGTAAAATAATAATAAATATAGCTGCGAGCAGCGATTACGGGCCCAAGCCGGTGGCACCGCAACCCCGGTGCCTTTAATTACCTAAAGGCACCGGAGTGGCGGTGCCGCCGGCTTTGGCCCTTCATCGCTGCTCGCAGCTATATTTATATGCACACTTTTGCACACCGGGGTGGCGGTGCCACCGGCTTGTTTATATATATATATTAGGCATGTGCCGGTATCAAATTTTCATGCTGCGATTAATTGATTGAGCTTTTATCACGGTATACGGTATTATCACGATATTTTAATTGCACAAGAGAAACAGACGGATTGGGGGTATCTAAAAAAAACTTGCATCACAATGTGTAATTGTGATTGTCAAAACATTAATTTTATTTTTTAGTGATAACATGTTATAATGTTTACATGGTTACTGAGGCTACTGTTTGTATTATTGCTTAACACAATTTTCATGATTTCAATTAAATTCTTGGATTTAATTTCAATCTTGATTCAATATTGACTCATTTGGATAAATATTAGGTAGGCTACAGTAGATAGCCTGCATTTAAATGTTTCTCAAAAAATATATCTCACATAATGCTGTAAACATACAGAGAGAAATTAAATATAATGCATACAATATAAATATAATAATAATATAAATATAAAAATGTAATATATGCCGTAATTTTCATTATAATAACAATTATATAATGACAAGTACATATATTAAAATATGTAATATAGTGCACATATTTAGCAAAATACTCCTCTCTATAGCTATTTTCTTATAGTCAACTAACATTAAATGGCTTTCCTGAGGTAAATGTAACGTTCTGTGACATAATTGTTCTCCTGCAGTGTTATTGACCTCGGTTGAAAAACACTGATTGATCGAAAGTATGTACCTTTCGGTGGGTTGTACTGTATCTTTAATAAAAAGTAACAGATGATCGGTTTACTTGATCTGAGGCGCGCGATCTGTCACGTCACATTTACAAGCACCCAAAACAGTATTTATTGTCTGAATTTCGTTATAAAACCTGAGAGCTGATATTTTTTCATATCAAAAGTAACCTGCTCTGTCTAGTCTGTCGGTGTCAGTGTCCTCTTTGCTCCGCGATTTTTCTCTGGGTGAGAAAATGGATGTGTGGCGCGAGACCGTGTGAAAGTTTCAATGGCGTGAGTCTCAAGCTGAATGCGTGAGAGTTGGCAGCCATGCGGGGGATTGTTTACATTAGACTAGAGTGCGCACTGCATGCACACAGTGCTTATACATGTGATGTGGGGATTGTTTACATCAAAGTGCGCACGTGTTTTGCGCAACATACGCATTGTTTTTTAAGCGGTTGATGGAAAATAAGCTGATTTTTAGAAAAATCTAAATTCGGATCTATTATTTTTCACGGTATTTCGAAGTCCCCGCGATAACAATATCGTGCATATTCATTACCGCGATTTATCGCATTACCGAATACCGGCACATGTCTAATATATATATATATATATATATATATATATATAAACAAGCCGGTGGCACCGCCACCCCGGTGCCTTTAGGGTTACTGTGCGTGACGGGCAATAACGTAACCCCGCTTTGACCTTTGAGAAGATGTGTGCTGTAGAGCTTGCATCAGTGTGGGCTCTGCAAAAGTGTGCATTGAGGGCACATATCAACCACAAAGTATGCGTGAGCAACCTTCTGAAACCTAAAATGAAAAATGAGACACCCTACGGTCTCATGGACTTAATGGAAACATGAAATAAGTACACAAGTTTGAAAGTTATATGAAGTGTGCCAAGACAGAATATTTGCCTGATCTGATTAGAAAAATAGTTTTTGTGTGTGTGTGTGTGTGTGTGTGTGAGGCGTGATTGAACAATGTAGACATAAAAACATACTCCGTCCTTTTGTTCATACAGGACATTATTCAAACTACAAAGTGTTTACTTATATTTGTGTACAATCGCAATAAAACACAACATTGTGCTTTTGTCAAACTGTAAACTACAACTGTCACCCAACCAAAATCTCTTACACACACACACACACACACACACACACACACACACACACACACACACACAGACACACATAGTTTAAAAGCAAAAAAATCTTTTGGACATTCATCATATTGCATTGGTTTTCATTTCTTGTTCTCGAACAGAGCCCTAATCTGTTTATTTTTTCAGTTACACATTCTACATTGATTAAAAAAGAAAAATCAAATGTGCTTTTATTTTAGACATAAATAAATAATCTATCATTCAGATGAGAGTAAAGTTAGTGTTAGTTCAAATTTTAAGGAAAACAAAAATATGATCTGAAATATCGCACATTCATTTAAAATTCATTCAGGTTCAATTACCAAACATACAAATCTCAATGTAATTTAAAGCAAACAATACATTTAAAATATATGGGTTGTATGCAATTTTTTTATATATAAAAAGATATATATCCAAAAATACAAAGCCTAAACTTTAACAAGGGTTAAACAATCACTGTAACAGACACAATCACACACACACACACACACACACACACGTCAAATCACTTACATTTTAGATGCAATATTGACTTTTTTTCTGTTTCAGCAGCGAAAATAGTTCGACAAAGATCACAGCAGAACCATCGAGCATCTCACAGCAACGCGTTCTCATTACTGAATGATTCAGCATTTTGAACAAATCGGTTGACTCAAAGATTCAACGACCAATCCATAATCTGTCTCATTCATGAATGACTCAGCCGTTCGAACGAATCGTTTGAACGAATGAATCAATGACTCGCTCATTAAGACGGTCGCCTGGCGACACCTAATGACGGTTTAGTGATATGTTTAAAAGTATCATTCTTTCCAACGATTGTTAATTAACTCATATTTGAAACATAAGCTATATATATATATATATATATAATATATATATATATATATATATACACACATATATATACACAAAAATAAAATAAACACATTTGAAGCGTGTTTGCTTACTAAATTGTGAGCTGAACGAAAGTTGCAGCAAATATCAGCAACAGGAGTCAAATTTCATTAATCACGAGAGTGAAGAGCTGACTGAAAAGATGATGACGGAATAGGCTATTTTATGTAAAAGCGCCTATTTAAGCGAATCTATCATTATACTCTTTTGTTGTTGTGTTTTCCGTGAAAAATAATAGACTATTGAACTCACAATTCAAGCACGCGCTCTGCACGCGCCACCATTATCAATGTCCGTGTGGACGTCCGCGATCGAACAGTGGAAACATTGGCTACTCCGTCATTTTATTCAAGAAGATCATTCAAACTGCAAAGTGTTTACTAATTTTTGGATACTCGCAATCAAACACAACATTGTGATTTTGTAAAATACATTCAAGAAATCCGCCCCCGAAATGGGGCTTCTTTTAAAATGAAACGAAAATGCTCACAGCTGCACGTCTTGTGGAGACGTCCGTTACTTTCGCTTTCAAGTTAGCGATTTTAAAGCCCCCAGCGGAGTCACGGTGGGAAAATATTCCCATAGTAGCATCAATTGGCCTACCTGATTTTGAACACAAGAGGGCAGTAAAGCACTATGAATGATTTTAATTTTTTTTATTTTTTTGGTTAAACAACCATTCTGGCTGTTTTTAAACTTAAACATAAATCTTAAATTGAAAAAAAGGAAGACAATGGGTTTAGTTCTAATATTAGTATAATTTTATAGAAAAATAAATGGTGTATAATTACATTTTAGAAAGATATGAGACATTTCCTGATTCTTTTTTTGACATAATCCCTCGCCATAGCAAAACCGTTTGAGATATTCAATATCCGTTCACAATTTAGCATCTTTAAAGTATTTTCATCAAGTTGAAAAAGTTTTGTAACTGTAGATGAAACTAACCCCCCCCACACACACACTTTTGTCACAAAAGGTGGCGCTACTGAGCCCCTGCACCACGCCCGTTTCTGAAACTTTGCACATGTCTACTGGCTAATAAATGTGATCTGTCTGTCAAGTTTCATGCAATTTTAAGCAATTTCAGGCATGCTAAGAGTCTCAAAAGCATCCAAAAAGAATATTAAAGTTTGATGCGTTGTCACGGCAACAGTATCTAAGATATCAATAATCCTTTCACAGGTCTACATCTGGCGTGTGTCTACATTATACACATAAAGTTTGAAGCAAATCGGGTAAAAATAAGAGGGTGATTTAAAAGCATTTTGAAAGTTACACACTTCCTGCTGCCAGTTGGTGGCGCTATAACTTTGACTCACAATAGTCACATCCATGTGATCGGCCTCTTACAGCGAACACACTGCTAAAGTTTCATCAAGATCAGTTACTGTATGCTGAAGTTATAACACACTTCCTGTTTCACGTTTCTCGCCATAAATTCGTTTCCTCGCCACGGCCAAACCGTTCGAGATATCAAAAATCCCCTGGCAATTTTTCATGCTCAATGTCTTGACTTCATGCTGACCGAGTTTCGTGGCGATTGGTTGAATTCTCTAGGAGGAGTATATCGAATTCCAGGGGCATACGCTTCCAAACAAACCATAATAGCCGACTTCCTGTTGGGCTGGGGTAAAAAGTAAAAGTACAAAGGATATATGAATCGATGAGATCTATATGTGTACCGAGTTTCATATTATTACATTCAAGCGTGTTTGATTTATGGACCAAGTTTTCGGACCCCGTTCCAGGGGGCACTGTCGAGCCCCCCTGCCACGCCCGGGTACCAGCTTCAGCCCGGCCCTGATGGCCACGGGTTCTGACCCGTGTGCAAAGTTTCAAGAGTTTTTGAGCACGTTAAGGGCCCCCAAAGTGCGCTGAGAGTCTCAAAAGTATCCAAAAAGAATATTAAAGTTTGATGCGTTGTCACGGCAACAGCATCTAAGATATCAACAATCCTTTCACAGGTCTAAATCTGGCGTGTGTCTACATTATACACATCAAGTTTGAAGCAAATCGGGTAAAGCCTGTTTGATTTATGGACCAAGTTTTCGGACCCCATTCCAGGGGGCGCTGTCGAGCCCCCCTGTCACGCCCGGGTACCAGCTTCAGCCCGGCCCTGATGGCCGCGGTTTCTGACCCGTGTGCAAAGTTTCAAGAGTTTTTGAGCACGTTAAGGGCCCCAAAAGTGCGCTAAGAATCTCAAAAGTATCCAAAAAGAATATTAAAGTTTGATGCGTTGTCACGGCAACAGCATCTAAGATATCAACAATCCTTTCACAGGTCTACATCTGGCTTGTGTCTACATTATACACATCAAGTTTGAAGCAAATAGGGTAAAGCGTGTTGGATATATGGACCAAATTGTCTGACCCGTTCAAGGGGGCGCTGTCGAGCCCCCCTGCCACGCCCGGGTACCAGCTTCAGCCTGGCCCTGATGGCCGCGGGTTTTGTCCCGTGTGCAAAGTTTCAAGAGTTTTTGAGCACGTTAAGAACCCCAAAAGTGCCCGAAAGCATAAAAAAGCATGAAAAAGCTTAAAAAAAGGAATATTAATGTTTGATGCATTGCCATGGCAACAGTATCTAAGATATCAATAATCCTTTCACAGGTCTACATCTGGCGTGTGTCTACATTATGCACATGAAGTTTGAAGCAAATCGGGTAAAAATAAGAGGGTGATTTAAAAGCATTTTGAAAGTGACACACTTCCTGCTTCCAGTTGGT
The DNA here is from genome assembly GCA_030578255.1 of Tiaroga cobitis. Taxonomy (NCBI): domain Eukaryota; kingdom Metazoa; phylum Chordata; class Actinopteri; order Cypriniformes; family Leuciscidae; genus Tiaroga; species Tiaroga cobitis. The sequence continues at coordinate 11,623,429 of CM060606.1, forward strand.
GGCGCTATAACTTTGACTCACAATAGTCACATCCATGTGATCGGGCTCTTACAACGAACACACTGCTGAAGTTTCATCGAGATTAGTTAATGTATGCAGTAGTTATAACACACTTCCTGTTTCACGTTTCTCGCCATAATTTCGTTTACTCGCCACGGCCAAACCGTTCGAGATATCAAAAATCCCCTGGCAATTTTTCATCCTCAGTGTCTTGACTTCATGCTGACCGAGTTTCGTGCCGTGTGTTTGAATTCTCTAGGAGGAGTATTTCACATTCCATTGCATGTGTTTTCCAAACAACCCTTAATAGCCGACTTCCTGTTGGGCTGGGGTAAAAAGTAAGAGCATGAAGTATATATGAACCGATGAGATCTATATGTGTACTGAGTTTCATATTATTACATGCAAGCGTGTTTGATTTATGGACCAAGTGTTCAAACCCCGTTCCAGGGGGCGCTGTCGAGCCCCCCTGCCACGCCCGGGTACCAGCTTCAGCCCGGCCCTGATGGCCGCGGGTTCTGAGATGTGTGCAAAGTTTCAAGAGTTTTCGAGCACGTTAAGGCCCCCAAAAGTGCCCAAAAGGTAGTAAAATAATAATAAATATAGCTGCGAGCAGCGATTACGGGCCCAAGCCGGTGGCACCGCAACCCCGGTGCCTTTAGTTACCTAAAGGCACCGGAGTGGCGGTGCCGCCGGCTTTGGCCCTTCATCGCTGCTCGCAGCTATATTCATATATATATATATATATATATATATATATATATATATATATATATATATATAAACAAGCCGGTGGCACCGCCACCCCGGTGCCTTTATATATATATATATATATATGTCTACATTGTTCAATCACGCCTCACACACACACACACACTTTTGCAGAGCCCACACCAATGCAAGCTCTATAGCACACATCTTCTCAAAGGTCAAAGCGGAGTTACGATATTGCCCGTCATGCACAGTAACCGTAAAGGCACCGGGGTGGCGGTGCCACCGGCTTGTTTATATATATATATATATATATCGTATTATTCTAACTTGTAAAAAACTATTAACTTTTGTTAATATTCAACCATTTCACAACTAACTTTTTTCCATAGATCAAACACAACATAATTATATGGTGGACTGAAACAAAAATTATTAATTAAATAAAATTATTGTTTTCCTCTGAAATAACAAAAGCATCACACACTAGCTGTACCTGCTCTAAATAAAAAAGAGTAATTCAATAAAAATACAAAATCGAACTAAATAAAATAAATTATTACAAAAACAAAATCAAACCAAAGAAAATATATCTTCGAAAAAAAAAGCGAGTGTCATGAGGAAAGGCGCCTCAGGAATCGTCAGGATTAACTCCATGTGTAAGGAATTTTGATTGATTTTATTTGTCACTTGAAAATTATTGTTAAATGTGTGCCTGCATAACTTTAATAAGATTTATTTTCTTTGATTTGATTTTGTTTTATATAATTTATTTATTTCGATTTTGTATTTTTATTTAAATACTATTATTTATTTAGAGCAGGTACAGCTAAGTGTGCGATGCTTTTGCTATTTCAGAGGGAAAAAAACACATTTTATTTCAAAAAGGCTTTTCAATTAAATAAAATGTTCAAGCTTTGTTTTCGTTTTATTATTTTGTTTGTTTTAAGCTTTGTTTAATTTATATTGTTAATCGTCTGACACAAAACAAATGCATAAAGTATCATTTTAACTTTTAAAAAACTATTAACATTTGTTAATAGTACATTGCCTGTCTTTTGTTAATAGGACAAAACATAGTTATTATATTTTATAATATTTTATAAATATATAAAATAAACATTTGTAATGAAATCGTTCAAAAAAATGATATTAGCATTGTTTTAAACTTTGAAACAGAAGTAGCGCAATGCCTGGCCACTCCCGCGCCGCCTCCTTTTCACAATCCGAGGGAACCATCTCCGGAATATTAACCTCACTCCTAGAAGTCCAATTCTCATTATTCATGCCTCTTACCTGGGATTGATTGCACACACACACACACACACACACACACACACGCACGCACGCACTCACACGCACACACACACACACACACACACACACGTGTCAAGTCACTTACATTTTAGATGCAATATTGACTGTTCTTCTGTTTCAGCAGCGAAAATAGTTAAACAAAGATCACAGCAGAACCATTGCATCTCACAGCAACGTGTTTTCTCATTACTGAATGATTCAGCATTTTGAACAAATTGGTTGACTCAAAGATTCAATGACCAATCCATAAACATCTGTCTCATTCATGAATGACTCAGTCGTTCAAACGAATCGTTTGAACGAATGAATCAATGACCCGCTCATTAAGACGGTCGCCTGGCGACACCTAGTGACGGTTTAGTGTTATTTGATTATACACTCAAAATATTCCACAACAAATCCTTTAAATTTAATGATATTCAGAACAGAACACAAATAAAAAAATAACTATAATAAAGCCAAAACGAAATAATTTAAAACAAAAGTAAAAGTAAGTGGTGTTAGGCTCACGTAAATCTCTCTTTAGAATCTAAATGTTGCAACATTTGCGATGTATTTGGATGCTAAACTATTCTTTATTACAGGCTTTGTACTTCACTCACGTTCCAATATCGACGGAAAAAATCATCCTCTTCACTTGTGCAAAAATGTGCTTGGAAAAATCACAGTGGAGCGGTGCTTACTGTGAATGATACAAATTGTACTACTGACTATTTCAACATAGCAGTGTAATTTGTATATGTTAGGTTGAATGTTTTATTATTGTGTGTGTGTGTGTGTGTGTGTTTGTGTGTGTGTGTGTGTGTGTGTGTGTGTGTGTGTGTGTGTGTGTCAGTGTGTGTGTGGGGGTCTGGGTGGCTCAGCGCGATTGAACAGTGAAACATACTCCGTCATTTTCTTCATACAGGACATAATTCAAACGTCAAAGTGTTTACTTATATTTGTGTACACTCGCAATTAAACACAACATTGTGTTTTTGTTAAATAAATTAAAGTAATACGTCCCCCGAAATGGCGCTAATTTTAAAATGAAACTAAAATGCTCACGGCTGCACGGGCATTCATAACTCTGCGCGCCCACGGTGAGGGACGAGCAGAACAGAGCGAACGTTGTTTAGTTCATTCCTACTTCCATAGGAATTAATTGAAAAAGCTCACTCTACTCTGCACCATTATTAATGAATTGTGCAGACGTCCTTATTTTACTTTCGCTTTTTACCTGATTTTGAACACAAGAGGGCAGTATAACACTATGTATGATTTGGAAAAAAATTTTTTTTGACTAAACAACCATTCTGGCTGTTTTTAAACTTAAACATTATTCTCTAATTGCTCTCACCATGCCCGTTTCTGAAACTCTGCACATGTCTACTGTCTAATAAATGTGATGTGTCTGTCGGGTTTCATGCAATTTCAAGTATGTTAAGAGTCTCAAAAGCATCAACAAAGAATAATAAAGTTTGATGCGTTGCCACGGCAACAGTATCTAAGATATCAATAATCCTTTCTCAGGTCTACATCTGCCGTGTGTCTACATTATACACATAAAGTTTGAAGCAAATTGGGTAAAAATAAGAGGGTGATTTCAAAGCCTTTAGGAAGTGACACACTTCCTGCTGCCAGTTGGTGGCGCTATAACTTTGTCTCACAATAGTCACATCCATGTGATCGGACTCTTACAGCGAACACACTGCTGAAGTTTCATCAAGATCAGTTAATGTATGCAGAAGTTATAACACACTTCCTGTTTCCTTTATTCGCCATAAATTCGTTTCCTCGCCACAGCCAAACCGTTCGAGATATCAAAAATCCCCTGGCAACTTTTCATCCTCAATGTCTTGACTTCATGCTGACCGAGTTTCGTGGCGATTGGTTGAATTCTCTAGGAGGAGTATATCGAATTCCAGGGGCATACGCTTCCAAACAAACCATAATAGCCGACTTCCTGTTGGGCTGGGGTAAAAAGTAAAAGTACAAAGGATATATGAATCGATGAGATCTATATGTGTACCGAGTTTCATATTATTACATTCAAGCGTGTTTGATTTATGGACCAAGTTTTCGGACCCCGTTCCAGGGGGCGCTGTCGAGCCCCCCTGCCACGCCCGGGTACCAGCTTCAGCCCGGCCCTGATGGCCACGGGTTCTGACCCGTGTGCAAAGTTTCAAGAGTTTTTGAGCACGTTAAGGGCCCCCAAAGTGCGCTGAGAGTCTCAAAAGTATCCAAAAAGAATATTAAAGTTTGATGCGTTGTCACGGCAACAGCATCTAAGATATCAACAATCCTTTCACAGGTCTAAATCTGGCGTGTGTCTACATTATACACATCAAGTTTGAAGCAAATCGGGTAAAGCCTGTTTGATTTATGGACCAAGTTTTCGGACCCCATTCCAGGGGGCGCTGTCGAGCCCCCCTGCCACGCCCGGGTACCAGCTTCAGCCCGGCCCTGATGGCCGCGGTTTCTGACCCGTGTGCAAAGTTTCAAGAGTTTTTGAGCACGTTAAGGGCCCCAAAAGTGCGCTAAGAATCTCAAAAGTATCCAAAAAGAATATTAAAGTTTGATGCGTTGTCACGGCAACAGCATCTAAGATATCAACAATCCTTTCACAGGTCTACATCTGGCTTGTGTCTACATTATACACATCAAGTTTGAAGCAAATAGGGTAAAGCGTGTTGGATATATGGACCAAATTGTCTGACCCGTTCAAGGGGGCGCTGTCGAGCCCCCCTGCCACGCCCGGGTACCAGCTTCAGCCTGGCCCTGATGGCCGCGGGTTTTGTCCCGTGTGCAAAGTTTCAAGAGTTTTCGAGCACGTTAAGAACCCCAAAAGTGCCCGAAAGCATAAAAAAGCATGAAAAAGCTTAAAAAAAGGAATATTAATGTTTGATGCATTGCCATGGCAACAGTATCTAAGATATCAATAATCCTTTCACAGGTCTACATCTGGCGTGTGTCTACATTATGCACATGAAGTTTGAAGCAAATCGGGTAAAAATAAGAGGGTGATTTAAAAGCATTTTGAAAGTGACACACTTCCTGCTTCCAGTTGGTGGCGCTATAACTTTGACTCACAATAGTCACATCCATGTGATCGGGCTCTTACAACGAACACACTGCTGAAGTTTCATCAAGATTAGTTAATGTATGCAGTAGTTATAACACACTTCCTGTTTCACGTTTCTCGCCATAATTTCGTTTACTCGCCACGGCCAAACCGTTCGAGATATCAAAAATCCCCTGGCAATTTTTCATCCTCAGTGTCTTGACTTCATGCTGACCGAGTTTCGTGCCGTGTGTTTGAATTCTCTAGGAGGAGTATTTCACATTCCATTGCATGTGTTTTCCAAACAACCCTTAATAGCCGACTTCCTGTTGGGCTGGGGTAAAAAGTAAGAGCATGAAGTATATATGAACCGATGAGATCTATATGTGTACTGAGTTTCATATTATTACATGCAAGCGTGTTTGATTTATGGACCAAGTGTTCAAACCCCGTTCCAGGGGGCGCTGTCGAGCCCCCCTGCCACGCCCGGGTACCAGCTTCAGCCCGGCCCTGATGGCCGCGGGTTCTGAGATGTGTGCAAAGTTTCAAGAGTTTTCGAGCACGTTAAGGCCCCCAAAAGTGCCCAAAAGGTAGTAAAATAATAATAATAATAATAATAATAAATAAATATAGCTGCGAGCAGCGATTACGGGCCCAAGCCGGTGGCACCGCAACCCCGGTGCCTTTAGTTACCTAAAGGCACCAGGGTGGCGGTGCCGCCGGCTTTGGCCCTTCATCGCTGCTCGCAGCTATATTCATATATATATATATATATATATATATATATATATATATATATATATATATATATATAAACAAGCCGGTGGCACCGCCACCCCGGTGCCTTTATATATATATATATATATATGTCTACATTGTTCAATCACGCCTCACACACACACACACACTTTTGCAGAGCCCACACCAATGCAAGCTCTATAGCACACATCTTCTCAAAGGTCAAAGCGGAGTTACGATATTGCCCGTCATGCACAGTAACCGTAAAGGCACCGGGGTGGCGGTGCCACCGGCTTTTTTATATATATATATATATCGTATTATTCTAACTTGTAAAAAACTATTAACTTTTGTTAATATTCAACCATTTCACAACTGACTTTTTTCCATAGATCAAACACAACATAATTATATGGTGGACTGAAACAAAAATTATTAATTAAATAAAATTATTGTTTTCCTCTGAAATAGCAAAAGCATCACACACTAGCTGTACCTGCTCTAAATAAAAAAGAGTAATTCAATAAAAATACAAAATCGAACTAAATAAAATAAATTATTACAAAAACAAAATCAAACCAAAGAAAATATATCTTCGAAAAAAAAAGCGAGTGTCATGAGGAAAGGCGCCTCAGGAATCGTCAGGATTAACTCCATGTGTAAGGAATTTTGATTGATTTTATTTGTCACTTGAAAATTATTGTTAAATGTGTGCCTGCATAACTTTAATAAGATTTATTTTCTTTGATTTGATTTTGTTTTATATAATTTATTTATTTCGATTTTGTATTTTTATTTAAATACTATTATTTATTTAGAGCAGGTACAGCTAAGTGTGCGATGCTTTTGCTATTTCAGAGGGAAAAAAACACATTTTATTTCAAAAAGGCTTTTCAATTAAATAAAATGTTCAAGCTTTGTTTTCGTTTTATTATTTTGTTTGTTTTAAGCTTTGTTTAATTTATATTGTTAATCATCTGACACAAAACAAATGCATAAAGTATCATTTTAACTTTTAAAAAACTATTAACATTTGTTAATAGTACATTGCCTGTCTTTTGTTAATAGGACAAAACATAGTTATTATATTTTATAATATTTTATAAATATATAAAATAAACATTTGTAATGAAATCGTTCAAAAAAATGATATTAGCATTGTTTTAAACTTTGAAACAGAAGTAGCGCAATGCCTGGCCACTCCCGCGCCGCCTCCTTTTCACAATCCGAGGGAACCATCTCCGGAATATTAACCTCACTCCTAGAAGTCCAATTCTCATTATTCATGCCTCTTACCTGGGATTGATTGCACACACACACACACACACACACACACACACGCACGCACGCACTCACACGCACACACACACACACACACACACACACGTGTCAAGTCACTTACATTTTAGATGCAATATTGACTGTTCTTCTGTTTCAGCAGCGAAAATAGTTAAACAAAGATCACAGCAGAACCATTGCATCTCACAGCAACGTGTTTTCTCATTACTGAATGATTCAGCATTTTGAACAAATTGGTTGACTCAAAGATTCAATGACCAATCCATAAACATCTGTCTCATTCATGAATGACTCAGTCGTTCAAACGAATCGTTTGAACGAATGAATCAATGACCCGCTCATTAAGACGGTCGCCTGGCGACACCTAGTGACGGTTTAGTGTTATTTGATTATACACTCAAAATATTCCACAACAAATCCTTTAAATTTAATGATATTCAGAACAGAACACAAATAAAAAAATAACTATAATAAAGCCAAAACGAAATAATTTAAAACAAAAGTAAAAGTAAGTGGTGTTAGGCTCACGTAAATCTCTCTTTAGAATCTAAATGTTGCAACATTTGCGATGTATTTGGATGCTAAACTATTCTTTATTACAGGCTTTGTACTTCACTCACGTTCCAATATCGACGGAAAAAATCATCCTCTTCACTTGTGCAAAAATGTGCTTGGAAAAATCACAGTGGAGCGGTGCTTACTGTGAATGATACAAATTGTACTACTGACTATTTCAACATAGCAGTGTAATTTGTATATGTTAGGTTGAATGTTTTATTATTGTGTGTGTGTGTGTGTGTGTGTTTGTGTGTGTGTGTGTGTGTGTGTGTGTGTGTGTGTGTGTGTGTGTCAGTGTGTGTGTGGGGGTCTGGGTGGCTCAGCGCGATTGAACAGTGAAACATACTCCGTCATTTTCTTCATACAGGACATCATTCAAACGTCAAAGTGTTTACTTATATTTGTGTACACTCGCAATTAAACACAACATTGTGTTTTTGTTAAATAAATTAAAGTAATACGTCCCCCGAAATGGCGCTAATTTTAAAATGAAACTAAAATGCTCACGGCTGCACGGGCATTCATAACTCTGCGCGCCCACGGTGAGGGACGAGCAGAACAGAGCGAACGTTGTTTAGTTCATTCCTACTTCCATAGGAATTAATTGAAAAAGCTCACTCTACTCTGCACCATTATTAATGAATTGTGCAGACGTCCTTATTTTACTTTCGCTTTTTACCTGATTTTGAACACAAGAGGGCAGTATAACACTATGTATGATTTGGAAAAAAAAATTTTTTGACTAAACAACCATTCTGGCTGTTTTTAAACTTAAACATTATTCTCTAATTGCTCTCACCATGCCCGTTTCTGAAACTCTGCACATGTCTACTGTCTAATAAATGTGATGTGTCTGTCGGGTTTCATGCAATTTCAAGTATGTTAAGAGTCTCAAAAGCATCAACAAAGAATAATAAAGTTTGATGCGTTGCCACGGCAACAGTATCTAAGATATCAATAATCCTTTCTCAGGTCTACATCTGCCGTGTGTCTACATTATACACATAAAGTTTGAAGCAAATTGGGTAAAAATAAGAGGGTGATTTCAAAGCCTTTAGGAAGTGACACACTTCCTGCTGCCAGTTGGTGGCGCTATAACTTTGACTCACAATAGTCACATCCATGTGATCGGACTCTTACAGCGAACACACTGCTGAAGTTTCATCAAGATCAGTTAATGTATGCAGAAGTTATAACACACTTCCTGTTTCCTTTATTCGCCATAAATTCGTTTCCTCGCCACAGCCAAACCGTTCGAGATATCAAAAATCCCCTGGCAACTTTTCATCCTCAATGTCTTGACTTCATGCTGACCGAGTTTCGTGGCGATTGGTTGAATTCTCTAGGAGGAGTATATCGAATTCCAGGGGCATACGCTTCCAAACAAACCATAATAGCCGACTTCCTGTTGGGCTGGGGTAAAAAGTAAAAGTACAAAGGATATATGAATCGATGAGATCTATATGTGTACCGAGTTTCATATTATTACATTCAAGCGTGTTTGATTTATGGACCAAGTTTTCGGACCCCGTTCCAGGGGGCACTGTCGAGCCCCCCTGCCACGCCCGGGTACCAGCTTCAGCCCGGCCCTGATGGCCACGGGTTCTGACCCGTGTGCAAAGTTTCAAGAGTTTTTGAGCACGTTAAGGGCCCCCAAAGTGCGCTGAGAGTCTCAAAAGTATCCAAAAAGAATATTAAAGTTTGATGCGTTGTCACGGCAACAGCATCTAAGATATCAACAATCCTTTCACAGGTCTAAATCTGGCGTGTGTCTACATTATACACATCAAGTTTGAAGCAAATCGGGTAAAGCCTGTTTGATTTATGGACCAAGTTTTCGGACCCCATTCCAGGGGGCGCTGTCGAGCCCCCCTGCCACGCCCGGGTACCAGCTTCAGCCCGGCCCTGATGGCCGCGGTTTCTGACCCGTGTGCAAAGTTTCAAGAGTTTTTGAGCACGTTAAGGGCCCCAAAAGTGCGCTAAGAATCTCAAAAGTATCCAAAAAGAATATTAAAGTTTGATGCGTTGTCACGGCAACAGCATCTAAGATATCAACAATCCTTTCACAGGTCTACATCTGGCTTGTGTCTACATTATACACATCAAGTTTGAAGCAAATAGGGTAAAGCGTGTTGGATATATGGACCAAATTGTCTGACCCGTTCAAGGGGGCGCTGTCGAGCCCCCCTGCCACGCCCGGGTACCAGCTTCGGCCTGGCCCTGATGGCCGCGGGTTTTGTCCCGTGTGCAAAGTTTCAAGAGTTTTCGAGCACGTTAAGAACCCCAAAAGTGCCCGAAAGCATAAAAAAGCATGAAAAAGCTTAAAAAAAGGAATATTAATGTTTGATGCATTGCCATGGCAACAGTATCTAAGATATCAATAATCCTTTCACAGGTCTACATCTGGCGTGTGTCTACATTATGCACATGAAGTTTGAAGCAAATCGGGTAAAAATAAGAGGGTGATTTAAAAGCATTTTGAAAGTGACACACTTCCTGCTTCCAGTTGGTGGCGCTATAACTTTGACTCACAATAGTCACATCCATGTGATCGGGCTCTTACAACGAACACACTGCTGAAGTTTCATCAAGATTAGTTAATGTATGCAGTAGTTATAACACACTTCCTGTTTCACGTTTCTCGCCATAATTTCGTTTACTCGCCACGGCCAAACCGTTCGAGATATCAAAAATCCCCTGGCAATTTTTCATCCTCAGTGTCTTGACTTCATGCTGACCGAGTTTCGTGCCGTGTGTTTGAATTCTCTAGGAGGAGTATTTCACATTCCATTGCATGTGTTTTCCAAACAACCCTTAATAGCCGACTTCCTGTTGGGCTGGGGTAAAAAGTAAGAGCATGAAGTATATATGAACCGATGAGATCTATATGTGTACTGAGTTTCATATTATTACATGCAAGCGTGTTTGATTTATGGACCAAGTGTTCAAACCCCGTTCCAGGGGGCGCTGTCGAGCCCCCCTGCCACGCCCGGGTACCAGCTTCAGCCCGGCCCTGATGGCCGCGGGTTCTGAGATGTGTGCAAAGTTTCAAGAGTTTTCGAGCACGTTAAGGCCCCCAAAAGTGCCCAAAAGGTAGTAAAATAATAATAATAATAAATAAATATAGCTGCGAGCAGCGATTACGGGCCCAAGCCGGTGGCACCGCAACCCCGGTGCCTTTAGTTACCTAAAGGCACCGGAGTGGCGGTGCCGCCGGCTTTGGCCCTTCATCGCTGCTCGCAGCTATATTCATATATATATATATATATATATATATATATATATATATAAACAAGCCGGTGGCACCGCCACCCCGGTGCCTTTATATATATATATATATATATGTCTACATTGTTCAATCACGCCTCACACACACACACACACTTTTGCAGAGCCCACACCAATGCAAGCTCTATAGCACACATCTTCTCAAAGGTCAAAGCGGAGTTACGATATTGCCCGTCATGCACAGTAACCGTAAAGGCACCGGGGTGGCGGTGCCACCGGCTTGTTTATATATATATATATATCGTATTATTCTAACTTGTAAAAAACTATTAACTTTTGTTAATATTCAACCATTTCACAACTAACTTTTTTCCATAGATCAAACACAACATAATTATATGGTGGACTGAAACAAAAATTATTAATTAAATAAAATTATTGTTTTCCTCTGAAATAGCAAAAGCATCACACACTAGCTGTACCTGCTCTAAATAAAAAAGAGTAATTCAATAAAAATACAAAATCGAACTAAATAAAATAAATTATTACAAAAACAAAATCAAACCAAAGAAAATATATCTTCGAAAAAAAAAGCGAGTGTCATGAGGAAAGGCGCCTCAGGAATCGTCAGGATTAACTCCATGTGTAAGGAATTTTGATTGATTTTATTTGTCCCTTGAAAATTATTGTTAAATGTGTGCCTGCATAACTTTAATAAGATTTATTTTCTTTGATTTGATTTTGTTTTATATAATTTATTTATTTCGATTTTGTATTTTTATTTAAATACTATTATTTATTTAGAGCAGGTACAGCTAAGTGTGCGATGCTTTTGCTATTTCAGAGGGAAAAAAACACATTTTATTTCAAAAAGGCTTTTCAATTAAATAAAATGTTCAAGCTTTGTTTTCGTTTTATTATTTTGTTTGTTTTAAGCTTTGTTTAATTTATATTGTTAATCATCTGACACAAAACAAATGCATAAAGTATCATTTTAACTTTTAAAAAACTATTAACATTTGTTAATAGTACATTGCCTGTCTTTTGTTAATAGGACAAAACATAGTTATTATATTTTATAATATTTTATAAATATATAAAATAAACATTTGTAATGAAATCGTTCAAAAAAATGATATTAGCATTGTTTTAAACTTTGAAACAGAAGTAGCGCAATGCCTGGCCACTCCCGCGCCGCCTCCTTTTCACAATCCGAGGGAACCATCTCCGGAATATTAACCTCACTCCTAGAAGTCCAATTCTCATTATTCATGCCTCTTACCTGGGATTGATTGCACACACACACACACACACACACACACACACGCACGCACGCACTCACACGCACACACACACACACACACACACACACACACGTGTCAAGTCACTTACATTTTAGATGCAATATTGACTGTTCTTCTGTTTCAGCAGCGAAAATAGTTAAACAAAGATCACAGCAGAACCATTGCATCTCACAGCAACGTGTTTTCTCATTACTGAATGATTCAGCATTTTGAACAAATTGGTTGACTCAAAGATTCAATGACCAATCCATAAACATCTGTCTCATTCATGAATGACTCAGTCGTTCAAACGAATCGTTTGAACGAATGAATCAATGACCCGCTCATTAAGACGGTCGCCTGGCGACACCTAGTGACGGTTTAGTGTTATTTGATTATACACTCAAAATATTCCACAACAAATCCTTTAAATTTAATGATATTCAGAACAGAACACAAATAAAAAAATAACTATAATAAAGCCAAAACGAAATAATTTAAAACAAAAGTAAAAGTAAGTGGTGTTAGGCTCACGTAAATCTCTCTTTAGAATCTAAATGTTGCAACATTTGCGATGTATTTGGATGCTAAACTATTCTTTATTACAGGCTTTGTACTTCACTCACGTTCCAATATCGACGGAAAAAATCATCCTCTTCACTTGTGCAAAAATGTGCTTGGAAAAATCACAGTGGAGCGGTGCTTACTGTGAATGATACAAATTGTACTACTGACTATTTCAACATAGCAGTGTAATTTGTATATGTTAGGTTGAATGTTTTATTATTGTGTGTGTGTGTGTGTGTGTGTTTGTGTGTGTGTGTGTGTGTGTGTGTGTGTGTGTCTGTGTGTGTGTGTGTGTGTGTGTGTGTGTGTGTGTGTGTGTGTGGGGGGGTCTGGGTGGCTCAGCGCGATTGAACAGTGAAACATACTCCGTCATTTTCTTCATACAGGACATCATTCAAACGTCAAAGTGTTTACTTATATTTGTGTACACTCGCAATTAAACACAACATTGTGTTTTTGTTAAATAAATTAAAGTAATACGTCCCCCGAAATGGCGCTAATTTTAAAATGAAACTAAAATGCTCACGGCTGCACGGGCATTCATAACTCTGCGCGCCCACGGTGAGGGACGAGCAGAACAGAGCGAACGTTGTTTAGTTCATTCCTACTTCCATAGGGGAATTAATTGAAAAAGCTCACTCTACTCTGCACCATTATTAATGAATTGTGCAGACGTCCTTATTTTACTTTCGCTTTTTACCTGATTTTGAACACAAGAGGGCAGTATAACACTATGTATGATTTGGAAAAAAATTTTTTTTGACTAAACAACCATTCTGGCTGTTTTTAAACTTAAACATTATTCTCTAATTGCTCTCACCATGCCCGTTTCTGAAACTCTGCACATGTCTACTGTCTAATAAATGTGATGTGTCTGTCGGGTTTCATGCAATTGCAAGTATGTTAAGAGTCTCAAAAGCATCAACAAAGAATAATAAAGTTTGATGCGTTGCCACGGCAACAGTATCTAAGATATCAATAATCCTTTCTCAGGTCTACATCTGCCGTGTGTCTACATTATACACATAAAGTTTGAAGCAAATTGGGTAAAAATAAGAGGGTGATTTCAAAGCCTTTAGGAAGTGACACACTTCCTGCTGCCAGTTGGTGGCGCTATAACTTTGACTCACAATAGTCACATCCATGTGATCGGACTCTTACAGCGAACACACTGCTGAAGTTTCATCAAGATCAGTTAATGTATGCAGAAGTTATAACACACTTCCTGTTTCCTTTATTCGCCATAAATTCGTTTCCTCGCCACAGCCAAACCGTTCGAGATATCAAAAATCCCCTGGCAACTTTTCATCCTCAATGTCTTGACTTCATGCTGACCGAGTTTCGTGGCGATTGGTTGAATTCTCTAGGAGGAGTATATCGAATTCCAGGGGCATACGCTTCCAAACAAACCATAATAGCCGACTTCCTGTTGGGCTGGGGTAAAAAGTAAAAGTACAAAGGATATATGAATCGATGAGATCTATATGTGTACCGAGTTTCATATTATTACATTCAAGCGTGTTTGATTTATGGACCAAGTTTTCGGACCCCGTTCCAGGGGGCACTGTCGAGCCCCCCTGCCACGCCCGGGTACCAGCTTCAGCCCGGCCCTGATGGCCACGGGTTCTGACCCGTGTGCAAAGTTTCAAGAGTTTTTGAGCACGTTAAGGGCCCCCAAAGTGCGCTGAGAGTCTCAAAAGTATCCAAAAAGAATATTAAAGTTTGATGCGTTGTCACGGCAACAGCATCTAAGATATCAACAATCCTTTCACAGGTCTAAATCTGGCGTGTGTCTACATTATACACATCAAGTTTGAAGCAAATCGGGTAAAGCCTGTTTGATTTATGGACCAAGTTTTCGGACCCCATTCCAGGGGGCGCTGTCGAGCCCCCCTGCCACGCCCGGGTACCAGCTTCAGCCCGGCCCTGATGGCCGCGGTTTCTGACCCGTGTGCAAAGTTTCAAGAGTTTTTGAGCACGTTAAGGGCCCCAAAAGTGCGCTAAGAATCTCAAAAGTATCCAAAAAGAATATTAAAGTTTGATGCGTTGTCACGGCAACAGCATCTAAGATATCAACAATCCTTTCACAGGTCTACATCTGGCTTGTGTCTACATTATACACATCAAGTTTGAAGCAAATAGGGTAAAGCGTGTTGGATATATGGACCAAATTGTCTGACCCGTTCAAGGGGGCGCTGTCGAGCCCCCCTGCCACGCCCGGGTACCAGCTTCAGCCTGGCCCTGATGGCCGCGGGTTTTGTCCCGTGTGCAAAGTTTCAAGAGTTTTCGAGCACGTTAAGAACCCCAAAAGTGCCCGAAAGCATAAAAAAGCATGAAAAAGCTTAAAAAAAGGAATATTAATGTTTGATGCATTGCCATGGCAACAGTATCTAAGATATCAATAATCCTTTCACAGGTCTACATCTGGCGTGTGTCTACATTATGCACATGAAGTTTGAAGCAAATCGGGTAAAAATAAGAGGGTGATTTAAAAGCATTTTGAAAGTGACACACTTCCTGCTTCCAGTTGGTGGCGCTATAACTTTGACTCACAATAGTCACATCCATGTGATCGGGCTCTTACAACGAACACACTGCTGAAGTTTCATCAAGATTAGTTAATGTATGCAGTAGTTATAACACACTTCCTGTTTCACGTTTCTCGCCATAATTTCGTTTACTCGCCACGGCCAAACCGTTCGAGATATCAAAAATCCCCTGGCAATTTTTCATCCTCAGTGTCTTGACTTCATGCTGACCGAGTTTCGTGCCGTGTGTTTGAATTCTCTAGGAGGAGTATTTCACATTCCATTGCATGTGTTTTCCAAACAACCCTTAATAGCCGACTTCCTGTTGGGCTGGGGTAAAAAGTAAGAGCATGAAGTATATATGAACCGATGAGATCTATATGTGTACTGAGTTTCATATTATTACATGCAAGCGTGTTTGATTTATGGACCAAGTGTTCAAACCCCGTTCCAGGGGGCGCTGTCGAGCCCCCCTGCCACGCCCGGGTACCAGCTTCAGCCCGGCCCTGATGGCCACGGGTTCTGAGATGTGTGCAAAGTTTCAAGAGTTTTCGAGCACGTTAAGGCCCCCAAAAGTGCCCAAAAGGTAGTAAAATAATAATAATAATAATAAATAAATATAGCTGCGAGCAGCGATTACGGGCCCAAGCCGGTGGCACCGCAACCCCGGTGCCTTTAGTTACCTAAAGGCACCGGAGTGGCGGTGCCGCCGGCTTTGGCCCTTCATCGCTGCTCGCAGCTATATTCATATATATATATATATATATATATATATATATATATATATATATAAACAAGCCGGTGGCACCGCCACCCCGGTGCCTTTATATATATATATATATATATGTCTACATTGTTCAATCACGCCTCACACAGACACACACACTTTTGCAGAGCCCACACCAATGCAAGCTCTATAGCACACATCTTCTCAAAGGTCAAAGCGGAGTTACGATATTGCCCGTCATGCACAGTAACCGTAAAGGCACCGGGGTGGCGGTGCCACCGGCTTGTTTATATATATATATATATATCGTATTATTCTAACTTGTAAAAAACTATTAACTTTTGTTAATATTCAACCATTTCACAACTAACTTTTTTCCATAGATCAAACACAACATAATTATATGGTGGACTGAAACAAAAATTATTAATTAAATAAAATTATTGTTTTCCTCTGAAATAGCAAAAGCATCACACACTAGCTGTACCTGCTCTAAATAAAAAAGAGTAATTCAATAAAAATACAAAATCGAACTAAATAAAATAAATTATTACAAAAACAAAATCAAACCAAAGAAAATATATCTTCGAAAAAAAAAGCGAGTGTCATGAGGAAAGGCGCCTCAGGAATCGTCAGGATTAACTCCATGTGTAAGGAATTTTGATTGATTTTATTTGTCACTTGAAAATTATTGTTAAATGTGTGCCTGCATAACTTTAATAAGATTTATTTTCTTTGATTTGATTTTGTTTTATATAATTTATTTATTTCGATTTTGTATTTTTATTTAAATACTATTATTTATTTAGAGCAGGTACAGCTAAGTGTGCGATGCTTTTGCTATTTCAGAGGGAAAAAAACACATTTTATTTCAAAAAGGCTTTTCAATTAAATAAAATGTTCAAGCTTTGTTTTCGTTTTATTATTTTGTTTGTTTTAAGCTTTGTTTAATTTATATTGTTAATCATCTGACACAAAACAAATGCATAAAGTATCATTTTAACTTTTAAAAAACTATTAACATTTGTTAATAGTACATTGCCTGTCTTTTGTTAATAGGACAAAACATAGTTATTATATTTTATAATATTTTATAAATATATAAAATAAACATTTGTAATGAAATCGTTCAAAAAAATGATATTAGCATTGTTTTAAACTTTGAAACAGAAGTAGCGCAATGCCTGGCCACTCCCGCGCCGCCTCCTTTTCACAATCCGAGGGAACCATCTCCGGAATATTAACCTCACTCCTAGAAGTCCAATTCTCATTATTCATGCCTCTTACCTGGGATTGATTGCACACACACACACACACACACACACACACACACACACACACGCACGCACGCACTCACACGCACACACACACACACACACACACACACGTGTCAAGTCACTTACATTTTAGATGCAATATTGACTGTTCTTCTGTTTCAGCAGCGAAAATAGTTAAACAAAGATCACAGCAGAACCATTGCATCTCACAGCAACGTGTTTTCTCATTACTGAATGATTCAGCATTTTGAACAAATTGGTTGACTCAAAGATTCAATGACCAATCCATAAACATCTGTCTCATTCATGAATGACTCAGTCGTTCAAACGAATCGTTTGAACGAATGAATCAATGACCCGCTCATTAAGACGGTCGCCTGGCGACACCTAGTGACGGTTTAGTGTTATTTGATTATACACTCAAAATATTCCACAACAAATCCTTTAAATTTAATGATATTCAGAACAGAACACAAATAAAAAAATAACTATAATAAAGCCAAAACGAAATAATTTAAAACAAAAGTAAAAGTAAGTGGTGTTAGGCTCACGTAAATCTCTCTTTAGAATCTAAATGTTGCAACATTTGCGATGTATTTGGATGCTAAACTATTCTTTATTACAGGCTTTGTACTTCACTCACGTTCCAATATCGACGGAAAAAATCATCCTCTTCACTTGTGCAAAAATGTGCTTGGAAAAATCACAGTGGAGCGGTGCTTACTGTGAATGATACAAATTGTACTACTGACTATTTCAACATAGCAGTGTAATTTGTATATGTTAGGTTGAATGTTTTATTATTGTGTGTGTGTGTGTGTGTGTGTGTGTGTGTGTGTGTGTGTGTGTGTGTGTGTGTGTGTGTGTGTGTGTGTGTGTGGGGGTCTGGGTGGCTCAGCGCGATTGAACAGTGAAACATACTCCGTCATTTTCTTCATACAGGACATCATTCAAACGTCAAAGTGTTTACTTATATTTGTGTACACTCGCAATTAAACACAACATTGTGTTTTTGTTAAATAAATTAAAGTAATACGTCCCCCGAAATGGCGCTAATTTTAAAATGAAACTAAAATGCTCACGGCTGCACGGGCATTCATAACTCTGCGCGCCCACGGTGAGGGACGAGCAGAACAGAGCGAACGTTGTTTAGTTCATTCCTACTTCCATAGGAATTAATTGAAAAAGCTCACTCTACTCTGCACCATTATTAATGAATTGTGCAGACGTCCTTATTTTACTTTCGCTTTTTACCTGATTTTGAACACAAGAGGGCAGTATAACACTATGTATGATTTGGAAAAAATTTTTTTTTGACTAAACAACCATTCTGGCTGTTTTTAAACTTAAACATTATTCTCTAATTGCTCTCACCATGCCCGTTTCTGAAACTCTGCACATGTCTACTGTCTAATAAATGTGATGTGTCTGTCGGGTTTCATGCAATTTCAAGTATGTTAAGAGTCTCAAAAGCATCAACAAAGAATAATAAAGTTTGATGCGTTGCCACGGCAACAGTATCTAAGATATCAATAATCCTTTCTCAGGTCTACATCTGCCGTGTGTCTACATTATACACATAAAGTTTGAAGCAAATTGGGTAAAAATAAGAGGGTGATTTCAAAGCCTTTAGGAAGTGACACACTTCCTGCTGCCAGTTGGTGGCGCTATAACTTTGACTCACAATAGTCACATCCATGTGATCGGACTCTTACAGCGAACACACTGCTGAAGTTTCATCAAGATCAGTTAATGTATGCAGAAGTTATAACACACTTCCTGTTTCCTTTATTCGCCATAAATTCGTTTCCTCGCCACAGCCAAACCGTTCGAGATATCAAAAATCCCCTGGCAACTTTTCATCCTCAATGTCTTGACTTCATGCTGACCGAGTTTCGTGGCGATTGGTTGAATTCTCTAGGAGGAGTATATCGAATTCCAGGGGCATACGCTTCCAAACAAACCATAATAGCCGACTTCCTGTTGGGCTGGGGTAAAAAGTAAAAGTACAAAGGATATATGAATCGATGAGATCTATATGTGTACCGAGTTTCATATTATTACATTCAAGCGTGTTTGATTTATGGACCAAGTTTTCGGACCCCGTTCCAGGGGGCACTGTCGAGCCCCCCTGCCACGCCCGGGTACCAGCTTCAGCCCGGCCCTGATGGCCACGGGTTCTGACCCGTGTGCAAAGTTTCAAGAGTTTTTGAGCACGTTAAGGGCCCCCAAAGTGCGCTGAGAGTCTCAAAAGTATCCAAAAAGAATATTAAAGTTTGATGCGTTGTCACGGCAACAGCATCTAAGATATCAACAATCCTTTCACAGGTCTAAATCTGGCGTGTGTCTACATTATACACATCAAGTTTGAAGCAAATCGGGTAAAGCCTGTTTGATTTATGGACCAAGTTTTCGGACCCCATTCCAGGGGGCGCTGTCGAGCCCCCCTGCCACGCCCGGGTACCAGCTTCAGCCCGGCCCTGATGGCCGCGGTTTCTGACCCGTGTGCAAAGTTTCAAGAGTTTTTGAGCACGTTAAGGGCCCCAAAAGTGCGCTAAGAATCTCAAAAGTATCCAAAAAGAATATTAAAGTTTGATGCGTTGTCACGGCAACAGCATCTAAGATATCAACAATCCTTTCACAGGTCTACATCTGGCTTGTGTCTACATTATACACATCAAGTTTGAAGCAAATAGGGTAAAGCGTGTTGGATATATGGACCAAATTGTCTGACCCGTTCAAGGGGGCGCTGTCGAGCCCCCCTGCCACGCCCGGGTACCAGCTTCAGCCTGGCCCTGATGGCCGCGGGTTTTGTCCCGTGTGCAAAGTTTCAAGAGTTTTCGAGCACGTTAAGAACCCCAAAAGTGCCCGAAAGCATAAAAAAGCATGAAAAAGCTTAAAAAAAGGAATATTAATGTTTGATGCATTGCCATGGCAACAGTATCTAAGATATCAATAATCCTTTCACAGGTCTACATCTGGCGTGTGTCTACATTATGCACATGAAGTTTGAAGCAAATCGGGTAAAAATAAGAGGGTGATTTAAAAGCATTTTGAAAGTGACACACTTCCTGCTTCCAGTTGGTGGCGCTATAACTTTGACTCACAATAGTCACATCCATGTGATCGGGCTCTTACAACGAACACACTGCTGAAGTTTCATCAAGATTAGTTAATGTATGCAGTAGTTATAACACACTTCCTGTTTCACGTTTCTCGCCATAATTTCGTTTACTCGCCACGGCCAAACCGTTCGAGATATCAAAAATCCCCTGGCAATTTTTCATCCTCAGTGTCTTGACTTCATGCTGACCGAGTTTCGTGCCGTGTGTTTGAATTCTCTAGGAGGAGTATTTCACATTCCATTGCATGTGTTTTCCAAACAACCCTTAATAGCCGACTTCCTGTTGGGCTGGGGTAAAAAGTAAGAGCATGAAGTATATATGAACCGATGAGATCTATATGTGTACTGAGTTTCATATTATTACATGCAAGCGTGTTTGATTTATGGACCAAGTGTTCAAACCCCGTTCCAGGGGGCGCTGTCGAGCCCCCCTGCCACGCCCGGGTACCAGCTTCAGCCCGGCCCTGATGGCCGCGGGTTCTGAGATGTGTGCAAAGTTTCAAGAGTTTTCGAGCACGTTAAGGCCCCCAAAAGTGCCCAAAAGGTAGTAAAATAATAATAATAATAAATAAATATAGCTGCGAGCAGCGATTACGGGCCCAAGCCGGTGGCACCGCAACCCCGGTGCCTTTAATTACCTAAAGGCACCGGAGTGGCGGTGCCGCCGGCTTTGGCCCTTCATCGCTGCTCGCAGCTATATTTATATATATATATATATATATATATATATATATATATATATAAACAAGCCGGTGGCACCGCCACCCCGGTGCCTTTAGGGTTACTGTGCGTGACGGGCAATAACGTAACCCCGCTTTGACCTTTGAGAAGATGTGTGCTGTAGAGCTTGCATCAGTGTGGGCTCTGCAAAAGTGTGCATTGAGGGCACATATCAACCACAAAGTATGCGTGAGCAACCTTCTGAAACCTAAAATGAAAAATGAGACACCCTACGGTCTCATGGACTTAATGGACACATGAAATAAGTACACAAGTTTGAAAGTTATATGAAGTGTGCCAAGACAGAATATTTGCCTGATCTGATTAGAAAAATAGTTTTTGTGTGTGTGTGTGTGTGTGTGTGAGGCGTGATTGAACAATGTAGACATAAAAACATACTCCGTCCTTTTGTTCATACAGGACATTATTCAAACTACAAAGTGTTTACTTATATTTGTGTACAATCGCAATAAAACACAACATTGTGCTTTTGTCAAACTGTAAACTACAACTGTCACCCAACCAAAATCTCTTACACACACACACACACACACACATAGTTTAAAAGCAAAAAAATCTTTTGGACATTCATCATATTGCATTGGTTTTCATTTCTTGTTCTCGAACAGAGCCCTAATCTGTTTATTTTTTCAGTTACACATTCTACATTGATTAAAAAAGAAAAATCAAATGTGTTTTTATTTTATACATAAATAAATAATCTAGCATTCAGATGAGAGTAAAGTTAGTGTTAGTTCAAATTTTAAGGAAAACAAAAATATGATCTGAAATATCGCACATTCATTTAAAATTCATTCAGGTTCAATTACCAAACATACAAATCTCAATGTAATTTAAAGCAAACAATACATTTAAAATATATGGGTTGTATGCAATTTTTTTATATATAAAAAGATATATATCCAAAAATACAAAGCCTAAACTTTAACAAGGGTTAAACAATCACTGTAACAGACACAATCACACACACACACACACGTCAAATCACTTACATTTTAGATGCAATATTGACTTTTTTTCTGTTTCAGCAGCGAAAATAGTTCAACAAAGATCACAGCAGAACCATCGAGCATCTCACAGCAACGCGTTCTCATTACTGAATGATTCAGCATTTTGAACAAATCGGTTGACTCAAAGATTCAACGACCAATCCATAATCTGTCTCATTCATGAATGACTCAGCCGTTCGAACGAATCGTTTGAACGAATGAATCAATGACTCGCTCATTAAGACGGTCGCCTGGCGACACCTAATGACGGTTTAGTGATATGTTTAAAAGTATCATTCTTTCCAACGATTGTTAATTAACTCATATTTGAAACATAAGCTATATATATATATATATATATATATATATATATATATATATATATATACACACATATATATACACAAAAATAAAATAAACACATTTGAAGCGTGTTTGCTTACTAAATTGTGAGCTGAACGAAAGTTGCAGCAAATATCAGCAACAGGAGTCAAATTTCATTAATCACGAGAGTGAAGAGCTGACTGAAAAGATGATGACGGAATAGGCTATTTTATGTAAAAGCGCCTATTTAAGCGAATCTATCATTATACTCTTTTGTTGTTGTGTTTTCCGTGAAAAATAATAGACTATTGAACTCACAATTCAAGCACGCGCTCTGCACGCGCCACCATTATCAATGTCCGTGTGGACGTCCGCGATCGAACAGTGGAAACATTGGCTACTCCGTCATTTTATTCAAGAAGATCATTCAAACTGCAAAGTGTTTACTTATTTTTGGATACTCGCAATCAAACACAACATTGTGATTTTGTAAAATACATTCAAGAAATCCGCCCCCGAAATGGGGCTTCTTTTAAAATGAAACAAAAATGCTCACAGCTGCACGTCTTGTGGAGACGTCCGTTACTTTCGCTTTCAAGTTAGCGATTTTAAAGCCCCCAGCGGAGTCACGGTGGGAAAATATTCCCATAGTAGCATCAATTGGCCTACCTGATTTTGAACACAAGAGGGCAGTAAAGCACTATGAATGATTTTTTTTTTTTTTTTTTTTTTGGCTAAACAACCATTCTGGCTGTTTTTAAACTTAAACATAAATCTTAAATTGAAAAAAAGGAATACAATGGGTTTACTTCTAATATTAGTATAATTTTATAGAAAAATAAATGGTGTATAATTACATTTTAGAAAGATATGAGACATTTCCTGATTCTTTTTTTGACATAATCCCTCGCCATAGCAAAACCGTTTGAGATATTCAATATCCGTTCACAATTTAGCATCTTTAATGTATTTTCATCAAGTTGAAAAAGTTTTGTAACTGTAGATGAAACTAACCCCCCCCCCACACACACTTTTGTCACAAAAGGTGGCGCTACTGAGCCCCTGCACCACGCCCGTTTCTGAAACTTTGCACATGTCTACTGGCTAATAAATGTGATCTGTCTGTCAAGTTTCATGCAATTTTAAGCAATTTCAGGCATGCTAAGAGTCTCAAAAGCATCCAAAAAGAATATTAAAGTTTGATGCGTTGCCATGGCAACAGTATCTAAGATATCAATAATCCTTTCACAGGTCTACATCTGCCGTGTATTTACATTATACACATCAAGTTTGAAGCAAATCGGGTAAAAATAAGAGGGTGATTTCAAAGTATTTTGAAAGTGACACACTTCCTGCTGCCAGTTGGTGGCGCTATAACTTTGACTCACAATAGTCACATCCATGTGATCGGCCTCTCACAGCGAACACACTGTTGAAGTTTCATCAAGATCAGTTAATGTATGCAGAAGTTATAACACACTTCCTGTTTCCATTATTCGCCATAAATTCGTTTCCTCGTCACGGCCAAACCGTTCGAGATATCAAAAATCCCCTGGCAATTTTTCATCCTCAATGTCTTGACATCATGCTGACCGAGTTTCGTTGCGATTGGTTGAATTCTCTAGGAGGAGTATATCGAATTCCAGGGGCATACGCTTCCAAACAAACCATAATAGCCGACTTCCTGTTGGGCTGGGGTAAAAAGTAAAAGTACAAAGGATATATAAACCGATGAGATCTATATGTGTACCGAGTTTCATATTATTACATGCAAGCGTGTTTGATTTATGGACCAAGTTTTCGGACCTCGTTCCAGGGGGCGCTGTCGAGCCTCCCTGCCACGCCCGGGTACCAGCTTCAGCCCGGCCCTGATGGCCGCGGGTTCTGACCCGTGTGCAAAGTTTCAAGAGTTTTCGTGCACGTTAAGGGCCCCCAAAGTGCGCTGAGAGTCTCAAAAGTATCCAAAAAGAATATTAAAGTTTGATGCGTTGTCACGGCAACAGCATCTAAGATATCAACAATCCTTTCACAGGTCTAAATCTGGCGTGTGTCTACATTATACACATCAAGTTTGAAGCAAATCGGGTAAAGCCTGTTTGATTTATGGACCAAGTTTTCGGACCCCATTCCAGGGGGCGCTGTCGAGCCCCCCTGCCACGCCCGGGTACCAGCTTCAGCCCGGCCCTGATGGCCGCGGTTTCTGACCCGTGTGCAAAGTTTCAAGAGTTTTTGAGCACGTTAAGGGCCCCAAAAGTGCGCTAAGAATCTCAAAAGTATCCAAAAAGAATATTAAAGTTTGATGCGTTGTCACGGCAACAGCATCTAAGATATCAACAATCCTTTCACAGGTCTACATCTGGCTTGTGTCTACATTATACACATCAAGTTTGAAGCAAATAGGGTAAAGCGTGTTGGATATATGGACCAAATTGTCTGACCCGTTCAAGGGGGCGCTGTCGAGCCCCCCTGCCACGCCCGGGTACCAGCTTCAGCCTGGCCCTGATGGCCGCGGGTTTTGTCCCGTGTGCAAAGTTTCAAGAGTTTTCGAGCACGTTAAGAACCCCAAAAGTGCCCGAAAGCATAAAAAAGCATGAAAAAGCTTAAAAAAAGGAATATTAATGTTTGATGCATTGCCATGGCAACAGTATCTAAGATATCAATAATCCTTTCACAGGTCTACATCTGGCGTGTGTCTACATTATGCACATGAAGTTTGAAGCAAATCGGGTAAAAATAAGAGGGTGATTTAAAAGCATTTTGAAAGTGACACACTTCCTGCTGCCAGTTGGTGGCGCTATAACTTTGACTCACAATAGTCACATCCATGTGATCGGGCTCTTACAACGAACACACTGCTGAAGTTTCATCAAGATTAGTTAATGTATGCAGTAGTTATAACACACTTCCTGTTTCACGTTTCTCGCCATAATTTCGTTTACTCGCCACGGCCAAACCGTTCGAGATATCAAAAATCCCCTGGCAATTTTTCATCCTCAGTGTCTTGACTTCATGCTGACCGAGTTTCGTGCCGTGTGTTTGAATTCTCTAGGAGGAGTATTTCACATTCCATTGCATGTGTTTTCCAAACAACCCTTAATAGCCGACTTCCTGTTGGGCTGGGGTAAAAAGTAAGAGCATGAAGTATATATGAACCGATGAGATCTATATGTGTACTGAGTTTCATATTATTACATGCAAGCGTGTTTGATTTATGGACCAAGTGTTCAAACCCCGTTCCAGGGGGCGCTGTCGAGCCCCCCTGCCACGCCCGGGTACCAGCTTCAGCCCGGCCCTGATGGCCGCGGGTTCTGAGATGTGTGCAAAGTTTCAAGAGTTTTCGAGCACGTTAAGGCCCCCAAAAGTGCCCAAAAGGTAGTAAAATAATAATAATAATAAATAAATATAGCTGCGAGCAGCGATTACGGGCCCAAGCCGGTGGCACCGCAACCCCGGTGCCTTTAATTACCTAAAGGCACCGGAGTGGCGGTGCCGCCGGCTTTGGCCCTTCATCGCTGCTCGCAGCTATATTTATATATATATATATATATATATATATATATATATATATATATATATATATATATATATAAACAAGCCGGTGGCACCGCCACCCCAGTGCCTTTAGGGTTACTGTGCGTGACGGGCAATAACGTAACCCCGCTTTGACCTTTGAGAAGATGTGTGCTGTAGAGCTTGCATCAGTGTGGGCTCTGCAAAAGTGTGCATTGAGGGCACATATCAACCACAAAGTATGCGTGAGCAAGCTTCTGAAACCTAAAATGAAAAATGAGACACCCTACGGTCTCATGGACTTAATGGACACATGAAATAAGTACACAAGTTTGAAAGTTATATGAAGTGTGCCAAGACAGAATATTTGCCTGATCTGATTAGAAAAATAGTTTTTGTGTGTGTGTGTGTGTGTGAGGCGTGATTGAACAATGTAGACATAAAAACATACTCCGTCCTTTTGTTCATACAGGACATTATTCAAACTACAAAGTGTTTACTTATATTTGTGTACAATCGCAATAAAACACAACATTGTGCTTTTGTCAAACTGTAAACTACAACTGTCACCCAACCAAAATCTCTTACACACACACACACACACACACACACACACATAGTTTAAAAGCAAAAAAATCTTTTGGACATTCATCATATTGCATTGGTTTTCATTTCTTGTTCTCGAACAGAGCCCTAATCTGTTTATTTTTTCAGTTACACATTCTACATTGATTAAAAAAGAAAAATCAAATGTGCTTTTATTTTAGACATAAATAAATAATCTAGCATTCAGATGAGAGTAAAGTTAGTGTTAGTTCAAATTTTAAGGAAAAACAAAAATATGATCTGAAATATCGCACATTCATTTAAAATTCATTCAGGTTCAATTACCAAACATACAAATCTCAATGTAATTTAAAGCAAACAATACATTTAAAATATATGGGTTGTATGCAATTTTTTTATATATAAAAAGATATATATCCAAAAATACAAAGCCTAAACTTTAACAAGGGTTAAACAATCACTGTAACAGACACAATCACACACACACACACACACACACACGTCAAATCACTTACATTTTAGATGCAATATTGACTTTTTTTCTTTTTCAGCAGCGAAAATAGTTCAACAAAGATCACAGCAGAACCATCGAGCATCTCACAGCAACGCGTTCTCATTACTGAATGATTCAGCATTTTGAACAAATCGGTTGACTCAAAGATTCAACGACCAATCCATAATCTGTCTCATTCATGAATGACTCAGCCGTTCGAACGAATCGTTTGAACGAATGAATCAATGACTCGCTCATTAAGACGGTCGCCTGGCGACACCTAATGACGGTTTAGTGATATGTTTAAAAGTATCATTCTTTCCAACGATTGTTAATTAACTCATATTTGAAACATAAGCTATATATATATATATATATATATATATATATACACACATATATATATACACAAAAATAAAATAAACACATTTGAAGCGTGTTTGCTTACTAAATTGTGAGCTGAACGAAAGTTGCAGCAAATATCAGCAACAGGAGTCAAATTTCATTAATCACGAGAGTGAAGAGCTGACTGAAAAGATGATGACGGAATAGGCTATTTTATGTAAAAGCGCCTATTTAAGCGAATCTATCATTATACTCTTTTGTTGTTGTGTTTTCCGTGAAAAATAATAGACTATTGAACTCACAATTCAAGCACGCGCTCTGCACGCGCCACCATTATCAATGTCCGTGTGGACGTCCGCGATCGAACAGTGGAAACATTGGCTACTCCGTCATTTTATTCAAGAAGATCATTCAAACTGCAAAGTGTTTACTTATTTTTGGATACTCGCAATCAAACACAACATTGTGATTTTGTAAAATACATTCAAGAAATCCGCCCCCGAAATGGGGCTTCTTTTAAAATGAAACAAAAATGCTCACAGCTGCACGTCTTGTGGAGACGTCCGTTACTTTCGCTTTCAAGTTAGCGATTTTAAAGCCCCCAGCGGAGTCACGGTGGGAAAATATTCCCATAGTAGCATCAATTGGCCTACCTGATTTTGAACACAAGAGGGCAGTAAAGCACTATGAATGATTTTTTTTTTTTTTTTGGCTAAACAACCATTCTGGCTGTTTTTAAACTTAAACATAAATCTTAAATTGAAAAAAAGGAATACAATGGGTTTACTTCTAATATTAGTATAATTTTATAGAAAAATAAATGGTGTATAATTACATTTTAGAAAGATATGAGACATTTCCTGATTCTTTTTTTGACATAATCCCTCGCCATAGCAAAACCGTTTGAGATATTCAATATCCGTTCACAATTTAGCATCTTTAATGTATTTTCATCAAGTTGAAAAAGTTTTGTAACTGTAGATGAAACTAACCCCCCCCCCCCCCCACACACACTTTTGTCACAAAAGGTGGCGCTACTGAGCCCCTGCACCACGCCCGTTTCTGAAACTTTGCACATGTCTACTGGCTAATAAATGTGATCTGTCTGTCAAGTTTCATGCAATTTTAAGCAATTTCAGGCATGCTAAGAGTCTCAAAAGCATCCAAAAAGAATATTAAAGTTTGATGCGTTGCCATGGCAACAGTATCTAAGATTTCAATAATCCTTTCACAGGTCTACATCTGCCGTGTGTCTACATTATACACATAAAGTTTGAAGCAAATTGGGTAAAAATAAGAGGGTGATTTCAAAGCCTTTAGGAAGTGACACACTTCCTGCTGCCAGTTGGTGGCGCTATAACTTTGACTCACAATAGTCACATCCATGTGATCGGACTCTTACAGCGAACACACTGCTGAAGTTTCATCAAGATCAGTTAATGTATGCAGAAGTTATAACACACTTCCTGTTTCCTTTATTCGCCATAAATTCGTTTCCTCGCCACAGCCAAACCGTTCGAGATATCAAAAATCCCCTGGCAACTTTTCATCCTCAATGTCTTGACTTCATGCTGACCGAGTTTCGTGGCGATTGGTTGAATTCTCTAGGAGGAGTATATCGAATTCCAGGGGCATACGCTTCCAAACAAACCATAATAGCCGACTTCCTGTTGGGCTGGGGTAAAAAGTAAAAGTACAAAGGATATATGAATCGATGAGATCTATATGTGTACCGAGTTTCATATTATTACATTCAAGCGTGTTTGATTTATGGACCAAGTTTTCGGACCCCGTTCCAGGGGGCACTGTCGAGCCCCCCTGCCACGCCCGGGTACCAGCTTCAGCCCGGCCCTGATGGCCACGGGTTCTGACCCGTGTGCAAAGTTTCAAGAGTTTTTGAGCACGTTAAGGGCCCCCAAAGTGCGCTGAGAGTCTCAAAAGTATCCAAAAAGAATATTAAAGTTTGATGCGTTGTCACGGCAACAGCATCTAAGATATCAACAATCCTTTCACAGGTCTAAATCTGGCGTGTGTCTACATTATACACATCAAGTTTGAAGCAAATCGGGTAAAGCCTGTTTGATTTATGGACCAAGTTTTCGGACCCCATTCCAGGGGGCGCTGTCGAGCCCCCCTGCCACGCCCGGGTACCAGCTTCAGCCCGGCCCTGATGGCCGCGGTTTCTGACCCGTGTGCAAAGTTTCAAGAGTTTTTGAGCACGTTAAGGGCCCCAAAAGTGCGCTAAGAATCTCAAAAGTATCCAAAAAGAATATTAAAGTTTGATGCATTGTCACGGCAACAGCATCTAAGATATCAACAATCCTTTCACAGGTCTACATCTGGCTTGTGTCTATATTATACACATCAAGTTTGAAGCAAATAGGGTAAAGCGTGTTGGATATATGGACCAAATTGTCTGACCCGTTCAAGGGGGCGCTGTCGAGCCCCCCTGCCACGCCCGGGTACCAGCTTCAGCCTGGCCCTGATGGCCGCGGGTTTTGTCCCGTGTGCAAAGTTTCAAGAGTTTTCGAGCACGTTAAGAACCCCAAAAGTGCCCGAAAGCATAAAAAAGCATGAAAAAGCTTAAAAAAAGGAATATTAATGTTTGATGCATTGCCATGGCAACAGTATCTAAGATATCAATAATCCTTTCACAGGTCTACATCTGGCGTGTGTCTACATTATGCACATGAAGTTTGAAGCAAATCGGGTAAAAATAAGAGGGTGATTTAAAAGCATTTTGAAAGTGACACACTTCCTGCTTCCAGTTGGTGGCGCTATAACTTTGACTCACAATAGTCACATCCATGTGATCGGGCTCTTACAACGAACACACTGCTGAAGTTTCATCAAGATTAGTTAATGTATGCAGTAGTTATAACACACTTCCTGTTTCACGTTTCTCGCCATAATTTCGTTTACTCGCCACGGCCAAACCGTTCGAGATATCAAAAATCCCCTGGCAATTTTTCATCCTCAGTGTCTTGACTTCATGCTGACCGAGTTTCGTGCCGTGTGTTTGAATTCTCTAGGAGGAGTATTTCACATTCCATTGCATGTGTTTTCCAAACAACCCTTAATAGCCGACTTCCTGTTGGGCTGGGGTAAAAAGTAAGAGCATGAAGTATATATGAACCGATGAGATCTATATGTGTACTGAGTTTCATATTATTACATGCAAGCGTGTTTGATTTATGGACCAAGTGTTCAAACCCCGTTCCAGGGGGCGCTGTCGAGCCCCCCTGCCACGCCCGGGTACCAGCTTCAGCCCGGCCCTGATGGCCGCGGGTTCTGAGATGTGTGCAAAGTTTCAAGAGTTTTCGAGCACGTTAAGGCCCCCAAAAGTGCCCAAAAGGTAGTAAAATAATAATAATAATAAATAATAATCCTAAGGAAAACAATAGGGCCTTCGCCTTTTCAAGGCTTGGGCCCTAATAATCCTTAGGAAAACAATAGGGCCTTCGCCTTTTCAAGGCTTGGGCCCTAATAATAATAATAATAAATAATAATCCTTAGGAAAACAATAGGGCCTTCGCCTTTTCAAGGCTTGGGCCCTAAAAAAAGAAAATCCAGGTAAAGAAAATTCTGACCTTCATTCCTGAAACGATTTGATGCCATTTTCACAGAAAATGTCATTCAAGGTAAAAATTCCAGCATCCGACCAAGCTTTATAGACAAAAGGTTTTTTACCAGTACACAGACAAGAGTTGTGCCACGAAGGTGTAACTTTAGTGTATAAGAAGGGGCCTCCCATACTTTTCTCAACCTTTTTCCATACCTCGAGGGAGTAGTCAAGTCAAGTCAAGTCATCTTCATTTATATAGCGCTTTTAACAATGGATTGTTTCAAAGCAGCTTTACAGAGATAAACATATAATTTAAGGTAACAGATTGTTTTGGCATTATAGCGGTTCTTGAATAATGTTATTTCCAGCTAAAGTTAACTTTGATTGATTCACCTCCGTCGAAATGATCAGACTTTTAAACGCGAACCTGTGATTAACGCTGACGGCGTTCACATGCGTTCACGGCGTTCACGTACTCTATGATTGGTCAATAAATTTTCTTAGAGGATTTAGAAACACTTACAAAGGGTAAATCCTATAGGCGAACCGGATGGGTGATATTCACTTCTAAATCTTGCCACGGAACCAGGGTTAACCCAGGTTTGGATTGTTCTTGTTTGGAAGGCTAGATTATAAATCTTAAAATCAGGGAATGAAAGACCTCCATCAAGTTTCTTACGCCACATCGTTTTAAGTCGGATTCTGGGTTTTTTCTTAATCCAGATAAAACTAGAGATAGCAGCGTTGAGTTCTTTGAAAAATAAAACAGGTGGTGCTAGCGGTATCATAGAGGACAAAAAGTTTACCCTTGGAAGCACATTCATTTTAATAGTAGATATTCTTCCATGAAGAGCTAAACATATGGGGGACCACCTATCTAAATCTTCTTTGATCTTATTCAGGAGAGTTTGATAGTTAGATTTAGAGATAAGATGAATTGAGGGAGATATAATGATGCCCAAATATGTAAATTGTTTGACTACGGGGATCAAGGGAGGTAAGTTACTGGATTCCTGATTCGCTGCGTCATTAGGGGCATTAATGCTGATTTATTCCAATTAATTTCGTAACCCGAGAGAGTACCAAATAAATTAAAAAGTTTTAAACATTCAGGAACAGACTCAGAAATATTGGAAACATAGAGCAAGATATCGTCAGCATAAAGATAAATTTTGTACGAGGTATCTACACAGATAATGGGATGCATGGTTGATGACTGACGTATTGCCTGGAACCAAGGGCTCCACTGATAAAGTGAAAAGTAAAGGCGATAATGGACAGCCTTGACGAGTACCCCGACTAAGAGCAAAGGGTAAAGACATTAAGGATCCTGTAAGAACACGAGCTGAACAGCTATTGTAAAGAGTTTTAACCGTTTTAATAAATCCTTGTCCAACCTCTGCGTATTCAAGGACTGCCCAGAGAAAGCTCCATTCAATTCTATCAAAGGCCTTCTCCGCGTCCAGTGAGATAACTGGCTGGATAAGAATCGGATCTATGAATGATATGTAAAAAGTCGCCTGATATTATCGGACGCCAATCGGCCTTTGAGAAAACCAGACTGATCAAAGTGAACGATACTGTGTATGCATTTATTCAGTCTGAGAGTTAGAACTTTAGCGAAAAGTTTAGCATCGGTGGTGATTAAACTAATATGACGGTAGCTAGCACATTCTAAAGGATCCTTTCCTTTTTTAAGTAAAAGGGTTATCAGAGCTGTGTTTTGGTCCCTATGTAGGGCTCCGTTTTCAACTGCAAAATTAAATGAGTTTAAAATAAGTGGTGAAACTATATCCCAGATAGCAGAAATTAATTCAGGGGGGATTCCATCAATTCCTGGAGATTTTTTCTTGGGCATAGAGTCTAAAGCAACTTCAATTCTTCAAGAGACAAGGGACAATTTAACATCTCCTGATGATGTTCATCAATTCTAGGAAGATTAAGCTGTTGAAGAAAGGATGTATGTTGCTGATAACTTGAAGAATTCGAAGTGTATAGTTGTTCATAATAAGTTTTAAAAGTCTGATTTATATCTTCAGGTTGGGTGCATAAAGTGTCTTTATTCTTTATAGCGTGTATGACTGCTCTATATTCCATTTGTTTGATTCGTAGTGCTAATAATTTACTTGGTCTCTCACCGTTGAAATAATAAGATTGCCTTGTTCGATGCATAATGAATTCAGCTCTGTGCGAAAGCAATCCTTTTAGCTCATATTTAATTGCACAATGTTCTTCCTCCTTCCGTTGACGATGCTTGTTTTTAAGGTCCTGTTCCAATGTTTGAATCTGCTCCTCCAACTCATTTATGCGGCCATTTCTAGATTTTTGACGAAAAGAAGAGAAAGAAATGCATTTCCCTCTAATAAAGCATATTGTTACCTCCCATAAGGGTTGTTTGAAGAACTCCTATTCAAATCAATAAACTCAACTAAGGAGGTGTGCAATTGTGATATACATTTTTGGTCATGAAGTAAGGATGTGTTAAATCTCCAACGTTTACGTCCAGAGGGAGCGGAAAATGAGAAAAGACATAAAGTTACTGGTGAATGATCTGAAAGAAGAAGGGGTAATATATCTGCTTTTTCAATAAATGGAATATATACAGGAGATACCAGCAGATAATCAATGCGTGAGTATGATTTGTGGCGTGCTGAAAAGAATGTATAGTCCTTAGCGCTATCATTCTTTAGTCGCCATATGTCACACACATTGACTTGTTTTATTAAATCATTAAACAACTTTGAGGGGGTTAGATCAGAGTGAGATATATTTGGGACCTATCAAGTAAAGGATTATGCACAGCATTGAAGTCACCACCTATCACAAGATAATAGTCACCACAACTTAGTATCATTCGAACAAGCTGTTGATAAAACTCACTATCATTTTCATTTGGGGCATAAACTGAAACAAAAGCGCATTTAATATTGGACCATGTACCGAGTTTACAAGTAATACGACCTTCTGCATCACTTTTTGAACAGTGAATGGAAAAGGGAAGGCGCCGAGCTACCAGTCATCTTCATTTAAGTCAAGTCATCTTCATTTATATAGCGCTTTTAATAATGGATTGTTTCAAAGCAGCTTTACAGAGATAAACATATAATTTAAGGTAACAGAGATTGTTTTGGCGTTATAGCGGTTCTTGAATAATGTTATTTCCAGCTAAAGTTAACTTTGATTGATTCACCTCCGTCGAAATGATCAGACTTTAAACGCGAACCTGTGATTAACGCTGACGGCGTTCACATGCTCATGAAACTGCATGAAAATATGCAGGTTTGTAATTCCATACAACCCATGCCTAAACAAACTACTTGTCTTGCCTATACATTTGGTACAGAATTTTGTTTTATTTTATCACTTCAGGGTACGCGAGCTGAAATTCACAACGCTTTATCTGTAGAGTGGGAAAGGGATCCTCCATAGGGAGAGGATAGTGGATACTTCAGCACTGCATTGTCATCGGGTCCAGGCGGATCTCCTTCGTCAGATCTGGATACGGCCTAGATCCGGCAGGCTGCGGGAAAAACCTTGGGATAAATAAAGACACTAATATTAGCGTAGATACCATTCTTCTTATGATGTAGCGAGTACATCAAGATTTAAGGGAAGTGTTCCCAGTTCCGGCTGACCTAATCTATGCAGCCTAACATTGAATTATAGAAGTCTATAATGTATTATGTGTATGCTAGGTCAAATAGATGTGTTTTTAGTCTAGCTTTGAACTGACAGAGTGTGTCTGCTTCCCGGACAATGGTAGGAAGACTGTTCCAAAGTTTTGGTGCTAAATAGGAAAAGGATCTACCGCCTGCAGTCGATTTAGATATTCTAGGTATTATCAACTGGCCGGAATTTTGAGATTGCAATAGACGTGAAGGACTATAATGCGTTAAGAGCTCGCTCAAGTACTGCGGAGCTAAACCATTTAGTGCTTGTAGGTAATCAACAATATTTTAAAATTTGTACGATTTTTAATAGGGAGCCAATGCAGTGTTGACAGAACCGGGCTAATATGGTCATATTTCCTGGTTCTGGTAAGAACTTGAGCTGCGGCGTTTTGAACTAGCTGTAGTTTATTTATTAAGCGTGCAGGGCAACCACCCAGTAGAGCATTACAATAATCTAGCCTTGAGGTCATGAACGCATGAACTAATTGTTCCACATTTCCCAATGAGAGCATATGGCGTATTTCAGATATATTTTTAAGATGGAAAAATGCAGTTTTACAGATACTAGACACGTGGCTTTCAAAAGAAAGGTTGGTATCAAAGAGCACACCCAGGTTCCTAACCGACGACGAAGACTTGACAGAGCAGCCATCAAGTGTTAGACAGTATTCTAGGTTATTACGTGTGGAAGTTTTTTGTCCAATAATTAGAATCTCTGTCTTTTCAGAATTTAGTAGTAGGAAATTACTAGTCATCCAATTTTTTATATCAGCTATGCATTCCGTTAATTTTGTGAATTGGTAAGTTTCGTTGGGTTTTGAAGAAATATACAGCTGAGTATCATCGGCATAACAGTGAAAGCTAACTCCATGTTTTCTAATGATATCTCCTAATGGTAGCATGTACAGAGTGAACAGCAGCGGTCCTAGTACTGAGCCTTGTGGTACGCCATACTGAACTTGTGATCGATAAGACATCTCTTCATTTACTGCTACAAACTGATAACGGTCAGTTAAGTATGATTTAAACCATGCTAATGCAATTCCACTAATGCCAACATAGTTTTCTAGTCTATTTAAAAGAATGTTGTGGTCAATGGTGTCAAATGCAGCACTAAGATCGAGTAACACTAATAGAGAGATCCAACCACGATCGGATGATAAGAGCAAATCATTTGTGACTCTAATGAGAGCGGTCTCAGTACTATGGTACGGTCTAAATCCGGACTGAAAATCCTCGCAGATATCATTTCTTTCTAGAAAGGAAAATAGTTGTGAAGATACTGCTTTTTCTAATATCTTTGACAGAAAAGGCAGATTCGAGATCGGCCTGTAATTGACTAATTCTGTAGGATCAAGTTGTGGTTTTTTAACAAGCGGTTTTATCATATCCAGTTTAAAGGTTTTTGGTACGTATCCTAGAGACAAAGATGAATTAATGATATTAAGAAGAGGATATATGACCTCTGGAAACATATCTTTCAGTAGCTTAGTCGGTATAGGATCTAACATACAAGTTGTCGATTTAGATGAATTAACGAGTTTGCAGAATTCTTCCTCTCCTATAGCAACAAATGAATCAATTTTTTCCGCAGGGAGACTACAATGCACTTCCTGACGCGATACTGTGGTAGACGGTTGCATAGTTATAATTTTGTCCCTGATATTATCAATCTTATAAGTGAAGTTCATAAAGTCATCACTGCTGTGTTGCTTTGACACTTCTGAGCTTGAAGCTTTCTTTTACGTTAGTTTAGCCACTGTTTCAAATAAATACCTTGGATTATGTTTATTTTCTTCTAATAGGTTTGAAAAATAAGCAGATCTAGCAGCTTTTAAAGCATATCTGTAAGCAATCGAGCTATCTTTCCAAGAAATCCTAAATACCTCTAGTTTAGTTTTCTTCCAGTTGCGCTCTATTTTTCTGGCTGCTCTCTTAAGGGCCCGGGTGTGCTCGCTGTACCACGGCGTTGGAATATTTTCTTTAATCTTCTTTAAGCGCAACGGAGCAACTGC
Source organism: Tiaroga cobitis (assembly GCA_030578255.1). NCBI lineage: Eukaryota > Metazoa > Chordata > Actinopteri > Cypriniformes > Leuciscidae > Tiaroga > Tiaroga cobitis. Next base: position 11,660,049 of record CM060606.1, read on the forward strand.
GTCTAAAGTGCTGGAAAAGAGAGAGTTAAACGTTTCTGTTGCAATATCAAGTTCTTCTAAGCTATCCGGGATGCTGAGATGATGAAACTGATTAGGAAGATTATTGATAAAGCAATCTTTAGTGGCAGAAGTTATAGGTCTAACGTATTTATAACACGGAGTCGGCTTTGCAGCCTTGGCTAAATGTAATTTACATGAGACTAGATAATGATCTGAGATGTCATCACTCTGCTGCAGAATTTCAACGGCATCAACATCTATTCCATGTGATAATATTAGATCTAGAGTATGATTACGGCAATGAGTAGGTCCTGACACGTGTTGTCTAACTCCAATTGAGTTAACAATGTCTTTAAATGCCAATCCCAATGCATCTTTTTCATTATCTACATGTATATTAAAATCACCAACAATTAGTACTTTATCTGCAGCCAATACTAATTCTGATAGAAAGTCCGCAAATTCTTTGATAAAACATTTATGGTGCTTTTATTTGTTGAACATCAATTACATTTTTAACCTGACGTTTTTTGGATTTACAAATTCGGGGAACAGACACAGTCTCTATATGATGATATCTATGAAAGAGGCTCTATGTGATGGGATTTATCTGACCTTGGTGACGTGAGGCCGCTAGCAGACGGTCGGTTTAGCCAGTCTGTCTGCTTCCTGACCTGAGCCCCAGATTGTCATGTTTTATCTCTAAGACTATGAGCCAAATTACTAGAGAGAAGAGCAGCACCAGCCCAGGAGGGATGGATACCATCTATTTTCAACAGATCAGGCTTGCCCCAAAAACTTTTCCAATTGTCTATGTATTTTATATTATTCTGCGGACACCACTTCGACAGCAAACCATTGAGTGAGGCCAATCGGCTAACTATCTCATCACTCCAGCGTACATGAAGGGGGCCAGAGCAAATTACAGTGCCTGACATCGTACTTGCGAGTTCACACACTTCTTTAATATTAATTTTGGTGATCTCCGACTGGCGGAGTCGAACATCATTAGTGCCGACATGAATAATGATCTTAGAGAATTTACGATTAGCATTAGCCAGCACTTTTAAATTTGCTTTGATGTCAGGCGCTCTGGCTCCCGGCAAACATGTGACTATGGTGGCTGGTGTCTCTATTTTCACGTTCCATGTGATCGAATCACCAATTACCAGGGCACAATCAACAGAATTCTCAGTGGGTGTTTCACTGAGTGGGGCAAATCGGTTTGTTATGGGAATCGGAACGGAAGAGTGGTTCTTTGATCCGCGACTAGAGCGATCTCTGATAGTCACCCATCTGCCCTGCTGCACGGGCTCTACTTCAGCCGGAACCGAATCATGTAAAGAGTTCACTATGCTAGGCGCATCCAAAACACTATCTAAAGATCTAGCATTCTAACCATCCTCAATTAAAGTTTGGATGCATGTCTCTAGTTCTGAAATCTTCTCCTTCAGCCTGACTGTCTCCTTGCATTTATCACATATAAATCCTATATTGCCATCGGAGAAGGCTATACTAAACATATGACATGTGACACAGGTGACAATAACAGGACAAGAAGACATTACTCACCGTGTTTGTTGACTGATTTCTTACTTACCTGGACTTTATGAACTCAAAGGCGCGGGTGCGCGAGATAAAATAAATATATAAATGAGCGCACGGGTGGCACGTTAGCAGGCTAACGTTAGCGAGTTACTAGCTGTGTTAGCAATAACGGAAGCTAGAGATGTAAGGTTAATCTGAGATGTTGGGTAAGCTGTATTTGGTAGTATAAACAACTAGATTGTAAATGATGGCTCAAAACAAAGAAATGCGAGGCTCAGGCGGAGCTTACAGCCTCGAAGCAAACAAACACACAGCAGGCAGCGAGGCAGACAGGAGCAATCGATCAGCGATCAGCGATCAGACCAATATCAAAACCCCTTTAGTTTTCTTGGCAGACGAAGAAAAAGAAACTAATTTATAGTGCCTATTCTGAAAACGATGCACGTCACAAACTTTCAAATGAGATTCCTGTATTAATACAACCAATGCTTGTTTAGTTCGTACATAATCCAAGCATTTAGTTCTCCCTCCCTTTTAATATAAAACAAACAATTGTGGACTTACATGAAAAAATCATTGCATCTGAAACTCTAAAGGAACAACAACAGGAACAGGATGAGAAGGCAGAAAGCAGAGAGTTTGAACGAACTCTCCTGCCTGCCAAAACAGAAACCTCGTCTAGATACGTGGCCAACATAACAGTGGATCACTCGAGTCCGAAGGTCGACTCGGCGTCATCGTTCGCCAATGAAGTGCTTGTCACAGTCGCGGCGTTAGATTTAGTAGAACCTTTAAATCCGTTCATAGAAGTTACGGGCAGTCTGAGGCATTTCCGCAGGAGTGTCATCAGATACGGGCAGCAGTGGCGTAGCGAATGCCTGTTGCTGTGCTGCATACGATTTCACTTCAGCCGGCGTTTCGAGAAGGGAGCATCACTTTGATCGTAGAGGGATAAATCATGAAGGATGTGATCCCCAGTTGCGTGAGCTTTTTCCTAGATTGGTTCATCTCGCGCCTTTTCATGGCGGTTTGGTTACTGTAATTGGGGAAGAAAAGAACCGTGCTACTCCTATATAGAATTTGGCCCACAGATCGGGCTCCTTTAAGGATCGCGTTTTTCTCCTGAAAGCGTAGCAATTTGAAGATCAATGTTCGCGGCCCTTTTCTGCTGCTATCCCCCGCATAAATGCGATGAGCCCTTTCTATCTCTATCGGTCTGTCTTTAAGAGAGGGAATCCAAAGGGGTATTTGAGTCTGCATGAAGCTTACTGCGTCGCTGCCCTCTTCCCCTTCTTTAAGACCAACGAGGCGAATATTGCATTGACGACTCTTGTCTTCCAGCCTCGCCATCTTGTCTTGAAGCGTATCAACGGCCAACTTAACTGCAGCCGAATCTTGCTTAACTTTCCGAACTGCCGTCTGAATATTATCAAAGCTGTTGCTAATCATTCTCATCTCTTTCTCCAGGGAACCAATTCTTTCTGTGATCGGTTGAAATTCCTCCTTAAATATTTCTTGCACGACACCAAGCTGTAGTTTCAATTCGTCGGCCACCATGACCCACATTGTGTCGTTATCAGGATCCTTCAACCGTTTTTTCTCGGGAGAGGCTGGTAAAAGTTGACGTTTAGCCATCACCACTGGTAACAGACCTATATGCTGCGATAGTGCCAAGGTTAGAACTTAAACGGATGATTAATTGACGTCGAGTTGGGAGCTCAAGACTCAAGCAGCCATCTCTGTCAGAGGGTCACGTGATCTCCCCAGAGGCTTAATTCTTTGAAGAGGAAGTTCAGTAGGAATACAGACTTATTTTAAGAGTACAAGGCTTTTATGGACAACATACTGGAAAAAGGCTACGCAGTAAGGATTCCAGAAGAACAGTTGATTTGCAGTGATGGAAGAGTATGGATTTCATTCCCCACCATGGGGTGTAACATCCAAAAAAGAGGAAACTCCATGTCGTCTTTGACTGTGTGGCAGCTTACCAAGGTGTGATGCTAAATGACCAGTTGTTGCAAGGGTCTGACCTAACTAACACCCTCATCAGAGTGTTGCTGAGATTCAGACAGGAGCCTGTCGCCATGATGGCAGATATCGAGTCCATGTTTTACCAGGTGTGGATTCCAGACACGGACACAGATATGCTACGCTTTCTCTGGTGGCCAGGCGGCAATCTGAATGTGGAAGCAGAAGAGTACAAAATGTGTGTGCATCTGTTCGGTGCTACATCATCCCCTAGTTGTGCGTCACATGCATTGAAAAGAACAGCGGAAGATGCGGCATCAAAGAGTACCCCAGAAGCCACGCAGACAGTCCTCAAGAACTTGCCGGACAAGCCATGCACAAGACGGGGCATTTTATCTGTAGTCAGTTTGGCACCACTCCTACTACCTGACAAACTAATTTTAAGAGATCTCTGCCAAGAGAAGAAAGGTTGGGACGAAGAGATCCACGAGAAGTCATGCCGGACATGGATGAAGTGGCTGACAGACATGCTTTCAGAACTCAGTCTGAACAGATGTTTCAAACCCCCTGCATTTGGGCACACAAATTCTGCTCAAATCCACAATTTATCAGATGCTAGTCAAAATGGACATGGCGTAGTGTCATATCTCTTGCTGACAAATGACCGGGGTGAGAAACATGTATCATTCTTGATGGGAACGTCCAGAGTAGCTCCACTCAAAACAGATCACGATCCCGAGAATGGAGTTGACAGCAGCGAAGGTTGCAGTCAAGATCAATCGGATGTTGAAAGAAGAACTTGAAGTTCCCCTGATGGAGTCGATCTTCTGGACGGATAGTAGAACAGTACTAAAGTACATTCAAAATTATGCCCTTCTTTTCAAGACGTTTGTGGCAAACCGTGTCTCTTTCATTAGAGAAACGACTACATCTTCTCAGTGGAAGTATGTCAACACCTCACACAACCCAGCAGATCAGGCTTCCAGAGGTTTGAACATCCAGAGCTTCATGGAAAGTAAGAGCTAGTTTCAGGGGCCTAGTTTCCTGCGAAAAGAAGTTGAATGGCCGGAACAACCTGAACAGTGTACTTACCTGACTGAAGATGATGTCGAGGTGAAGACATCCGCTGCAGTGTCATGTACAAACTCAAAAGAGTGCACAGATCCACTGAACCAGCTCGTTGAGTATTACTCCAGTTGCCATAAGCTGAAAAAGGCGACAGCCTGGATTTTCCACTTGAGAAGGACATTGCGGCACCTGATCAAGAAGAGAAAAGAGTTTGAGCAGAAAATACAGCAGAATGAGAATGATCCAGAGAAATGCAGATCTAAATGGTGTTGTGCAAGAAGAACCTGGAAAAAAGAATACTTTATACTTTATACAAATTAAATGAAAAACAGATGTTTGAAATAAATGATGAACTCTAAAGACTCCTTCAAAGATTTTTCTCTTTGTAACATCCTGTTTAGGTTTGAATTTAATCATAATGTAACATTGTTGAAAACCTGATTTTTTTTTCAGTACAAAAACTGCTAAACTTTGACGAAAAGTAACTTTTATTGTTATAATTGTGATTTCATAATATAGATATGAATCCAACTGGAAAAACTTGGAAAAACTGCAGCCATCTATAGGTAAAAGTGACTTTTTTTTTTTTTTTTTTTAAACTGCATTTTCCAAAAGATGGGCAAACATTTTACACTAAACCATGTCAAATAATCCATGTTATCCTTATGAATGAAATTTAGAAATGTGCGTCTTTTATCAAGTGAATTTTTACAATATCCAAACGTGGAGTGAAAACATTAATAAACTGAGTAAAATTTCATTTGTTGTACAAACTATAGTACTTTTACACTCCTGACCAAACAGTGGTTATTATCAAAGCAAATCTGTACGCACTGAATGACTGTGATATATATGATGTAAACTGTGAATGAGTGAGTGAAAGTTTCCTGAAGTAGAGAGTGTTTTTTATGATGTGAGTGATTTCTATGTATTATTCTGTATATTATTTTATTATAACTTTTGTAAGTATAACATCAACCTGCCCAGGGAAAGCAGGTGGAAATGAGCATTTTTTGCTATAACCTGACACATGACATCTCTTCTTTTTTAGACTAATATTTTTTTGTGCATTGTCCCTGATCAAATAAAGAAAGAGAAAAATGTCTATATAGTTTCTATTTATTTTTATTTAAATTTTTTGTTTGTTATTTTATTGCTTTAAAAATGAGAAATTATGTCTCAACTCATGTCTTTTATGGTTTTAGTTTGAGTTAATTATAATAACCCTGTTTTCACACAACAAATGTGCTGCAAAAAGGACAGAAAAGCACAATAAAAGTGTCGTAAAAGCTGTTTATATGACCGTTTACACTTTATTTCAAGTCTTCTGAAGTCATAAAATAGCTTTGTGAGGAACGACCCAGATTTATGACAAGTCTTGTGACCAGCTGTGGTACCTTTATATTTTTATGAATTGCAGCATGAGACTTTCAGCAAAAATTTTTTTAAATAAATTATATATATATATATATATATATATATATATATATATATATATATATATATATATATATATATATATATATATATACATATGTTGTATAACACCATGGCACGTAATGGGCAGTTTGATAAGACAACCATAAATCATCCAAATGCATAGTTATGAATTTAGTGTCAAATATATCTAGTAAATATTTTAATAAATTATTACATAAATTCCATAAATCTATAATTCCTCCATATTTTTAAGATTATTTTGTCTCGAAATGTAGGGCTTTAAATTTATAAAGCAAATGATTAATTATTTAATTGCATGTAGCGTCTGGAGGCTTGTTTGTGCACATTTGTAAATTTCTTTATACAGAAGGACTTTCTCACAGAGCAAAAATTAAGATAATATAATTAGAAAATCAACAGGAAAACAATTCCCTCCGCCAACACAAGATATTTTGGCGCCCTCTTGTGGCTAATATTATCGAACTGTAATACTGTCAATGCCGATGAACAGCCACAAGAGGGCGCCAAAGCCTCTAGAAAGAAACACCATCACTTACCAACGCGTTCTGGTGCGCTTCCAGGCCGTAAAAACAAGCTTGAAATAAATACCAAATATGACATAAATAACAGTAGGTAAAATAAATTATTCACCACAACATCTTGCCACATGTTTCCAACTGCTGTTTTAATAATAGCCTATACCTTTTAGTTCTGTTTTACTTAATGGAATTTCTTTGTCAATCTCTTCTTTTCTACATGCTGTCTTGGCCAGCTTATGCACCACCTCATTCCCTTCAATCCCTATGGGTATCCATAAAATTCAACTCTTACTCCTGTTTGATTGATTATATAAATTCTGTCAAATGTCACATAATATGTCCTGTTTTATAATATATCCTGTGGATTTCCTGCTCTTAAACTGTTTAATGCTGAATATGAGTCTGAACATATATTACACTCATATGAATTTCTTTCACCCACTAGAATGGCCATAATTTCTCTTGCGAATACAGATGGTTGGATTATCTCTTATCAATGCTGTATTTATTATATTCCCAGAGTCTGTATGTTTTTTACCCATCCGTATAGTATTTGAATACTATTGAAATAGTTTTGTTTCAAGTATTGATCCACTGTTATTTCTTTAGGCATAGGCCTACACCTTTCCTTTTTATTTATTTTAAAGTGCAACTGGAGATCTACCATACGCATTTGGAACATAGGTAATACCATTGAGCTTGTTTTTATGTTATCAGTTAGCTTCTTGGCATCTGTATCAGTATTCCATCCAAAACTACTGTAATTTACATATACATATTCCCAAATTTTAGTAATACCTCTTTGACTGGATGAGTTTCTATATGCCCCTTAACAGAACATCAGTTGACCATCTTTAACTTGAGTCTCCGGAGGTCTAAAGGCAACTCTGCCATTTCCACCTGCATTACTGAGACTGTTGATGTTCTAAAAGACCCACTTCATATTCTTAGTGCTTGAGATTGAATACAACTTACTTTCTTTAACAGAAATAACTTTACTGATGCCATATACTATCCTGACATAATCTATCATTGGTTTTATCATTGCACAATATACTCTTTTCAGTTTCTGTCGGGTTGCAGCCCAATCTACCCTTGCCATGCATCTTAAAGTAGTTATTCCCTTTTTACATGTATCTGTTACTTTCTTTATTTGTGATGCAAAAGTTAGTTTTTAAATCCACCCATTCTGCTAAGAACCTAATTTCTGATACCTGCTCTAACAAACGCCCATAAAGCTTCAGTTCGATTTTTGGGAAACATGTCACTTTAGTTTTACTGATAATCTAATAATTTACTGATAATCTAAAACTTGTCACTTCATTAACTGCTTTTTGCACACTACTTTCCACATATATGTTACATTTCTTCCCCTTTTCCAAGGCACCATCATCTGATTGATCAATTCCTTCTCCAATCATTGCAAATATGTCATTTATCATTTTATTAAATAATACACACACACTTCTTTGTGTGGTCCCATTATCTGTTGAATAAATCCTAGAATAACTTGTTCCGACCCTACTTGTATTGTCCTATTAAGCAAAAAGTCCATTATCCAATTGTACATTTTTCCTTTAATTCCCATCTTATCTAATTGTATTAAAAGTCCAATTCCGGAATCCACTGCCGCTTCAATGTGTATGTATATCTTTTTGAGTGATTATTAATCAGTAATCAATATTTTTCCTTTCACACATTAAATGATTTGAATGACTTCTTAGAGATGACATTGTCTGTGCCTCTCACTGAGAGAAAGAACAGGTTATCAGGATGTTTTGGGGAAGTTTTCAGTTTAGCTCGGCTAATTTCAACCTTGACGAGGCTGGATCTTATGAGCTGTGTGTGTGTGTGTGTGTGTGTGTGTGTGTTAGTATTCTTTGTTACAGATTGGTGAACAACTGGCACTATTGAAAGATGGAATGACTTTCTGGTGCCCAGAAATGCAGTTCTGCCCTGGAAGGTCACTATGTGCCGAAAACCAGGGTCCAGGTGTCAGCCTGATTATCAATTGAGATCTGCTTCTGCCTATCTGTCCATGTGTGGAAATGTGTACAAATGTTTATCTCTTTCTTAGACAGTCAGAAACATTCAACCTGAAGTAATGACGTTGCTTATCAATCCACGTATAATGATCCATTTTATATTTTTTAAAATGTTATACATTTATGTAGCAAATGAGAATCTATTACAGGATATGTTAACCTGCAGCAATCCAAGAGAGCCCAGAGGAAGACGAATGTTAAATAAACACAGAGGGAAACAAAGCACTGCACGCTATAACACAATATTAACACTAGAGGAAAACCAAGGGCTTCAATGCGCAAGGGAAGTTAATCAACAGGGAACAGGTGTAACTAATTAGAAACCGGAAACTACACACATATGATATGGTGGCAACATAAATGTGACTGAGACTATTTGAAGCATAAGGATAATATGATATTTGGGCTAAAAAGCTCCCCCACTGTTGCTAAAGGCACAATAAATTACATGATGGCTGACCTTTCCATTTTCCTTTCTTTCATTTGTTAACATGACAGATAAATTCAGGTGGCAAATTCTCCACAATATAATTAAGTAATTAAGTAATTTCATACACATCTGATCTAACATAAAAGTTTTTGTTTACATAATATATGTGTATATATATGATTATATTCATATATATTATATGTCTGTGTGTGTGTCTGTGTAAACATATTCCCACATACCTGTATACTGTATAAATATGTGTGTGTATACAGTATACACACACACATATTATACACAAAAACTTGTTAGATGTGATTAATCGCGATTAATTGATTTGACAGCACTTATATATGTATATATATATATATATATATATATATATATATATATATATATATATATATATATATATATATATACATATATAAGTGCTGTCAAATCAATTAATCATTGATTTCATCATAATCATTAATATATATATGTGTGTGTGTGTGTGTGTGTGTGCATGTGTATACACAAACACGTGTACACACACACACAGACATATTCATAGTGTACAAATATATATATACACACAGTGATAGGACCCCCGATATATGGAAGGGAAGAGAAGAGGGGATGATATGGATGGTTGAATAATGGATGAGAGGAGGTTGGGAAGGGAGGGTTCAAGAGAACGAGCCAAACAGCACTGTGAGGGGTGGCCTAATATAAGCAGGAAGTCGTGGCCCCGCTCCGGAACCTTAGTTAACTAGTCAACTCCATATAGGCCTACTGTAGGCTACCTAGGGCTATATATTGCTATTTGTCTGTCAGATAATAGGAATTTAAACTTTAAATTGAAATGAATAAAAATGTGGTTGAAATGAAACAATATAGTTAACAATCAATCAATTAAACAAACAAACAAACACATTGTAGGCTACAGTACATTACTATAATGAGCAGAAAAGAAAACTTAGAAACGAAGTGTAGATTTCTAATTTTTTTTTTTCAGTGTATAAATTGGGTGCTTATAAAAGATAGATGCCTTTTGAATTTTAGGATGGGGTTCCCTCATATTTGGAAACGGTTAGCCATCAACCTTTACCGCCCATTGAAGCGGATGGAGGATCTGCGCATGCGTAGTCACATCACAGTGGAGTATCTTATGGCGTGAGCGGAGGAGGAGCGGGCCCACGCATGCGCACAGCCGGCAGGATTCTGTCCCTCCATGACATCCAGCGGGACTGACTGCTGCTGTTGCGCACACGGAAAGAGTAGTGTTCGTCAAATACATGATCCTCCTAATCCCTCAACGCTCCTCAAGCTCCAGGACTGATAGATAATAGCGCGCTCGAGTGGAATCCGCAGGCCTAAAGGACGCAGATACGGATATCACGGCGGTTCGGTGACTGTAATTGATTGGGATTTTTCGAGGATGAGGCTGATCAAGAGCACACATGCGGATGGAGGACAGAAGCGCGAGCTGCCTCCTCCATTCAGGAACCCGTTCGTGCATGACTTAAGATTCACGTCCGTCCAGAAGCTCCAGGTATGTGTTGCGTTTGTGTGTGCTGATGTAGATGGGGATGTAGGCCACGAGATGTTCCTCTCTGGCCTGCTCAGATGAGTTTCCTTCCTGTGCTACATGTTGCACTCAGTCTCGATGAGCCTATCAGCATTCAGGAATCATGCATGTTCAGCTGCTGCAGCAGAAGCGCTCTTCAGCACACGTGAGGCTACAACGGGCTTTTGTTTTATTCGCTGATCTGCGCCATCAGCTGGAGTGTATAACGTGCCAGTGTGTGCAAAATCCATCATACGTCATATTACTTAGAAAAGTATCTATCTATCTATCGTATCCTATCTATCTATCTATCTATCTATCTATCTATCTATCTATCTATCTATCTATCTATCTATCTGTCTGTCTCTCTGTCTACCTGTCTACCTGTCTGTCTGTCCTATGTGTGTGTGTAGAAAGATGGCAGCTGCTTGACAGATAATCAGCTTTGCAGGGTGAAGATGAGTCCATGTGTTCATGGAGGTCTCTATCAATAAACTACAAGTTGCAGTTTTTTTTAAGTAAAGATCACTAGTTAAAATGTTGCATTTTTTTTCTAATTGAAGGCATACTTAAAAAAGCCCCTCATATCACATTAATAATGTATTCAGCATTACAATTTGAGCGAAAAGTTGAAGTGGAACATGAATGAGAGGTGGTTCAGTATTTCGGTCAGCAGCACTGGAGCCACATGAATTAAAGCTGATGATCATGTTTTTTTTTTTTTTTCAGCGGGATCTTGATTTTCATCTTTAAATCATAAAACATTTGAATTCAAGTTTGAAATGAGAACAAAAAAAAACATGTTTCAGTGTAGTTTCAGACTCTTGGGTGTAAAGATAAGTTCCTGAATTCAAATAAATGCTGTATTTACATAATATAATCAGACTAAAATTATATATCCCTGATAAATGTCAGAACTCCCTACCTTCCCAAGAATGAGGGTATACAGAAAAAAAGAAAAAGACTAGTAGTTTATTTCTGCAGTATTGCATGAACTATAACCCTACACACATCTGCTGATTCTCATGGTAATGTGTGAGTTCAGTCTGCATCGGCACATGTAAAGGTGTGTGACAAGCAGTCTTTTCAGGCACAGCCAAGTCATTAACATGGGCTGAATTGACCTCTCCAGGATCCTTTAGCATCTCCGTGTTGAAGGCTTTTGTTTCTCGGATCTATGCCTCTGAAATCCTTTAATTCTTCAGCTCTCCAATTAAACGAGAGATCTTGAAGCCTCAGGTAGTGGGCCGTTTAAGACAAAACTTTCTTATTTGTCAGACACCGACTTTGAATAATCAGTCTTCATTGCGATTGACCGGCTTGTCAGTTTTCACGCTTGCTTTGTTTTTATCTGTCAGGAAAGTTTTGTTACACTAAATATTTGTATAGTGATGTAACCGATATCACCAGAGCACTTTTAGTCTTATCATGTGCAGATTCGTGGCTTTTCTTGCTTGTACAGTGAATGATATCCCATGAATTATTCCAGTGAAATGCACACGAAATCTCTCTTAGCTTTTCTGTCTTGTACGGTGAACAATATCCCATGAATTATTCCACATGAAATCTCTGCTTTCTCCTCTCTTGGACTGTTTTCACAAGGGCAACTTTAAAACTTCACCTTCATCCCTTTTCTTCACTTCTAATCCCTAATAGCATCCTTTCCTGTGAGAATGTTTCTAGGAAAATATAATTGTCAATATTATTGACTGAGAGCATTTTGAATGATCCAACTGTGTTATCTTAAGTATTTCAAGTCTTCTGTGTTATTTTTGTGTTGGACAGACTCGTCCTGACTGAGTCATTCATGTAGAGATTGTCTCTGGCTTGTCTAGTAATGCGTCATATCAGTTTATAACCACAGAATTATATGTTTTCAGACAGTTGAAAATAGGGCTGGGCGATATGGCCAAAAAAAATTATCACGATAATTTTTTTTATATCAGTCGATATCGATAATTATCACGATAAATGTCAAATCTTTATTTCTTTTAAGTTTAAAGGCAGATTTTTGCTCCTATAAGTGAAAGTTGTAGAAACCAGAGCGTTAATTGTGGTTTTAAACTACTCTTTATTGTCAGAACATATCATGACAAACACTTGCCAAACAGACATTTGATGAACATTTCACAAATCTGAGGTAGAACATGCAAACATTTGTCATTTTTTCTTAACAAAATAAACATCTGAATAGAAAAATATTTCTTCAGCACAGTTTGCAATATTCAAATTACATGTTTTGTCTCGAAACGCTTATTTGACAGCGAGTTGACAGTAAATCTGCATCCTAACTCAAGCAAATACTACTATGTTAAATGTATGTTCATTAACAAAAACAGTAACATCTGTTTAAAAAAAGAAATGTAACGACCACATTTTTATTTTGGTAAAATGTAATATTCTGACTGTTTGAGTTTTATTCAAATTAACCATTGGTCATCCAGTATCATGCATTTAGATCATGATAACCACAGATAAAACCAGGCATAGCCTATAACTTAGCACCTCACTATCATGGCAAAATGTAACTTTATGGTTTCTATGGTATTTGTATGAAAAACAGTAGCCTAACAGTTAAATACATTATTAAATACTGTAATTAAATTCCATTAGTCATTTAATACATTGTCTACATTAATAATATAATACAATTCAATATGTATATCTCACATTTCATATTACTAGGCTAACGTTACAGTAAATCCATGGTAGGCTAAATGAATTCAGTATCAATTCAGATTCTGACTGTATCGTTCCGCACAGTGTTTCTCCTGTTTGTCAGCGCTGTTTCATCTACCTTTAAACTGGTTTGAACTTGACATTTGTGTTCTTCGCTGAATTCAAGCGCTTCTCACTGGATCGAGTCGTGAGCGAGACAATTGCTGCGTCCCAATTCGCATACTATCCGTCCTAAATAGTATTCGAAAATAGAATTAGTACGTCCCAAATCGTAGTATGTTGAAATGAGTGTTCCAAAGAGACCCGGATGGTCTACTATATCCGGTCAGAATCCGAAGTGCAGATCGTTGCGCACTCTAACGGCTGATATTGCCCACAACCCATCGCGCGCTGGACGAGGATTCGGTTAGAACTACAAACACGACTGAAAAGTGTTCAAAAACTACAGACATGGAGGACGCGCGAGTCCGGCGGTTATGTAGAGAGGTTTAGATAAAGGGGTTTGTGTGATTAATGATCAGTATCTCTAACCTCACGAAAATGTATTTATTCAATGTTGTCCACATTATATTGCATCTGCAGCATTGTGGACTTTGGCAAAGATACGTTTAGCCATTAACTTTTAAATGCATTATTATATTCAAATTCCAAACACATGAGTTGAGTCTCGGCATGAAAGCCCCATGACTGGCAGATGAACGTGCGACAACAATTCTCTCCGAAATGGTAAGAAGTTATATTAGATTGAATGGAGGAATTTAACTGTGACGAGATGATTGACAGAGCAGTTTACGGTGACAGGATGTACGCGACAGATCTGTCCGTTAAAGATGGCGAAGTAGTATGTCCCAAAGCTTGCCTACTCTTTTGCTACACACTCAAAAGTATGTACTTTTTCTTCACAAAAAGAGTACATACTTTTAGGGCGTAGTATAAGTAGGCGAATTGGGACGCAGCAAATCAGAGTAAACGCGCATGTGCTCTAGTGAGCTCCCGTTTGGACTTTGAGCCGAGCGGATAAATGGTCCGTGTGGCGCGCGGTTCAAATGAGTTTCGTTCCGCTTTTGACGCATACACATTATCGAACATTTATCGACCTCTTGATATCGTTTTATCGAGGAAAATTATATCGCGATAATTATCGTTATCGTTTTATCGCCCAGCCCTAGTTGAAAATCAGTATGTTTGAAAGGCAATATATCTACACTGGCTTGGGTATTATGACTTTTGTGTAGATGTCAGTGTTTAAAACAACACATCATCACATGTTAAGTATACAGTTATTGCTTATGTGATGATTGTGTTATATATACAGCCCACTTGTTTCTCAAAAGGTTTTTAAGTGAACGTCACGTGGAGCCATTAGTAGCACAAACACATCATTTTTGTCCATGCTGGGTGTAATTATGTGCTTTTGTACTGCATACTCAGCTTTGTGGGATGTGTGCGTAAAATTATTGTGTGAATTTAAATCGCTCTCGGCTCCTTGTGGAATCGTTATGATATAATGTTAATGTTTACTACAAATGGTATCAGTGCATTAGATTTTTTCCTGCAGAAGCAATTGCTTTCTGTGTGCTAATCTTTATTACATCTGTCATCAATCCTGAGTGTTTTAAGTGTTCATTTAAAGCGTGTTTTCCCAAGACGTTCATCAATTTTTTTTTAAACTCTTTCCCCGCTAATGTTTTTGAAAAAAGTTGCCAGTCACCGTCAGCATTTTTGATCAGTTTTACAAAAGTTTCATTGGATATTCATATTTAAATATCCAATATATCAAAAGAACGAAGACCCTCTGCTTTTAAACAAAATACCTTTTTTATTCTAGCTTCATTCTTTTTTTTTTTTATCAACAACAACACTTGAATGTGGGTAAGTTTCATAAAATAAACATTTTGAGCAAAAAGCTGAGAAAATTGCGTTTCTGCCAAAGACTCTCATTCTGTTCTCTTTCTCTTCCCTTCTGCATTTCACCTCTATTTTAGCTTGTGTACCGATTCTGTGAATCACTTTAGGTAAGTGTTTGCTAAATGAACTAATGTAGTCATAGTGTTTTATAATTTTCTTTAAGAGTATGTGGGGAGAGGACCACCACTTCTTAGGGGTGTTCGATTCCGGGTTTTCGGAGTCGACCCCGATTCCTAAAGCGACTCCATTTAATTTGTAACTTTTGTAAAGTTGTAACCTCGTTCTGCAGACCACTCATGTCGCTCCAAACCCGTAAGACTTTCGCTCATCTTCAGAACACAAATGAAGATCTTTGATAAAATCTGAGAGCTTTCTGTCTCTCCATTGACAGCTACAACTTTGATGCTTCAAAAAGTTCATAAAGAGATCGTAAACTAATCCATATTAATCGAGTGGAGTCCAAATTTTCTGAAGAGACTCAATCGCTTTATATTATGAACAGATTTAATTTAGTCTTTTATTTCCATTTTATTCCCCTCTTCATGTCAAGTTCACCAGCGCAAAGTTTTAATAGTGAAAACTCGGTAAATGGAAATTGTGTGATCTCCTTAATCCAAAATACAAGACTGCAGCTCTGAATATCCTGAGCACTTTTTAGAAATCTAATTTACATGACATGAACTTGAAGATAAATGTAGATAAATCAGGAAGCATTTAGTAGTATATAAGCAGTTCTTCAAATGTGTGGAAATTCAGTTCTCAAAAAGATAAAAATATCACGGTTTCGGACAGTACGGTTCGGTATGTGCTATGTTCAAGACTTGTGTCAAATAAAAATAAAGAAAATGAGAACAAATAATCTAATTACAAGCAACAACAGTTCTCATTTGCGTCTTCTGGCTCTTGCATGTTTAAATTGGCAAGACTCTGTCTGTCTGTTTTACACGTTCTTTTCAATAAACCGTATTATTGATGCGTTGTCAGATTTAAGACGAACCATGGTGCAAGTGTGTGCCAAACCGGGGGTGGAGAACTGTATGGTTAGTTTTTTTTTACAGAGAACCGTTACACCACTAATATATATTTTCACTACATTATTATTTTGTCCCCCTGAAATGCTTCAGTTCGTTGAACGCATTACTTCCTATCTAAGGTTTTGGGTGTTTTCACACTAGCACTTCTGGTGCACAGCCAAGTTCATTTAACATCAGACCTTGGTTCATTTGTATGATGTGAATGCTGTTTTCTGAACTCTGGTCTGGTGTGCACACATGAATCATACCTGAATCTGTTTAAAAAGGTGTTCTGGGATATCTAAAGTATGCAATTTGATTAGGCCTGTCACGGTAACAAATTTTGCTGGACGATAAATTGTCCAAGAAATTATTGCGATAAACGATAATATTGTCGTTCTGAGACCATTTACATCTAAAATAATGAAAATGGCATAATATGCAGGTACACCTTTTCAAAGATCAATAAACTTTTATTTCTAAAGACTATTTAACACTGAAAATGGAAAACATTTTAAATATCCACAATAGGGCTGGGCGATAAAACGATAACGATAATTATCGCAATATCATTTTTCTCGATAAAACGATATCAAGAGGTCGATAAATGTTCGATAATGTTTATGCGCCAAAAAGCGGAACGAAACTCATTTGAACCGCGCGCGCCTCACAGAATGTTTATCCGCTCGGCTCAAAGTCCAAACGGCAGCGCGAGCTCACTAGAGTAGACGCGTTTACTCTGATCGGTCTCGCTCACGAGATCCAGTGTTCAGCGAAGAACACAAATGTCCAGTTTAAACCAGTTTAAAGGCAGATGAAACAGCGCTGACAAACAGGAGAAACACTGCGCGCAACGATACAGTCAGAATCTGAATTGATACTGAATCCATTTAGCCTAACGTTACCATGGATTTACTGTAAGGTTAGCCTAGTAATATTAACTGCACCATGAAATGTGGGATATACATATGAATTGTATAATATTATTAATGTAGACAATGTATTAAATGACTAATGGAATATAATTACAGTATTTAATAATGTATTTAACTGTTAGGCTACTGTTTTTCATACAAATACCATAGAAACCATAAAGTTGCAGTTTGCCATGATAGTGAGGTGCTATAGGCTATGCCTGGTTTTATCTGTGGTTATCATGATCTCAATGCATGATACTGGATGACCAATGGTTAATTTTAATAAAACTCAAACAGTCAGAATATTACATTTTACCAATAAAAAATGTGGTCGTTACATTTTTTTTAAAACAGATGTTACTGTTTTTATTAATGAACATAAATTTAACAAAGTAGTATTAGCTTGAGTTAGGATGCAGATTTACTGTCAACTCACTGTCAAATATGCATTTCGAGACAAAACATGTAATTTGAATATTGCAGCCATCACTGCAAACTGTGCTGAAGAAATATTTTTCTATTCAGATATTTATTTTAAGGAAAAATGACAAATGTTTGAATGTTCTACCTCAGATTTGTGAAATTTTCACCTGTTTGGCAAGAGTTTGTCATGATATGTTATGACAATAAAGAGTAACGTTAGTTTAAAACCACAATTAACGCTCTGGTTTATACAACTTTCACTTAGGAGCAAAAATATGCCTTTAAACTTGAAAGAAATAAAGATTTGACATTTATCGTGATAATTATCGATATCGACTGATATAAAAAAAGTTATCGTGATAATTTTTTTGGCCATGTCGCCCAGCCCTAATCCACAATAAATGAACAAAACAACCAAGCAATGGACTCTCAGTCGTGTTAACAAAAAATGCACTTGAATACCAAAAACAATAAATAAAACAAATGTAAACAACCTGACCCTACCCTATGATAAATAATTTGTTATTAAAGCCAGGGCCGCATTAAGAGCTCACTGGGCCCCGGGGCTATGAGTTACTTCAGGCCCCCCCCCCCCCCCCCCCCCACCACTTTAGGTCACCAACTTCAGAGAGAGAGAGAAAAAAACCCCACATTTTTCTAAACTAAAATTTCATAATTCTTGTGACCAATTTCAATATCACACAAAATAATAGTAGCTTAAAGGAACACTCCACCGTTTTTTTGAAATAGGGCTTATTCACATTCTTTCCTACATTTAAATATGTGTGCAAATGCATTTTTGTCTCAGTGCATGAATTGTTTTAGTTTGACAGGGTCTGCGCTAGCTTAGCTTAGCACAATGAATGGAATCCTTTGTTGCCAGCTAGCATGTCCTGAGTAAAAGTGATTAAAAAAAATAAACAAACCCACGTAATTACTTCTTGTGGCCTGCGTATTCACAACTAGTACAAATAGCGATGCAGATTAACACTAGGCGATTTCCTAGGCAGATATTGACTTGGGACTATATTAGGGGGAAGCACAGGCGAATCACTGCTGCTTAGGCGAAGCACTGCTACTTGGGCGCAGAGATATCACGCAACACATGAAATCCCACGACTTCCATAAACATACCGGCGTTCAACGCGTCAAAAAACAGAAGAAGAAGAACATACCGGCGTTGAGCCTGGTCATCGATGGCAGTAACTGGTCCCACTCTCCACAGCACAGACACTCTATTTCAGTCGGCATAGGTTGGCATATTCCCCCACATTCACACCACCAGTTCGTGTTGGCTCTCATCCTCATGTCCTCAGGCTGTTGAGCGATCTCAACCTCCTCCTCCTGTCGGTCTATTTCTAAAGCTCGCAGCTCCTCTTCTGTAAACTCTGGTACAAATAGGTATGGCTCTGGCTCTTGATTGTCTGATGGTGTGTTCACACCGAATGCGAATAGAGTGTCAAATATGCGTCTAGTTAGACGCTTGAACATTCGCTCGAGTTCAAATTTTTCAACTTGCGCGGAAGACATTCGCGGCAAACGCGTCGCCCAATTCGCGTCATTCGCAACGCCCGGCGCAAATGATGCGTCTATTCGCGTCTTTGCATTGACTTTGTATGTAATTCATTTGCGCAAATAATTAAATTCGCGTTCGGTGTGAACACACCATGAGAAGTCACCCTCTTCGTCTCTCACAAAATCAGCCGTGTCCATCGCCAGTCATGTACTGTAAGGAAAATAGTCAGGCAGCTACTATTCACGCCGGTATGTTTACGGAAGTCATGGGATTTCATGTGTTGCGTGACATCTCTGCGCCCAAGTAGCAGTGCTTCGCCTAAGCAGCAGTGCTTCGCCTGTGCTTCCCCCTAATATAGTCCCAAGTCCATATCTGCCTAAGAAATCACCTAGTGTTAATCTGCATCGCTATTTGTACTCGTTGTGAATACGCAGGCCACAAGAAGTAATTACGTGGGTTTGTTTATTTTTTTAATCACTTTTACTCAGGACATGCTAGCTGGCAACAAAGGATTCCATTCATTGTGCTAAGCTAAGCTAGCGCCGACCCTGTCAAACTAAAACAATGCATGCACTGAGACAAAAATGCATTTGCACACATATCTAAATGTAGGAAAGAATGTGAATAAGCCCTATTTCAAAAAACGGTGGAGTGTTCCTTTAAGAAAATAATCTCAAGCTTACTGATGACAAGAGTCACAAATAACTATAGAACAAAGGCACATAAGAAATCGACCTACTTGAAAAACTTGAATAATATTATATTGTATAAAGTAATCAAATCACCATTCATTTATTTTACAAAAGTGATTCAGTCAAGGGCAGTAAATTACTTTCTTTCTGATGTTTGATTAACATTATTGACACAAATGGCGACAGCAGCTTTATTAGCAGCTTCTGTCACTTTGAGACCTCAGGGTCGGAATTCAAGTGCGCTGTGCAAAACAGTCTCAAGTTCACCATGGTCCCAAAACGAGCATTTACAAAATGAATTCTCTCCCGCTGCTTACTGTGCCTGAGCAGTTTAAAATAATTTGTATCTAAACCACAATGCTTAAAAACGTGTTTAAATTATAAACTTACATCATGATGGCGCAGCAAAATTTACATATTTCTACCGGATATACTATCGCCAGCCCTTAAGGCGAATATAGAGTTTGATCAAACACAAAAAGCAATATCATACATCCATCAAGTTAATAATCAAACTTACCGAAAATTCGTTCATGTTTCCTCTGGTGTTTAGCTTTTAAAAAAATTCCTTTTTTGAGCCCCTCTCGCACATGTTTTTTTTAGAAGATGACATTTTTATCTATGCTATCTTAGACGAAGATAATGCTTGACAATTTTAAGAATAGTCTAGAATGAAGTGAAGAGTGGAGGCGAATGATGGCTAGCGGAGCGAATGATGGCTAGCGGAGGCAGCTAGCCATCATCTGACAGGCCTACGTGCAGCAGCAAGTCGGTCGTTCACAAGTTAAATATAGAAATGTATTTGAATGGTATATCAAATTAAAACGTGACATTTCAATTCACCATGCCCTGCTGCCCATGGGGGTTTGATTGACAAGCGACCTGACCAATCATAACGCCGAATACGCAATTTTGTCCGACAACAAAACTCTCAGTAGATTAACGTCGGTGGACTTGAACTTGAAAAACGGTATTGTTTAAAGGAGTCATAATGTAGTATTAACTTTGATACCCACGCTCTATTATAGTCATTTCATGCCCTTCTAAAAAAGAAAAATTGGAAAAAAAATAAACACAGAGCTCGTTTGACCCTTATTGCAGAATGCATTATTGTCTCACGAGATCTGATGCGAGGTTTTGGCTGTCGTGGACGGTCATTTTAATAATGCAAATGAGGGGCGCGTTGATTGGGCAGGAAGGAGGGGGCTTGACACCGCAGGTAACTTCAGCATATCATTCCAAATAGAGATCATGGGACCTACGGGATTCAACCGTATATGTTTGAGCCAGACTCTGAACCAGAGCTGGAAAGGGAAGATGAACAACAGTCAATGGAAGGACGTCTACATCAACATGTCTCTGAATGGTAAAGATAATTTTTTTGACTGAGACATACATTAACATCAGTAACGAGCTAAAACGTTTTTTGCTATTTTCTCCCACATAAGTTTAGCTTTAATTTAATGTAGATTACATTAACGGAGATGTAGTCTACTTTATTTTCAGTTTACAGTGGTTATAGAGATTAACGTTTGCTATAATGTGTTGTTTTTGCCTTTTTTGACGTTGTGGTTTTTTAGATATTTAATAATTTTCATCTACAGACATGTAACGTTATGTTTTTCTTTGTTTATTATTTCTTGACTGTTTTTTAAATTTATCTATCCTTATCTATTATATAAAAAAATCAATACATTGATATGTTGTCAATGTTATATTATATACGATTATATTAAATAATAGCTGTATCATTTTCTAGTCTGTTTATCACTGAGGGAAAACTTCATAATTACAATGTATCAGATTTTAAATTAGTAATTACTAAATTACTAATGTCCAGTGTAGTGGCTCATTTGCTCCATTCCCCGTGTTTACATCACATACATTAACCGCATTAGTAGTTAGCTGCTGTTTGTTACACAAAATATAGTAATAAAAACACA
The DNA here is from genome assembly GCA_030578255.1 of Tiaroga cobitis. Classification (NCBI taxonomy): domain Eukaryota; kingdom Metazoa; phylum Chordata; class Actinopteri; order Cypriniformes; family Leuciscidae; genus Tiaroga; species Tiaroga cobitis. Next base: position 11,681,727 of record CM060606.1, read on the forward strand.
GTTTTACCGTTTCAAATTCAGGCAAGCCCCTGATTGTTGGAATGGCACCTTTTTCCAAACGTAGCTTCGATGCCAACTTCGCCTGATATTGCCCCAAATTTGTAAAAGATTCTTTTGTGAAATGTTTAGCGCAGACACCTAACGTTGAGCAAGTTGAGATGGTTGTTGGAACAGCGTCATTAAAAATAAATTTCATCCACTTGTCCCTTGTAGTTTGGTCAGTTTTGGGTAAATAAAAAACATTAGAATGTGGATTATGACAGTCAACCACAGAGCAACTCACATGTGCACTACGTTTCTGCATCTTTCTTGACTGAATATGATGGGGAGAGGGGCAGGGCGGGCCTCCTCTGCGGTGTCCATATATGGTATATCCGGCCCCGTCTTGACGTCAAGTCGGGGGAGAAATTGAAATCTTGTATTTGAGTGCGCGTGCACGTTGGCTAGGGCTGGGCGATATATCGATATAAAAAATATATCGATATATTTTTAAATGCGATATGGAATTAGACCATATCGCATATATCGATATAGTTCAAATATGCGCTGTGATCCTTGCTCCAAGCAAGCTGCTGACCCGGAGCTATCTGAACTGCTCCCCGCGCATGAAACTGCGCGCTGCAGAAGCCCCAGCCGCAAGCCATCGACAACCCGAAACGGTGTTTCCGCTACATTCATTCTACCGTGGTGGTCCGCCACACCAAACATCATCCCGCCACGGCTGCAGCTTCTCAGTAAAGTCCGATATTATGCACACTAGTGGGGCTTAACAATAACACAATGAAGGCATAAAAATATTGTAAAGCACCATAAAGTTTTTTTGCACTATATTCCAAGACTTCTAAAGTCATTCGATTGCATAATGTGAGGTAAAAATTTATATTTAAGTCGTTAAGTTAAAGTTAATAAACTCATCTCTCCTCAGTCATTTTCTATTGATTCAGCATTCAAATTCGGTTACGACAGTAACACTCTCTTCAAGATCAATGTTCCCATGATTGTACTTTATTTGTAGATAAATGTCTATGGTTTGCATAAAATTACTATCTTACTGGAGTTTACTGCGCTTTCTAAATCATATTCCTTTCTCCCGGGTAGGGCTGCAACTAACGATTATTTTGATAATCGATTAATCGGACGATTATTTTTTCGATTAATCGATTAATCGGATAAAAAACCCAATTTGATTTTTTGTTTATTATAACTAAATAAAACGATACTCGGTTACTGACGTAACCTCGGTTCTCTCTAGAGAGGGAACGACTATTGCGTAAGTTTAGCTTACGCTACGGGAAAGATTAATCTTCTCGAGATATTGAAGCCAAAAAATTATCCTTAATTTTGTATTCATTGTCAACGCAGTGCAGCAGCTAGCAGACCTAGAGCAGGCCATCTCGCGTGCTTATTGGCTGCCCTGCATGCATCTGCTGCAGCCTACCAGTGAGCCTCGTGTGACGTCACGCCCAATTGGAGGCGCTCGCGCCTTCATAGCGTCATAGCCCGCTAGGATGGGCGTGGCTTAGCGTATATAAGAAGGGGCTCGTAGGCTGAATCCCTGGTTTTTCGACCACTGAAGCGAAGTCGCTCGTGGCGCGAGCACAGCCGGTTACGCAATACTCGTTCCCTCTCTAGAGAGAACCGAGGTTACGTCAGTAACCGAGTATCGTTCTCTTACGAGAGGTTCTCTCGTATTGCGTAAGTTTAGCTTACGCTACGGGAACACTTTGTCAACGCCGTGCGCGCCAAGCATCCACCATGAAGCCCCGAACTTTCAGGGAACCCTTATAAGGTGGAGAATAAGGTGGCCAGCCAAGCGGGCCATCACTTGTACATAAGCACACATAGGGAATACAGAGCAGCGCGCCGGTCTGTATAGGCACATGGCACATACCCTACTTAGTGCAGCTCAACCAGGAGAGCTGGGTCGTGTAAGAGTGATCTGAGCAGGAAGCCTGGGCAGAATACACCTCTCCATTAAACCGACAACAGTTTAGCTTTAGGAACTTCCAGGTTATAAAACCTGATAAAGGTAGACGGGGAGCTCCAGCCCGCCGCCACACATATGTCATGGATGGAAATTCCACTGGACCATGCCCACGAAGAGGCCACGCCTCTCGTGGAATGAGCCCTGATGCCCAGCGGGCATTGCAGACCTTTTGACGCATAAGCGGCTGCTATAGCGTCCACTATCCATCTGGACAGACTCTGTTTCGAGGAGGCGAGACCTTTGGCGCGCCCACCGAACGAAACAAACAGCTGATCCGAACGCCTGAATGAGGCGGAGCGCGTAATGTAAGACCTCAGCGCTCTGACAGGGCAGAGGCGGCTCACATCAATTTCGCTGTCAGATGCTGGGAGCGCTGACAGCGAGATAACTTGCGCTCTGAACGGAGTGCCCATCACTTTCGGAACATAGCCATGTCTAGGTCTGAGGATGACTTTCGAGTCATTCGGCCCGAACTCAAGACACGACGCGCTGACAGACAGCGCATGTAGGTCCCCCACCCGCTTTACTGACGACAGTGCGGTCAGAAAGACGGTTTTCAGTGATAGATATTTCAACTCTAGGAATCCAGTGGTTCAAAAGGAAAGGCTTTCAGGGCCTCTAGGACCAGAGATAGATCCCACATGGGAACCGACGGGGGGCGCGGCGGGTTCAACCTCCTAGCTCCCCTAAGGAAGCGGATGACCAGCTCATGCCTTCCCAATGACTGGCCGTGCGTCGACTCTGCGAACGCTGCCACGGCCGCCACATATACTTTGAGCGTGGATGGGGACCTCCCCTTTTCCAACAGCTCTTGTAGGAAGGAGAGCAGTTGCGCCACCCCGCATGTCCGCGGGTCCAGACCTCTGTCAGTGCACCATTCCGAGAACACCGACCATTTAGACGCGTAGAGCCTTCTCGTGGAAGGGGCTCTAGACTGCGTGATCGTGTTCATTACTCCTTCTGGCAGGGCAACGAGTACCCGTTGATCACCCATGCGTGCAGAGACCAGCGCTCTGGATGGGGATGCCAGATCGTGCCGCGAGCCTGAGAGAGGAGATCTGCCCGCACCGGAATCGGCCACGGAGCTGTGTGTGACAGCCGTGCCAGCTCCGGGAACCAAATCTGATTCTCCCAACGCGGGGCTATGAGGAGTACCGAGTGGCGCGTTTCCCTGATTCTCTTGATTACCTGTGGTAACAGAGAGACCGGAGGGAAAGCATATAGCCGGAGGCTGGGCCAGATTTGGGCCAGCGCGTCCTCGTCCTTCGAGAAGAACGTCGGGCATTGAGCGTTGTCTTTTGACGCAAATAGGTCGACTTCCGCCCTGCCGAACAGGCGCCACAGTTTCTGGACCGTTTGGGGGTGCAGGGACCATTCCCCTGGGGGAACGTTGCCCCTGGACAGTTTGTCTGGGCCGTCGTTCAAATGGCCCGGCACATGCGCTGCCCTCAGCGAGCGCAGGTGCAACTGGGACCAAATAAGGAGGCGCTCCGCCAGATTGCAGAGATTTCTGGATCTGACACCGCCCTGACGGTTTACATAGGATACCACAGACATGTTGTCCGAGCGGACGAGAACATGTTGGTCCTGTATGAACGGGAGAAAGCACTTCAGCGCATTCTCGACCGCTATCATCTCCAGACAGTTTATGTGAAAACCCCTCTCTTGGTCTGACCACTGGCCGAAGACCGGTCTGCCCTCGAACAGCGCGCCCCAACCCCAGTTGGAACCCCAGCTGAAGCCATACAGCCCAACATCCTCTGAAAAGTTTTCAAAGGGAGAAAGCTGCCCTTCTGGAAAACCGCGGCTAAGTGGCGAACCCGGAGCGCGCGCTGCGCCGATAGACGGGCCGACATGGTCACCGAGTCCAGTTCTATTCCTAAAAAGGAGATTGACTGGCTGGGTAGTAATGAGCTCTTGGTCCAGTTGACCGTGAGACCCAAACTTTCCAGGTGACTGAGAAGCACTGTTCTGTGAGACAGCAGCTCCGCCTCTGACTGTGCCAAAATCAGCCAATCGTCCAGATAGTTCATTATCCGCAGCCCCTGACTTCTCAGGGGGGCGAGCGCTGCGTCCATGCACTTCGTAAATGTACGGGGTGCCAGAGACAGGCCGAACGGCAGGACGGTGTATTGATATGCCTGACCGTCGAAGGCGAATCTCAAAAATCGCCTGTGACGGGGTATTATCTGTATCTGGAAATAGGCATCCTTCAGATCTAGAGAAATAAACCAGTCCCTCGGGCGAACGTGCGCGAGGATTTTCCTGGTCCTGATTTTCCTTCTTTTCGCAAGCACCTTGTTCAAATGTCTCAGATCTAGGATCGGTCTGAAGGCTCCGTCCTTCTTGGGCACGAGAAAATAACGGCTGTAAAAGCCTGACTCGCTCAGAGAAGGCGGCACCTTTTCTATAGCCCCTTTGCACAGCAGCTTTGCTATTTCTGCGTGAAGTAGGTGTGCTACTTCCGCATTCACTATCGTCGCGGTCCGGGCTTGAAAGCGCGGGGGACGGCGAATGAATTGAAGTGTATAGCCCTGCTTTATTGTGCTCAGCACCCATTCTGAAACCCCCGGGATAGATTCCCACGCAGCTATGTGAGCCGCTAGGGGGCGAATGGCCTCCGGGTTCAGATCGCCGCCATTTGCGGGCATGTGAAACTGAACCGGAGCTGAGAGCGCGGCGCGCGCGCTCTCTGTTCTGGGCAACGGCTGCTCGCTGAAAACCGAAACCAGCTGCTTTGTGTGAGATGTCCCAATCATAAGGGATGGGGAACCCTTTTTCCTCACTTTTTGAAGCGCGAGCGGCGCTTTGGGCAGAAAAGCGTTCTGTAAGCGTGAGCGCGTTTGCGCGGGCACGGGACTTACACATGCATGTGACGCCCCGATCAAAATGGATGGGGAGCGTTTTATAATCGCCCTGTGTTTCATGATAACACTTAAACTTGCGGGCGGCGCCCGGGGGGAGGTTTGTGATAGCAAGCGTGAACGCTCTCTGGCGGGCACAGGACTTACATTCATAACCTGCTGTTTTGACCGTGCAACAGAGCGGGCAGATAGTGGGCACAACACTGTGGACACATTTCTTACATTCAACACTCGAGCGGCTTTTCTGCGCTTTATGAGAGTGTGCTCTGTGGGTGACACGATATTTGATGTGCTTGTGTGTAGGGGTGAACACTGGGGCGTGGGCACTTTCACTACACTTAAAACACTGACGGCGGGAGCCGGACCAGACATAATGCTCTTTTTGAGATTTCTCTGGGTCGCCGTAAAAACGGCGTTTGTGTGCAGGCGAGAGGGTGAACAAACCGGCTCGTTGGCTGCTAAATGAACCACTGCAGTAGCCTGACTGAAGGGGACTGACAGGGAGATGAGCTTTGACGGCGGTCCGGCCGTGGCGGGACACACGCGTCTTTTTTTTTTTTTTTTTCTCTCTTTGTTAGGAGGATTTCGCATGCTCAGACTTCAGCGTAATCTTCTGCCGAGGCCCCCTGGGGGGCGGCGGTCTGTGACGGCTGTCCGAGCGCGACCTAGGGCGGCCGCCCTGACGTCGCTGCGAAGGCTGGGGTTGTGCTGGACGCTGGGTGTTAGCTCGTACAGGAGGCTGGCTTTGTTTCTCGCGAGAGCGGCCTGTAGCGGAGCTCGAGCGTCGCGGCAGGAAGAGATTCATGGCCTGCGTGGTCTTTTGTACCTCAGAGAAATGGTCAACGATCCCGTTAACCGCTGGGCCGAAGAGACCAGTGGGGGAGAGCGGCGCGTTCAGAAAAGTGGCTCGCTCAGCTTCCCTCATATCCGCGAGCGTCAACCAGAGATGCCTCTCTGTCACGGTTAACGCGGCCATGGCTCGTCCGATAGCCTGAGCTGCGGTCTTGGTGGCGCGGAGAGAGAGATCCGTCGCACTTCTCAGATCTGTAACCGCAGCCGGATCCCGGCCCTTCTCGTCCCATTCACGGAGGAGGTCGGCTTGCAAGATCTGCAACACAGCCATGGAGTGGAGAGCAGACGCGGCCTGGCCGGAGGCGGCATATGCGCGGCCGACCAAGGCGGACGTGGCTCTGCAGGCTTTAGACGGGAGGGCTGACCGAGACCGCCATCTCGCGGAGGGCGGGCAAAGGTGCGCTGCGACCGTCTCTTCCACGGGGGGAATAGCCGTTTATCCCTTCTCGGCGGCGCCGTCCACCTGGGAGAGCGACGCGGAGGCCTGGGACTGAAGTCTCGAGGAGAATGGTGCATTCCAGGACTTCGTCAGCTCCGTGTGAAGTTCCGGCAGGAATGGAGCGGGCCTGCTCGTTGAAGCTGCACGGCGGCGACTCTGAAGGAAACAGCCGTCGAGCCTGTTCGGCGCGGGTTCCTTTGGTAGCGACCACTCGAGCCCGAGGCGGTCGACGGCCTGCGTCAGCAGGCGCATAAGTTCCGCGTCAGCTCCAACGCGGGAACGGCTGGATTCCTGGATCGACGAGGAGCCGGAATGAAGCGACCATTCCTCGCTGTCTGATGCCAGGATAGAGCAGCAATCTCTCGTGGCGTGTTCCTCTGCCTCCCCCTCCGATGCGACGGCAGTGAGGCTCGTGAGCGGCAGCTGCGCGTCGGGGAGGGGAGGCGGGGAGGGCGAAAGCGAGGCTCGAGGGAGATCCTCCGGCGAGCGCGTCGCTGTGGCCACGGGCTCCGGCTGCCTCAGGGAACGGCGCTTCTTCCTGCGCGGTCCCCCGGGGGGCGGAGCGGCTGCATCCGGGTTGAAAGCCTCGAGTCGAGCCCGTAGGGTCGACAGCGGAAGCGCTTCGCAGAGCTCGCAGCCGCCGGACGCGAGGGCGAGCTCTGCATGTTCCAGGCCCAGGCAGAGAGCGCAGATAACGTGGCGGTCTCCAACGCTGAGCGGGGCTCTGCACGAGCCACAGGAAATGCGAGGCATCTTTAGAAAGACGCTCGCGCTCTTTTAGAAATTCCTGTGAAAGCAATGTAAAAAGGATACGTCGCCGGATAGCGTAGCTTGCACGGCGGCTGAAGGTGGCGAAGACGGCCGGCTTCCTCAGCGCTGTCCTGAGCTGGCTGTTCGCTGTTCGACGGCGGCGGTGGCTTCTCTCTGATTCAGCGATGCGGAGAGCTCGCTGAAGAGTCGAAAAATCAGGGATTCAGCCTACGAGCCCCTTCTTATATACGCTAAGCCACGCCCATCCTAGCGGGCTATGACGCTATGAAGGCGCGAGCGCCTCCAATTGGGCGTGACGTCACGCGAGGCTCACTGGTAGGCTGCAGCAGATGCATGCAGGGCAGCCAATAAGCACGTGAGATGGCCTGCTCTAGGTCTGCTAGCTGCTGCACTGCGTTGACAATGAATACAAAATTAAGGATAATTTTTTGGCTTCAATATCTCGAGAAGATGAATCTTTCCCGTAGCGTAAGCTAAACTTACGCAATACGAGAGAACCTCTCGTAAGAGAACCCTAAATCAGGGTTGTGGTGAGCAGGACGAGGCCGAGGGACGTGAGAGATGCGAGACCGGTGCGTCTCACAGGTGTCGTTCATTATCACTCACGCCACCGGCCTCTCACGTCCCTCGGCCTCGTCCTGCTCGCCACAAGGGTATTTATGTGTAAAAATGTACTTTAAAAAGTGCAAAAGCCACACATTGAGTTTCACTAATATCAATATTTGCTTTGTTTTTAATGATAATTGCTAATGGCAAGTTGACAACCATGATTAATGTAAAATTAATTAAATTATATCCAACATATGTTTTAGCAATTTTTGTTAAAACAAATTTACACAGACATGTTGTTCAGATGTGAAGATATAAACTAAAAACATCTCAAATATATAATTCATTTAATTTTTATTTTAAATTAATGGAATTATAAGGATAATAGACAAAATAAATATAGAAAGACTGAAAACAAGCGTGAAAACAAGCGTGTGAACAGAGCCGCGGTAGATCGCGTTTGAAAAACAATTAAAACTTAATATTAGACAAATGCTATAAAAAGAACGGGATGGAGGTACGCAGCAAGCTAACAGGGTTGATTAAAAGGACGGGAAAAATTATGCATTAGTGCACAAGCATTCGCTGAAAACCACTGAGTACAGTGACTAAAAACAATCTTTTACTGCTGCTGTTATTAACTGCCTTTATATTTAGTGCTTCACTCTGTAAACACCGTTTTAATTTAGCCTATTTCTGCGGAAGCGCTATTTTAATCCATCACTTATGTTGCGAGCGAACTGATTGCGCAACCTGATGCTCGAGACAAAATACAGACATCCCAAGTCTCGCGGAAGATCCGGGAGTTTCCCGCATATTGATAGCGGCTCCCTGATGCCTGCAAATTAGTTCAAACTCCCGGGATCTAGAGCGCGCGAGCAAGAGCGCGCATGCGAGACAGAAGAGACTGTGATCTCGGTCTCTGCGCGCACAACAGATCGGCGAAGGGAGAGAGACCTTGCGTGTCTCATGAAGCGCAGCGCATGTAAGACAGAGAGCATCATGATTGGCCCGTTTCAACCAATCACCAGTAAACGCTTCCCGTGATGTAAGCAGACCAACTAATCGATAATGACATTCGTTGACAACTATTTTAATAATCGATTTTAATCGATTAAATCGATTAGTTGTTTCAGCCCTACTCCCGGGTGTCTGTTAGATTGCAGCACTGGAGTAGAGAGCGCTATAAATTGTTCTTCATGGGCACTGTAAGTGAAATTTAAAACTTAAAGAAAAGTCTCAATAAACTGTTGGATAGATATCATATTTCACTTTGTGAAAATGTGAAGCGCTGCACGCTGTGACTGCGCGTTGCTTCGAGTGCAACATTTTGCGCACGGGATGCACATAATCGCTTTGCCGCTCTTATTGGAGCCTTTCATATTATAATACTTAGGCAAGGTTAGGGGCAAGGGGGCGTGGCCCATGGGACTATCACTGCCACCACAGCTGGGAAAAAATCCTAGAGGAAACACTGCGAAAAAGCTCCAGCCCCGAAACAAAGCTCACTGCAAACTTAATTTTCCCGCAGCCACCTTATGGAGCTTTGATTTAAAAAAAGGTACTCCTGTTGCTATACAGTATTTATGTTTACATTTTATTGTTATTTAAACAGCTGACCATTTAATTATGAACCAGGTGAAGAAACCTGTTTATTATTCATTTGATTTTGCACCTGTTCACTGAAATAGCCGGTTTCAACTTTCAATAAAACTAGGCTACTTGTGATGTCATATTTGGCTTTGACTTTGACTGAACATTTGCTCTCACTTTGAGGAAAAAATATCGGGATATATATTGTATATCGATATTCATCCTAAATATATCGGGATATGACTTTTGGTCCATATCGCCCAGCCCTAACGTTGGCTAGTTTAACCCTCTGAGGTCTAAGGATTTTTGGGGTCCTTGAGGTGTTCTGACATGCTCTGACATTTGTGCTTTTTTCAGTTATTTATAAACATGTTAATGGCAAAGGTGTAAATTCACTCAATATAGCACAAACGGGGCTACCGTAATTTCTCAGCAACAATTATGAAACATGTTTGTATTTTTGAGAGAATATTGCTTATGCATGGTTATTGATAAAACTAATACTTAAAGTGTCTGAAATAAGGCCACAAAACACATACTAAATATGTGTCCACAAGACTTTTGACTAATCAGTGTTGTTGCCTAGAATTTTTGCTTAAAAATGATCTGAAAATCATCCTGCCTAATCATTTACACAAACACATACACTGATTTAAATTTTATTAGAGACCTTTGGTTTGGAAAGGCAATATGCGTGGAGGCGTGTTCACACCTGAGAAGACAAAGCCCGGATAATGTGCCGCATAATGAGCTGCATATTAATTAGCCCTTTCACACAGGTGTGTCACAGGATCCCAAAGAATGCAAGGACAAAAGAAATGATCTATATAGCATATACATATTTTACAATTAGAAATTGTAACCAATTACAAATAGGTTACAATTACAACAATAATTACAATTTTAACAATATTTCAAGTGTATTTCTTTGTAAAAACTATACATTTTATCATACGTATTAAAAAAGGGTAAGGATTCATTAGTTTGAATATTGGAACAAACACTATAATAACATCTTAGTTGATAATTCAATATACCTACTTTATTTTTGACAAAACATCATACTATAGTATATTTAACTATGAGCAGAAATTGGTGAACAAAAGCGTACCTATTTAATGTGACAGTAGTCTTTTTTTTTACAGTCAAAACTTTATAATCTATCCAAAACTAATCACAAAATCGTGTCTAAATATTCATATTTAGTCTGTAATATATTGTGTATGATATATTAGTATATACATGTGAATTTGCAGCTTGTTGCTTATTCAGACATTTTATTTCAACATATTTCAGTCTATTTTTACTCATCTTAGTAGGCTATAGCAATATAGTTTGTATGTGTTGTTCATGTAAACATAACGTTTACTAATCTAGGTGCGAGAGTGAATGAACGGCACAGACACGCGCTGTATAACTGTAGTAAACAAAGCGCGCGCGCCTTTGCCGTTCACTCATCATTTAGCCTACACACAGACACGCAATTCATATTTAAACAGTCTTTTTGCGGTTTACAGTCCGACAAATTCAATATCACGATTAGAACAAAGCACTAGAATAAATGACTTACTACATCAGCTGGATCCGTTGCTACTCGAAATGAAACTACCAGCACTTCTGGTACATTTTCCAGGATTAGATAGTATTATTCCTCACAGCGATGCTGTGTCTACAGCTGTACAAGATACTTACTAAACACGATGTGTTTTATAATCCAGCTGGTGGGCGTTGGCATGTTTGAACGGCTCGTCTTAGATCATTTGCGTTTGAATAGCGCGCGCTCTCCGTGGGCGTGGCACATTAACGCGTAATTAGGTGTAATGAGCTGGAAAGAAAAATACTGACATGTCTCTCTTTTCATACAGATTACATAAGCTGAGAATATTTGTTTTTTTTTATATAAATTCATTCATTTTAAAAGAAGAGAGTTCAAGCTTCATTATGGAAAAACACTCGTGCCTGTATGACAAGTATTCGCGGAATTAAAAATAATCTTAGGACGCGTTTCAGAATGGACTTCACTGACAGAGAGAAGGCAGAACGCGCATCATGTTTGTTTTTCTTTATTTGGCGAAAAGCACAACACTTTGTTTTTATTGTGAGTATCCACACAAAAAAAATAGACACTTATCAGGATCTAATGATGTACAACACTTAATATGTTAGATCAAAATTAACAGAGTATTTTGAGTTTCTTTTGCACTGATAAGAAAAAAGCGAGACTATCGCGCCGGCGCGATAGCCGACCTCAGAGGGTTAAGAACCCTGGGGTAAACAAACGCTTCACTTTTGAATATCGGCATCCCGGCCAATGTATAATCGTTAGTCAATCATAACATATATTGATTCTCATGGAAAAGTGAAAATTGCACATTATGACTCCTTTAAATTACTTAAATGACAATATTTAGGGCCCGAGCACCGATGGTGTGAGGACCCTCTTGGAATTGCTCTGTTTATTGAAAGTTGAGACTTTGTTTCATATCAACAGTAAGCTGCTCTGAGCTCTCTCTTGTATGTCGGCGCGTAGTCACTCAGTGCAACGTTAGTCTTTGCCCCGCGATGCATTTTTCACTGCGTGAGTGAGAACATTATGTGCATGACTCGTGAGAGCTGCCTGGCTTGTCACACAGTAACTAAAAAAGGCGGGTCTTTGCGAATGGTCACTATAATATTAATGATAATGATTCCATGATAATGCATGGAATATATGGCAAAGCGCCACTGAATAACAGGGCTAATTTGTGGGGGAGTGGTAAGGCAAGTAGTCAATCTGCTCCACAGCCAATCACGGGCCCCCTCCTTACTCGGGGCCCCGGGGCTTTATCCCCGCCTAGCCCTATTGTTAATGCGGCCGTGATTAAAGCATTAACACACAAACCACTGTTTATTTAACATAAAATCAAGCATCTACTGCGTGCATGGTTTGGCATGACTGAATGCTCGCAAAAAGTGCACTCCCTTAATAATTCCTAAAAAGCTGACAGTTCATCGCGATCTCACACATCTCTGTTATTATCAATGAAGCTGACTGCACAATGAATACAGAATTCAGCGCTGAACAAAAAGTCAGTTTTGAGCGGTGAGGGGAGTCTATCTTAAATGCTTCTGATTGGCCATTGCGTTCAAGAAATCAACACATACGTCTGTGATTGGCTACATCGCTCAACGCTGCAAACATGTTATGAATAGAAACTCTGGCCTGTTAATCGTTTCTATTTTGTTTTAGTTGTTCTTGTTATTTTTCTGCAACAGATTAATAAAAATCTATTAGTTTTTATGTTTTATTCATAGATATTTCTAGAGATGCACCGATTGATCGGCTGGTGACCGGAATCGGCCGATTTTCACGTGATCGGCCATGATCGGCGACCGGCCAGTCAGTCTGACATAATCCGATTTTATGCCGGTCAAATGCACTCGGGAGCCGCATGATTAACATCGCGCAACATCAGCATCACACGTGGACACGGAACGCGCACATGTAGGAAACCTCGTGAATTACGGCCGTTTCACACCGCAAGCGGGAGCAGCGCGTTTTTTTTTGTTCGGCGTGCATGTTAGTCAATGAGTGCATTCACACCGGGAGCCGGAGCAGCGCGTGAGCGTCGAGCAGGAGCGGCGCGTGAGCAACATTGAAGCGCGGGTTTCGGCGCCGAGTCTATTTTTGCTGCGCTCAATTTAAGTGAAAGCATACTTTTGATGGACAAAATAAATATGATTTCATCCAAAAAGTGCCCAAAATGCAAAAAAAAAAAAAATATCGTCATATCATATACACAGAAATTCAAAGGTCTCCATGGCAAACCGTCAAAATAAATGAATGATGAATGACAGAAATATATTACTATTGTACAGTAGAATTTAACTGTCTCAATGGAACAATAATACTAACACTACTAATAATAATAATAATAATAATTACTATTAAAAGTTAATTTTTTTGTGCAGCACTTTGTTTGACAAAAAAGTTTGTTTGATTTCATATGATAAAAAGATAAATTAAATTAATGTTTTATGTCTTTATTTGATTGCCAGAAAAATGTAAATACACAACACAGAATTTCTGAAAAAAAAAAAAAAACTTCTCTTAGAAATTAAATTAATTTTAAATGAATTAAGAAAAAAAATGATGGATTCAATTAGAATTTAATTAAACCATTAAAATGGAATCCAGAAAACTTAAAACAGAAAACGCAAAATTTGGTAAAAATAAAACAGAATTTGAGAAAAAAAGAAATGTATTTCATAGGGGCCCAAAACATGTTATAAATTGTTGTATCATGATTTCAATTAATTAGACATGCTTTTTGATGACAAAAAATTAAATTTAACCATTAAATTAGATTTCAAAAAACTGTAAACGGAAAAACAGAATTTGGGAAAAAATAAGACGGATTCCATAGGGCCCTGCTTAGCTCTTTTCAGAGAGCGTTGTCATTTAGGAATATGATTGCATGCGCGTTTGAATCAAGATCACAATATTTGAATGATTAATCGTGCAGATCAAGTTTCCACTGTCTTTTTGATTTTCCGCTCCATGTGGGTAATTTCACAGTGACACCAGATGGTTCTTCATGTCGATATGTGGATTTATCTCAGTTTGAGGTGGCTTCAGGACAGGTGGCGTCTCCTGCATACTTGACAGGTTTGACAGAATCACAGAGTGATGAGCGTGAGCAGGAGGAAACACTCACAGCACTGTGAGACGTTGTGTGGAGGAAATGACTCATGGGTTTCAGATGAAGCAGAATGAGTCTTCACTTCAAGACCACTAATAAGGCAGTGGTCAGCCTAGGATGTGTCTTGAAAGGAACAGTTCACCCAAAAATGACTTTTACTGTCATCATTTACTCACCCTGTCCGATGTTGTTCATAACCCATGTAAACCTTTTTTTATTCTGTTGGACACAAAAAAAGATCAGGCCCAAACAATATTGGAGTATCATCGAAAGGAAAAAAGACAAAGATATTTTTCCAAAATATCATCTGATACCATTATTATACCACCATGGTACTTTTTATAAGGATTTCTTTAAGGGGAAATACAGAAATGCCTTCATCTTTAAGTCATTAACGGCTTGAGCATAAGCCAAACGATACAGTAAGATTTTTATATTTCAGTTAGATTTGATACATATATCAAATCAATATAGCACGATATAGTTATTTTTGCTTTAAGGTTTTTATGATATCAAAATTGTTGATAGCATTGAAATTTCATAATTCTTAACTCATATTCATTTTTAATATTTAAAAAAGTAATCGAAAGAAAAAAAGACAATTAAAAGACAAGTAAACGAGGATAAAGAAAGAGCAAAGACAGCAAACTACAATAGAACAAATAAATTAAATAGACCTGAACAACTTCAATCATTATTAGTCTTCACTGAGTAAAATAAATATACATTCATTCTTATTAAAGTGGTTCAGTCAAGAGCAGGGAGATATTGTCTCTCTTTTTTGTTCTTTGATAGTAACAGCAGGTAAATTTGGATGATGTAACTTTATGATCGACTGCACGGAAATAAATATTTGGAGCCGATCAACAATAACGATCTATTTGAAGCTTTTTTTTAATCATGTAGAATTATTTATAAAGATGCTCCAATCAGGATTTTTACAGACATTCATTCAGGGCTTGGATTTCATTTTTGAAAATGGGGGGAATTCCCTCCTAGGTGACTCTTGTGGGGGGTTTATTTATTAATTTTTTTGTGGTGCGGTGTGGTGATGTAAAGCCATTTGCACATTTTGAGAGGGAAAGCGAGAGAACACACGGTGATTCACTCACCCTGTGCTTTGTACCGAAAATACAAAGTCAGTGCAAAGACGCGAATAGACGCATCAATGGCGCAAATTGGGTGACGCGTTTGCCGCGAACGTCTTCCGCGCAAGTTGAAAAATGTGAACTCGAGCGGAAGATTCAAGCGTCTAAATAGACGCGATATACGCGTATTTGACGCTCTATTCGCGTTCGGTGTGAACGCACCATTGCTCTCAAGTGTATTCTGTGCGCTTCTAAGTGCCTTATCAGATTTACCATGTTACCGGTCTTGGCAGCAATTATCTTGTTGAAAATATTGCATCGTGTGCTTCTGGCATCGAGTCTGGCACATAGGTACTTTGGATCATTTCCACATATTTTCTATCTATCTGGGTTGGAGTTGGGACGCTTACACACACACACGCACACACACTACAGCCTCACGTGCGACGAGCCACGTCTCTGGGCTGCCGCGTAAACTAGTGTTTTTCCGCCACAGCCAATCATGCTGCATGCTTATTGTTTCACTGACGTTGACGAGATTAACCACTTAGGTACCGAAAAACAAGACATGTTTCGATACTTGGTAGAATCGAGGCAATTCAGTCGGTACCTGAAAAGTACCGAACTCGGTACCCAGCCCTAAGTATAACTAAAATACACTCACATAAAGGATTATTAGGAACATCTGTTCAATTTCTCATTAATGCAATTATCTAATCATCCAATCACATGGCAGTTGCTTCAATGCATTTAGGGGTGTGGTCCTGGTCAAGACAATCTCCTGAACTCCAAACTGAATGTCAGAATGGGAAAGAAAGGTGATTTAAGCAATTTTGAGCGTGGCATGGTTGTTGGTGCCAGACGGGCCGGTCTGAGTATTTCACAATCTGTTCAGTTACTGGGATTTTCACGCACAACCATTACTAGGGTTTACAAAGAATGGTGTGAAGAGGGAAAAACATCCAGTATGCGGCAGTCCTGTGGGTGAAATTGCCTTGTTGATGCTAGAGGTCAGAGGAGAATGGGCCGACTGATTCAAGCTGATAGAAGAGCAACTTTGACTGAAATAATCACTATTTACAACCGAGGTATGCAGCAAAGCATTTGTGAAGCATTTCATATCATGCCTTGTTACCACTCTGCAGACTGGTGGTGGTGGTGTAATGGTGTGGGGGATGTTTTCTTGGCACACTTTAGGCCCCTTAGTGCCAAATGGGCATCGTTTAAATGCCACGGCCTACCTGAGCATTGTTTCTGACCATGTCCATCCCTTTATGGCCACCATGAAACCATCAGGCCACCATCCTCTGATGGCTACTTCCAGCAGGATAATGCACCATGTCACAAAGCTCGAATCATTTCAAATTGGTTTCTTGAACATGACAATGAGTTCACTGTACTAAAATGGCCCCCACAGTCACCAAATCTCAACCCAGTAGAGCATCTTTGGGATGTGGTGGAACGGGAGCTTCGTGCCCTGGATGTGCATCCCACAAATCTCCATCAACTGCAAGATGCTATCCTATCAATATGGGCCAGTTCTCAACGGGCCTGAAAATTACAACCCGACCCGGCCCGTGGCTTTTAAAGCCCAGACCCGATGTAACCCGACACATCAACATGAATTATCTGCCCGAACCCGGCCCACGGCCCGACACCACCCTTTTGATCGGTGAGTGATTTAGAAAAGAATGACTGCTGCGCTTGACTGGGCGAGCAGAGAGAGCGCCCCGGTCGCGTGCGCACTCTCACGTCTTCAAACAACACGAGCGCTGTTTTGCTCTCTCGCGCATATTAATCAAAATCAATTGACACGATAGTAAAAGGTCGGAAGACCGCAGTTTCACGTGGAGCATTTGGAGATTTTTTCTCCTGAATTACCGCGGTGTGAATTGTGCTAAAAAAAACACGTTGCCTTATCTTCTCTAAAAAGCGTTCCGCCCATTCAGCTGACATAAAACACATTTCAATATATATTAAGAATATTTAGATAGTCTGTATAGGCCCACTATATGTGTAGTAGCCATTAAATTAGCGCATTTAGTTTCATTTTTGTTAAAATATTATAATGTTGTTGTTTTTTTACATCTAGCTGATTATGAAAATTGAACAGCATGAGTAAGATGCGCAATATATCGGAAGATATGATGGGTCAGACATGATTTTGACCACTAAATTAAGTTTTGTTTTGTAGAAAGCCTTTCTTTAAAGTGAATTTCATTTTGTATAAATTGTATCTTAATTTTAATACATTTTTCATCAACCAATTGCCTGGATATAATAAATAAGAAGCAAATTGCAGACAGTATGATCATGATAGGAGGCACGGGCGCGATTGCATTGCACGTCAACTGGAGCACATCTCATCATAAAATTTGCTCATTTAAATAATAGTGTGTGACTGTGTGTGTGTGTAGGCGTATGTATGTATGCATGTATGCATGTATGCATGTATGTATGCATGCATGTATGTATGTATATATGTATATATATATATATATATATATATATATATATATATATATATATATATATATATATATATATATATAATATATCTCAGTCCTTCCAGAAAAACGCGGAGTTTTTTTGTGATTGTTGCGGGCAAAAATCCTTGATTACGCGGCCCATTTCTTTAAAAATGCGTTGGAATATGCGGGATATTTATGCAATTTTTTGCGATGAAATTGCGGGAACTTGCAAAAATTGTGGGAACTTGCAAAAATTGCGGGAACTTGCAAAAATTGCAGGAACTTGCAAAAACTGCGGTTTGATGAAAAAGAGAAAAAAAAGTGATTCCCCCAACACCCTGTTCTCACTAGGCTACTACCTTATTGTAAAGAGTCCTTTCTTATTACTTCCTACGATAAGCAAGCATAACTACATCACAGAAAGTGCTGGAAATATTTAATTTCTCATCTTGTTTTATTTCAGACTGTAACGAGTGGAAATAAGGTGTGGCCCCTTTAAGAGCTGCGCGCTCCTGTTGAACGGTCTGCAGTATTATACTGTATGCGCGCCTCGAACACCCCATGTGTGCGGGTCATTTCTGTTTGATGCTACTTCTTTTATCTTATTTTGTTTATTAAGTAGCGATGTGGACGGTAGAACATGTGACAGACAGTTATACGAGTTCGATTAGGGAATAAAGTGCTAGTTGTGAGATGCCAATCGCCTCTGTGAGTCTGTCTGGCCTCTGCAATAACTTCATCTGTGAGCTATCCCTATTTTTCTTCCCGACACAACGCGTTACAAGACCTTAATAAACACATCAAACTTACAAAACATTGAGGAGTCAAACAAGTTCTGTAGCTTTACTAGAGGAATATGCTACAAAAAAATGAGTAGTAAAAATGAATAAATGAAATATTTAAAAATAAAGTGTGCTCCTGTTTTACAGCTTTTCGATGATGTTCACGTCGTGTAATTACGTCAATTCATAACGTTCCCATGGCAACAGGGGGAAACGGCTGCTCTTGTGTGAAGCAAACGCAACATTTTCCAACTTTCTGCTAAGATATATGTGACTTTTTTGCGACGAAAAATGCGGGGATTATGAAATCATGCAAGCCCCGCATATTTTGCGCGGAAATCTGCAATTTATGCGGCGAAATTGCGGAGTATTTGAAAAAATGCGACCCCCACATAAATATGCGGACTTTGGCTAATTATGCATTGAATTCAGCGATCGCATAATCGCGTTTTTCTGGAGGGACTGATATATATATATATATATATAATTGTGCAGCTCCCCCTGTCAATGATCTAGCACCCCCTCAGCACCTGTGTTAAAAATTATCTGACACCGCCCCTGAGCTACAGTGATTTCACCTGCGGCAAGTTTACTTTTCACCAACTCGCGTCGCGATGCACGTTACACGCAGCAGCCAGACTTTCTTTACAGTGAACAGCAGCGATGAATAATAAATGTTTTTTTTTCACTGTACAATTCAAAAGATTAAGCCCGAGGTCCGACCCGACCCGAGTCATTTGCTTATATTTTCGACCCGAACCCGGCCCGAACCCGTGGGTCCCGTCGGGTTTGTCGGCCCGACCCGACCCGTTGAGAACTCTACCTTGTTGAATCAATGCCACGTAGAATTAAGGCAGTTCTGAAGGCGAAAGGGGGTCAAACACAGTATTAGTATGGTGTTCCTAATAATCCTTTAGGTGAGTGTAAATAACAGTTTTAGTTCTCAAGTCTTAAGTGCAATTGCAACCATAATCAAAGTACTGTAGCGCACAGACTCTTTATAATTGTTGTGAAATTGCTTTTTTATTTTGCACAGGCAGTTATAGGGTTAATGCGGTGAGTTAGTGGAGGGAGCGGGGTTCGGGTAGACAACATATAATTAGATATTGCACTATATTTTAAGGCGATTATCAATAATATTTTTTACATATCACCCAGCCCTAGTCTCTTTGGATAAAAGCATCAGCCGATGTACTTGAATGGGGAAATGCCAAAATCTCACTGCCAATCTCACATTTCATTAAGATCGGCAATACAGTCTGATATGAACTTTCACATACATGTTGTTTCCTAATGCTCCAATAAGCATTAAAAAAGCCTTAGTCTTAGGTCAAATCTACTTTTAGATGAAAATGTGAAATGCTCACGACGTAGAGCTCTGGTTTTCAACAACAACAACATTAATCAGTGTTATACTGCTAGAGTAAGTAATGTTCAGCCTGAGTTGTTCGATTCATCATTTGTGCTCTACAGAAAAACCAATACGAGTTGCAAGGTGAGTAAATGACATCATGAAGGAGCTCACGGCTGGTCGGCAGGTTTGTTATTATGTTTCCAGCATGAAGCTGGTGGAATCAGCAAAATCTTTGATTCCTGAGCTCTCGCCATGTATTTTTAGCGCACACTCATCCCACGCTTCTACTCACCGATATGGGATTTGGCAGCCTGTTGGTCTGTGATCAACTCAAATGAAGAGGCTCATTGGAAACCATTAATAACTTCCAGCGCTCACAACACTAGTGATTTTAATTGGTCACTTTAAAAGCTATCACTGTTCAAATGCAGCTGAGTGCTGATAAGAGCAAGATAAATATTGACTGGAGATATCCCATAATACCCCTCCGCTGATAAGACGTGTTTCTGTTTGATAAGGTGGCGGATCAGCCTGGTCACTTTAGGATTGAGAGCAGAATAAAGCTTTTATTTATTTGTGTTGTAATCTGTGGAATGTGTCCCATGTCACACCTCCTCATGGAAGATCTGTAAGATGTCTTAATGTCTCGGCCTTGTCTTGGCATCTAACCTGCTTCCAGACAGGAGGTATAGACTTTTTCAGGTTAACTAAATATATCAACCATAGCAAATATAGTGGTTCCCTGGTGTCAATAACACAGTTTGTCAACAGCCTTCTCTGTGGAAAATACACGAGTAACTCTTGCAAATGTTTTAGTCCGTTAAATCAACTGATTCATATCAAATCAGTGTTAAATTACTTTATCATTTAAAACAGTTATAAATGAATATAGATACATCGACTTGTAGATGACCCTGTATAATTCACTCTTCCACTTCGTCTGAATCAGTTTCTGTTTCATACAAGTTAATCGAGTGGATCAGAGCTTGTGTGATTGGAGGCGGAGACTAATTTACATATTAATGTATCCGCGTATACTAAATAAAGCAAGGGTGTAGTAGAGTTACATTCAAGCTATTTTAAGGTATGAACAAAACATTTTCACAGGATTTTTTTTTTAAATATTATATGTCATATTGGCGATCAAAGATGTTTTTTTTTAAGGGATATCATTATTGACTACAGGGGGACTTTAATAGATTGAATTGACATTTAATAAAACGTTAAATAAATGAAATGTACTTGGGAGCGTCGTCACCTTCACACACACGCAAAAAACAAACAAAAATAACAACTTTATTCATCTATTCATTTCCTCCTCTGTGGGCCGTGAGATTTCACGTAGTGTAACTGCGCAGCGCTTCTAGGTTATACGTCACACGCATCACACACATGACCAGCATCGGCCAATAGTAAGCCTACGTGTGACGTTGTTCTTTGCGCACAAAAAGTATTCTCGTCGCTTGATAAACTTAAAGATAGAGCCACTGTAGTCACTTGGACTATTTTAACGATGTCTTTAACTTTTCTGGGCCGGCCAGTTTTGATCCCATTAGAAGCCTTTGGAGGAGTGATCCAGCTCTCCGATTTAATCAAAAATATCTTAATTTGTGTTCCAAAGATGAACGAAAGTCTTACGGGGTTGGAACAACATGAGGGTGAGTAATTACTGACAGAATTTTCATTTTGGGGTGAACTATCCCTTTAATGGAACAAAGATTGTTTTGGCTGTACAGCAGCTCTAGAATGAAGTCAATGTCCAGTTTAAGTAAGTTTTTGATTGATTAATTCCCGTTGTAATAATCAGTAGTTATTAACTTTGGGGCCACTTACACAACACCATTTTCAACTGAAAACAGAAAAGCTTTCATGCGTTCTGGCCATTCATTTACATGACAACAGCGTTTTGGTGGCCTGAAAATGCAAACTTTGAAATAGGGTTCAAAGTGCAATTTTTTTTTTTTTTACACAGTAACACAACAGTGGTACTAGTATCTCATAACAGCTCGTACAGCCAAATATTATCTTACAATCTTTGGATATACATGTTCATATATCAGGCCTGTAGCGGCGCGACGTCAATTTCGTCGACGTCATATTTTTTTGTCGACGCTTCATTTATTTATGTATTTATTTTTTTGCACCGTTCCCGGCGGTACAGCTCGTCACACACACGTGGGAGACCGAAACATTGCAGAATGGAGGACGAAACAGCAACCTCTTCACAGAATTCACAACAAAGCCATGAAAAAGTCCCAACAAAAGAAAAAGTCCTAAAAAACGGTATGGGAATACTTCAAATTTAGTCCCAAACGCAAAGGTGTCGTTATTTGCGCTCTTTGTCAAATGGAGTTGACATCCCAAGTCTCCCGCATATTGATAGCGGCTCCCTGATGCCCGCAAATTAGTTAAAATCTCCCGGAACCTAGAGCTCCCGAGCTCCAAACCGTGTAGCGCGCGGCAGAGAGGGAGAGAGCGAGAGACCGTGCGTGTGTGCCTTATGAAGCGCATGTAAACCCCACCCCCGTCAACAAAACCGAAAAATAAGTCCGGATGTTTTTTATGAGCACTGAAAATATTAAAATGAGCACCACATCCACATCCACATCCTACCAAACATTTTACAGCGTAGATACTCTGTAAGAACCAGATCAAAATTGTTGTGCATTGAATGTGCACTCCTGCACAGGGGCGGAGCCCCACATTAGCAACATATTGGGTCACGCCCCCATCAACAGTGCAAGACATTACGTGCCTGCATAACGTGCCTGCATTCTGACAGTGCTTAATGGAGACTAGCAGCTAACCACTGGATACCACCGTAACTAACAGGTAAACGACGCGTAAAATCCATTTTAGACGAATGGTCTTTTTTTTTCTCGAACGTACGCGCCGCTATCACGTCTGGTGCTACTTCCATTGATAGGCCTACACATTTATTATTCACAATATGGAAAGAGGAAATAAAACATACTTTGTTAAGAGCATGACTCAAAAATGCCATTAATGGGCATATTCTTAGTCCTCTTTTATTGTTTGAATTATTGTTATCCATTCCGCATCTCCCACATGTGTGTTTTAGCAAGGCGGGATGTGTTGCAAGATGGCGCAATATATCGGGAGAGACATGTGGGTCAGACATGATTTTGACCACTTCATTAAGTTTTGTTTTGTAGAAAGCCTTTCTAAAAAGTGAATTTTGTTTTGTATAATTTGTATCTTATTTTTAATCAGTGTTTCATCAACAAATTGCCTGGATTTAATAAATAAGAAGCAAACAATATAATCAGGTCACAAAGGCGCCGGCGAGATTGCATTGCTCGTGAACTGGAGCTCTTCTCATAAATGAACTGAAACTCCGCGTTTAAGCTGCCTCACAGACACGAGAAATATATATAGAAAGCTTAAAATGTCTAATTTTAAACGAAACAATTCAAAATGAAATTAGAAACCGACTACTCCCTGCTTATGTAATCCGTAAGAAATGTGCATGTCTCTCTATAGGCGAGTTAACTACTGCAGTCACTATTTCAGCCCACACTGAAAACACTAATTTATTAAAAAACAATTAAAATGTCTCCTTGCCATATTTGAAACATTCATAATCATTACTTTTAGCCGGTTCCTTGAGACAGCTTTTGCATTATTGGCAGCGTCACCCTCTGGTTACATGAACACGGCGTCACTATCGAATCAGCACTGAAAACATGGGGATTTTTTTAAACAATAATCACACAACCTATTCGATATTCTAAAATTAAATTAACAAATCGAATATTCGAAAATCGTGACTCATCCCTAGTCACTACTGCTTTATTAGTGTATCCAGTGTAAAACCAGTACACCGCCACACAAATGTGGCTTTTTGTTAATGACTGTCCTACTACAGGATTTAACACAGAGGAACAGCTCACTAGGCTACCAGTTACAAAAGACACTGTAACAGTCGCAGGCAATTCTAGTTGCATTTTTCATCAATTAATATCTTTAATTATGATCCCGCCATCTAGTGTAAAAAAAATTTTTTGGCCCGATGCTAACCCTACTTGCCGACCCCTGGTTTATGGCCTGACGAGCCACGGGAAAACCGCTACTCTGCGTGATGCGGTGCGTGGGTTTTAAAATAGTAGTTGTTGACAATCAAATGCCACCCCAAATAAAAGACTGGCCCCAGCTGGCCCCCCGCAGAAATAATGTCCTGGCTACGCCCCTGCTCCTGCAATTTCCATGTTACAAAAAATAACCGTTCAATTAGTCGTTAGATTAGTCGACGGAGAGGGGGGGGGGGAGAGGGAGAGGGGAGAGGGGGGGAGGGAGAGGGGGGAGAGGGGCGCGGGCGTGATCGAACAGTGGAAACATAAAAACAAACTCGGTCATTTTGCTCATACATACAGATCATTAAACCTGCAAAGTGTTTACTTATATTTGTGTACACTCGCAATAACATTGTGCTTTTATCACACTGTAAACTCTTGTCAAACTGTAACCTACAACTGTCATCCAACCAAAATCACACACACTGTTTTAAAAGCAAGACATATTTATCCAACTCCATTTCAAAACAGTCTGTGGGTCCCATCTTTTGGACATTCATCATATCGCATTGGTTTTCATTTCTTGTCCTCGGAGCACTAATCTTACACATTCTACATTGATTAAAAAAGAAAATCGAATGTGTTTTTAATGGTAGTATTATTTTATCCAGAAATTATTTAATAATTATTTATAATTCAGATGAGAATAATGTTACATTGTTAATTAATAATGTTAATTAAATTGAAGGAAAACAAATATATTGATCTGAAATATAGCAAAATCATTTTTAATTAATTCAGGTACAATTACCAAACATATCAGGTCTTTTTGTCTTTTTATTAATTTAATTAATAAACTAATTATATAGAACTATTGTCAGTGCACTACAAATAAACTGGTTCTATGCCTTTATTAATAAAACTTATTTAAAAAATACAATGCCTTCTGCATTTTTGTTTTGCTTTTCCCTCTATTGTACCGAAATCGTACCGAACTGTGATGTCTGAACCGAGGTATGAACCGAACCGTGACTTATATGTACCGTTCCACCCCTAGCGTTTAGTATAGGTAGGTATACACGTTTGAATGCGTATGAGTGTGGGCACGTAGTCTTTTTTTTACAAAGTGACATCGTCAAATTACTTTGTCTGGCCTGCATAATACAGAGTTTTTAGTCGTTTCCGTGGATCCATGTGAACAGGAATAATTTTGATATTGTTTTTATCTGGACAGAGGAAAAGGACAGGGGAGAAGGCCTTTGCAGGGGATGGTTTAACTATTGGTAACTATTTGCTACAGTAATGGCAATTTTTCAGTTACCTCATCAAACTTTTACCAACCTGTTGTTAAGCTTGTTAGCACAGGGATGGGCCTCATATGGCCCGCTGAACCATAATATACTCGGATTATCAATTTTAAAACAATTTGAAAATGTATTTAAAAAAAAAAATGACAAAGCTGGGTGAGCAAAATGCTGCCTCTGCTCGAAAGACTGAATAAATAAACATTTTGACCATCAAGTTGTGGCTGGTGTTCTAAAAAGTTTAATTGGTATTAATAAATATGCTTTTTTTACCTGAAGAAAATGTTGTCTTTTCCCTTTATTTTCTTAAATAACATGTTAACAGCTTCATTTACATGTTAAATTCACAAAATTTTCCTTCTAGGGAGATAGCCCCCCAGACCACACCACCAGTGTGTCTGGCACTTTTTCTCCAGGTTGCTCCAGGGGGATTCTCCCTGTAATAAGTGCACTGTTAGGATGAAAAATCAATCAACTGCATAAATGTAAATGTGATTTTTGTATCCTTTTTTGAAAGCGTCTCGGGCACAAACACTCAATAAAACTGATTATTTCTTAGTTTATTTCTTCAAGGTAACTACTATAATAGAAAAGCATACATTTAATCCATCAAATTTCTATTTGGGGGGCTTAAAGGGTTAGTTCACCCAAACAGATATAAATTCAGTCATTATTTACTCCCTGTGGTAAACCGTGTTGACAACAGTGAATTACACTACACAATAGCACACATACAGTACATCACTTAGTCACTCAGATGTCTATTTCATGATGTGCCTCATCAGCAATACTTATCCAAGATGTTCCTGTCAGATGTTAAATAGACATTTAGTAAGCGTCTTTAAGATGTAAGTAGGCATATACGGAGGTATATATAATCTCACGATATAGTATATCATCAGGTATTTTTTGCCTACTGTTTTATGAATACTAAGGATTCAGACATACTATTCATTCGCCTACTGCTTTTTGTCTACTATATAGTAGGGAAGTATGCGGTGTAGCACTCAGCCAGTCAAATGCTTCGTTCCTGGATGAATCAGCGATTTGAATGAATCAGTTAAAACTCAATGACTTATTCATTAACAGTGACTTGCTGCCACTTACTGGTGGTTTTAGTTCCACAAATTTAAAGTATTTCAAAATATCAATATTCAAGGATGTTTGCAGAATGTTTTAATGGTACAAAGACAAAGAAGGCAAATTTGATTTTGCATGTCATGACCCCTTTAATTTTAAATGATTTATTTCTGAGATCCACTTATGATGTTAGTGAAGTTGTTTTATTAGTCAATTTTTTTTTGAGTGATCATTTTCCACCCTCACTATGAACCATAGGCCAGAAACAAACTTGGTGTGTGTGAACGCAGTTAGGAGTGCTTGGTCAGTGCGTGGTCTGGCTGGCCATACCTCACGTGTGCTCTTGCGCTGGTCTGATGTAGGTATGCTCATAATTAACCGTTAACTGGCAATGACAATTTTGACTGATTAATACTGATTAATAATTGGTTAAACGGTTAAAAAGTACATTTTACCGGAGTTATGTTTAGGACCATTTTACATCTTCATCATGACTATAAGTTTGCATGTGCATTCTCAATTTCGCAGCCTTTTGTTTTGTGCAAATGTAAGTTTTAATATTGTGTTTTTTTTTTTATTAGGCCTATCTATATCTGATTAATCTTACATAGGATGCATTTGGTTAAGAATTAATGCTGTAGTAAAGCGTGCGGTGATCATCTTGAGTGAGTCATTCTGTATGTCTTGTTCAAGTTCACTTGTGCATTGCATTCGCATCATTTTGTGCAGATATAATTTGTAATGTTATGTTTATTTTGTATCTGATTAATCTCATATAGGATGCATTTTACTCCAGTTTACCAGTGTTCATTCAGCGCGCACCTCAAGCAGCAGTGCACGGCTAATAATAACTATGATTGGGATTGTCACATAACATGAGAACACTATTTTATAATAGTTTAATAATATTTTAACTATCGCGTTTTCAGCGCGTTGTTCCAGGAAGAACGTACACATTCTGACTGAGACTGCGTTGGTGACACGTTGTTTAAGTCGTTTTATTTTCTAAGTAATTTAATGATCAATCGCATCGAAACATTTTACAATCCTACTAGCCCTTTATTTAGATTAAAACCCTTCTCATTCATTTCGTGAGGAACATAGCGTTTTGAGAAGCATTTGCATACCCGGTTGGCCATATGCCACTGCTGCAGTATATTGCAGTATTAAGGCTAACGATTAATTAAATAATTGATGCCTAGTTTGAATAATCGATCCCATCCCTAGTTTGAATATTTGCTGCATGATTTAAAAAATACGCTGCACATATAAAATTCAGCTTTTGAGAGGAAAAACAAACAAACAGATAAGTCGCATACATTATGTGCACCTTGTCAGTAAAGTACGGCTCGTGATCAGT
This sequence comes from Tiaroga cobitis, assembly GCA_030578255.1. NCBI lineage: Eukaryota > Metazoa > Chordata > Actinopteri > Cypriniformes > Leuciscidae > Tiaroga > Tiaroga cobitis. The sequence continues at coordinate 11,708,937 of CM060606.1, forward strand.
AGTAAATGCTGTTCCATCTGAACACCAGAGGGTGCTCTCGCGTAGACACTCCAAATATGCCCCGCCGCAGAAGTACAATAACGTGCATCATTCCAGAAAATCCCTATGGGTATCATACTATCTCTGTAGCTGAATAAACAGAAGATTAAAACGCTTTGATTTTTTTTTATTTATTTTTTTTATGTTGTCTTTTCTTGGACAAGAGGTTTGGCGTGTATTGCTTTTTCAAATTCACGTTATAAACGACTCAAACTCGCAGTGCTTTCAGATGGAGCAGCATTTACTACTGATAACAGAGCCGTACGTCACTGACAAGCAGCCTTTGCGATTTCATAATCGCAATAAACCAAATCGGTTTAAGCGTGATTTCATGTTAATTGCGATCAATCGTGCAACCCTAGTTTGTACAGTATAAAAACCATTACGTCTATGGAATGTCCCCATTTATATAGCCAAGTAGAGATGCACCGATTACAATTTTCTAGGCCGATCCCGATTCCGATTTTTCCTTGAGTTTGACATACCGATTCCGATTTTAGCCGATTTAACCACACACACAGGCCTATTGCAATCACTTGTACATCAATGGCAAGTTATATTTCTCAAACAGTTCTTCTCTCATCTGACACATGTCCAGCCAAGCTAAACAGGACAAGTGGAGCATGTGCAAGTTTTAATGGGTAAATTTTCTATACATATTTTTGAGTCTTCATTTTCTTTCTGACATAGCCTAGCCAATTTAAGTTCTTGTTAAAACACACCAGACATGAAAATTCTGTGCATTTTGGGCACTTTTTGGATGAAATCCTATTTATTTTGTCCATCAAAAGTGTGCTTTCACTTAAATTGAGCGCAGCAAAAATAGACACAGCGGCGAAATCCGCGCTTCACTGTCGCTCACGCGCGGCTCCTGCTCGACGCTCACGCGCTGCTCCGGCTCCCGGTGTGAATGCACTCATTGATTAACATGCACGCCGAACAAAAAAAAACGCGCTGCTCCCGCTTGCTGTGTGAATTCACGAATTTTCTTACATGTGTGCGTTCCGTGTGCACGTGTGATGCTGATGTTGCGCGATGTTAATCATGCGGCGCCCGAGTGCATTTGACCGGCATAAAATCGGATTATGTCAGACTGACCGGCCGGTCGCCGATCATGGCCGATCACGTGAAAATCGGCCGATTCCGGTCACCAGCCGATCAATCGGTGCATCTCTATAGCCAAGTAAACGTGTGTGTGTGTGTGTGCATGATGTGCCTGCGTGATCACTTGAATATGTTCCTTATTACAGCGGAAACAACTTGAAATACTCAAGTCATTAGTCATTTATGGTCATAAAGTTAAGAGTAAGACATTGTAAGCCCGTCTAGATCGGCCCAATGGCGGCATCCAATAGAACAGGTGAAGGTCTCTGCACATTACGGTCTTTCCGCGTGGCAAAGTAATTTTATACCATTTAAGCTTTTATCTGACTCCATTTTATACCTGACTCCATTTTATCACGACCTTGAATTTAGGTTAGATTGCCAATTGGTTATTGGTCAATTATATAATAGTTCGGCAATACATCTGATTGTTCTATTTAACTCTTTACTCATATTTTACCCGTTCATATTAGGAAGCTATGTCACTCTGAGGTCCTCACGCCTTCTGCTTAACGCTGGTCTCACGTTCCCAAGCTCATCAGTTTTGGTAACCAAACAGAGGTAATTGCTATATACCTGAGATCGGTCGCATTCACGCTCACACAATTAAAGATATTTTGGTATAGCCCCCATGATTACATACACTTGAAATGTTTACTTCAGGCAGAGGTATGGCCACTATTACATATATAAGTTGACCAACATTACTTTTCTTATAATAGCTTTGGATTGGCCATGCCGTGGTTTCCCACGTACACTTCTCTAAAGTAACATTAAATTAAAACAGAGGTAAGACACACCCAAATTTAGATTGGTCAAGCAGCATTTTTGCTGTTCTAAACGAAAATTCACTTCATGTCTTTGCGAACCACGTACACTTTAATTAGTGCCAAATATTAGTCGTCACTAATCTGACGCAAAACTTGAGGTAACGTACAGGTTTGTTTTAGGGCTTGGCGATATGGCCTAAAAAAAAATCCCCGATTTTTTCACAAAAAATCCGATTTACGATTTAAATCGATTTTTGTCTCTGCCTACTTAAAATCAATCTGTAGATGACAAAGAAATTGTTCAAAACAAGTTTTAACTTTATTTTGTTTTGATATTCCCTTCTGGGATATTATCTGGATTAAAGTGGAATCAGAAACAACAAGCCAAAAAGACAATAGGGCAGGCCCTGTCATTGTAAATAGTGTAAATGTAACATGGATTAAGGGATGTGTAGGAAAAAAAAAAAAACTAAAAAAAACTTGCATCACAATAAGTTTATTGTGATTGTCAAATTATTTGGTAACTAAACATAATTTTATCAAGTTTATTAACTATGTAAACACAATGTTTACATGGTACAAAGACTGGTATGCTACTGTTTTTATTATTGCTTAACACAAATTTCACAATTTCAATTCAATTCTTGTGATTTGATTCTGATATTGATTCAATATCAATTCCTTTGGATAAATATTAGGTACAGTAGACTACCTTAATGTGTTATGTTAAAGGGTTAGTTCACCCAAAAATGAAAATTAAGTCATTAATTACTCACCCCCATGCTGTACCAACGCCGTAAAATGTTAAAATATTCCATGTCGCAACAGTGGCTCAACTATAAGTTTATCAAGCGACGAGAATACTTTTTGTGCGAAAAAACAAACAAAAATAACGACTTTATTCGACTATTCCTTTTCTTCCTTGTAGGCCTGAAACGAGACTTCAAGAGATTTCCACGACGCATGCGCGATAATTGCGATCTCCTTCAACTCCTTCAGTTAAGTTATCGCGCGTGCGTCGTGGAAATCGCTTGAAGTCTCGTTTCAGGCCTACAAGGAAGAAAAGGAATAGTCGAATAAAGTCGTTATTTTTGTTTGTTTTTTCGCACAAAAAGTATTCTCGTCGCTTGATAAACTTATAGTTGAGCCACTGTATATGGAATATTTTAACATTTTCTTTAATGACTCTCTGGGCCGTCAAGTTTCATTCCCTTAGGGAGCCTATGTAGCAGTCATGAACCTCTCACATTTAATCATAAATATCTTCATTTGTGTTCCGAAGACAAACGAAGGCCTTACGGGGTTGGTACAGCATGGGGGTGAGTAATTAATGACTTAATTTTCATTTTTGGGTGAACTAACCCTTTAATTATTCTCCAAAACTAAATCACCTAATGCTGTAAACATACAGAGAGACCCTGTCAGCTGGTATTTTTAAAGGTTAAAACTAACTCAAATGAAATGTAATGTGTTTTTATAATAAAAAACAACGTTATAATATTTTAATGATATAGGTAAAAATATAATACATGTGTAATATAGTTATCATATTTAGCAAAATACTCCTCTCTATAGCAATTATTTTAAGTCCAACTAACATGCGTGCTATGGGTTATTAAAAGGCATTCCTGAGGTAAATGTAACGTTACGTGACATATGTTGTTCTCCAGCTGTTTTAAGGACATCTTTCCGCGGTTGAAAAACACTGATCGATCGATTTTATTACATTTCGGTAAGTTAGTAGTAAAGAGTAACAGATGATCGGTTCACGTGCCGCTTGAACTGAGATCTGTCAGCGATCTTTCACGTCACATTTACAAGCGCCAAAATGGTGTTTATTGTTTGAATTTTGTAATAAAATTGACAGAATCTGAGAGCTGAGAATCTGTTTCATATCAATAGTAACCTGCTCTGTCTAGTCTGTCGGTGTCAGTGTGCTCTTTGCTGTGCGATTTTTTTTTCTGCGTGAGAAAATGCATGTGTGCGTGAGAGCGTGTAAAAAGTCACAGTTGCGTCTCTCACAGTGAACTCGTGAGAGTGGACAGCCCTGCAGATTCAGTTTGTATATGTTTTCGGCGGGTGTGCTTCTGCTGCCGCGGTCTTGTTCATTTGCCATGTTGTTTGTGTATCTCTATCATGGCAAGCGCTGAGCCCGGTCGGAACTACGGGAGCCCAGATGGGCGCGTCGGCGGTTGTTAAAGAGAAAAACGATTTTCATTTAAAAAAAATCGGCGTAAACTACACATTCGAGTTAATCGATAAAATCGATTTATTGCCCAGCCCTAGTTTGTTTAATCTACTTGCCTGCATACACTCCGCATCACAGGCTAATTTGAGTTACAAATCGCCCTGAGCCTCTTTGTTGCATTTCTTTATATAGACAAACTTCTTTCACATGGGAACATTTGCTAACAATGGGAATTTGCATTCAGAGTTTACACCTTTTGGGAGCAAAATGCCATTTGCCTGGAAGACACACCCTCTGTGTGCAAGTTATCTCTAAACTCTAAGAACTTTATTACCTTTTGGTTTACTTATTTGGGAATTAGACATTTGTACCAGTCACACTGAGACATTTCAAATGATACCAAACATGTATAATAATGTATGATAATTATTCACATTTAACCATATAGATTTTTGGGTGAATTTTGGTGATCTCAGCATGAGAGAGAATGCATGGGGGAAGAGATGTATTCTGAGGTGAGAGACTTGAGTCTCAAATGGTGATACTAACTTCACAAGAGAGAGTTCTAATGTTAATTTCCTTTGTTTTCTCTGAGAGTTGCCTTGAGAGTTCTTCCAGTTTTTCCAGTCTTACAACATCATTAGAAACTGTAAAGGGATTAATTTTATTTGTGTACAACACACAATACAAACTAAATATTGTGCTTTTGTAAAATAAAGAAAACAAACAGGATGCCGCTTTCTGTCATCTCCATTTAATTTCTGTTATCTTATTTTTGTAGTGTCACAAAAATGAACCGTAACTACTAGGGGTGGAACGGTACACAGAAGTCACGGTTCGGTTCATACCTCGGTTCAGACTAGAGGTCGACCGATTCATCGGTTTTGCCGATTTATCGGCACCGATAGTTGTTTGGTGGAACTATCGTTATCGGCAAAAATCCACACGATGGTTTTTCCGGGTTGCGTCCGTTACTGGAGCGGCTGAGAAGTGCGCGCTGTCATTACACAGCAGGAGAGCGCTCAGAACAGAAGAGACTGCTTGCATTATACAGAGCGAGAGCTGCATCCAGAGGACAAATAACAAACTATCACTGGCTGAGTTGTTTACGTTAACACGTGAGGCAGCGCGCAGCACGGAGAGAACACGCAGCACAGAGAGCGCTGACATTTAAAACACCGACAGCGAAACCGTATGAATACATAACACTAAAGTAGCTACATATTGCCATATCATTACAAACTAATTCATTTGTTGACTAGATGCTGCATCAGCAGAGAAAGAACAGTAGTTTGCCGTCGAGGCTGTGAGGACTCTAAAATTACCTCAGTCAACCGTTAATGCAATGTGACAAAAACACACGCAGACCTGACCCAAATGTTTTATGGCACAATTGTTACCATCTATTTGCATTATTTTTATCCGGCTGGTCACTTTTATGCATTCATTAGCCGACGAAGTTGCATATTTAAAACTAGTGACGTGATTTCTTTCTCAACATTATGTTCATGCAGCCGACAGAAACGTAAACTAATCAGAAACGCATTCGATTTAAGATCTTTTTAATCACTACAATAGATCTTGTTATTTTGATTCGATAATCATCGAGTGTTCTAAAATATAGAAGCAAATAAAGTGAGAGACTATAGGCTATATTACGTATACATAAGGTCTTTATTACATTTTAATGGCCATCTTTAAGCACGACTCTTTGGAATCAAATGAAATGGTAACACTTTACAATACCATTCCATTTTTAGCATTAACTAAGGTTAATACAAGTTCTAGAATAATTATTCATTGTTACGGTAGTTTGTTAATTTCAACATTTACTAACGCATTTGAAATGGAGTTTTAATTCTTATTTTATCTTTTATTACCTTAGTTAATGTACTATGAATGAACTAACATGAATGATAAAGGTACAATTGTATTGCTCATATTAATACATGCAGTAAAAAGGTATATTGCATTATGCATATAGTTCATGAAAGCTAGTTAATACATCCTTGTTTACAAATGGGACTTGCAAAGTGTTACCTATGAAATGTGTATGTTTCTAGGTTATAGCTAACGAAACCTGTAATATTTTAATGTTTAAATTATTTTCTGTATAAAGTTTTAATATATTCATATTTATATATTTATTTCATTGAGCACATTTCAGTTCATCACTGTTTTATTGTGAGTATGATGTTTGTTTTTAATCCAGTATCCATTAAAAAAAATATCGGTTGAATTATCGGTTATCGGCATGTACGGTCAAACCTAGATATCGGTATCGGTAAAATCCACTATCGGTCGACCTCTAGTTCAGACATCACGGTTCGGTACGATTTCGGTACAATGGAGGTAAAAGCAAAACAAAAATGCAGAAGGCATTGTATTTTTTAAATAAGTTTTATTAATAAAGGCATAGAACCAGTTTATTTGTAATGCATTGACAATAGTTTTATATAATTAGTTTATTAATTAAATGAATAAAAAGACAAAAAGACCTGATATGTTTGGTAATTGTACCTGAATTAATTTAAAATGATTTTGCTATATTTCAGATCAATATATTTGTTTTCCTTCATTTTAATTAACATTATTAATTAACAATGTAACATTATTCTCATCTGAATTATAAATAATTGATTTCTGTATAAAATAATACTACCATTAAAAACACATTCGATTTTCTTTTTTAATCAATGTAGAATGTGTAAGATAAGTGCTACCAATGCAATATGATGAATGTCCAAAAGATGGAACACACAGACTGTTTTGAAATGGGGTTGGATAAATATGTTTTGCTTTTAAAACAGTGTGTGTGTTTGTGTGTGTGTGTGTTGGTTGGGTGACAGTTGTAGGTTACAGTTTGACAAGAGTTTACAGTGTGACAAAAGCACAATGTCGTGTTTTATTGCGAGTGTACACAAATATAAGTAAACACTTTGCAGGTTTAATGATCTGTATGAACAAAATGACGGAGTATGTTTTCACTGTTCTCTCTCTCTCTCTCTCTCTCTCTCTCTCTCTCTCTCTCTCTCTCTCTCTCTCTCTCTCTCTCTCTCTCTCACACACACACACTGCCTCATAAACACACACTAACACACACTGCCTCATAAACACACACTAACACACACTGCCTCATAAACACACACTAACACACACTGCCTCATAAGCACACACTAACACACACACTGCCTCATAAACACACACTAACACACACACTGCCTCATAAACACACACTATCACACACATTTCCTCATAAACACACACTAACACACACACTGCCTCATAAACACACACTAACACACACACTGCCTCATAAACACACACTAACACACACACTGCCTCATAAACACACACTAACACACACACTGCCTCATAAACACACACTAACACACACACTACCTCATAAACACACACTATCACGCACACTGCCTCATAAACACAGACTAACACACACACTGCCTCATAAACACACACTAACACACACACTGCCTCATAAACACACACTAACACACACACTGCCTCATAAACACACACTTTCACACACACACACACACACACCAGCATTGCAAACTTGACATCGCAGCCTGTTGATTATGCGGTCACACCAAACGCGAATAGAGCGTCAAATTCGCGTCAAGTTCGACACTGGTCCAAAGCAAATAGGACGCGCGTATAAAGCCAACGTTTGAAGTGAACGCGCGTTCAGAGCTAAGCCGATGGTACAGATTATGTGTCCCTAAAGAACCCGCGTCTCTAACAGTATTTCCGCATTACATTAATTAATTTGCACGCGAGTTTTATTAATTTTATACCGTGTATTCTCCGTGTTAATTCGTGCACCGAACCGTGACGCCCGTACCGTTTCGGTTCAATACGAATACATGTACCGTTCCACCCCTAGTAACTACTACTTGTCGCAGTTTTTTCTTTCGTTCTGTTAATCTTTTAAATATATTTTGCATATTAATTCCTTTTAACTGCATGCATTTTATTATGTTTTTTTATTACACATAAGTGCTGCAGTTGCGTGTATCTAAACCTCTGGAAAACAAATGTTGGTATTTTTAATGGGTCACAGACACGTATCCAGCATTCTATTTGAATTGAATCTAATTTAACATAATCTTGTCAGTTTAACATTAACTTGTCGGTTAATGAATGATCGGTTAACGAGCATTGATTGTCGGTTTGGGAATAAAACTAAATGAACATCTCTATTCTGGTGGTAACTAACCAAGTACTTGATACAGGTTTGTCAGTACGCTCTCGTTTCACTCTGGACAGTTTTGAGCTCTGAAAGTTTCATGTTTTCATAGTATAATAATGTATTGAAGCCCTTTTCCGAGACACAAAACATTCTTTTGTAAATCATAAATATGACACAAGATGAAAAGTTAGAATTATGACATATTATGAGTTAAAATTACTTTAAAAAGTTTAAACTGACATTTAAAATCTTGAAATTGACAATCATAATTTCATACTTTTTTTACACTGTCATACTTTAATATGTCATAGTTTTGAATGTGTTTCAGTCATTTTGAGTTTTTTACATAGTTATGAATTATGACACAAATGTTTGACTTAGTATGTCAGTTTTGGTAATATTCATTTTTAATGTCATAATTTTGTCTTATGTGATAATTATAACTTAGTATGTCATAAGTATGATTTACCATAGAGATGCACCGATGTGAAAATTGTGGCCGATACCGATAACCGATATTAATATTGCTGTTATGGCCGATACCGATATTTACCGATGTCGATATCTCTGTATAGAAAACACATAGCGAGGATTAGGGCTGCACCATATTGGTAAAAAATGACGTTGCGATATAAAAACAATTTCACCAGATGACTTGAATAGCTCTATTTGGAAAGAATGAATCATTCTAGAATGACTGGGGTGGTTTTGTCATGGAGTAAATCCGCATAGAAACTAATATTAATAGAATGTTAACTAATGTAGTTAACTAGACTTTAATAAATTGAACCTTATTCAGGGTTTCTGCAGGGTTTAGTCAGTCAAATTTAAGACTTTTTAAGACCTTTTTATGACCATTATGATTTAAATTCATGACCTACACGAATTACGAAAAATAACTTCCTTTCAAAAGTCTTTTTTTTTATTGACTTTCATTAAAAGTAATAAGTTTCATTATTTAAAGGTTCCATTTTCTTAAGAGTAACAAACTGAAGGCTCCCTTTTCTCAATAAGTCTCAATAACACAGGAACAACACTCAACAATATCAGGATAATATATATCAGTCAATATCGATAATTATCACGATAAATGTCAATTCTTTATTTCTTTCAAGTTTAAAGGCAAATTTTCTTCTCCTAACTGAAAGTTGTAGAAACCAGACCGTTAATTGTGGTTTTAAACTACTCTTTATTGTCAGAACATATGACAAACACTTGCCAAACAGGTGAACATTTCACAAATCTGAGGTAGAACATTCAAACATGTGTAATTTTTCCTTAACAAAATTAATATCTTTATTGGAAAATTAATTTCTTAGTTTCTGCATGTGCTAATGGGGGATATTGTTTCAAGTCTTGAAACAGGTTTGTGTTGCCTGACTTTGATGGCACGTTTCTTCATGAAATGTATGAAAAACAGTATAGCCTAAATACATTAAATACTGTAATTATATTCCATTAGTCCTTTAATACATTGTCTATATTAATAATATAATACACTTCAATACGTATATCCCACATTTCACGGTGCAGTTAATATACTAGGCTAACGTTATAGTAGCCTAAATCCATGGTAATTATGGGAATTTGTAGACGGAAAAGCTTCCGACTGTCTCGTTGCGCACAGTGTTTCTCCTGTTCGTCAGCGCCGTTTCATCTGCCTTTAAACTGGTTTAAATCACTGAGACATTTGTGTTCTAAGCTGAATTCAGGCGCTTCTCACTGGATCTCGTGAGCGAGACCGATTAGAGTAAACCAGAACGCGTCTGCTCTAGTGAGCTCGCGCTGCCGTTTGGACTTTGAGCCGAGCGCATAAACAGTCCGGGAGGCGCGCGCGGTTCAAATGAGTTTCGTTATAGAGAAAAAAATATATCGCGATAATGAATGAATGAGCATATCAATTTAAGACGTGGCTAAATGTAACTTATGACCTTGTATGGAAAATCCGGACGTTTTTATGACTTTTTATGGCCTAAAATTCTTATTATTAAATTTAAGACGTTTTATGACTTTTTATGACTCCGCGGAAAGTAACCCTGCTTATTGTAAAGTGTTTCCGATTTATGTCTCTTGAGTTCAGTGTTGGACAGATCACAGATCAGTTGTTTTAACCATTCATTAAAGTGAATCTGTTCAAAGGAGTCATTAGTTCGCGAATCGGACGTGTCATTAACGGACCACGGCACACGTTGTGTGATTGTCCCGGCAGTTTAGGACATCGCACAAGATTTGTCTCAACACAGAAAACATTTCATCACTAGATAGATTTTTGTTTTGTTTATTGAAAGTGTGGTTTATGTCATCTGAATGTGTGGAAAGCTTTTCAGAGAAGATAAGGTAACGTTTTAGCACAATTCACAACCAGTGGTAGTTCAGAAAAAAAAAACTTCGGTCTTCCGACCTTTTATCATCGTGTATTCTCAAAGATATTCAGTCAACTCAATGCATTAATATGCGCGAGGGAGGGAGAGAGAGCAAAACCGTCTGAAGACGGTGTGCGCGCGACCGGGGCTTTCACTCGCTCTGCTCGTTCCCTCAGTTAAACAAGCGCAGCAGTCGGTCATCTACATCACTCACCGGTCAAATAAGGCTTCGGCGGGACAAAAATACGCCTTAGTAAGGCTGATAGAAAACAGCGTGCAAGTTCCAGTCTTGCGCTTGATGTTTAAACTGACAGGACTTGAGCTTGTAATGAATGCGCTCGTGCAAAAACAAACATCCCCACCCCCGCACTCACATCTACACACGAATGATTATCGGCCTGTTCACATCGGCCCTATTTTGACATCGGAACGATACCGATGTGTAAAAAATTGACCATATCGGCCGATGTTATATCGGCGGCCGATATATCGTGCACCACTAATTTACCACAACATGGTTTTTCTCTTATGTGTTGGAGGAAATAAGCTTCCATAAAAATGAACTATGAAGCTCTGACCCCTGTGAGCCTTTAACAGCCAACGTGACCCATTTCTCTGCTGTTTAGAAGTGGTTCCTTTAAAAGGTTTGTGTGTGTGTGTCATTTTCTCTGCAGATTGGTTTGATGACAGTGACGGTGTTCCCCATCCGGCTCTTCATAGCGGCGTTCATGATGCTGTTGGCCTGGCCGTTTGCCTTCATCGCGTCCGTGGGCCGCTCCGAGACAACGGTGGAGCCGCAGTGCTTATGGAGAAAGTAAAGACCTCCTCTCCTTTATTTCAAATCACAGATAGACACTACAGCGAGAACAACTGAAGACAAGCGGCTACAGCGTTTGCATAGTTATTACTAGGGATGAGTCGCGATCTTCGAATAGTCGAACTGCGTTCGAAATTCGATCATAAAATTGCTTATTCGAATATCATTATATTTTCGCGCAATTCCAATGTGACAATTGACGGCGCGCCTACTGTCACAGATCGCGCAGCAGAGTATTTTCCTGTCGGGGACACAAGGTGTCACTAACATGAATGAAACCCCCTCCTGCGCGATGTAGGATACCAGCGTTTTATACATAGTGTAAACAAACATCAGAAGAAGAGCATTGTCGTGACCGTTAACTCTGCGCCCAACAGAGGTGGGTATAACCTTTACTGTCTATGGTAGAATCGTCTATGGTAGTAACAAAGTAGGCTACATTTATTTCACTACGTTGGGTGAGGTTCCTCTCGTTACTTTATTTTAATGCAATATGTTGTTAAATGCGTAGTTTATTCCAAGCGCGCTGTATCTTTTTTATGGACATGAGCGATGCTCCATTCACAAATGAATCACTCTTTTGAGTCGATTCTGTTCAAAGACTTCATCAAACAAGTTGGCAGATCTGTCTAAATCGGTTCGCGAATCAGTTTGAATGATCTGTTCAGTTCCTCGCGCACTGAATCGTCTGAAGCGCTTTCAATTCACACTCGACACGGAGTCGTAACAGGAAGATTTAAGAACATCAAGAGCGTTGGATGAAGTGGCCGTGGATCTACTACAGTTTAGTCTAGTGAAAGCAAATCTGCACATGCGTCATATTTTTGCCAGCGATGAAGATCTAGTTGAACATCTTCGTATGATGTCTGTGAATGAATGATTCCACAGGACGATACATTCGAGTTCAGTCAGGTAATACATTTTACAACCAAACAGATTATTACTCGACGATAGCACTACAAGTATGATGACATTATCCGTTTTTTGGACATATACATTCATTTATAGGCTACATTAAATAAGCTACCATTGTACACAGTTTATTAGGGATGTGCATCTCCATAGCTGAGGCCGATGCGATACGCATCTCGATGCATAGCCGACGATACGATACATTAAAGATACCTATAAGCAGCTACCGATGCGATGCAATACGATTCACTACTATTACGATGCGGTGCGATCCGATTTCGATTCAACGCGATGCGATTCAATGTAATATGATGCAATGGAGAAAGATATAATGGAATTCAATATGGTATAGATAGTTCACTTTTATTTCTTTTATTCAGACAGACAGCAAATCATAAAGTAGCTTAAGTGCCATCTGACTTTTAACGAATGGTTCTTTCATCTTTTTTCACAAAACCAAAAGATTAAATAAAAGCAGGTGCTGTTTTAACAAACAATTACAAAAAAAAACCTTTCACAAACAGGTCTTATATAACTATTCAAATGTAAAAAAAATGAAAAACTATTATTGGCAGTCACAGGCTGCTGTAAACCAGATTAACTCAAATGTCCTACTTTAAGGTTTAACCCTCTGAGGTCGGCTATCGCGCCGGCGCGATAGTCTCGCTTTTTTCTTATCAGTGCAAAAGAAACTCAAAATACTCTGTTGATTTTGATCTTACATATTAAGTGTTGTACATCATTAGATCCTGATAAGTGTCTATTTTTTTTGTGGATACTCACAATAAAAACAAAGTGTTGTGCTTTTCGCCAAATAAAGAAAAACAAACATGATGCGCGTTCTGCCTTCTCTCTGTCAGTGAAGTCCATTCTGAAACGCGTCCTAAGATTATTTTTAATTCCGCGAATACTTGTCATACAGGCACGAGTGTTTTTCCATAATGAAGCTTGAACTCTCTTCTTTTAAATGAGTTAATTTATATAAAAAAACAAATATTCTTAGCTTATGTAATCTGTATGAAAAGAGAGAGATGTCAGTATTTTTCTTTCCAGCTCATTATACCTAATTACGCGTTAATGTGCCACGCCCACGGAGAGCGCGCGCTATTCAAACGCAAATGATTTTAGACAAGCCGTTCAAACATGCCAACGCCCACCAGCTGGATTATAAAACACATCGTGTTTAGTAAGTAGGCTATCTTGTACAGCTGTGGACACAGCGTATCCTTTCACTGTGAGGAATATCTAACCCTGGAAAATGTACCAGAAGTGCTGGTAGTTTCATTTCGAGGAGCAACGGATCCAGCTGATGTAGTAAGTCATTTATTCTAGTGCTTTGTTCTAATCGTGATATTGAAGTGTCGGACTGTAAACCGCAAAAAGACTGTTTAAATATGAATTGCGTGTATGTGTGTAGGCTAAATGATGAGTGAACGGCATAGGCGCGCGCGCTTTGTTTACAGTTATACAACGCGTGTCTGTGCCTTGTTCATTCACTCTCGCACCTACATTAGTAAACGTTATGTTTACATAAACACATCTTAGTAGGCTATAGCAATATAGTTTGTATGAGTAAAAATAGACTGAAATATGTTGAAATAAAATGTCTGTATAAGCAACAAGCTGCAAATTCACATGTATATACTAATATATCATACACAATATATTACAGACTAAATATGAATGTTTAGACACGATTTTGTGATTAGTTTTGGATAGCTTATAAAGTTTTGACTGTAAAAAAAGACTACTGTCACATTAAATAGGTACGCTTTTGTTCACCAATTTCTGCTCATAGTTAAATATACTATAGTATGATGTTTTGTCAAAAATAAAGTAGGTATATTGAATTATCAACTAAGATGTTATTATAGTGTTTGTTCCAATATTCAAACTAATGAATCCTTACCTTTTTTAATACGTACGATAAAATGTATAGTTTTTACAAAGAAATACACTTGAAATATTGTTAAAATTGTAATTGTTGTTGTAATTGTAACCTATTTGTAATTGGTTACAATTTCTAATTGTAAAATATGTGTAGGCTATATAGATCATTTCTTTTGTCCTTGCATTCTTTGGGATCCTGTGACACACCTGTGTGAAAGGGCTAATTAATATGCAGCTCATTATGCGGCACATTATCCGGCCTTTGTCTTCTCAGGTGTGAACACGCCTCCACGCATATTGCCTTTCCAAACAAAAGGTGTCTAATAAAATTTAAATCAGTGTATGTGTTTGTGTAAATGATTAGGCAGGATGATTTTCAGATCATTTTGAAGCAAAAATTCTAGGCAACAACACTGATTAGTCACAAGTCTTGTGGACACATATTTAGTATGTGTTTTGTGGCCTTATTTCAGACACTTTAAGTTTTAGTTTTTTCAATAACCATGCATAAGCAATATTCTCTCAAAAATACAAACATGTTTCATAATTGTTGCTGAGAAATTACGGTAGTCCAGTTTGTGCTTTATTGAGTGAATTTACACCTTTGCCATTAACATGTTTATAAATAACTGAAAAAAGCACAAATGTCAGAGCATGTCAGAACACCTCAAGGACCCCAAAAATCCTTAGACCTCAGAGGGTTAAAGGCAGGTGACTCTCAGGACACGCCTCACACTCCGTAGTGTTGTGATACGTGCTGCAGCAGTCGTGATGAGAGAACGCGCTTGAGCAACAGTTCAGAAAGGAGAAATCATTCTAGTCGACCTGGACGCGCGAATGAGGCGAAATCGTGTCCATCGCACCGCGCTAAACGCGTCTCGCGCCGCAGGACCTCCAGACCCGCGTCTTTACATTGACTTAACATGGAAATCACTCGCTACAGACGCTCAATTTGCGTTCGGTGTGAATGCAGCAGTTACATAATAAAATATTGGTCACAAATGATTGGTCACTTTCTAAATAGTAAAAGTATTAGGATCTACTAATAATTATATATGAATTAGTGCTGGGCAACGGTTAAAAAATTTAATCGCGATTAATCGCATGACTTTCTTGCGATTAATCGTGATTAATCGCATTGTTATGCGCAAAATTGAATAATGAATTCTAAAGTACTGTATTGCGCACTTTTGATTTAAATGTACTGCTACAAAAGTGCAATAACATGTGGTTTGCAAAAACTTTAAACAAATAAGGTGCTTTTATACCAGCAGTATTCCCTTTACACAGTATCAATAAAATATTTCTTGTAAATAGGGCTGCACGATTTGGGCCAAAATGATTATCACGATTATTTTGATCAATATTGAGATCACGATTAATTATCACGATTATTTTTTGATTTTAACCAAAACAAATTGTATTGTCACATAGGCTAATTATAACTGCTTTCACATCCATATTGTGATACATTCCTGCTAATGTACAACTATGTGCATCAAAATAAAACAGGTCCTCTTATTCACCAAAACTCAGTGCATCTCCTAAAAGAATAAATACAAATACATAAAACAATAAAGAAAATGTAGCAGCTTCAACAGGGCACTATTTTACATTGTGTAAATATATTTTAGGAAGCAAAATATGAACTTGCATTGTGCCTGCATAATGGATGAGAATAAAATGCACAAAATATACAATCAATAAAAAAAAAAATATTCCATAACAGAATGTAACCAAATGAGAAGATTTCAAGGCAGAACTGCACTATGGAAGTTCGATTAATGGATGAAATTCAGAGTCATTGTTATTTGACGCTTAAGAAATGTAAAATGTTGTGGTACAGTGTTAGTGATTAGTTGTGAAGTCTTACTGCATTAATTAAATCTAAAATCCTCCATATGAAAGTTTATATGCTCGAATTATTTCCATTTATTAAACAATTGTTCAAAACAAGACGTTTGTAGTACTGATTATTGGAGTCCATTAATCGAACTTTCATGCCTCTTATATAGTAATTTATATATGTAGTATGTACCAATTTACTAATACAAATGCTCACACTCGGTCTCTCACGCGCACTGTCACTCGTTCTCTCTCGCGCGCTGTCACTCGTTCTCTCTCGCGCGCAGACACACTCGGTATCTCTGTCTCTCGCGCGCAGACACACTCGGTATCTCTGTCGCTCGCATGCAGACACTCTCGGTATCTCTCGCGCGCTGTCGCTCGCACGCAGACTCACTCGGTATCTCTCGCGCGCTGTCGCTCGCACGCAGACTCACTCGGTATCTCTCGCGCGCTGTCGCTCGCACGCAGACTCACTCGGTATCTCTCGCGCGCTGTCGCTCGCACGCAGACTCACTCGGTATCTCTCGCGCGCTGTCGCTCGCACGCAAACACACTCGGTCTCTCACGCGCACTGTCACTCGTTCTCTCTCGCGCGCAGACACACTCGGTATCTCTCGCGCGCTGTCCATAGGCGCTGTCGCTCGCACGCAGACAACAGTATCTCTCGCGCATTTTCGAGCGCGCTATTGGACACTCGGTCTCTCTCGTGCACTGTAGCTCACGCGCAGACACATTCGGTCGCTCGCACGCACTGGGGCTCATGGAGGCACGTGATCAGACAGTGGTTTACGGAGCGCAAGATTGGCTTTGAAAAAAAAAGCTTTGATACGGAGCGGTCTGTGAACGCAATGACGCATTTTAAATATCGTTTTTTTCACGCGAATTTGATCGTGGGAAGCCAAAATCGTGATCGCGATTAAATTTCGATTAATTGTGCAGCCCTACTTGTAAATCTCAACTTAAACATTAATGTAATCAAATCAAATATTTAAACAAAGCTATTTGCCACTGCCAGGGCATTACTTTTTAGCTAGCTTGTTAAAACGAGTCCAGTTTTCTTTTTTTTTCTGAACAGGTATCTTGTATCAGGGAGCACCAGAAACAGTCTAAAAGGGTCATGATCACTACTACAGATATAAGTCGACCAACGTTACTTCTCTGATAGCAGCTTAGGTTTGGTCATGGCATGCCATGGTTTCCCACGTAAGATTACATTAAACAGAGGTAAAGCCCAATTTATACTTCTGCGTCGAACTCACGCCGTAGCTGTGTAGCGCGCGTACCCGTGTAGCGCGCGTACCCGTGCATCTCTCCAAAAATGTAACGTCAATTCTACGCGTACCGCAAGCGCTGTGATTGCTAGAACCGCTCCCCGGGTTTCACACTCCCTCTGCATGTGTAATTGCGCGTCAACGCGGACAGATATATAATTAAAACTAACCAACGCGTAGTCTATAGCGTAGAGGCTCCGGCGTTGGTCCGACGCAGAATTATAAATCAGCATAGAGTGAGGTGAAGTGGTCGAGCACAGGTGCAGCGACAAGCGGGTGCGTTCCTGTGAAACTGTTGCGGTCATGCTCGCCTCACGCACGCGCCCGCGCGTTGCCGAAGTTGAATTGTCTAACTTTTTGTACACAACGCGCAGCGCAAATCATTGGAAGAGAGACTGATCCTCGGCTCGCTGTTTGTGAGTTTCCAGAATCTAAATAGTTATCAGGACATCAACAGGAGGGAATTCATATGGCAGAGCATCCCCGCTAAACTAAACGCAGGCCTATCAGGTAAAGTTATGTATAATTTTAATTTAAAAAGACTACAGCTGCGTAGCGCACAGAAGCCGTTGCCATGGTTACTATCCATAGAGCGCCTGTCATTCACTCGCGGAGCGCTGTCTCCCTTTCTGTTCACCTGAGAGAACCTGCCAAAACCCCTCTACTGCTTGTTTGGGTGGGTTATTTGCTGGCTGACCAACATCCCACCCCTCCTGTGATCATGGTTTGACTGTAGGCCTATGTGTATTCAGAGCCAGTGAGCAACGGACTTTCAAAATAATAATAATAAAAAAAAACTGCGTTAACGCGAGATAAAAAAATTGTCGGCATTAATTAATAAATGCGTTAACGCGACAATAACGCGTTAACTTGCCCAGCACTAATATGAATAAATAGTTTTTTACCGATGCAGATATTAGAAACGATGCATCGCGATACAAATACCAACTTGTATCCGATGCACACTTATTTAAATCGATGCATCGCATCGTTAGCTTTTATGCCGATGCACCGATGCGAATCGGTGAATCTTACCATCCCTACAGTTTATGAAATGAACACCCGCCATCCCGCGGTATGTGTGTGTATTGCGCAGTGGCACACGAATAGTTTGGATGGAAACTAATTTGTTTAAAAAGTAGGCTTTTGCAGTAACAAGGTAGGCTTGCATAAAATCATTATGACATTCTTTTTTTATCTAACGAGCATCTGGTTTGGCGATGCAAGAACGGACTGTCGTGCTTATTGTTTTTTTCTTTTATGTTAACTAGAAGAAAAAAATGTAAAAAAAACGACAAAAACATGTTAATTGTTCGAATAATAAACAGTTTGTTTGATGACACATCACTAAAGATGAAATCGGCCTCCCTTTCTGTCATTGTGAGTGTGCGTTTTTTTTTTTTGATTTTCGAACGATAATCGACTTTTGCTCCTCGATTTTCGAATGGCATTTTTGGCAGAAATTCACATCCCTAGTTATTACTTATTCAGAATTGGAAGCACACTCTTTGTATATTTC
Organism: Tiaroga cobitis; assembly: GCA_030578255.1. Lineage (NCBI taxonomy): Eukaryota > Metazoa > Chordata > Actinopteri > Cypriniformes > Leuciscidae > Tiaroga > Tiaroga cobitis. The sequence goes on from CM060606.1 coordinate 11,727,868, forward strand.
CTTCTCGTATCTTGCTGTAGTGTTTATGATTGATTAGTGGTGAGATTAATTTGTTCCTTCAGATCCTCTATTTCATAAATCAGGAAGTTGAATTCCAGTACAGAAGTCATGCAAGACCAGCATAACACAATCGCAGCAAGCAGCTTCTCTGTTTCTCCACCACTGGATCCTAGTGCAAAAAAAAAAGTGTTTTCAAATTAGTGTGAAAGCATGCCTACTTTAATAATTATTACACCATTGTTCATACTACACCATTGTTCAAAAGTTTGGGCTTGGTAAGATGTTTTTCAAATAAATGTCTCTTATACTGACCAAGGCTGCATTTATTTTATCAGAAATATGCAGTGAAAACAGTAATATTGTGAAATATAATCACCATTTAAAATAATTGTTATATACCAATCTATTTAAAAAAATGGAATTTATTCCTGTGATGCAAAGCTGAATTTTCAGCATCATTATTCCAGTCTTCAGTGTCACATGATCCTTCAGAAATCATTCTAATATGATGATTTGCTGCTCAAGAAACATTTATTATTATTAATGTTGAAAACAGTTCTTCTGCTTTTATTTTTGTGGAAACTGGTACATTTTATTTTTCAGAATTATTTGATTTATATAAAGTTCAAAAGAACAGCATTTATTTGAAATATAACTTTTATTCAGCAAGGATGCATTAAATTAATTAAAAATGACAGTAAAGATATTTATAATTATTATAAATTAATTATCATTGTATTTAATGTCTCTTTGATCGATTTAATGCATCCTTGCTGAATAAAAGTATTAATATCTATCTGAACAAAAGTGTATATATTCAGCTGAGGAGTGTTTGAATCGTGTGTAATGCAGATATGAGGCACAGTCACATAGATCTTACGTCACACCGAGCCTCAATGACACACACACATACACATGCTGTTGTCCTTTCAATGGCTATTTCAAGATGCCCACTGGGAAACATCCTCTTTCTGTACAGTAGATCCAGCATCTAATTAAACACTCTTTTTTAAAGATGCTAATTACGTCCAGCAATGTTAATAACTACTAATAACCTCACATGACCTCTTAATGAAGCGGTTGTGTCTTATTGAGCTGTGAGATGGTTAAGCACCCTCCTGTGGGCAGAACCTGACTCAGTAATGCTTTCCAGGTGTCTGAGCGTGTGCCCGTCTGCACTGCAATATAATGTTTCCTCCCCATTTAAACGTGGTATTAATTTGGTTATCAATAGTGATCTGAGCACTCAAACCACATTCATAGGACGTCTGGGCTGCATGTGTACTGTGCGTGCTGATGCACAAGTGTTGTGTGGTGCATGATCATTGTACCTCAAGCCTTTGAACTTTGCCTGACGTCTATAGTTAAGGAACTCAACTGTATAGATTAGCTTTTCGTAACATATCGAAATAAAGTCAATATCATCACACGGCTTAGTGCGATTATGAAATTGCAAAGGCTGTCATTTAATTAAAAAAAAATAAATGAACTGCTGCGTAATACGTATTTCAGAGTGACATGTGGCACTGTGTTCATTTACACGTGAGCAGCTTATAATACAATGTTCTGCATCATTTACTATGGTCTGTACATCACCCTGAAACCCCCATGCATTTATTTATTTGCCAAAAAGAAAAGAAAAGCTTGATTTTACAGTTATAATCAACATAATCCACTAAATAACTACAAACCAACTTCCATTTATGTGAAATTAATATCTGGTGATTCAGACACTTAATGACTTCATCGGAATAAAAGTCACAAAACCACATTCTTTTATCGTTAAACCACAGAAATCATAACAGAAAACTGACGACGCATGTGAGACGTGATGCTATCGTTAGTTATTACACGTCTCTGTGGAACGCTTGTTATTCCCGTTAATGTTGGGAGATTATTACTTTGTCGGAATTAAACCTTTTTGAAAGTTTTTCTTCTTCGGTTCGCCCGCATACATCGTTACAATTCCAGTGTAAATCAGCTGTTTTCTTTATGAATATATAGTAAAGTGTCATTTATTCCTGTGAATTTTCAGCATCATTACTCCAGTCTTCAGTGTCACTGTCACGGTGTCTGGTATGTGTTCCCCTGGGTGTCCACTAGAGGTCTCTTCCCCATATCGTCACAACTCACTATGAACTGCAATTCCCATAGTCCTTTGTCTGTACTCATCATTTGATCATTGCACACAGCTGTTTCCCATTACCCTGTTAGTTCTGTGTGTATAAATACCCTGTCTGTTCCTGCGTTTATTGTGGATTCCTTGTTTTCTGTCGTGTTGCACTTCCCTGTTCCACTCTGTATTGTTTCTTGTTTTTGGACTGTCATTTATGGATTTTGACATTTTGCCTGGATGTTTATGAGTACGGATTTACCCTGATAAACTGCGCTTAGATCTTACCTTTTCTCTCGTGTACAATCTGTGACCGTCACAAGATCCTTCAGATATCACTCTAATATGATGATCTGATGCTCGAGAAACATTTATGGTTATTATCAGTGTTGAAAACAGTTGTGCTGCTTCGCAGTTTGGTGGAAAACATTATATAAAACCATTCAAAAGTTTGGGGTCAGTAAAAAATAAAGAAAAAAAAAGTATACTTTTATTAGCAAGGATGCATTAAATTGATCAAAAGTTACAGAAAACACATTAGTAATGATATAAAAGATTCTATTTTAAAAACAAATGCTGTTCTTTTGAACGATGAAGCAGCACAACTGTTTCCAACATTAATAATAAGAATTCCAACATTATTAATAATTGAGCACCAATAATAACTGAGCAGCATCAGATGATCTGAATAATGACTCAATCTTCTGAATCTGAGTTTGTCTCATATCTGATGAAGTTTGCATCATTCATTCTGTCATTTTCCTGCTTTGAAATGACATAAAGCTGATTGACATTCAAAGACTAAAATAGAGGAAGAAAAGCAGCCAACGATATTCAAAGTGTACAAAGGCAGAAAGTTAAAGGTTCTCTAAGCGATGTCGGGTGAGGTCACTTCTTGTTGACGTTTAAAGTATTGTCAAACAAAACGGAGGCTAGTTAGACCCTCCCTCCTCCTCATCCGCGCACTAACCCCCCAAACCCCACCCCAAGTCCTTCTTGTCGGTGATTGGCTGGAACTGTTTGTCATGTTTCGTGGAGCGGGTTAGCCCAGTTTGTTTTTGTTGCTGTTTGTGGAGCCTGGGCTGTCTACAGAGATCGCGTTTCTTTACAGTGTGTTCAGGGGACAGGCAGCCAGCGGTTAGTGAGGAGATGTTTGCTGTATGTGACAAAAAATGTTTTGGCCTAAAAAACGCGTGACATCGCTTAGAGCACCTTTAAATAAAAAGAAGAAGATTGTTTTGCATGCGTGTATAAAACTCAATAAGAACATGTTCCTGCTAAAAAAAACACAAACCACGGTGGGGACGGTGTGATCGGTGGGGACGGTGTGATCGGTGGGGACGGTGTGATCGGTGGGGACGGTGGGACCGGTGGGGACGGTGGGACCGGTGGGGACGGTGGGATCGGTGGGTGATCTTACATTACGGATCAGACTGTCGGCTCTTTAGTGAGGCGTAATGGGCGGTAATGTGTTTAAGGCTTTTCTAAATATTGTGTTACACTTGCACTGTCATCATGTGGTTTGTGTTTTTTTAGCAGGAACATGTTATTATTGAGTTTTATACACGCATGCAAAACAATCTTCTTCTTTTTATTTAACTTTCTGCCTTTGTACACTTTGAATATCGTTGGCTGCTTGTCTTGATGACAGAATGGGGGGACGGTGGGGACGGTGTGATCGGTGGGGACGGTGTGATCGGTGGGGACGGTGTGATCGGTGGGGACGGTGTGATCGGTGGGGACGGTGTGATCGGTGGGGACGGTGGGATCGGTGAGGACAGTGGGATCGGTGGGGACGGTGGGGGCGGTGTGATCCGTGGGGGGGTGGAATCGGTGGGGACGGTGGGATCGGTGGGGATGGTGTGATCGGTGGGGACGGTGGGATCGGTGGGGACGGTGTGATCGGTGGGGACGGTGGGATCGGTGGGGACGGTGTGATCGGTGGGGACGGTGTGATCGGTGGGGACGGTGTGATCGGTGGGGACGGTGTGATCGGTGGGGACGGTGGGATCGGTGGGGACGGTGTGATCGGTGGGGACGGTGTGATCGGTGGGGACGGTGTGATCGGTGAGGACGGTGGGATCGGTGGGGGCGGTGTGATCCGTGGGGGGGTGGAATCGGTGGGGACGGTGGGATCGGTGGGGACGGTGTGATCGGTGGGGACGGTGTGATCGGTGGGGACGGTGTGAATGGTGGGGACGGTGTGATCGGTGGGGACGGTGTGATCGGTGGGGACGGTGGGATCGGTGGGGACGGTGGGATCGGTGGGGACGGTGGGATCGGTGGGGGCAGTGTGATCCGTGGGGGGGTGGATCGGTGGGGGCGGTGGGGACGGTGGGATCGGTGTGATCGGTGTGATCGGTGGGGACGGTGGGGACGGTGGGATCGGTGGGGACGGTGTGATCGGTGGGGACGGTGGGATCGGTGGGGACGGTGGGATCGGTGGGGACGGTGGGATCGGTGGGGGCGGTGTGATCCGTGGGGGGGTGGGATCGGTGGGGACGGTGGGATCGGTGGGGACGGTGTGATCGGTGTTCAGTTCAATATTTTTTTATACATTTTTTATATATATATATATATACAGTATAATAGAATTGTTACTATATGCTCTGCGTTATAGCATGTTAACAGTCAGTGTCAACACTTGGCACACTCTTTTTTTTTTTATTGCTTTTTCCCTCAAATCACAAATTTTAGTAACATCATAAATTAGGTATAATTCGTTTGGTGATTGCATTACCATGGAAATGGTTCTTCAAAATCATTTAGCTGGCTCAATGTTTATGATATCAACTTCAAATTTGGAACACAACTTGGTTACACATATGACTTTGATTTATTTTTAGCGATTTTAAAGTCAGTATTTTAATTTTTGAAATAAAAAATGCTTATTTCAGTACATTTGCTTTTACAGTCAATTAAAACTTGTGTGAATTAAAAGTGCTTTCACTTCTGCAAACTGCAGTGTGTCTTAAAGAAACCAATATTAGGTCTGTATTCCAAAGCATTCATGAACTTCAATCATTAAAGTTCAGATCTATGCTCAAAAAGAGGGGTGACAGTTAACAGGTTAATATTTTTATCTAATAATAACAGTCACAACAAAAATCATAATAGGTTCAAAAACAGTGGGAATGTGGCCTATGAATTTAAGTGGGAAAAATGTGTTTTCCAAATAGAGCTATTTAAGTCATCTGGTAAAAAAACTGGTCTTTTTTTTCATGTCACAATATATATTGCAGAAAAACAAAATATTGCTAAGTCATTTTTTCCCCCAGTGTGGTGCAGACCTAGTATACATAACAGCAGTTCACATACAGCTCACTGGTGTTCAGACTACACTCGCACTAATGAAACAATCCACCTTGATGTTCCCAAACCTTTCGTCTGAATGACGCTGCATGTGGTCTGATCTCAGACTCGCTCTTCTTCTGTAGGGTGGTGGACCTGGTACTGAAGACCATCATGCGGGTCATGTGGTTCGCGGGCGGCTTCCACTGGATCAGTGTCAAAGGCAGACGGGCTCTGCCCGCCGAAGCGCCCATCCTCACCCTCGGCCCTCACTCGTCATATTTCGACGCTATTCCCGTCACCATGACCATGGCGTCGATTGTGATGAAAGCGGAGAGCAAAGACATTCCTGTGTGGGGAAGTAAGTGTGCATAAAAATCTGTTATTTAAAGGCAATGAAACAAAAGGACAGAAACACTTTTCTCATTCATTCAGCCAGTTCTCATTATCATTGTCAACTACAGTTTATTGACTTGTCTATGTTGTTGTTTTATAAAAGGCATTATGAACTATACAAATATTTTTTTAATAAAAAAAAATACTATATAAATTAGTGGTCAACTGATACATATATTTTTATGGCATCTATCTTATGGAGAAAAAAAAAGCAGATATATGATATCTATTTATTTTAAACACATTTATTTATTTTACATAATTTACATTTTCTTAATTAGAAATAAATAATAAAAACGTTTATTATATGGAAAAATTAAATCAGATATTTTTTAGATAGCAACTTCTTGATTCTGTAATCCTACTATAGTATTTTTCATAAAATAAATTGTTAAAATATTAAATAAAAAGGAAGTAAACTAACCAACTGTATACTTTTTTGTAGATCATTTGCTTCCTTTGTTTAACAGTTATGTCCGATCATTTATTTAGAAACTGAAACTAATGAAAATTGAGAATGGGAGCTCAGGGGCTGGCGTTCTCAGTGCTGTCAAAATAAAAGTCACTTCAGACACATCGGCCAAACAGAAAATCTTACAGTCTGATGCCAATATTTAAAACATGCAAAATAGTGGCCTTGGTGATAAATGATGGTTGATCATTAATATAAAATGAATAGTTTATACTCTTAATGGTGCTATGCTGAGGGGACCGTGGAGACGAGCAGCTACAACAAATAGAAGAGCCTCGAGGGATTCCTACTGAAATGCACAAGTGAGGGCTACATGATCATAGATAACACTGGTGTCTTTCTCTTCTCAAATACATCCAGTTATGTTACTGAGGAAAGAGACTTTAAAGGGGTCATGACATGTTTTTTTGTTTTGTTTTATTATGTTCCCTTATGTGCAATTATAGTATTACTATAGTTTTTTGTAATTTTTTTTTTTTTAAATGTAGTGATTTATGACCTTTTCCCACCCTGTTTCTCCCCCTCTGATTCAAACAGTCTGTTTTGGAGGTGTTTCCCCTTTAAGAGTCTTCCGATCTTTTACCATCGTGTCAATTCTCAATTGATTTTGATTCATATGCGCGAGGGAGAGAGAGAGGGAGAGCAAGACAGTTTGAAGGCGCGCGCGCGGCCGGGGCTCTCTCTCTCTCTCTCTCTTTTTGTTCTTTCAGTAACATGCGCCCTGTCACACTCATCTACATCACTCAACGAACAAATAAAGCTTTGGCGGGCTGCATATGCTGCAAATAAACGGCATCCAACTGCTTTCCCTGACGTCTGGATCGTTCGGCAGCATTCAAACATGTTGTTTGTCCACAGCCAGGAACAGCACATCTGCGTGGCATCGCAGTCATCTTGTAAACAGACCCCCTCGCTGAACGTCAACGTATGCGATGATGTCAAATGAGGCGTAGTTGTCTTGCGGTGGAGGCGGTCATATGCAAACGACTGGTACGTCACTTCGTACCGTGACCTCACTAAGTTCAGAGGATCTAGAACGAGCTGTATTTAGAGCTTGATTAAATAAATGGTTCATTTATAATGGGGAGGACGTCTTAAGCTTTGAAACTTGCAGGAGGTTTTAATGGTACAAACACCTCTTAAATACCAAAAGATCAAGGCAAATTTGGTTTCTCATGTCATGACCCCTTTAAAGCATTATTTCACCCAAAAATGAAAATTCTGTCATTAATTACTTACCTCATATTGTTCCCAACACGTACGTTCATATTCAAAACAGAAATGAAGATCTTTTTAATGAAATCTGAGAGCTGAGAGATGTTAATGCAAAAATGCTAAATAGAATTGTATGTTTATTTAACAAGGAAAATGTGACAACATTAAGTGTAACTGGGGCATGAATTTACATTTGATTTATAAAAAAAAAAAAAAAAACTGAGGACTTTGCCTCCTCATTTCAGAACACCACTGGTACAAATGCAAAAAAAATAATAATCTAGAGGCCGATATTGATTTTTTTTTTTTTTTTTTTTTTTTTTTTTTTTTTTTTTACCAATTATTTGCGTGTTAGTGCCCGGTAACCGATACTGTAGAACTGATATTTATTTATATTCACAGGAATATGCAAACATTGTCAGAATAATAAACAAAACAGTGAATAGATCATCACAATTACCGAGTTCACCTGGCATGGTAGCAGAATCATTAATAATGTTTTTTGTCGGTCTCTAGATTATGATATACCTGCTGACAGAGCACTGTTTGAACATTTATGTAACATATCTTATTTGTGCATATATCATTTGTGCATTAATGGCTGTTATGTTAAATAAAGTTTATTAATTAAGGGAGGAAACACCGTTGTTGACTCATCTCCTCTCAGACGCAGTGCTTTAATGGTGGTCTTGCGCAGCACCATTTATCGGTGAATCCGATATTACAAAACCGATACCAGATTATGAGAAAATGCCTAAATATCAGGAAAAATATACACTCACCTAAAGGATTATTAGGAACACCTGTTCAATTTCTCATTAATGCAATTATCTAATCAACCAATCACATGGCAGTTGCTTCAATGCATTTAGGGGTGTGGTCCTGGTCAAGACAATCTCCTGAACTCCAAACTGAATGTCAGAATGGGAAAGAAATGTGATTTATGCAATTTTGAGCGTGGCATGGTTGTTGGTGCCAGACGGGCCGGTCTGAGTATTCCACAATCTGCTCAGTTACTGGGATTTTCACGCACAACCATTTCTAGGGTTTACAAAGAATGGTGTGAAAAGGGAAAAACATCCAGTATGCGGCAGTCCTGTGGGCGAAAATGCCTTGTGGATGCTAGAGGTCAGAGGAGAATGGGCCGACTGATTCAAGCTGATAGAAGAGCAACTTTGACTGAAATAAGTCAAGTCAAGTCAAATATATGACCACAGCAGAAGACCCCACCGGGTACCACTCATCTCCACTACAAATAGGAAAAAGAGGCTACAATTTGCAAGAGCTCACCAAAATTGGACAGTTGAAGACTGGAAAAATGTTGCCTGGTCTGATGAGTCTCGATTTCTGTTGAGACATTCAGATGGTAGAGTCAGAATTTGGCGTAAACAGAATGAGAACATGGATCCATCATGCCTTGTTACCACTGTGCAGGCTGGTGGTGGTGGTGTAATGGTGTGGGGGATGTTTTCTTGGCACACTTTAGGCCCCTTAGTGCCAATTGGGCATCGTTTAAATGCCACGGCCTACCTGAGCATTGTTTCTGACCATGTCCATCCCTTTATGGCCACCATGTACCCATCCTCTGATGGCTACTTCCAGCAGGATAATGCACCATGTCACAAAGCTCGAATCATTTCAAATTGGTTTCTTGAACATGACAATGAGTTCACTGTACTAAAATGGCCCCCACAGTCACCAGATCTCAACCCAATAGAGCATCTTTGGGATGTGGTGAACGGGAGCTTCGTGCCCTGGATGTGCATCCCACAAATCTCCATCAACTGCAAGATGCTATCCTATCAATATGGGCCAACATTTCTAAAGAATGTTTTCAGCACCTTGTTGAATCAATGTCACGTAGAATTAAGGCAGTTCTGAAGGCGAAAGGGGGTCAAACACAGTATTAGTATGGTGTTCCTAATAATCCTTTAGGTGAGTGTATATTGGTTGGTCTCTAACCCTTCTAAACGTTGCCGTTTTTAAGTCACATTTTGGCACACACTGGGCGGCAGTGGCTCAGTGGTTCATGTAGATTGTCTACAAACTGGAAGGTTGGTGGTTCAATCCCCGGTTCCACCTGACCAAGTGTCGAGGTGTCCATGAGCAAGACACCTAACCCCAGCTGCTCCCGACGAGCTGGATGGCGCCTTGCATGGCTGACACCGCCGTCGGTGTATGAATGAGTGAGTGAATGGGTGAATGTGAGGCAAATTGTAAAGCGCTTTGGTGGCCATTGGGTCTGTGAAAGCGCTATATAAATGCAGTCCATTTACCATTTTAACATGGCACAGGCATCATCTTTGTGTGCTGATAGTCTATATGATACACCTTTGAGAGCCGAGCAATTAGATGAAGCTGGTTAGTGCATGCTAATTTTGGTGTAGGCGTTAAGTCCCTGATCAGCCGGGTGACTGAGCCTCATCTTGCAGCTTAATGCCTTAATAGTGAAGATCTCCGTCCATATCTGCTCTCCCACTCAGCAGTGATCTCAATCATCATCATCATAATCATCATCATCAGCAGCTCTTCCTCCACACACCACCAGAGCTCACACTCCTGTTCCCTGCAGTGACGAGGAGTTTCAGCAGCAGCTGTAGGGAAGTGAAAGAGTGTGACCCTGTGACGTCTCAACATAACTGAACAGAGAATTCTTATTTATTAAATATTAATTCAAATAAATAGTATGTATATATATATATCAGCTTTACAACAGCCATCGGCCACCCTGCTCTCTAAGATATCGGCATCGGCCATAAAAAAACAAACAATATCGACCGACTACTAATATAATAAAATCTAAAGTTTGTAAACCATGAAGATGACAGTTAAGCATATGTAATTCCACACAGCTTTATGTGAAAACATTTAGTTTTAGTCTTGCATAAATGTATTTCATTAATTAGTTGATCATCATGTCATTGTTTACGCATGAAGATATTCATAACAGCCCTGAAAAACATATTTTCCTTAATGCAAAGTTTCACTTTTGGGGTGAAAAATGACACCAAGCGTTTTCTGTGAGATTCACCCTGTAATGGGAAAAACAAAGTTTCTTTCTCTCTGCTTATTATGCTCAATTTTGACCATTTTGATGAGATTCACCCGATAGTGTTTCATTTAACACTGTCCTCAATGTGTCATTGAATCAGATCCTGCAATCAAGCAGCTCATTAAAGTCTCGAGAGTAAAAATAGCTCGTCACCTTTAAAAACCTTTGTACAGCCATCGCACCAGGGCAGATGAGTTTTTACAGCATTGCGTGACCTTCTGAACCTGTGCATGTGACCCATGTGATCATATCTCTCCCTCCTCCAGCTCTGATCAAATTCATCCGGCCTGTGTTTGTGTCGCGATCAGATCAGGACTCCAGACGGAAGACGGTGGAAGAGATCAAGAGAAGAGCTCATTCAGGAGGAGAGTGGCCTCAGGTATGACCACCAGGGTTTGAGATGAACTTTTTCACCCACCGGCCAATTTTGCTTATACATTTTTAAGTTACAGTACCTGCCATTCAGAACTTCTACTAGCCAGAAATAAAAAATAATAAACCAGATTAACTATGTCACAGCGTACATATATATAGGCATGTAGTGGCGCGTCGACGCTTCGACGTCAAAATTTTGTCGACGTCATATTTCTTTGTCGACGCTTCTATATTTATTTATGTATTTATTTTTTTGCACCGTTCCTGGCGGTACAGCTCGCCACACACACGTGGGAGACCGAAACATTGCAGAATCGAGGACAAAACAGCAACCTCTTCACAGAATTCACAACAAAGCAATGCAAAAGTCCCAACAAAAGAAAAATTCCTAAAAAAAACCCAGCTCGCACTAAATCATCGAAGGTATGGGAATACTTCAAATTTAGTCCCAAACACAAAGGTGTCGTTATTTGCGCTCTTTGTCAAATGGAGTTGACATCCCAAGTCTCCCGCATATTGATAGCGGCTCCCTGATGCCCGCAAATTAGTTAATCTCCCGGAACCTAGAGCTCGCGAGCTCCAAACCGTGTAGCGCGCGGCAGAGAGGGAGAGAGCGAGAGACCTTGCGTGTGTGTGCAAATGTGCGTGTGTGCCTTATGAAGCGCCTTATGTAAACCCCACCCCCGTTAACAAAACCGAAAAATCAGTCGGGATGTTTTTTATGAGCTCTCTGAGTATGAGCACTCTGAGTACACGCTCATTTGAGTAGCCTACCAAACATTTTACAGTGTAGATACTCCGTAAGAACCAGATCAAAATTGTTGTGCATTGAATGTGCACTCCTGCAATTTCCATGTTACAAAAAAGAATCGTTCAATTAGTCGTTAGTCAACTAATCGATAAAATAATCGACAGACTAATCGTTAATTAATAATTGTTTACCCCAGCCCTATATATATATATATATATATATATATAAAATATATTTCTTATTCAAACTAAATCCTGTCATCCAGCCATCTCCTCCCTTCCTCTTTCATCCTCATCACCGAAAATTTATTTTAGGTGGACATATCAATACAGTACAAACAACAAAAAGGAAGGGAGGAAATTGGAAAATGTTGGAAAATAAAAATGTCTTTTCTGTTAACCAAATGCTTTTTAATCTTCGCTTTTGCTTTAATGCAAATGAACAAGCGCAACATTTGTTTTTTGTGTAGTGACGGGCATGTTCAAGTAAGCCAGATATGAGCAGATTCTGCGCAATACACTGTATTTAATACATCATGATGACTCACGAGTATTTGCGCTAAATCTGCGCTGATTTGGCTTACACAAACTTCCCCAGCAAAGTGAGTAAACAGAGTAACACGCCAAATCGGCTAGTGATTTGACAGTGTTACCCGCCACAGTTGATTTTTACCTGCATTTGGCGGGTGTTAATTTCAAACCCTGATGACCACCATCTCTCAATCAGCCTGGTTTATTACAATATTTCCAAAAGTGAGACTTGGGGGGTGTGCAATATACTGTATATCGTCTACGATTATATTGTGATTGTTTCTTTGATTTTGTGTGATTTGACATTATCAAGTATGTCCCTCATTTTACAAAACACATCTAGTGAGTGCACGCATAGTGTTTTTAGTGTCATAGAGTGTTGCAGTCTAGTAGGTTAGGCTAGTGAGCTTGCGCATTTAGAGTGCACACTAAATGTTTTAGACACAAACCAACTAACAGCACAAAACCTCAGATCCATTGATGATACTTACTGATGCTTCTGCTGTTGATTTTCCCTCCAAAATGATGTCACTTCCCGCAGGATGATGTCATTAAGGAAAAGTATTTTCTTAAATGCATTTTAAAAAAGACTAACATAATGGAAAGTGATATCGAGGACACGGGGAGAAAATAGGGGAAAAAAATTGATTATCAATAAAACAATTTAACACAAAAATCCACTTAAATCATAGCAATGAAACTTCAGATTTACTCCATGTCCCTCTCTCTGTGCTGCTTTGATGACGATTTATAATTGTAAACATTGTGGGTTTCATATTTTAAAGTCATATGATTGGGACATTGTGAGTTTGCATTTCTTTTCAAATAATTTCCCTAAAATGCAATGAGTATGGAGAGTCATCATGTCACATACTGTGATTAAGTGAAATAAGGAATAATTGTGGACAGATCAGAAAATCTGCGTGTCTTCCAGATAATGATATTTCCAGAGGGGACGTGCACCAATAGATCCTGTCTGATCACGTTCAAACCAGGTGTGTATGTGCTTGTGCTCCCTAATTATCTTGTAAATTCACTCCTGTTTATTCATATTATCCATAATACTGTAAATATGTTACTACTCTGTAAATATGTCTATTCTAACTTAACCTAACTGTGTATTTATACTTCACATTTGTATTCTTTAATTTTATTGTTATGTGTCTTGTTGTATTTATGTGTGCTCTGGAAGCTTCATTAACAAGAAAAATGCACTTGGAAATAAAGCTCTTTTGGAATTACAAAATGACTAATCAGTTTTCTAGGGTTTCTGTTCAGTCTGTTCTGTGCTAATTTTATGCAAATGCAGCCTTTGTTTCTTTAGAGCATAACAATTGTGCAGTACAACATGATGTGCTGATGTTGCTTGTTTGTGTGATTCAGGAGCGTTCATTCCAGCAGTTCCTGTACAGCCTGTAGTGATCCGCTACCCAAACCAGCTGGTGAGACGTTTGACTTTTTTCTTGATTCAATATCTGATATGATCATTTTTGGGTGGAAGTAAAAACATGCTGTTTTCGTCCATGTATCTGAAATGCAAATGAGCCGCTGCTTCCCGCCTCCCTATCCAGAATAGTGCTGTGCCTTTACAGCTCGTGCCTCGGATACTCTGTCAAAACCAACGAATCTGTTTGGTTTTGATTGTCATCTCTATCACAGTCACAGTCATGTGACATTGCAGTTCTTCGTCATCATGAACGTTTATTATTTGAATGTGTTTTAAAGCCATATCTGTTTCAATTTTTGATATATGGTTTTCTGAGCACACGCACACAGAAAGCTGGCTGTCAGGCGGCAGACTGTCAGTTAGGGTGCCTAAACTGTGCCTGAACCGATAGTTTTTTAAAAAGAGCTTCAAAACGATGGTGGATGATATTAAAAACTGCTTTTTTTAATGAAAAAAATTCAATTGAATATATTGAAATTATTAAAAGTATATATAAATATAAGTAGTCTAAATAGTAAATACAGAACAACAAATTGACATAATAAATTCACAATAAAACCTAAGCCACCTAACCCAACTACAATAATTTAACACTAAAAAACACTACAGTACTAATAACAGCAAAGTCTGTATTCTTGGTATGCTACAAACCAGCTGTAAATTTCAGCAATTCTTTTCACATTTGTTGCCTTCTCTGGCAAAATACGACACCTCTCCTGACTTATTGCCGTGCACAAATGCCGTGACGCAAAAACCCTCGTGGAAGAAGGACGACGTCATGTTTACAACTGTGACAATGAGCTCTTATCAGGATCAACTGAATGGTGGATTTCAAAAGTATGCTCTATTGTTGCTATAAAATTGCACAACGTTCTTGAATGATTAATTTATTAGATGGATACGCCGGTCTGTTATTGTAGGGACGTCGACTTCACATTTTCACACTAAACATGACGTGGAACAAAACGAACTGTGATTGGTTGCGTTACATGTCAGTCAGTCTTTGGCTGATATTTTTATTCTTAAATGCATAAGTGAATGTGGTTTGTCATTTAAGAAACCTTTACGCACAATGGGCGCACAATGTTAGTTGGCTAAGCACCGCAGTTCAGAGAATTGTATCTGTCAACACGTCAATTCATCCAGTTACATTCTAGTAAGACATCCATGTCTTACTAGAATGCTGCTGTTGATCTTCTGGCGAGGAGATGATAAAAAAAATCTTTCTAAAATCTAATCTTTCTGACTTTTTTTCCCCTCAGAATCTGAAATTTCATCTTGCAATTCTGTTTTTGCCCAGATTTTTGGACAACATGACTGCATTAGCATGCAGAATTCTGAGGAAAAAAAGGCAGAATCGTGAGATATAAACTCGGAATTGCAAGAATAAAAATGTAATTTAACATGGACAGTGGACGGTCAATGACTGCCCTAGAATAAGCTACAGAGCTAAATTTCATCTGCAGTCCCATATTAAAATCAGAATTGGGAGAAAAAGAATTGGGAGGGGAAAAAAGTCGCAGTTACCTTTTTTTTTATTTTTATTATTATTTTTTTATTCCACAGTGGAAACAAGCTTTCATAAGTTTAGGTTTCCACTACAGAGCTGTATTTTGATGATTTAATGTTTTTCTTCCCCATGACAGGACACTATTACCTGGACGTGGCAGGGGCCTGGAGCGTAAGTGCCATATTTCATACCAGAGGTTTTTATTGAACCTGTTATCAGCCTTGATAGCTTCAGTACTGTATGGAAATGAGTGGTCAAGCTGGATCTCTACTACCAAAGGACCAACACCAGACTGTAGAAAAAAACATTGTTATAAAGAAGAGAAATGAATAAAATGTTAAACATCAAGAAACGTCACCTAAGTGTTAACTTGTTCTTTTGCAGATTTAAGATCCTGTGGTTGACTCTGTGCCAGTTTCACAATGAGTTTCAGATTGAGGTGAGTGTCTCTCTCTCTCTCTCTCTCTCTCTCTCTCTCTCTCTCTCTCTCTCTCTCTCTCTCTCTCTCTCTCTCTCTCTCTCTTTATATATATATATATATATATATATATATCTCAATATATGACCAATGAATATTAAAGTATCAATGAATATTAAAGCGCAAAAAGACTGCTATTGAAATCTGACACCGTGTCTACATCAGACGCGACCGTCATCGCTCATGTCGCGCCGCAACAGCTAAAGTTTGTCTACACTAGATGCGACAAAGCGCCCCGTTGCAAAGCATTTTTCCTTTGTCATAAATAGAACGAGGCATCGGTTTACTGTCAAAGATCACTCGCGCTAGCCGTTATCACTGCGCAATATTTCGCTCTGTGCTAAGGGTTAAACCGATCGTAGTGGATCCGTGATCCGTACGGACCAGGTCCCACGGTTCGGCACGCATGTGTTTTGCTGATTGCTTTCACCATCAAAAGTTTCACCATCAATTCAGTACAGCACAGCCGCACGCCCCGAAGGGCACACACAAAGCGTGCGAACGGCGAATTGATTCCTCTTGCATCGCCGTACGCTTGAACGGACACATACAAAATGATATCAAAATACCAGTCTCTGCAAATATTCCCGTAAACACAAAGATTACAGTGAACACATTTAGGTCTAATTATTACATGTCTGTACCTGAATACACTACAGTTAGATCTGAATTTATTTGTAACTTTGTTATACTCTATCTATGCTTGTAATTAGTGTATTTTATCTTAACCCCTCCCCCATATATATATATATATATATATATATATATATATATATATATATATATATCACATACAGTCAAAGCTAAAATTATTCAGACAGATATATTTTTTTACTAGTGGGTGCAGGACACTATAGTTAATTTATGTAAGTGAGGTCGTAAACTGACATATTATACCCAACAATTCATACAGTAAAACTACCAGTAAAATGTATAAAAATTTGGGACCAAAAATTATTCAGACACTTTGACCTGACCATGCTTTGCTGAAGTGTTTTTCTTTAATTGCTAATGCAACTGTTTTTACACCACAGACTGAAAGAAATTAAGCATTACTTGGTAATTGGTTGACCTAAATTGGTGTTATCTAATTGTGTACCTAAATTTAACAGATGACAGCTGACAGCTATTCAACCTAATTCATTTGTGAGACAGTCTAACAGAAGAATGGCCAAAACCAGTGAAATATCAGCTGTCATATTGTTCTTGTCATTACCATTTTCTAAACTATAGCAAATAAACTGATAATGTGAGAAATGTTGAAGGTGTCTGAATAAATTTGGGTTTGACTATATATATATATATATATATATATATATATATATATATATATATATATATATATATATATATCAAACATGATGGTTTGGTATGTACCTGTATCTCGGTTTTGAAGTCACAGTTCAGTACGGCTTCTTCAGTACAGAAAACTACAGAAAACAGTTCAGAAAACTTTTTTCTTTTCCTTTTTTTATTAAACTGATGGCTTTGTCTTCCTTATTGATTATTCAATTGAGAGTCCTGCAAATTCTTCAGACTCATTCTTTTCACAAAGAAGCCAGTAATGTGGTAAAGAGGCTTTAATTATGAGTGGTATAGAGGGACGAGGTGATGCATGTAAATTCTGGAGTGAAGCAACATTGGAGCTTGAATCGTGCTGGAAGTGAAGCTTGTCGTGAACGTGTTTGGGCTGCGTCTCTGAGCCTGGACTTCACTTGACCTGGATTTGCACAGACGTGTCTCCAGGAAACTGCTGACTGGTTTTCTATTCCTTTCTCTCAGTATCTGCCCATATACTCGCCCTCAGAGGAGGAGAAGAATAATCCAGCGCTCTTCGCTCACAATGTGCGTCGCTTGATGGCGAAGTAAGATCTGAGCTCTCCTCGTTTGTCGATCTGTGTCTGGATTGTCTGTCAACTTGTTGGGGTGGGGGAGGTTTATCGCAAGATATTGTTTTGTGTATAAACATAAATGCTTGGAAATTAAAGTTAGATAACCGGTTGTAGCCTGTTAAATTATGTGACCTGTCCACAAGTCTATGCAAATAGTTTTATTTTAATTTTTTTCATTTAGTTGTAATCAGGCCTTAATGGAAGAGTCTCGCCATTTCATATATAGTATAAAGAATATAGACCCTTTTTAGGACCATTATTACTTATCTTAAGATCTCTGTAAATCAATTAAAGTAATTAATCATGATTAATCTCATAGTATTTTTAGTAGTTTACTCATTACTGCATTCAATTTAATTTAATTATTTATAAAGCTAAATAATAAGCCCAAATCAAATAAAAGAAATGTCCTTAATGGTATTTAAATAATCATATACAGTTTGTTACATAATTTAAATAATTATTACATTCTTTTAATATAACAATTAAGGACATGCCCCTAATTGTCATGATGTAATGCAGGGAAAAACAAAGATTTATTATTAAAAGCTTAAGTATTTTTGTATGATGGTGGTAATAACTTAATTTATACAGCTTAAATAAAAATCTTTGTTCTGCAGTTACAGTAATGAGATTCAATATTGTGAATACTGCAAATTACATAAGACTCAAGTCTATGAGATGAGAGGGTACAATGTGTTAAACTGTAACGTAAACAAAGCAAAAAAAAAAAAAAAAAAGTACCGTAATAGTCCTAGAACAATTTTAAAAAAAAATTAAACATAGAAGATTTTTTACTTTGGACATGGATAAGAAATGTGACAGCATGCTAATGACAGGTTTTGTGAGATTCACCCTTATTTTGTGGTTTCTTCTGGATCTGAAGAGCATAATTTGTTCCTGAATGAAATGATAGCGGGTGTCTAACACTGATGTGTTGTGTGTGAAGGGCCCTGCAGGTCCCCGTGACAGACTACTCGTTTGAAGACTGTCAGTTAGCCATGGCTGAGGGTCAGATCAAGCTGCCCGTGGACACGTGTCTGCTGGAGTTTGCTAAACTGGTCCGGAGTCTGGGGTGAGTCTCATTACAGCACTGAACACAAACAAACTATTTATTCAAAGTTTAACAAAAATTTCATTTTTAGGGTCCTATGAAATCCGTTTAAATGTATCGAGTAAATTCTGTTTTAATGGTTAAATAAAATTTTTGTAATCAAAAAGCATGTCTAATTCATTAATATCATAAAAACTGTTTATTAAAAGGCCCTATGAAATCCATTTTATTTTAATGAAATGAAATAATTTTGTTTCAGTTGTTTAATTAAATTGTAATCATCAAAAATAATCTAATCAATTCCATTTATAAAACTTAACTGAATAATTTTTGGTTACACTTTATTTCGATAGTCCACTTTAGACATTCTACTATCTATAAGTAACTTTTCAACTACATGTTAACTAACTCTCATTAGAGTATTAGTAGACTGTCAGTAGACTGGTAGGTTAAGGTTAGGATTCAGGTTCAGGTTAGGAGAATAAGTTGACTTGTATTTGTCACTTATAGTCAGTCAGTAGAATGTCTTTTAGGGCACCATCAAAATAAAGTGTTAGCAGATATTAAGCAGACAGTCTACTAATACTCTATTGACAGTTAGTTGACATGTAGTTGCAAAGTTACTTATAGTTAGTAGAATGTCTAAAGTGGACTATCGAAATAAAAAGTGTTACCTAATTTTTATTTATTTTTTTTTACAGTAAAAGGCTGCTATGAAAGGTTTAATTTTTTGGATTTATGATTTAATACAAATTTATTATCAAAACACTGGTTATGAAATGAAGGCGTTTGAATTAACAACAATTGAATTAATCTTTTCCAATGTAATCAATTGAATTGATTACATTGGACAATTGAATTAATCTTTTCCAATGTAATCAAATGAAAATGTAACAATTCCTCGTATTTTTGGCAAATTTGTTGCACAACAGAAATTTGCTGTTAAAATGAAAACATGGAAGAAAAATTGTGATATTCCTTAAAAATAAAGTAAAAAAAAAAACGTTATTAATTTTACTGTACAGTAGCAATATATTTCTGTCACAATTTCTTTTTATTTTGTTTGGTTGTCATGAAGAGCTTTGAGTTTGTGTATCTAATGATAGTCTTATCAAGTGAAATGGTAAAATGCTGGAGAAGCGACTCCTCGTATAGAAGAAGTGTATGTCCTCGTATAGTGAGACGTAGACACATCTGAGACGTGCTGAACATGCAGACTTCCGATTTCAAAGCAGGCTTTTTCACTTTAATATTCACAGGCACTACTCCATATCGCCATATTAGACAGAGTAGTACAACCCCTACTTTTGATTTATTAGTCCAAATTCTGTCACATTTCGCGTCATACTGTAAATTCCATCTTTGTGACTGGATTCTGCGATTCCCGTCCACGGAAACCATAGGGCCCTAATACTGTGTGTGAATCCCGTAATGATGTCCGGTGCGGATAAGGTGTGTTCCTCCATCTGTGTGCTGATAGTGTAAATGTTAAATCTCAGGTTGACGCGTGAGAACTCAGAGAAGCTCCTGCAGGATTATGGGAACAGGGCTCATAAACTCCAGGGCGAGAGACTGAGTCTTGAAGATTTCGCCGAGTTCCTTGACCTGCCCGTGTCAGACGTACTCAGAGACATGTTTGCTCTCTTTGATGAGGTAAATTGTTCTTTGGCTTTTAAATATTGCCCTCTATGGCACTTTCTAAATCGAATCAGCTTCTCTTCAAAAAATGACTTGAAAGCATAACAACTGAACTAAATTAATAGAAAAACTGAGCATTTTATGAACTAAAATGTGGCAATGATGGATGAGTGCATTTTTTTATGTTCAACAGAACTTAAAGAATGGATGGCTTGTATGTTTGAGACATTAATGTTTCTGTAAAAAAAGACTAAATACTACTACTAATAATACTGTTACTAAGAAAACAAATTCTGTCTTTGAAATTTTGACAAATTCAGGGAATGCTGCTTGGTCTCAAAGGCTTAGTTTAATGTGAAAAGCTAATATAATTATTAACAATTCCAGCTGAATTCTGTTCGAAAAAAATAAGTCACTTTCTCACTCTTTGCGTGTGTATGAAAGAAAGAATCCAAGAGATGGTGCTTTCAGCCAAGAGACGGTAAGGAACGAGCTGAGTATGCGGCGAGTCCATTGATACCAATTGGAAAAGTGCACTGTAAAGACGAAAATCCAACTTTCTGCGGTCCAATTCGCTGTAGTCTCATTTTATTTGAATATTGAATGGCTCTTTATAGTGCAAAACAGTTGTAATACACGACGCACAGTGGAAATATATCTGTCCTTAATGTATTTAAAGTAACTCAATCACTGGCAAGTGAAATGTATAAAACAACAGGCATTTAGTTGCCTAGCATGCTTTGTTGTTCCCTCCATCTTTTCATACATTAGCTGTTTTTCATGTTCAATTCAATGAAATAGGTCCATATTTTCTCTCTCTGAGTAGCATGAAGACAACTCAGTGGATGTCCGAGAGTTTGTGATCGCGTTCTCTGTGGTGTGTCGGCCTGCAAAAACACTTGACACCATCAGGTTGGCCTTCAAGGTGTGTGATTTCTCCTAAAAACGAATAGTTTATGCCCAGTTTTATGGAGTAATTGATCATTGCAGTGGTGACGCTCAGCTCTGAGATGAGATGTATGCATTGCTTTCAGATGTTCGAGGCAGAAGAGGACGGTGCGATCACAGAGAACGAGCTGATGTGTGTGTTGAGGACGGCGCTGGGCGTTGGAAAACTCAAAGTCAGCCGTCTGTTCAGAGCCATCGATGACGAGGACACTGGCAAAATCACTTTCGGTAGGAGAACCATTCATTCCTGTATGAAAGTCTCAGTTAGCGTTCTTAATCCTTGTATCTTGGAATGATTCATTAGTGACGTTATTGTTTTGACTTGACACTTGTAGTTGCCGTGTCAGTTTAGATCCACATGATTACTTCACCCTTCACCAGGAGACTCATTGGCACGCGATCTGACGTCACTTTTCTCTTTGCTTCGTGATGTATTTTTCTCTGCGTGAGAACATGATGTGTGGCGTGACCGCACCATGGCTTGTCGACCTAGCAACAGTAACCAAGGGGGGTGGGTGCGAAGGGTCAAATGAAATAAAACCAAAAACGCTATTATTATTTTAATGAGCACTAATTAATGAGAATTTTAGTAAATGCTCATTTTTAACACTAAAATATTACAACGTTTATTTTATTTTTATCAAGTCACTTTAGTATTTGTGCGACCCTACAGTGACATGTTCATGCATTAGAGCCGAGTGTAGTAGTAACTCCGCCCTGCAGTGTGTCAGGAGGCCTCGTGCTTCATTCTGGTGTCATTTAGTGATGAATAACATTAACATCTTTAAAGCCTGATTGTTTTTTTGGTATAATTTCCACAAGGTGAGCTTAAGAGAAACATGTGGACCGTATGTTCTGTAGAAACATGTCTGTTTCCCACTCTGACTCTGGTTGTTCCTCTGACGCCACCTGGTGGCAGAGAGCTTTAGGGAGTTTGCGGAGGAGCATCCCGAGTTCGCTGAGCAGTTCCTCTACTCGGACAATGCAGGATTCGGCAGCAGCTCCCCTCCTCACGCCAACGGCTTCTGCGCTGATTTCAGCCCGAGAGACCACCACGCTCCTCAGAAGAAACTCGACTGAGCCCATCTTACACGTCCCGAGAGGGCGAGGGCGGAGCAGCATTGCAAAATTTACCACCTGGTATCCATGACATTTGATTGGTTACTTCACGCTTGCCGGTTTTCTCTTCCCCTCAGCATCATTTCTGTCATTTTGAGATCGGGAACTTTTCTTATCATGATTATTGTAAGAGCAAATTGAAGGGATTTTTCTTTCTTTCTCTTTTTTTTGTTGTTTTTGTAAAACAACTACTTGAAAGCCAAGCACTTATTTCATTCTCATTGGGTGATCTATTTGTGCGAGTGATACTTGACCGACTGTGCATGTTTTTTTTTTAAATACGGGAGAAAAAGGACGCAAGCGAATAAACGACCCAGTCAGTAACGGATCGAAACGTTTTTCTCGGTTAGCTTGCGCTCTCTTTTTCAGTCCCTCAACCGTCCACATCTTTTGTTTTCTGACTGTAGATGCCTTTATGAATTCGTAAGTATTTGCATGGGCTTGATGCTTGATAGCAGTATTACTCAGTGTTTGACTAAAATGATCGTTGAGCGCCAGTGACAGATATCTGAGCTCTGTCTCCTCCTGCTGGATGTTTATGAGGATCAGATTTGAGGTGCAAAATACGATCGATTAAGTGCTGGTCTGAATCAAAATGAGTCCGTTTTTAATTCCTTAATATTTCGTCCCTTAGCTCAGGGGTGCGGGAAAGTGGCTATCTGTTTGTTTTTGGTGTGTGTGTTCTTTTCATTCATCTTTTTGTACAGTAGGTTGCACTGTACTTTTGTAAATTCTGGACATCCAATTACCAATTTAATCCATGAGCAAGTCTCAGTCAGCTGTTTCAGCTTGGGTTTTTGGGGGTCATTTTTACGTTTTATTTTGATTTACTTCAGGTATTGAAATAAACATAACATTTTACATTTATATGGACCAAATACAGAATAATAACTGTGGTGTAGTTAGAGAATCAGGATTCTGAAAAATGTTATTCATAAGATATAGTATATATATATATATAAGGAGTGTTTACCTTTTTGATAGACAACATATTCCTGTATTTTTCTATTTTTCACTCAGAGGCAAGTGAAAAATTGACATGTCCAACAATTCGACCAAGAAAAGTGTCTCTTTCTAATGTTTTTGAGTAGTTTCTCTCTTAATGTTTATCTGCATCTTGTATCAAGTAAATTCTTCCTTCATCTCTTCACACAAACAATCGGAGTCCAACTAATGTCACATTGAATCCCTAATGAATGATGTTTTGTGGTAAATGGACAGTTCGTTCACAAAAATGGTGCCTGTGATTGTTTAAAAACATCGACCTAATTGAATTTTTGTTTTTGTTGTTTTCTTTTTCTTTTTGAACCCTGTAATGAGGCCAAAGTGAAGTGAAATGCAGTCATTTTCTTAAATTTTGGTCTTGAAATTGAATTTACCACAAAGATTTCAAAAGTTTATTTTGCTGAAAGATACTATTATTCATAACTTTTTATAAGATTTTTAATTTTTTTTTTATGATTGATTAGCTAATGTGAAGGATACAGATTTGACTTCTTGAGTATCAGTTCAGTGTTTAGTCGCGGTCCACAGCGTTTCGTGAGCATGTACGGTTAGACATCTGCATTTATTACAAGATCCTGATCCTGGATCTGTTTGATTCACACTTTAGTTTTCTAGTGAAATCTTCACTGTTAATTCTCAACTAAACTTAACACCACGGCAAAGCAATATTTATTGATGTCACCACCTTTTTTTAACAAAAAAAAAAAAAAACACTTCTGATATGTATTTTGAATATTCCGAGTGCGGGGCATTTTGTGAATTTTGCTATACATAAAAGAATTTCTTCTCACTGCCATGAAAGATCTGTGATCTAAAGTGTTATTTTCAGATTGACCTGGTTTAACTAGATTAGCTCGTTTGTACATACATTCGTGATGTTTTCCTTGGTGATGGCTTTATGTATGTAATTATTGCTGTTACTGATTCTTTTTGTCCTATACACATTTCATGTTATTGTTGGCCTTGAACTTCAATGTAGTTTTAAAGAGGAAAGGAGAATGTATTGACAATCCATCACAATCAACAGTCAAAAGCGCATCATACTTCAGTATTGGCGAGCGAAGGATCTCGACCCTGATGTACAGTCTCGTGCACATGATGGTTCGATTCTCCGACTCAGTCCAGTTCTCATGGATTTTCCCCCATGTTTTCCAAATTTTGATGTACATTTATTTGTGCTGGCACTTTAGATTTTTAAGCCTTCTTTTCATGAGTTCTCTGACAAATGTGACAGTATGCTGTTGTGTATGTTCAGGTGATTGGTTATGATGTTACAGTGGCTTTGTATCAATATGTACCCGTACAGACCACAGATGAAACCGGATTGAGTAGAAAGGGATTGTGGGTTCGCTCTGGATCTGATGGACATTAAACTAGTTTCCCATCTCTGATGAGAATCATTGTTTTTCTGTGTGTATAGAGATGAATCTCATTAATCCTTTCAAGAACATGTTCATCTTCACCCTAAAAACCTTCAGTGAAAAACAAGAAGCCTATTTTTATAAGAACAATTAAGTTTTTGTTTTTTGCAGTGTGACATTTTAATGACTAATAAACGTATTACACTCGTCATCATAATCCAGCTAAATTAATTTGTTAAGAAATGTAAGTATTCAACAATTTAAATAAATAATATATCATGGTTATTGCCTTTGATTTATTTCAAATATAATATGTTTTCTTATAACTTAAAACTAATGAGAGTAACAAAGCAAAATAGTCAAACAGCTGGAGGGGGAATTATGAAGCATAGTTTTTTTCCATTGTGACATTTTCATGACTATTAAACACATTTAACTCGTGACTAATGAGAATAACAAAGCAAAACAGTCAAATAGCTGGAGGGGGAATGTGATTTAATTGTCATGAAAATGTCACAATTTTAAAATATCTTAATAGTTTCTTTAATATTCAAATGTTTTCTCTTGAGATTCAACCGTAGGCATTGTAATCTTTGATGTTTTGGGGTTATTTGCTGAAATGGCCTGAATATTATTGAATTAAATCATATGTAACAATCAGAAATGTTTGTTGGCTTCAGACCAGAGCAGATCCCAGTCTCCTTTCTCACCATTGCAGAAGCAGTGATTTTAAGATGGATTTTTATTTTTTTTTATTTTTATTTTTTTCATCAGTTTTCTATATGAAATGAGGACCCAGCATCTCTCTGGCGTGTAACTTTATTTTTTTTAAGCTCTATGGTTTATTTTAAATACCTCACAGGAAGACCTGCTCTTCTCTGTGTTTGTAAAGGGTTCTGTATTTATGTCTCCTCTGCCCGTGACGGCGTGTCCTTCACCGAGCTGAAGAAGAAAGACTGAACTCATTCAGGTCATGTGTCTTTCTGATGGCTCTTCTGACACCCGTCCGGCTGACGTAGATGTTTTAGGTCTGTTTTCTATTTTGCCCTGACTTTTATTTTGTAATGTATCAAAAGCGTCATTTTTACAAGATACCTGGGCTTGTCTGTTTTGACTGCAATGAAATGACTTGTCATTCTGACTCTTTATTAAAAAGGGACACTTGACTACATTCTCTCTGATTGTGTTTTCTTCAATAACACTGTCGCCCTCTAGAGGAGAGGAAACATCTTTCCACATGGAAGGCTTGGGTTCAGATTGTCATATAAAAAATAATATATGATTAATTTGATTTGAAGTTTATCTATATATGATGTGTTATATAATATAACAACTGAGTGCAATTAGTAACAAATTAATTAATCAAGAGTTTCTTGTTTGTTAATAGTAGTTACTAGAATAATACATTTTGCATTACTCATTTGTTCCTGTGCAGTTATTCATTAGGCCTAATGATGGAACAGTATTCTATAGAGTTACCCTATATGTCATGAAGAATTAAGGCACTTCTGAAGGCAAAACGGGGTCCAACCCATGCAGCACAAGCAAAGTTTATCTAATAAAGTGACTGGTCGTTGTATACATTCTGTAAAAGTTTTCCCAGCAGGGACTTTTTGCCCCATAATTTAGCACTTTGCTATGATTACTAAATTAGCAAACATTTCTATTTATTTGCCTTAAAGGAATACTCCACCCAAAAATTTAAATTCTGTCATCATTGACTCACCCTCAAGTTGTTGCAAACCTGTATGAGTTTCTTTCTTCTGCTGAACACAAAGGAAGATATTTTGAAGAACGATTGGAACCAAACAGTTGTTTGGCACCATTGACTTCCATAGTAGAAAAAAAAAAAATACTATGGAAGTCAATGGTGCCAAAGTTTCAATCGTTCTTCAAAATATCTTTAAGCAACACTAAGTAAGATTTTTTACCTTAAAATAATGTTTCCAAAATCGTTTCAGTGGTTCATTAAGTCGTGGCTGGGTGAAAGGCACTTCTGGATTCGCTTTGTGGTCCTATATCTGCTATAACCACGCTGTGTAAGATTGCCAGATCGGGTCGCGTTTCTGTAGTTCTAATGAGACATAAGAAAACTACAAATTTGACTTGCTTTACAAGCGTTACAATAGTCATTATTTTGTTTTTCTTCGTTTCTGATGTCGCAATACATCATACTTTCATGAAATCATGCAACATACTCTACCCTGTCTGTGGACATCGTTCATTCCAAAGCTGGATAAACAACAAGCGTGTGTGCGACAGTAGGCTGCGGTAGGCTAAATTATTTACCACAGCGGTAATGGACAATTCCGCTTCCAACCTGTAGGGCGACCGCTGAGGAAAAGTTACTTGGTGTTGCTTTAAAGTCACCAAGAAATCAAAATGTATACCATTCTTATTTTTTATGAAATATTTCCATGTTTATAATAAATTATTTATCCAAGCGCATCTTTTTTTAAGTTTTATAATGATTTAAAAAAATGGATGATGTGCTCCCTGTAGATGAGCACATCATCGACTGCAGAAGCTCTTCACTGTGTTCTCTGATTCTCTCATACATGCAAGAGTGGCTCTGATGAAAAGTAAAAGAACACTGATTGACAACAAGTTTTTCCTCAACAACAGAAGTGGTTTTCATCAAATGATGATGAAATGCTATTTTAATTGGAGTCAGCCAGGTGTTCAGCGGAAACGAGCTCCATGGAGGATTGTTTAAAACCAGTGAATCTTGATGTCTGTCAGCCTGTGGAATCTCCACATTGTCCATCTCTATGATGGTGTGACGTCTGTGGGAAAGACGTCTGGACTGTCCTTTCCCATAACCTCCCTCATGTCATATAGGATTCATATAACATAAGTTCATTGCTTTGTTATGCCAAATTCTTTTTTCTTTCTTCTTTTTTTTCCCCGTCATTAAGAAGCAGAGCGGTGTGCGACTACATCACATTATTAGATGTGAATCTAAAAATCCACATGAAACCTTCAATCTGTTTTATCATGTTAGCAGGTGGTGTGTGCCAAAATGATTATCTGAAAGGTGTTGATTATTGAATTAGCCCTGTCAGCCACTAATGATAATATTTGTTCAAAGGCCATGCTGGGATATGAATTACTGTGCCGTTTTCTATGCACCAAATTATTTTCATGTCATTGCGGTTTACAAAATATAATCTGTTCTATACATGTACTGAGGAATATATTGTATATTGAGGAGACTGGGGCTAGTTGTCACAATTTTTTTCTCTAGTGAAGATTTCTTTTATTATTATTTTTTTTTATTTTTTTTTTCCATCAACCTTAAAGTTTTGACTACAAAAAAAGCTGTTGAACATTTCCCGTTATTGTCCAGAAAAAAAAAAGATATATGTTTTATAATACAAAAGTAAGGCATGTCACAACATGAAACACAACATTCATTAAACAACAAAACATGTAAAACGTATTGTAAAAATGTAATCAACAAATTTAAACATTTAAAACACATCTGCCCAAATAAAATATATTTCCTAACCATTTACTCAACCTGTCATTGATTAAAAAATAGGCTGCTCTTGTCCTGAGAGTGACTGAATTCCGTCTTAAAGTCAAGTCACCTTCATTTATATAGCGCTTTTTACAATACTGATGGTTTCAAAGCAGCTTTACAGTGATAATAGGAAATTAATGGAACTGAGATTATTTTGGCTTTACAGCAGCTCTAGAAGAAAGGCATTGTCCAGTTTAAGTAGGTTTTTTTATTGATTCGTTTCCGTTGTAAGAATCATTAATTTAGGGGCCGCTTACATGACACACTTTAAACTGAAAACAGAAAACTTTTAATCCGTCCTGGCTGTTCATTTACACGACAATGCCATTTTTGGCAGCCTGAGAATGCAAACTTTGAAATAGGTTTCAAAGTGCACGTTTTTGAAAATTAGTTTTGAAAACGATACCATTATCATCTCTGAGTAAACTTAAAAAATGTGAATCTGTGAAACTGGTGACAGCAAACGCACATGCGTATTACGTGTTTAGTCTTATAGTCATGATCGTTTTAATGTGTATGTGCGTAGGCACGTTGTCTTTCTTAACAAAGTGACATCACAAAATGACTTGTCTGGCCTGCATAATACAGCGTTCTTATAGTCGTTTCAGTGGATCCGTGTGAACAGGAATCCTTTTGATAACGTTGTCATCTGTACAGAGGAAAAAACTTTTGCAATGAAAAAAATTAAGTTTTGTCGTGTTGATGAGGCCTTCGCAGGGGATAGTCTAGTTTGACACAGTCTCTGCTGACACTTCAGGGCTGCATTGTGGTCGTGTCTAGGCACAGGTCCTTCATCTGATCTCGATACGGCCCTGTTCAGGCTGAGTATGGTAAACCTTCGGATAAACAGAGACTAATATTAGCGTAGATGCCATTCTTGTTATGATGTAATAAGTACATCAGGTGTTACGGTAAGTGTTCCCAGCTGACCTAATGTATGCAGCCTAACGATCATTTTACATTATTTGAAATATAAAAATTGACAATGTGTCATGTGTATGCCAGGTTAAAGAGATGTTTTTTAGTCTAGATTTTAAACTGAGTGTGAGTATGTCTGCTTCCCGAACAATGTTAGGAAGACTGTTCCAGAGTTTAGCGGTCCGCCTGCGGTTGATTTTGATATTCTAGGTATTATCAACTGGCCCGAAATTTGAAGGACTATAATGCGCTAAGAGCTCGCTCAAGTACTGGGGAGCTAAACCATTTAATGCTTTGAAAGTAATTAGCAAGATTTAAAAATGTATGCAATGTTTAATAGGGAGCCAGTGCAGTGTTGACAGAATCGGGCTAATATGGTCATACTTCCTGGTTCTAGTAAGAACTCTTGCTGCTGCGTTTTGGACCAGCTGTAGTTTATTTATTAAGTGTGCAGGGCAACCACCCATATGAGCATTACAATAATCTATCATTGAGGTCATGAACACATGAACTAACTGTTCTGCATTTGTCATTAAGAGCATATGTCGTAATTAAGATATATTTTTAAAATAGAAGAATGCAGTTTTACAGATCTTAGAAGTGGCTTTCAAATAAAAGATTGTTATCAAAGAGCACCCCCAGGTTCGTATCTGACGACAAAGGCTTGACAAAACATCCATCAAGTGTTAGACAGTATTCTTGATTATTACGTGCGGAGGTTTTTGGTCCAATAATTTGAATAATTTTTTTATTTGATCAATTTTAAAAAGCTATGCATTCCATTAATTTTGTGAATTGGTATGTTTTCGTTGGAGATAAATATAGTGCTGAGTATCATCAGTGTAACAGTGAAAGTTAATGCCATGCTTCCTTATGATATCTCCCGAGGGTAGCAAATACAGGGAGAAAAGCAACGGTCCTAGTACTGAGTCTTGAGGTAGAGACCTGCACTTCTGCAGGACCCGAAGTAACCGAGTGTGGCGCAGGACAGTATTTGATGGGTGAATGCGGGCGGTAAGATACTCATGTGTGTGTGGGTTGCGGAGACTAAAATTATTTGCGGGACTCTCGCAACATGGAAATATCTAAAAAATTAAATAACTAAAATCAAATCAACTGTTATTTATCTACTGCACAAAAGCAACAAGGACAACTGAAATTAAATAATAAAGATTTACAGGCCAATGTCGGACTCGGAAGCTAACTCTCGCGTGATTCATGTGCGGATCGTATACCACACCGAGGCAAAATGTCTGAAGCGCATTTCACAGGTGGATCACTTCGTGCTACAGATGTTAGTTTGAAAGAACATGCAAAACTACAAAACCAAACAAAGGAAAATCTGATATTTGTAAACGTTTTCCGGTAGTAGGTGACAGTGATGGAAAGCACCTTCCTTTTGCGAGCTGCAACAAATGCAGCAAAATACTCATATACAGCAGGAACAAGTCTGGAACTTCAGGTCTGAGGCATCATGTGTGCACAGTTTTGAAAGGCCAAACTTCAAAAGCAGAGCTGTTGTCAATGACATGATACAATAGTGAAATATGGTTGCGGAGTGACAACTGACATCTGGACCGAAAATCGGAAATCCTATCAGCCACAATACATTACATAGATGCAAATTACGACTTGGTGTCAGGGGTGCTCTTTGCAACCACATTCGATGCAGGCATTTCAAAAACTGGCGAAAACATTCGAGCTTTCTTATTTCAGAATCTCAGAGTATTTGCCATAGATAGTTTATAGGCAAAGAAACCTGTCTTCGTCACTGTCAGAGGAGCGAACATGGTCGCAGCTCTACGCAGCTTCACAAAATTGAACTGTAGTCCTCACATACTTAACATCTTTCTTTCACATGCATTCTCGTCCGCTGTGATGGACGAAACACCCGAAGATGGCCACATTCTGAAAGACTTCAAACATTCCGGCCTGCAAGTTAAGCTAAGTAAGTCTCTAAAGCAGTCAGTGGAAACAAGATGGAATTCTAATTTTGAAATGCTAGATTCTGTGTTTCAAGAGCATGATGACATTGCTACAATCCTGTTAGATAATAAACAGTATGACAAAGTATAGTGCATTGACAAGAATATTCTTAAAACCCTGGTGACTTTTTTGAAGCTGTTCAAAGCCAACCAACCAATGAATTGGAGTCAGACAACACAGCCTTGAGTGCGTCTCTATCCTGTCATGGTCCGTAAAACTAAGAAACCACTGCGAGACAGCCAGGACTGACTGCATTCTCACTGAAATGGTATCAACTTGTGTGCAACATCTGGACAAACTAATGTCGCGGAAAAGTTCAGCACCAAATGGAATTCACATGCTCTACAAAATAGCTACATTCCTCTCTCCCAAACTGTGTGAGTTAAAGATGATTGATGATTGATGATAATGAAAGACAAGCTGTGATCAATGCTGTCAAAGTGCTAGTTGATGAGTTGGGGTTTGATGAGGAAAACACAGAGGAAAACTTATGACCACCGCCTGGAAAAAAGTCTGTTTTTTAAGACTTTGCGGAATTGAGGATGCTGATGATCCCATGGACAGCAATATGTCACTTCCGAAATAGCAAGATATTTAAAGGTCAAGTCGGATGGATAAGTAGCACACGGGCCCAAGGATGTCCTTCAGTGTTGGAAAAGATGATGTCAAGAATTTCCGCACACGCCATGTTTTTAACATTCCAGCTTCCAGCGCAGCATTGGAGAGAGCTTTCAGTATTTGCGGTTGCATACTGGAGCAGAGACGAAGTGTGTGGATTCGTGTCTCAGGTTTCTGACACCAGATGACACACACGACTTGTTGAGTTTACTGTTTGGGTGAAGAGCATGCACGGTCAGCTCTTGAGGGATCTGATTGTGCAGAATGTGAGAGTTTTCCGCTTAGAAAACTCCGCTCTGGTCTGATCCTCTTCTCGAGGGAAGAGGGACAGGCATCTGGGCCCAGTGGTTCGGGCCCTGCTCGTGTTGAGGCACTGCGGAGACTCAGATCATGAGCTCTCTGATGAGTCGCATAGCTCGCTGATGAGTTTGAGAGAGGCGTTTCTCTCTCACGCCCACCAGAAGCTCGCGAGGGTGAGGCTGATCCAGAAGCAATTGCTCTGCTGGCACCTAGCCCGAGAGAGCAGGCGATGGCTGATGAGGATGAAGAAGAGGTACAACCTGAAACCTTACAGCCTCCCTGCCCCGCGTATGATGAGCTGTTGGGGGTTATGGAGCGCGCTTCACCGAGGCTTCAGCTGCCGTGGGAGCGCGTGAAGGAAGGACCTGTTCACGGCAGGCTGGATGAGCGGTTCCTTTCTGACCATAACTCCCCAGCTCCCGTGAGCCTTCCATTCCTTCCTGATCTGCATACTGTGATCAAGAAGGCATGGAAGAACCCATATTCTGCACACATCCATCGTCAGCAGTGGGCAAACTACGCTAATTTCGAGGGGATGCGTGAACATGGGTATGTGTCGATGCCCCCAATTGACGAGACGTTCCCGAACTATCTCGCTGCTGGAGAGGCATCGGCACTAAAAGCCGTGGCTTCCAAGCCACTCTAGATGACCAACCAATCGTTAGCCCGCATCGGACCACCTGGATAGCCACCTTGCATTTGTATAGCAGGTCTCCTCTCCTGTTGGTTTGAGACTTTAGCTTGGAAATTCAGACATAGGATATTCAAGTGCCATCCCCATGAGGGCTGCCTTAATATCTGGCTTATGCATGTGTTCTAGGAGTTTGATGGAGACGATCTGCTAGAAGCTTTTTCGTCCCGAGTCCCTCAGTATCAGAGCGTACTCTTTAGAGTTAGATCATCAACAGATTATCTCTGTAAGGTCTAGTTTGTTCCCTGGTACTTGCCTCCTCTTTCTTCAAGAGCCGTGTAACCTAGCCCAGCCTTTGCAATAGGCGATAATGCTAGTGAATTTTAAGGGTAGAATAAATAGCAGCATAGGTAGCAGGCTATTCCTAAGCCTCCCATGCGGGTATGTTCTGGGCGTTGGCAGACTTGTCTCTTTGAGAAGAGAGAGTTGGAAGTAGTAATGCTGAGGTCTCCGCTTTCAGAGCTGTATATTGTAGCTAGGAATACCCAGCTAGTATTTAGGTTGGTTATCTAGGCCCCTTGAATTAATTGTCAAGCTATAAGGTGAAAATGTCATTGGCCCCATAACTGAGGCCTCCATTTCCCTTGGGCTTAGTGTTTTTTTGGCTGCCCACAGCTTTTATTTGTTCGCCCAACACCACTAGGGCTCACTTTAGTGCTCCCTCCAATTGGGGACTGGTTTGAGTACACTCCCTAAAGCCTGAGTATGCCATGACGCTGACGCTGTTGATAATTGAACTTGTTGGCCTTTCCATAGGCCTCCTCGATAGTCAGGTAGCGTAAGATTGTACCTTGTTTAAAGGGTTGATAGCGCTCTAGTTGAGTACACTGTCCATTGGCAATGTGAAGTAGGAAAAGCCGGGCCCACAGTATTTCTGTGAGTACCCTTATGGTATCTGAGGCTAGTTTTGCCAACACGTATCACTATCAAGTAGAAGGCCTTCACAGGCCTCCTTTAAGTGGCTCCACTATGTTGTGGATTTTAGCAATATGCATCATGTTGTAGGCTCCCTTTGAGCCTCCCTGATTCTAGCCCAGAGCCTGGTCATATATATGACCATATATACAAATTAGTAATGGTCAGATAAGTATGATTTGAACCATGCCAATGCAATTCCACTAATCCCAACATAATGTTCGAGTTTGCAGCACTAAGATCCCAGTAACACTAATAAAGAGATACAACCACGATCGGATGATAAGAGCAAATCATTTGTCACTCTAATGAGAGCAGTCTCAGTACTATGATACGGTCTAAATCCTGACTGGAGATCCTCGCAGATACCATTTCTTTCTAAAAAGGAACATAGTTGTGAGGATACTGCCTTTTCTAGTATAGGTAAATTCGAGATCGGCCTGTAGTTGACTAATTCTGTAGGATTAAGTTGCGTTTTTTTAATAAGCAGTTTAATAATGGCCAGCTTAAAAGTTTTCGTTACGTATCCTAATGCCAAAGGTAATTAATAATATTAAGAAAAGGACCTATGACCTCTGGAAGCATCTCTTTCAGTAGCTTAGTTGGTATAGAGTCTAATATACATGTTGTTGATTTTAGATGATTTAACAAGTTTAGATTATTCCTCTCCAATAGCAATTAATGAATGGAATTTTTCCTCAGAGACACTACAATGCACTTTTTGATGCGATACTGTAGTTGACGGTTTCCCGGTTATAATTTTCTCTCTAATATTATCAAGCTTGCAAGTAAAGAAGTTCATAAAATCATTACTACTGATCGGAAAACGTCTGGGGTTGAAGCTTTATTTCTCGTTAATTTAGCCACTGTATCAAATAGATACTTAGGGTTGCATTTATTTTCTTCTAAGAGAGGGGGAAAATAAGCAGATCTAGCAGTTTTTAAGGCCTTTCTGTATGCAATAATATGTTCTTTTCTCAAAATGCGAAAAACCTCTAGTTTTGTTTTCTTCCAGCTGCGCTCCCTTTATCGAGCTGCTCTTCTAAGGGCCCAAGTGTGTTTGTTGTACCACGGCATTGGACTATTTTCTTTAATCTTCTTTAAGTGCAAAGGAGCAACTGTGTCTAAAGTGTTGGAAAAGAGAGTAAAAAATTTCTGTCGCAATATTGAGTTCTTCTAAGCTATCTGGGATGCTGAGGAGATGAAACTGATCAGGAATATAATTTATAAAGCAATCTTTAGTGGCAGAAGGGATAGTTCTAAAATATTTGTAACACGGAGTCGGCTTTGCAACCTTGGCTAAATGGAGTATACACGAGACTAGATAATGATCTGAGATGTCATCGCTCTGCTGCAGAATTTCAATGGCAATAACATTGATTCCATGTGACAATATTAGATCTAAAGTATGATTATGACAATGAGTGGGTCCTGACACGTGTTGTCTAACTCCAATAGAGTTCAGAATGTCTCTAAATGCCAATCCCAATGCGTCTTTTTCGTTATCTACATGTATATTAAAATCACCAAAAATTAGGACTTGATCTGTAGCCAGTACTATCTCTGATAGAAAATCAGCAAATTCTTTGATAAAGTCTGTATGGTGCCTTGGTGGCCTGTATACAGTAGCTAGCACAAATGTCGGTACCACTTTATTTTGATGGTCCCTTTTGAACATTCTACAGACTTTAAGTAACTTTGCAACTACATGTCAACTAACTCTCATTAGAGTATTAGACAGTCTGCTTAATATCTGCCAACTCTTTATTGTGATGCTCCTCCAACAGACACTCTACAGACTATAAGTAACTTTGCAACTACATGTCAACTTATTCTATCCCTAACCCTACCAGTCTACTAATACTCTACTAACACTCTAGTGCGAGTTAGTAGATATGTAGGTGCAACGTTACTTATAGTCAACTGAATGTTTTAAAGGGACCATCCAAATAAAGTGAAAGCCAAATGTCAAGAATAATTTATCATTTACACTAGATAGTGTTACATTAAGCACCAACACTGCAAAAGAATTATTTGAAACTAGACTTCTCAGTAATTCTGAAGATATTGCTATAGATTACAGCAACACCACCCCCTTTTCCTATCAGACGTGGCTCGTTTTTATAACAGTAATCTTGGGGGTTGGACTCCTTTAAAGTAATGTAATTGTCTTGTTTTAGCCAGATTTCTGTCAGACACAAACACATCTACGTTATAATCTGTAATCATGTCATTAACAATAAGTGCTTTTGAAGTAAGGGATTGAATATTCAGCAACTCGAGCTTTATCATTCACTCTCAGAAAAAAAAGGTACTAAAGCTGTCACTGGGGCTGTGCCTTTTCAAAAGGTACACTTTTGTACCTAAAGGGTGCATATTGGTACCTTAAAGGAACACTCCGACTTTTTGGGACTTTAGCTTATTCACCACATCCCCCAGAGTTAGATAAGTCCACACACATACCTTTTTCATCTCCGTGCAGGCTGTAACTCTGTCTGACGCACCCACCGCTAACCTAGCTTAGCACAAAGACTGGATGTAAATGGTTGCAGCTAGCATACTAATCCCAAATAAGTGACAAAATAACGCAAACATTTTGCTATTTACATTATGTGATTTGTATAGTTAGATAGTGTACAAATAACAAGGTCATATGAGACACAGCCATCTTTTAACCGTATAAATATTGGGAACTATATTCTCAGAAGGCGAAGCACTGCTACTTGAGCGGAATGATTACCGCAGCACCCGAGACGCACCGTGGTGAGGAGCAGAGAGTTCGTTTAGAGTTGGAGTAATAGTCAGCAATTACTAGAATGTAAAAGCATAGTTTACAATCATGGGTGTTAGTTGTATTGTAGCTGCAACAATAAACAGGGGAGACCGGGTAATACCATGATTTTTCATAGAATTCCAACCAAAAACGCATCCTGACTAATAAATATCACAAACCACGAATAAAGAATTATTATTACAGTAATCGATATATTTTAAATGCAATTTATTACAGCTGAACCAAATGTATTCAACAGCATATAATACAGTAATGTTAGATAATTGCATTACAATAGGCTAGAATAAGGGGAAAGTAATAGCACAAGGCAAATGGTTTTTGCAAAATGAACCCACAGTAGCCTACCCGTACTGGACAAGGTCACTGTTTCTCAAAAAAAAGATGTTTGTGATGTAGCAGGATGGTCCTCTCCACACACATTTATACAATTTTACTGCCTCAATATGAGTTCTACAGGCTCTTATAGGTGCTCCTTTAGTTTGTTTACATACAATTTCACTTTGCAAGAGCAAGCATCCTATCAGTATGGCATAGTGGGTATTAAAAGGTTAGTTCACCCAAAAATGAAAATTAAGTCATTAATTACTCACCCCCATGCTGTACCAACCCCGTAAGACCTTCGTTCGTCTTCGGAACACAAATGAAGATATTTTTGATTGAACGTGACAGCTGGATAACTACCACATAGGCTGCCTAAGGGAATGAAACCGGACGGCCCAGAAAGTCAATGAAGAAAATGTTTAAATATTCCATGTCACAACAGTGGCTCAACTATAAGTTTATCAAGCGACGAGAATACTTTTTGTGCGAAAAAACAAACAAAAATAACGATTTTATTCGACTATTCCTTTTCTTCCTTGTAGGCCTGAAACGAGACTTCAAGAGATTTCCACGACGCATGCGCGAGAATTGCGATCTCCTTCAACTACTTCAGTTAAGTTCTCACGTGTGCGCGTCGTGGAAATCTCTTGAAGTCTCGATTCAGGCCTACAAGGAAGAAAAGGAATAGTCGAATAAAGTCGTTATTTTTGTTTGTTTTTTCGCACAAAAAGTATTCTCGTCGCTTGATAAACTTATAGTTGAGCCACTGTTGTGACATGGAATATTTAAACATTTTCTTCATTGACTTTCTGGGCCGTCAGGTTTCATTCCCTTGGGCAGCCTATGGAGGAGTGATCCAGCTGTCACATTTAATCAAAAATATCTTCATTTGTGTTCCGAAGACGAACGAAGGTCTTACGGGGTTGGTACAGCATGGGGGTGAGTAATTAATGACTTAATTTTCATTTTTGGGTGAACTAACCCTATAACGATCCCATAGCGTCAACAACCTGACTGATTTCCCCCAAAAGGGAACGTCTCGGGTTATGACTGTAACCCTAGTTCCCTGAGTGTGGAATTAGATGTTGCATCTCATTGCCATAATTTCTTGAGTGTCTTCCTACAGGCAATCAGAAGCTGATGACGTTCAAAGCAGGCATACTTTTATAGTCATGTGATGCGCCATTTCACGTCATATGACTACCGGCAGCTAATAGAATTTGCGTGATTTCAGAGACTTCAAAGACCGGTCACACAGAAGCTTTCCCATAGCGACAATAACTTGACACAGCATCTTGTTTTTTACTCAGGGAACTACGGTTACTGTCGTAACCCGAGACTTTCCTAAATTTTGTCAGTTAATAATGTTTGATATTTTTTGATGTCATTGACAGTAGTTTTAAACTCTTAAAAATAAAGGTTCTTTATTGGCATCTGTGGATTATTAAAATGTTTTTCACACACTGTAATTTGCTCTGGCCCCCTTCCTGTACGCAGGAGTGATGAGATAGTTAGCCGATTGGCCTCACTGAATGGTTGGCTGTCGAAGTGGTGTCCGCAGAATAATATAAAATTCATAGACAATTGGAAAAGTTTTTGGGGCAAGCCTGATCCGTTGAAAAGAGATGGTATCCATCCCTCCTGGGCTGGTGCTGCTCTTCTCTCTAGTAATTTGGCTCATAGTCTTAGAGATAAAACATGACAATCTGGGGCTCAGGTCAGGAAGCAGACAGACTGGCTAAACCGACCGTCTGCTAGCGGCTTCACGTCACCAAGGTCAGATAAATCCCATCACATAGAGCCTCTTTCACCTAGATATCATCATATAGAGACTGTGTCTGTTCCCCGAATTTGGAAATCCAAAAAAAACGTCAGGTTAAAAATGTAATTGATGTTCAACAAATAAAAAACAGATATAATACAGATGAGCAAATGATAAAGCTTGGGTTGCTGAATATTCGATCCCTTACTTCAAAATCTGTCATAGTTAATGATATGATTTCAGATTATAATCTTGATATGCTGTGTTTGACAGAAACCTGGCTAAAACCAAACGATTACATTATTTTAAATGAGTCAACCCCACAAGATTACAGTTATAAAAATGAACCTCGTCTGAAAGGCAAATGGGTGTTACATGTGTGTCCTGTGTTTCCTCCTGCATTGTGTTTTGGTTCAGTCCTGTATCTCAGTTTTCCCGCTCCTCGTTTGTGTTCAGTTCCTTCACCTGTTTCTAGTTAATTTGTCCCAGCTGTGCCTTGTTTCCCTAATCTGTTCTCTGTGTATGTAAACCCTGTGTTCTCCCTCACTCCTGGTCGGTTCTCGTTCGTATGTACGTTTGTGAAAGGTGTGTGTATGTTACCTGTGCATCCTTTGCCTGCCTGTATCAGTTTGAGTTTGATTTATTAGTAAAGTGTATTGTTTTTGGAAATCCTGATCTCCTCGTGCTTCCTGCCTACACCCAACCGTAACAGAAGAACCGACCCAAAACATCGATGGATGCAGCAGTCCAAATCCTTCTCCTGTCCCAGGAGGATCAGTCCCTCGAGGCCCACACACAGAGGTATTTGGACTTGGTACCTCTAGTTCATTATGATGACACCAGCCTCTGTGTGTTCTTCCGGGCAGGCCTAAACGCTGAGACCAAAGCATGCCTGCCCGGAGATGGGCCTCGAGGGAACTTCGCGGCGTACATAGAGTGGGTGCTGGTGGCTTGTGGATCGCCGCTCACAGTGGGCCCCACCGAGCCAGAGACCGCCCAGCCAGAGACCGCCCAGCCAGAGACCGCCCAGCCAGAGACCGCCCAGCCAGAGACCGCCCAGCCAGAGACCGCCCAGCCAGAGACCGCCCAGCCAGAGACCGCCCAGCCAGAGACCGCCCAGCCAGAGACCGCCCAGCCAGAGACCGCCCAGCCAGAGACCGCCCAGCCAGAGACCGCCCAGCCAGAGACCGCCCAGCCAGAGACCGCCCAGCCAGAGACCGCCCAGCCAGAGACCGCCCAGCCAGAGCTTCACGTCGCCTGCCCCTTCTCCGCTGGTCCCGTCCAGCCCTTCAGAGCCTTCTCCGCTGGTCCCGTCCAGCCCTTCAGAGCCTTCTCCGCTGGTCCCGTCCAGCCCTTCAGAGCCTTCTCCGCTGGTCCCGTCCAGCCCTTCAGAGCCTTCTCCGCTGGTCCCGTCCAGCCCTTCAGAGCCTTCTCCGCTGGTCCCGTCCAGCCCTTCAGAGCCTTCTCCGCTGGTCCCGTCCAGCCCTTCAGAGCCTTCTCCGCTGGTCCCGTCCAGCCCTTCAGAGCCTTCTCCGCTGGTCCCGTCCAGCCCTTCAGAGCCTTCTCCGCTGGTCCCGTCCAGCCCTTCAGAGCCTTCTCCGCTGGTCCCGTCCAGCCCTTCAGAGCCTTCTCCGCTGGTCCCGTCCAGCCCTTCAGAGCCTTCTCCGCTGGTCCCGTCCAGCCCTTCAGAGCCTTCTCCGCTGGTCCCGTCCAGCCCTTCAGAGCCTTCTCCGCTGGTCCCGTCCAGCCCTTCAGAGCCTTCTCCGCTGGTCCCGTCCAGCCCTTCAGAGCCTTCTCCGCTGGTCCCGTCCAGCCCTTCAGAGCCTTCTCCGCTGGTCCCGTCCAGCCCTTCAGAGCCTTCTCCGCTGGTCCCGTCCAGCCCTTCAGAGCCTTCTCCGCTGGTCCCGTCCAGCCCTTCAGAGCCTTCTCCGCTGGTCCCGTCCAGCCCTTCAGAGCCTTCTCCGCTGGTCCCGTCCAGCCCTTCAGAGCCTTCTCCGCTGGTCCCGTCCAGCCCTTCAGAGCCTTCTCCGCTGGTCCCGTCCAGCCCTTCAGAGCCTTCTCCGCTGGTCCCGTCCAGCCCTTCAGAGCCTTCTCCGCTGGTCCCGTCCAGCCCTTCAGAGCCTTCTCCGCTGGTCCCGTCCAGCCCTTCAGAGCCTTCTCCGCTGGTCCCGTCCAGCCCTTCAGAGCCTTCTCCGCTGGTCCCGTCCAGCCCTTCAGAGCCTTCTCCGCTGGTCCCGTCCAGCCCTTCAGAGCCTTCTCCGCTGGTCCCGTCCAGCCCTTCAGAGCCTTCTCCGCTGGTCCCGTCCAGCCCTTCAGAGCCTTCTCCGCTGGTCCCGTCCAGCCCTTCAGAGCCTTCTCCGCTGGTCCCGTCCAGCCCTTCAGAGCCTTCTCCGCTGGTCCCGTCCAGCCCTTCAGAGCCTTCTCCGCTGGTCCCGTCCAGCCCTTCAGAGCCTTCTCCGCTGGTCCCGTCCAGCCCTTCAGAGCCTTCTCCGCTGGTCCCGTCCAGCCCTTCAGAGCCTTCTCCGCTGGTCCCGTCCAGCCCTTCAGAGCCTTCTCCGCTGGTCCCGTCCAGCCCTTCAGAGCCTTCTCCGCTGGTCCCGTCCAGCCCTTCAGAGCCTTCTCCGCTGGTCCCGTCCAGCCCTTCAGAGCCTTCTCCGCTGGTCCCGTCCAGCCCTTCAGAGCCTTCTCCGCTGGTCCCGTCCAGCCCTTCAGAGCCTTCTCCGCTGGTCCCGTCCAGCCCTTCAGAGCCTTCTCCGCTGGTCCCGTCCAGCCCTTCAGAGCCTTCTCCGCTGGTCCCGTCCAGCCCTTCAGAGCCTTCTCCGCTGGTCCCGTCCAGCCCTTCAGAGCCTTCTCCGCTGGTCCCGTCCAGCCCTTCAGAGCCTTCTCCGCTGGTCCCGTCCAGCCCTTCAGAGCCTTCTCCGCTGGTCCCGTCCAGCCCTTCAGAGCCTTCTCCGCTGGTCCCGTCCAGCCCTTCAGAGCCTTCTCCGCTGGTCCCGTCCAGCCCTTCAGAGCCTTCTCCGCTGGTCCCGTCCAGCCCTTCAGAGCCTTCTCCGCTGGTCCCGTCCAGCCCTTCAGAGCCTTCTCCGCTGGTCCCGTCCAGCCCTTCAGAGCCTTCTCCGCTGGTCCCGTCCAGCCCTTCAGAGCCTTCTCCGCTGGTCCCGTCCAGCCCTTCAGAGCCTTCTCCGCTGGTCCCGTCCAGCCCTTCAGAGCCTTCTCCGCTGGTCCCGTCCAGCCCTTCAGAGCCTTCTCCGCTGGTCCCGTCCAGCCCTTCAGAGCCTTCTCCGCTGGTCCCGTCCAGCCCTTCAGAGCCTTCTCCGCTGGTCCCGTCCAGCCCTTCAGAGCCTTCTCCGCTGGTCCCGTCCAGCCCTTCAGAGCCTTCTCCGCTGGTCCCGTCCAGCCCTTCAGAGCCTTCTCCGCTGGTCCCGTCCAGCCCTTCAGAGCCTTCTCCGCTGGTCCCGTCCAGCCCTTCAGAGCCTTCTCCGCTGGTCCCGTCCAGCCCTTCAGAGCCTTCTCCGCTGGTCCCGTCCAGCCCTTCAGAGCCTTCTCCGCTGGTCCCGTCCAGCCCTTCAGAGCCTTCTCCGCTGGTCCCGTCCAGCCCTTCAGAGCCTTCTCCGCTGGTCCCGTCGAGCCCTTCAGAGCCTTCTCCGCTGGTCCCGTCCAGCCCTTCAGAGCCTTCTCCGCTGGTCCCGTCCAGCCCTTCAGAGCCTTCTCCGCTGGTCCCGTCCAGCCCTTCAGAGCCTTCTCCGCTGGTCCCGTCCAGCCCTTCAGAGCCTTCTCCGCTGGTCCCGTCCAGCCCTTCAGAGCCTTCTCCGCTGGTCCCGTCCAGCCCTTCAGAGCCTTCTCCGCTGGTCCCGTCCAGCCCTTCAGAGCCTTCTCCGCTGGTCCCGTCCAGCCCTTCAGAGCCTTCTCCGCTGGTCCCGTCCAGCCCTTCAGAGCCTTCTCCGCTGGTCCCGTCCAGCCCTTCAGAGCCTTCTCCGCTGGTCCCGTCCAGCCCTTCAGAGCCTTCTCCGCTGGTCCCGTCCAGCCCTTCAAGAGCCTTCTCCGCTGGTCCCGTCCAGCCCTTCAGAGCCTTCTCCGCTGGTCCCGTCCAGCCCTTCAGAGCCTTCTCCGCTGGTCCCGTCCAGCCCTTCAGAGCCTTCTCCGCTGGTCCCGTCCAGCCCTTCAGAGCCTTCTCCGCTGGTCCCGTCCAGCCCTTCAGAGCCTTCTCCGCTGGTTCCGTCCAGCATAGCCGGGCCTTCTCCGCTAGCCCAGCCAGAGACTTTCCACGTCCCTTCTGCCCACCCAGAGACTGTCCACGTCCCAGAGCCTGTGATTCCCCCCAAGAAAGTTTTGGGGGGGGGGGGATATAGGCCACCTGAAGGTGCGTCTCCGCCATGGCCGCCCGAAGGTGCGTCTCCGCCATGGCCGCCCGTAGGTGCGTCTCCGCCATGGCCGCCCGAAGGTGCGTCTCCGCCATGGCCGCCCGAAGGTGCGTCTCCGCCATGGCCGCCCGAAGATGATTCTCCGCCATGGCCGCCCGAAGGTGCGTCTCCGCCATGGCCGCCCGAAGGTGATTCTCCGCCATGGCCGCCCGAAGGGGATTCTCCGCCAGGACCGCCCGAGGGGTGGTCACCTACTGCGCCATGGCCCCCTGACCAGCCTGCTCCGCCCTGGAGGCTTCCTGCTCAGGGTAGCCCACGTAACAAGGGGGAGGTGTTGCTGTAATTTATAGTAATATTTTCAAAACCACTAAGAAATCTAGCTTTAAATATACTTCTTTTGAAGTATTGGTGCGTAATGTAAAAATATATAGTGTAAACGATAAATCACATTTGAGAATTATGCTGGCTACTGTATACAGGCCACCAGAGCACCATAAAGATTTCATCAAAGAATTTGCGGACTTTCTATCAGAATTAGTATTGGCTGCAGATAAAGTATTAATTGTTGCTGATTTTAATATACATGTAGATAATGAAAAAGATGCATTGGGATTGGCATTTAAAGACATTGTAAACTCAATTGGAGTTAGACAACACGTGTCAGGACCTACTCATTGTCGTAATCATACTCTAGATCTAATATTATCACATGGAATAGATGTTGATCCATGTAGATTGTCTACAAACTGGAAGGTTGGTGGTTCAATCCCTGGTTCCACCTGACCAAGTGTCGAGATGTCCATGAGCAAGACACCTAACCCCAGCTGCTCCCGACGAGCTGGATGGCGCCTTGCATGGCTGACACTGCCGTCGGTGTATGAATGAGTGAGTGAATGGGTGAATGTGAGGCAAATTGTAAAGCGCTTTGGTGGCCATTGGGTCTGTGAAAGCGCTATATAAATGCAGTC
The DNA here is from genome assembly GCA_030578255.1 of Tiaroga cobitis. Taxonomy (NCBI): domain Eukaryota; kingdom Metazoa; phylum Chordata; class Actinopteri; order Cypriniformes; family Leuciscidae; genus Tiaroga; species Tiaroga cobitis. The sequence goes on from CM060606.1 coordinate 11,771,675, forward strand.
CATTTACCATTTACCATTGATGCCGTTGAAATTCTGCAGCAGAGTGATGACATCTCAGATCATTATCTAGTCTCATGTAAATTACATTTAGCCAAGGCTGCAAAGCCGACTCCGTGTTATAAATACGTTAGACCTATAACTTCTGCCACTAAAGATTGCTTTATCAATAATCTTCCTAATCAGTTTCATCATCTCAGCATCCCGGATAGCTTAGAAGAACTTGATATTGCAACAGAAACGTTTAACTCTCTCTTTTCCAGCACTTTAGACACAGTTGCTCCGTTGCGCTTAAAGAACATTAAAGAAAATAGTCCAACGCCGTGGTACAGCGAGCACACCCGGGCCCTTAAGAGAGCAGCCAGTAAAATGGAGCGCAACTGGAAGAAAACTAAACTAGAGGTATTTCGGATTTCGTGAAAAGAGAGCTCGATTGCTTACAGAGAGGCTTTAAAAGCTGCTAGATCTGCTTATTTTTCAAACCTATTAGAAGAAAATAAACATAATCCAAGGTATTTATTTGAAACAGTGGCTAAACTAACGAAAAAGAAAGCTTCAAGCTCAGAAGTGTCAAAGCAACACAGCAGTGATGACTTTATGAACTTCTTTAGGAGAGGAAGAATTCTGCAAACTCGTTAATTCATCTAAATCGACAACTTGTATGTTAGATCCTATACCGACTAAGCTACTGAAAGAGATGTTTCCAGAGGTCATATATCCTCTTCTTAATATCATTAATTCATCTTTGTCTCTAGGATACGTACCAAAAACCTTTAAACTGGCTATGATAAAACCGCTTGTTAAAAAACCACAACTTGATCCTACAGAATTAGTCAATTACAGGCCGATCTCGAATCTGCCTTTTCTGTCAAAGATATTTGAAAAGCAGTATCTTCACAACTATGTTCCTTTCTAGAAAGAAATGATATCTGCGAGGATTTTCAGTCCGGATTTAGACCGTACCATAGTACTGAGACCGCTCTCATTAGAGTCACAAATGATTTGCTCTTATCATCTGATCGTGGTTGTATCTCTCTATTAGTGTTACTCAATCTTAGTGCTGCATTTGACACCATTGACCAGACGTCCCGTTTTTCCCGGGACAGTCCTGTATTTCAACTCTAATTGTAGTGTCCCGACTTATTATGAAAAAATCATGTTTTGTCCCGTATTCCATCGTTAATATATATATTTTTCTATATTATAGGTTTCGTTTTCGAAAGGCTACGTGAATATGTATGTATGTTATGTTCAAAACCGTGTAGCCCGCGCACGATAAAGAGGGAGAGAGCGAGAGTCCTTGCGTGTGTGTGCCCGTGTAGCACGCGCACGACAGATAGTGAGAGAGCGAGAGACCTTGCGTGTGTGTGCTATAGTACGATTAATACGCATGCGTCTTACACCCAGCCCCCCCCCCCCCCCCCCCCCCCCCCCCCCCCCCCGGATCTGTGTCGGCCCCGTATTCAACTCCGAGAAATCTGGTCACCCTACCTACAAAGCACTAAATGGTTTAGCTCCGCAGTACTTGAGCGAGCTCTTAACGCATTATAGTCCTTCACGTCTATTGCGATCTCAAAATTCCGGCCAGTTGATAATACCTAGAATATCTAAATCGACTTCTGGGGGTAGATCCTTTTCCTATTTAGCACCAAAACTTTGGAACAGTCTTCCTACCATTGTCCGGGAAGCAGACACACTCTGTCAGTTCAAAGCTAGACTAAAAACACATCTCTTTGACCTAGCATACACATAATACATTATAGACTTCTATAATTCAATGTTAGGCTGCATAGATTAGGTCAGCCGGAACTGGGAACACTTCCCTTAAATCTTGATGTACTCGCTACATCATAAGAAGAATGGCATCTACGCTAATATTAGTGTCTTTGTTTATCCCGAGGTTTTCCCGCAGCCTGCCGGATCCAGGCCGTGTCCAGATCTGACGAAGGAGATCCGCCTGGACCCGATGACAATGCAGTGCTGAAGTATCCACTATCCTCTCCCTATGGAGGATCCCTTTCCCACTCTACAGATAAAGCGTTGTCAATTCCGGATCGCGTACCCCGAAGTGATAAAATAAAACAAAATTCTGTATCAAAATTTATAGGCAAGAAAGTAGGCTAGTTTGTTTAGGCTGGGTTGTATAAATTACAATCCTGCGCACATATTTTAAAAAGCACATAACTATAGAATCAATTCTGAATGAGCATCTGAACGCCGTCAGCGTTAATCACAGGTTCGCGTTTAAAGTCTGATCATTTCGATGGAGGTGAATCAATCAAAGTTAACTTTAGCTGGAAGTAACATTATTCAAGAACCGCTATAACGCCAAAACAATCTCTGTTACCTTAAATTATATGTTTATCTCTGTAAAGCTGCTTTGAAACAATCCATTGTTAAAAGCGCTATATAAATGAAGATGACTTGACTTGACTTGACTCAAAGTTTTTCTTTTAAAAAGGTTATTTGGGGAAACCACAATGCTGCCTCTATGGAATCTCTTCAAAAAACTAATTTTGGAACTAATAATAGTGTAGCTCCAAATGAACTGAAACTTAACCCAAAATTAATAGAAACCTCTGTAAATTGTGCTAGAGTTTGAGAAGTGCAGATGTTCTTTACTGTATATTGAACTCGATTGGTTTGTCATCCTGTTACAGCATGAACACAGTGAGTCAGATGAAGGACAGGTGAGTGTGTTATTCACACTGATGAGATTTCGCGAGGTTTGTGTTCTTATCATCATAAGCGCTAGAGTTGCAAGCATCTCTTATCAGGAGTTTCCTTTTGTTTGGACATGGCTCTGCGGAGCATAATGGGAGGTGGATTTGTGGTATCTGTGAAAGGGTAAGATGATAACTCTCTGTTTGATCTGTTATTTGCTGCGCCTGAGCCAAACTGCTGTCTTACTTCAGCAGATGTCGGCTTCAGATGATTAATTCTCACCCTCAGGCCAAGATTAATGCTTTGAAATATGACATACAATCACAATCAATCAAATCAATCACATCACAAATATATATATACATAAAATGTATTAATTCAAATAAGGAGCTGTTGAGATCTATGAAATGTCTCAGTTGTTTCTCCATGACAGCATTGAGTTTCTATGGAGAGCAAATAGAGACATTGAGACAGTAGCCTGATCCTCTGACATTTCTCCTTTGTAATCTCACACGTGTATCCTCGAGAGATCTAAGCGATGTTTCAAACTGTGCCCGATATTCCTGAAATTTTGAAGTAGAAAGACTGAAATAGTACTTTCTCGTAAAATATTTCATTTACAACTTACCACTTACAATTTAACAGTGTTCCTTATCAAAACTGCATTAGGTGTATTGAAATTAAAAGAAAAACTGCTGAGAAATTAACATGAGTTGTTCTTGTTTTCCTGCTATAAGCTTTTAGAAATTGTTTTATAAGGGTTTTATACTTGAAATATGAAAAAAAATACCATGCAAAAGATTCTCTGAAAACAAGAATCATTATCTCCTGATGTTGCTTCTGATTTGAGAATGTTTATTGAAATGAAGAAGCAGAATGAGGAGGTGTCAGAGAAAAGGAGGAGGAGACATGGGAAGGTGCTCATCCTTCATATTTCATCTCCTGTGGTCAGTGGAAGTGTGTCTGCTTCTACCTGTGTGGGAGAAAGACCACGTCCCTGCTCATCTCCGTCCCTCCTTCATTCACGCCTGCATTGACAAATAATGGCCATAATTATCTCACACATTGATGTGGATCATCAATGCATGAAGTAAGAGGCTTTTTTGGAGAAGTGCTTAACCCCAAATTGAAGGTACGATTCTTCCTTTGTTTTTGTGTTTTTATTGCATGTTTCATGTTTGGACAGATATTTCAGAAGCTCAACAAGTGCTGTTTTTCTGCCGTGTCAGTATTTGACTAAAACAGCTTGTGTACTATTTTGTGATCTTGTGTGAGCAGCAATTGAGTTTGTCAGAGAAATTTAGCTTCAAACTATTACATTCTTGTGTTTTTATTTTTATTTTTTTTATTTCACTAATCTGAATTTTCATGATAATTCCCTTAATATTTTGTAAAATGTCTTTATTTATTTTATGTAAAACGATTCAAGCACATTTGGGTCATCATTTATCAAATATGAATATTATTTGTAAACACTTGCAAGGAGATATTTTTTATGATCTAATCCTTAAAAATTAGTGTTCATTTCAATATTTGAATCATAATAATTCCCCTATATTTCGTTTAATTTCCTTATTTATCATATGTCAATTGATTCAAGCACATTTTAGTCATCATTATCAATTATGATATTATTTGTAAACAGTAAAACTGCACAGTTGTAAGGTATTTACATGATCGTTAATATGACTTTCATTGGTGGAACCATTTGATTTGTTCATTAAATAATGTTTTGATCAGAGAAAAAAACAGTTTATTCAGACGAAGCTCATGTTTAGCATTTGCTAGAAGGATTATGGCAGTAATTAATCATCTATTACATTTTTATTACAACATAATGAGTATCTCATTAAACGTATCTAAATGTGATAATCTTGGTTGTTCATTTTTGAATAGATCTGTTGCTTCAGTCTAATTTATTTAACTGCCTGCACCGACTCATTGAGCGAGTTTTAGCGGGCGCCATCCGGTTCGGGTTGATCTCGTCTCAACATGGTTGATTTGCTCCTCCCTCTGTCTCTCTAATCATCCCTCTTTCCTCCGTGTCCATCACTGCGCTCTCCTCATCCCATCAGAGAGGCTCCTGCATCCGAGGTCTCTCTCGATCCTCTGCACTCCTGCCCAGCGACCCATGCCAAGAGGCAGACTCGCAGTCACACTCATGTCCTCGGCCATCGCCCCCGTTAAACCCTCTAGCACCGCGGGCCCCAAGGAGGTGGAGCTGATCCTGGTGAAGGAGCAGAATGGAGTTCAGTTCACCTCCTCCACCCTGGTCAGTCCCAGCGGTCAGACTCACCCGTCAGGGGAGGAGAGGGAAACCTGGGGCAAAAAGATTGACTTCCTCTTGTCAGTGATTGGCTTTGCTGTGGATCTCGCCAATGTCTGGAGGTTCCCCTACCTGTGCTACAAAAATGGAGGAGGTGAGATAGACTGGCGTCTTTGAATGTTAAAATAGGTGTGAAGTCTGAGATGCGCTTGTTTGGTCTTTAAGCCATGCGGAGGAAATTGATTTAAACTTAGTTGCATAGATTTACTAGCAATTTACAGGTGAATTAGTCGGTGAAGAGAAATGTTTAGTGAAATGTTAACATGTAATGATATTGAGCCTTTAAAACCTTGATAAACAAATATTGTGAATTCAATGTACATTACCAGTTTGGACAAGGGTTATTATAATTAACTAAAACCATTATAAAAAATAAAAAAAATAAAAAAAAATCTTGTTACTTGAATTACAATGACCTTCAACTGGGGAAAAAAAGTAATAATAATAATTAAAAAACCTTCAACTAGTTCCCAAAGCAAAATTTATCATTTTAATTTAGTTTAAATTGATTTACTAAAATAGCAAACTGAAACTGAAATAAAAATGAATAAAAGCAAAGCTAACTTTATTTGGGCAGTCCACTTTAGACATTCTACTACCTATATGTAACTTTGCAACTACATGTCAACTAGAAGTCATTAGAGTATTATTTGACTGTAGCTTAATATCTTAACTTTGCAAGTACATGTCAGCCTATTCTACTAATCCAAACCAGTCTACTAATACTCTAATGAGAGTTAGTTGACATGTAGTTTCAAAATTGCTACCAAGAAGATCTAAAGTGGACTATCAAAATAAAGTGTAACCAAAACTAAATAGACAAATCAATAAAAACGTTTAGTTGTTGTTTTTATTATTTTTAATAAGTTATAGAATCATCATGAAGTGCTTATCTCACGTTCCTCCTTCACTAGTCTTTTAAATTGTTGAAAGTTGGTTGATGAATGTCCAGTGTAAATCTAGACAAAGAAGAAGATCGGATATAAGAGAGATTTCATGTGTCACATGCTTTCATCATGACATCATTCCCAGACTTCCATTTTGTGTGATTTCAGCATTTTCATCACTTTACTCTTATTCTAACATGTATATTTCAGAAGGTTTCATACTCTATAACTGGTTGGTTGGGTTGTGGTTGTGTCAGGTGCTTTCCTGGTGCCGTACCTCTTCTTCATGGTGATTGCTGGGATGCCGCTGTTCTATATGGAGTTAGCGCTCGGCCAGTACAACCGTGAAGGAGCAGCAGGAGTCTGGAAGATCTGTCCTATCTTTAAAGGTAACGTGACCTTTAGCTGTTGTTTCTCGTTTATCGAGTAATTTTATACAGCTGGCATGTGCACGTCTTAAGATGACAGTGCTGTTTTGATCAGATGTTCACTGGCTCTGGAGTCAGAAGGTGTTTGTGTCCCCAAAACAAACTCATCATGGCAAACTCTAGACAGGTGATGTTTATCTAAAGCTGAAGTCATCTGCAGTCAAATGGAAGACAGAAAAATTGGCTTTTAGAATGAAATTTGCCTGCCAGACCTCAGTTGTTGGTGGGTCGCAAATTTTGCGTCACTTCACATCATGACAGTGGCCTGACACAAGCATAAAGAAAATATTAGCTAAGTGACCTTCACTCTCACATCTGCACTGTTCCTAAATAAATAAATAAATGTTATGTGATGAGAAGCTTTATATAAAAGAATGTTATCTATATTGCTTTCTATATTATTCTCTAGTTCTTTAGAAAATCATCTACACTCTTAAAAATAAAGGTTACAAAAGGAGGTTCTTGCAGCGATGTCATAAAAGAACAATTTCTTGTTTCCCTTTCAGTGAAAAGTTCTTAAAAGAAAAATAAAATTCTTAATTTTAATAATCTAAAGAAAAATTTTCCACTATAAAGGACCTTTTGTTCAATGAAAAGTTTCCATGGAAGTTAAAGTTTATTCATGGAACCATCAATGCTAATAAATAAACTTTATTTTTAAGAGTGTATGTGCTTTCAAAAATTCCAGAAACTAATGTGCTGATCTGAAGAAACTGTAGTCACATTGAGGACTTTTTATTTTTCACCAAATAATTAAATGTGAAGAAGATGGCTCTATGCTGAACCTTTTTTTGTTTTAGATTTATCCGTTGTTTTTGATGCTGCTTATTTTTCATGCATGTTGGTAAATAATGGCTCTTCAAAATAAAATCTTAAATATGAATCGAAACACAGTATCTAAAGCTTGATTTTGAACACACTCTGCATGGTTGACAAAGCCATCATCAAATGCGCCTGTTTTCCGTATCCGTAACGGGCTGTCAAGCATATCACGGATGGAGAGAGAAGGAGACCGACATTTTAATCACAAGCTCGGCTCTCTGTAAGCCTGCCACTCAACAAGAGATTACTGTAATTACCGCTGATCAACATGTTTGCTTCCTCAGGATCGATGCCGGGAATCACACATGTGCTGCTAATATGTGACGGGAGAATCCTGCTGTTTGCTTTAAGACAAAGAACTCAGTTTGAGTTCTAGACATTTTAAAAAGTGAAAACTTTCCACAAACAGTGCAACAAAAAAACTTTATACCTTATAATATAATATTATATTATTTACTATGAATTTACTGCTTTGGATTTGCTTTTTTTGCACTTCTCGAACACTACCTGGTGTAACACTCCCGGCATTGTATGCTAAATGTACGCACCATGGTGATGCTGGAGTGACAACACAATAAATGGTTCATATCAGCATAATGACAGCAGATGGACTTCGGGCATCGGCGTACACCATCCACACTTACACCAGGTAGTGTTTCCGACCCGCTCTTCATCTCAAACCAGCGGAATCCCGACTTCTTCCACCCGTAACTGTAGTACTGCTCGGTCCCCTCGCCATATCGACTCAATTGGACTTATTATGGGCTTGATAGTCCTTTCTAGTTCGTCTTCTTCCATTTCAAAACAAGCTTGTGTTCAAAAAGTAAAGAAATACTTATATTACTTCACTGGCCAGTGGAGCAAACCAATCTCGTGACGTCATTCACTGGGGTATTGCTTACTCCAAAAGCTATAACAAAACATAATTTTTTCTTTAAAATGGTTGCATTAATCGTGTTTGGACTCTACACATTATAGAACACCAGACCTAAAGTATATGAGAAGAAAGATTTTACTGCCATCAATGAGGCACCGCAAAGCTGCGCTGGACTGTGTGGAGGAGTTATTTTTATTTTCCTTGGTGGCTGATGTTTGGAAGATTATGTGGAGTTCACTGATCTGCCACCGAGCGATGTGCGATGACCTCATGCTCATGGAAGGGTTTTGGTGTGGGCTGGACGAGGACATTCGCTTCCTCATGTCCAGAGGGGATCCCTGTTTGAGTCTAGTGGAGTACATCAACTTTGCTCTCTGGGCGGACGAATCCGCTGAAGAGGAGAACAGCACAACCGTCCAGCCCGACCCAACATCCATCGTCATGTCGCCAATTCCATAGCCCAGCCAGCCATCACCCACTCACATGGACATTCAGCCAGAGCCCACCGCAGACGAGGAGCTTAAGCCTGTAACGATGAGAGACCCAGAACCTGAAAAGAGGACAGTGCCAGCCATCACCCCGGAGCCCGAGCCCCATAAAGAGTCTGACCATAGGACGTGGGACGCCTGGTGGATTATGAGGATATGGACAAGGACCTCGCCCACCATCCCACCGCTGAGGGTGAGCTAAAGTTGTTCTATGTGGAGTATAATTATTTGGAAAGTTTAGAGGAGGAAGTCTCCTTTTTTCTCCCGTCACCGCAGATCCCGCCCAGCTCAGAATTTCTTGTCCCTGTGTCATCACTGATCTCCCCTAGTTCAGAGTCCCCTGTGTATTCGTTGTCGCTGGTCCTGCCCAACTCTGAATTACTTTTACCTGCAGAGCACCAGCCCAGCCTCCCGCCCCCTCTGCACAATCCAGCCAGCTCTTTGGCCCTGACTCTGCTGGTTCCCTACAGTCCCTTAACATCCCAGTAACCCCTGTCAAGTGTGCAGATCTCCCACAGGTCCTCCGGTCGCCAGCACCGTCTTGGCAAGTGGTTCCCATAGCTCCTCCTTCAGCTTCACTCCACATCGGCCAGTCGACTCACAAGCTCAGCTTTGGCTTCTCCCTGCCTTGGCTTCACCCAGAACCTTCGTCCTTCCGCCTCTGACTGTTCAGTCGTCGCTCCATATTCTTCCAGGACGTCAGCTACGCTTAGTCCCTCCACCCCTCTGGCTCCTCCTCTGTCCTCATTCTCCACATTGTCACCTCAGTCCTCAGGCTCCTTGGCTCCACTTCCATCGCTCATCATGGTGGCTTCGCCGTGGTCTGCTTAGCCATCAGAGTCATTCAGCCACATCAGCTCTCCGTCTACGCCCTGGTCTACTCTACCAACGACTCCATCTCCGTCCATCATTGCCATGGTCCCTCCAGCATGGCTCCTCCTTTCATCGACTCCGCTATGAGTTTGGCTACTCCTCCTATGCACCCCATCATAGATCCTTCCGCTATTGGCTCCTCCCTGGATTCTGCCACCATCTACTCCTCCCTGGAAATTGCCACCATATGCTCCTCCCCTGTCCCTCTCGTTTCCCCTCCTGCCAGTTTTCAGCCCTTCACCAACTCCTCGTCCTCCTGCTCCAGAACCCCCGGGTCTAGAATCCCTTGGGGGTGGGGGTTTCATTGTGTTTGGTTCTCATTTTCAAGGACTTTTAGTTTGCATCCTGTTTCCTTTGTTCCTTGTTCCCGACATTATTGGTTTCTATGGTTATTCATTAATTAGTTCACCTGTTTGCATTCAAGTCTTTATCATGTGTGTATTTATATCCTTCAGTTCCTTGTCTTCATTTGTCTGGTGTTGACTGAGTTTTAATACTATTATGTTGTATCCCGTGCCGGGATATCGGATTTTGTTTATTTTTTATTAAAGTATTACCTTATTTGTACTTTCATCGTCTCCCCTTCTTCCATTTTGGACTCTACACGTTAAAGAAACAAAGATTATTGGAGTACGAAGAATTCACGTTTAATTCAATGTGTTACTTGCCATTTCTTTGTAGCTGTTCATAAAATTTACTAGCATGTTTTGAGTGAAAACTGTTTTAAAGTAAATCCTGCAATATTTTTTTTCCTTCAGTGCAGTTTAAGGATTCTCTAATCTGGATTTTAAAAACGAATCAGTTTTGACATTATAGCTGACAATATTTTTGACAACAACACCTACATTTGTCGTCATCTAATATCCCAAGATGCAAAGATCATTTAAACCCATTAATTCCAGGCTGGTTAGTGCTGGTTTAGCTGGTGGAATGACTTACTATTGCTGATATGGCTGATTGATCAGCATGTTCATTATAAGGCTGACCAAGGAAATCTTGCTTGTTAAATTAGTTATACACCAGCCATAACTTGGTGAGCAGTCATGGTCTTTACAGTAGTGACATCTTACTCATGTCAGGTTTGCTTGGTTTTCTCAGGTGTGGGCTTCACGGTAATCCTTATCTCCCTGTATGTGGGATTCTACTATAACGTCATCATCGCCTGGGCTCTGTTCTACCTGTTCTCATCGTTCACCAGTGAACTACCCTGGATCCACTGCAACAACACCTGGAATAGTCCCAACTGCTCTGACCTCAACGATACTCTGCTCAACGACACGCATAAGGCAACGCCGGCGCTCGAGTACTTTGAGTACGGCCAGCACAAACACAAGCTGTCATTACAAAAGCATTTCAGAAATACAGACTTAATACAACCATTACTGTTCAGTCAGTAAGAACAATCTTCATCTACACTGTAAAAAAATAATTATGTAATTTTAACAGAATAATTCTGGTAAAAACAGTAAAAATGCAAACATATTTACAGAACAACCTTTACATTTTACAATTTAAAACTTTAATTTACACAAAAACATTACATTTTAAAAATCCAAACAACAGTAAATCCAACAGCCCGAATTAGGAAAGTCCACAAAATCAGTTTTTTACCTTTATAATATACTGACATCCACCATAATAACACGGGTGTTAAAGAAAAAGACATGATGAATCAAAGTTCTTCACAAGTGACTATAGAGGGTATGCGCATGACGTCACCGTCGGCCGGAGTGAATGCGGTCACGCCCACAAGTGGCAAAAAGACTGAGCGGCAGCACTTGTTTTCAGCGTGAATGCCGTGAAAAACACACAAAACACATCTAAAACGGGAAAGAGCTTTGCGATTGACTGTACAACTAGATTTGACCAGAAATCTGAGGTACTGTATATTTTTACAGACTGCAAAAAGCTACAAAACAGACAAAATTCTGCATAATTGGATGTTTTTAAATAAACATTGACCAAAAACTATACGGGGACGATATGATGATATACAGTATAACATTAATGTAAGTGATCACTCGGATTTAGACCTATCTATATTGTATTTATATAAAACGTTTACAGGCAAATTTTCTTAATTTATTTCCCCGGCGTCGAAATCAGGCACATATAAATGTCAGGAAACACGATTCCTGGCTGCATGTCAATATCCATGGATCACTGGATCTTTGATAAGTTGTATGGAACACTATATCGAGCCCAAATTTTAGTTTAAACTGATAATAGTTTGTTTTACTCGCGTTTTCGCAGTTTCCCCTATTAACTCCAGCCACGCAGCAGCTCTTTTGCCACTCAGTCCGGCTGAGGGGGGCGTGTTCCGGCGGGGAAGTGACGTTAATGCATTCCCTCTATAGCTGAGGTACAGTGAATACTAATATATAGAACAGGCACAGTGTCATACACACACAACACAAAACAACATCATGGTAACATACATGACACTAAATAATGTAATAAACATTTAATAAACATTCAATAAACATTAAACATTCCGTCCTTCGGATGAGACGTTAAACCGAGGTCCTTCGAAAAAGAGTAGGGGTGTAACCCCGGCATCCTGGCCAAATTTGCCCCTTGGCCTCTGTCCATCATGGCCTCCTAATCATCCCTATATACTAATTGGCTTCATCACTCTGTCTCCTCTCCACCAATAAGCTGGTGTGTGGTGGGCGTTCTAGCGCAATATGGCTGCCGTCGCATCATCCAGGTGGATGCTGCACATTGGTGGTGGTTGAGGAGATTCCCCCCTACCATATGTGAAGCGCTTTGAGGTCCCAGAAAAAGCGCTATATAAATGTAACGAATTATTATTATTATTATTATTATTATTATTATTATTATTTAACAACATAAGATGTAACATAAAACCCGAATGTACATGAATGATAATAAAAATTAAGAAGAAACATAATTATTAAAATGAAAACCTATCAAATTTGATTCTAGGAATGTCAGTATACAGCTTTCACTGTAAATGAATGTTCTTTTTTTACTTCAAAACACTTTTTGGAACTTACTGTTAACCAATTAACAGATTTCTACTGTAGCATTTTTACAGTCTTTTATAGTTAAAATTACAATCAGTATTTGTTTGCTCTGGTGTCTCTTGCACATCCAGGCGAGGCGTGCTGCACCTTCATGAGAGTACTGGGATAGATGACCTGGGTTTGCCCCGCTGGCAGCTCACTGCCTGCCTGGCCGTGGTCATTGTGGTCCTCTACTTCAGTCTGTGGAAGGGAGTCAAGACATCAGGAAAGGTTCGAGCTCTTACACAAACTCTAATATATCTGCGGTCTTGCCAAACTGATGTTTAGCTGGTGTAGCTGGTGCCCTCTAAAACAAACCTGCCCAAACAGACTGACCAGACTTGGAAACAAGGTAACCAGAAAATTCCACTTTAAGCACTTACCACAAACAGTGTAGCAAAAATTGGTATAAGTATTCTTTACTTAGTATAAGGAGATTAGACAATGGAGATCATCAGTGCCATGAGGCCAAAACAAATGAGCTGTTTTTATAAGATGTTTAAGATGTAAAAAATGTTTTTCACCCTGTTAAATACTAGTTCTGTCGTGAAACTTGCAGGCTGGCGTAAGCTGACAGGTCCTTAACTCAATCCGCTTGCAATCACATCACTCGACATAGGGCACAGCTGATTGTTTCCCGCTGTATCAGTAGCCAGTGAGCTCGCATGCGCAACCTTCAAATACTGGTCAGCATTTTCGGTTAGCAGTTACTTTCAGAAACCCTCCACCTTCCCCAGCTCCACCTGTATAGTCTGCTGCGGGTAATTCATGTATGCTATTATGTACAGCAGCAGCATGTCTTACTTGCTCACAGCAGTGTGTTGTCTATGGAAAGTGTCCAAATTATGGGGTGTTTTTTTGTAATGAGGGCAAATCTTGCTGAAATGTTCTGCACAAAATGTGTGACACAATTAACTGCTTTTTTGTTAAATAAAAGTTCTTAAAATGAATCATTTACAATTTTTTATGAATATGAGACTTCTGAGGTGGGACAGATTAAAAGTACAACTTATTTTCATGCATTATTGTTATGTTAGATAATCATTTAAAAATGTTACTAATAGTTCTCATCACAAAAGAAACAAAAACAAAAACAAATCAATTTTTCTGATCAATTAGGCATGCTTACAAATGACGTATCACAAACACTACTCATGATTTCTTCAAAAATCTGGTTTGCAACTGTCATGCAACTTATCTGTTTTCAGAAAATGAGTGAATAATACTGTTGTTTGGTAGTTTAGGCATCATGTAAATACGATGCATTGATGTGATACGTGACATTCATGATATATGTGTGCAGGTGGTGTGGATCACAGCCACAATGCCATATGTTGTCCTCACTGTCCTGCTCCTGCGTGGAGTCACACTGCCTGGAGCCATGGATGGCATTAAAGCTTACCTGAGTGTGGACTTCCTGCGGTTGTGTGATGCTCAGGTATACACATACACAAGTGTACATACACTACTGTAAATTGATCAAAAGTGACAAAGATATTTATAATGTTACAAACAATTTTTGATTCAAATAAATGCTATTCTTTTGAACGTCCTATTCATGAAAGAATCCTGAAAAATAAAATGTACCATGGTTTCCACAAAAATATGAAGCAGCACAACTGTTTTTAACATTGATACTAATAAGAAACGTGTCTTGAGCAGCAAATCAGCAAACTATAATGATATCTGAAGGATCATGAAACTGAAGAAATTATGCTAAATGTTCAGCTTTACATCACAGGAATAAATTACATTTTAAAATATATTACAATGGAAAACAGTTATTTTAAATTGTAATAATATTTCCCAATATTGCTGTTTTTACTGTATTTTTGATCAAATAAATGCAGCCTTGGTGAGCAGAAGAGACTTCTTTCAAAAACATAACAAAAAACAACCCTAAGCTTTTCAATGGTAGTGCATCTCTCAATTAATATCATAGACTGCATATAAAGCTAATCATAGTATTTGTATAAAATGGCTAACCCATAATACTAAAATAAAATACTTATTTTGGAATAAAACAATTATTACAATAAATTGACATATAGATAATTTTGTCAGATGTACTGTAAACTCTTAAAAAAATAAGGGGTAACACTTTACTTAAAGCCTTTATGTACAATGGATTATAAACATATTCATAATGTATGTTACAATGCAATATATATTTTTATAAATAATTATAACCAAAGTTAAAATGCATTTTTATATTTGCAGACTTCTTGTTACATCTGAATTTTTTTGTTTGTTTGTCATGTGTTTTATCATACTTTCTAAAGGCCTAACATAGCCTAAGTATTATAATATATTATAAGTGTGGTTCATGAGATCATAAAATGCTTTATAGGGTGAATTAAAAAGCATTATTCATTAAAAAATACTTTTATAATTCATTATATATAAAGGCTAAGGAAAGAGTTTTGCCAATGAAGTTTCTTTATTGGCATCCTTGGTTTCATGAAGAACATCCATGGAATCTTTACAATAAGCAAAAGGTTCTTTATAGTGGATAAAAGGTTCTTTGGATTTTAAAAATGTTCTTCACACTTAAAAAACAAAAAGGTTATTTTAAGAACTGCTCACTTAAAGGTTCTTTAGGGAACCAAAAATGGTAAAAAAAAAAAAAAAACCTAAGACCTACGTAACGTCTCCATTAAATGCGCATGCATATAATTGCATCAAAGAGCGATTCTTTATTGCTCTTTGAAAAGCAGTGGCATTTATACATAATAGTTTTGATCAGTCAATAGCACATACTCAGATTCAAGTGTGTGTGTGTGTTTACGAATCAATTTCTTGAATGCCTCATAAGAATCGCTCACGTCATCGTCATCGGCAGGTGAAGTTACTATTAACCTTAAGTAAGTTTTTCCACGATCCACGATTCTTTCTCGGAGGACCACTTGGCAAAGAGACCTCAAAGCGGCAATTTCAGAATTAGATTAGACACATGTGTGCAGCAGCAATTTGCAAAATTACCCTGTATTCACAAGTGTCTTTCATCTTTCTGCTGAATGAGTTTCCTGCAATTATCTCTAATGATAGCTGTTGTGCGGGGCCTTTTGTGCGGCCGGCCGGGGCCGTTTTGTGTCGCAGGTCTGGATCGAGGCAGCCACGCAGATCTGTTTTTCTCTGGGAGTGGGGTTTGGTGTGCTAATCGCCTTCTCCAGCTACAACAAATTCAGCAACAACTGTTATAGGTGAGCAAAGTCGAGTCATATACTGGAGCAATAACGCAAACAGACACAGCGGGATTCATGAGCGACACACACACACACAATTGCATTTTCTCACACTTTGAATTGCTGAATTAAAGCCCCTTTGATGCTTTTTAGCACAGAGGCTTTTTGTATGTTCATCTTGACATCAACTGTTTCATCAATATCAGGCTGAACAGAATAAAGCCGCCGAAGTTTGTTTGTGTTACAGAGACGCCATCATAACCAGCTCCATAAACTCTCTGACCAGCTTCTTCTCTGGGTTTGTCATATTCTCCTTCTTGGGTTACATGTCACAGAAGCACAACGTCGCTCTAGATAAAGTCGCCACAGATGGTGAGTGAGTGTGTTTTTGTATTTTGCACTTTTAGAAAAAAAGAAAAAAGATACAAAAGGTGTCACTAGTGCAGTACCCATTCAAAAAATACTAATATGTAGGCCTAGGCTATATTTAATTACTAATATGTACATTTAGGATACTAATACGTACACTTTAGGGTTAAATGTGTACCTATTGAAAGGGAAGGCTACCGCCTCAGCTTTTGTAGGCAAACCTTTTTTTCTGAGAGTGCCATGTGATTGCTTACAATGACTTTAATTTATTGTTACCGCAGCATTTATTAATGTTCATTTCTACATGTAGCACATTTTTAACACTTCAAGTTGTATAAATTAACATTTACATTTACATCTATTCATTTCGCAGATGCTTTTATCCAAAGCGACTTACAAATTAGATTATTACATGAAGAATACATAAATAATTTACATTTATCAATATATTATGAACAATAGTATAGTTATAGTTCATGATAACTTATGTTAACAAATCAGTAATCTTACTTTAAAGTGTTACCGTTACATTTTGCTGAACAACATGATGCCTATTTTCTTCGCAAAATCAAGTTTACATCCTTTCCGTAATACTTAAACAGAATATCCTAAAACGTTAAATTACTGTAATGCAATATACACTCACCTAAAGATTTATTAGGAACATCAGCGTGGCATGGTTGTTAGTGCCAGATGGGCCGGTCTGAGTATTTCACAATCTGCTCAGTTACTGGGATTTTCACGCACAACCATTTCTAGGGTTTACAAAGAATCGTGTGAAAAGGGAAAAACATCCAGTATGCGGCAGTCCTGAGGGCGAAAATGCCTTGTTGATGCTAGAGGTCAGAGGAGAATGGGCTGACTGATTCAAGCTGATAGAAGAGCAACTTTGACTGAAATAACCACTCGTTACAACCGAGGTATGCAAAGCATTTGTGAAGCCACAACACGCACAACCTTGAGGCGGATGGGCTACAACAGCAGAAGACCCCACCGGGTACCACTCATCTCCACTACAAATAGGAAAAAGAGGCTACAATTTGCAAGAGCTCACCAAAATTGGACAGTTGAAGACTGGAAGAATGTTGCCTGGTCTGATGAGTCTCGATTTCTGTTGAGACATTCAGATGGTAGAGTCAGAATTTGGCGTAAACAGAATGAGAACATGGATCCATCATGCCTTGTTACCACTCTGCAGACTGGTGGTGGTGTAATGGTGTGGGGGATGTTTTCTTGGCACACTTTAGGCCCCTTAGTGCCAATTGGGCATCGTTTAAATGCCACGGCCTACCTGAGCATTGTTTCTGACCATGTCCATCCCTTTATGGCCACCATGAAACCATCCTCTGATGGCTACTTCCAGCAGGATAATGCACCATGTCACAAAGCTTGAATCATTTCAAATTGGTTTCTTGAACATGACAATGAGTTCACTGTACTAAAATGACCCCCACAGTCACCAGATTTCAACCCAATAGAGCATCTTTGGGATGTGGTGGAACGGGAGCTTCGTGCCCTGGATGTGCATCCCACAAATCTCCATCAACTGCAAGATGCTATCCTATCAATATGGGCCAACATTTCTAAAGAATGCTTTCAGCATCTTGTTGAATCAATGCCACGTAGAATTCAGGCAGTTCTGAAGGCGAATGGGGGTCAAACATAGTATTAGTATGGTGTTCCTAATAATCCTTTAGGTGAGTATATATATATATATATATATATATATATATATATTTCTTATTAGTGTCATACATAATATAAATAATATACTGTAGCATATTAAAAATGTAATTTAAACTATTTAGGTAATAATACTATTATTAACAGTTTTATTAATGTTTCATAGATATTAGATATGCTCAATGCTTCATTTCCTCTGTGAAATAAACACATGGCACTGAATTCCTGATTGATCTCTTTTAAAGCTTAAGTGTCAGAGTAACTGGAGCCGGTGTTCATTGTGTCATACTCTTCCTAAACACCAGCGTCTGGAGACAGAGAATGATTTCTCTGAGAGCAAAATCGATGTGTGCAATGCAGAATGTCAGTGGAATCCAAACATATCGATTTGTCTGATTCTCAGCAACATTTCTGTTGGTCTGATTCATATTTTCTGGAACAAATGTAAAACTAATGTATGTTTTCTTATGAACCTTAAAACATTTTGATCACAGACTTCTGCCTAAGTGCTACAATATTTTTTTCTGATAAATATTGACTCAAAAGTTTGGGGTCAGTCAAATTTGAATGTTTTTGAAAGAAAAAAGAAAACAGTATTGTATTTTCAGTATACGATATATATATAGTATATATAACAGTATTTTTATATATTTTAAAATGTAATGTATTCTTGTGATCAAAGCTGTATTTTCAGCATAATTACTCCAGTCTTCAGTGTCACATGATCCTTCAGAAATCATTCTAATATGCGGATTTGCTGCTCAAGAACCATTTATTATTAATATCAATGTTGAAAACAGTTGTGCTGCTTGTTGGAAATGTTGGAAACTGTGTTACATGTTATTTTTCAGGATTCTTTGATGAACATATTTAAAATAGAAATATTTTATAACAACATAAATGTCTTTACTGTCGCTTTTGATCAATTTAATGCATCTTTGCTGAATGTATTTTGATGTATGATATAATTCAGATAGTGAAGGAAAATCATAGAAGTGTTTAAAGAACACTTCTTTTTTACTGTTTGTGTTATTTCATCATTTTACTATTATTCTAACATGTAGAAAATGGTAAAAAAAAAAATTAAAAAAAATAAAGAACGAGTAGATGCATATATTTGTACTGTTAGTGTAAATATATAAAAAAAAAATTTGGTGATTCCATTCAGTTTTTTTATAAAAACATAATGCAACATCTTCAGTGTAAAATCATTTTACAGTGTGTTGGTGTACTCTGCATTGATATGATTGTGGTATTCTATTAAATTATAGACTAATACAGTAACTTTAGAGCTGCTCTCTGCAGTTTTTAATGCAGTGTATGTAAAGGTATTGAATCTTTGCTTTTTGCTTCTCTCCAGGTCCTGGTCTGGTGTTCATTATTTACCCAGAAGCCATTGCTACACTACCAGGTTCATCAGTGTGGGCTGTAATCTTCTTCATCATGCTGCTCACTTTAGGAATCGACAGTGCTGTGAGTCGATGTGATAGACTTGTTCTGTCCATCTTACCTGCTCAATCTGGAACAAAACTCCAGGTTGCATGTATTTACTGTATCAGTACAGTACAGTGTTACTTAATGCTATAAATTATGTGATGAATGGACGCTAATAAACACAATGTTCTGTCCTCATAGCCTGGTAAACTCTGTTTTTCAGATGGGAGGGATGGAGTCGGTGATCACGGGACTCATCGACGAATTCAAATGCCTGCACAAACATCGAGAGCTCTTCACGCTCTTCATCGTAGTTTCCACGTTCCTCATCTCTCTCATCTGTGTCACAAACGTATGTGAGAGGCAAACAGTCCTTTAATGAGACCGCTCTCATCTAATGATCTTTTCATCTGATTACGAAGAGTCTCTCAAAGACTTATGTGTCGAATCTCTCTGTTCATCGTGATCATGTTGTTCTCTTTGGTTTGGTCTCATCTCACTTCTTTCTCCAGGGTGGCATCTATGTGTTTACCCTGTTGGACCACTTTGCCGCCGGGACATCGATTCTGTTTGGAGTGTTGATTGAGGCCATCGGCATCGCCTGGTTCTACGGTGAGGCTGATTGCTCTTCTTACATGTCCAGTGAAGCTGATGTGGCATTAGGGCTCTGATGGGCTTTCAGACGGTTGTGCTCCGGGGCCGCTCGCGCTCATTAGGCTCCCAGGGGTCCTGATATGTGGCTTATGGACTCATATATGTCTGGAATGCGGAATGGTTTACTCTTCCTCGCAAGGATTTGAAAAAACACTTATGAATTTGCCACTCAATTTTAACTTTATATTGATCTACTTGTAATCAAGGAAACATTTTCATTTAGTTTAACAGGATGTACTAAAATAACAAAACTAAAACTGAGAGAAATGTATATATATATATATATATATATATATATATAAAGAAAAGAGAAAACAGAAAATTGCTAAAACTTGAACTAAAATGAAAATGGGAAATATAAAAACAAAAACTAATTCATAATAATAATAAAAACTATAATAGCATCTCAATGATATAAAAATAACACTGACTATACTGGCACTAAAGAGATTTGGGTTTTACTGAAAGTCTTTTAAAGAGCTACAAGAAAACCATCTGAATGATGGTCTTCTGGGCAAATGAAGATAAATTATGATTATTTACCAGTAACCACAAAAGTAATATTAGAAGTTAGTCAGAAATTATTATTATTATTATATAACCATGTGCACATGGCAGGTTCTATTAGCAGTGGCATATTGTGAATACAATGTTGTTGTTTTTTAACAATCTGAACGATGGTCCACTAGATTAATACTAATAATAATAAAAGATCATTCTGTACATTTCAACAAAGTAATATCACAAGTTAGTCCAACACAATCTCATGGCAAGGCATAACTATTTAAAATTTTGGCGAATCATGACTAAACTGTATGAATTCGTATGAATCTCATTTGTACGTTTTAAGACGATCCGACCGCAGTGACGGTTATGTTCAGGGGTGGACCTTCATATTTTTTTCCCAAAAAAATCATATGTATTCGTACAATACACACAGTGTACAAATTGATACGAAATCGCCACCATGTAAACAGATATGTTTTCCCATGACATCTGGTTGGTTAGCCAGAGTGGATATTTTCACTTTTGGTGCAAAATAGACTAGAGGCTTTTGCATCTGGATTGCACATTGGATTGCTCAAGAATTTTTATATTAGAATTTAGCCGTTATTTATCCCTTAATCAAAGATTTACGACTCACAACTATATACTGTAACATTTGATTAACTGTGCTAAGGGTGGACATAGACTATTGTGGTTACATAATACGATTGTATCCTGAAAGCTACAGTTAGAAATTATTTTCAAATACTCAATCCCTAAACGTTTCACGCAT
Organism: Tiaroga cobitis; assembly: GCA_030578255.1. Taxonomy (NCBI): domain Eukaryota; kingdom Metazoa; phylum Chordata; class Actinopteri; order Cypriniformes; family Leuciscidae; genus Tiaroga; species Tiaroga cobitis. Next base: position 11,792,670 of record CM060606.1, read on the forward strand.
TGACTTTGTCCTCGAAAAGCCATTTCTTTGCTTTTGGCAAACTGGCATGTGGTTGGAGGAATGTGAACTTTGCAAACATACCTAAGGCAACAAACGATTCTTGGAGACCTGAACTTCAGCGTGACACCATAAGCTCCGGACTGAGAGATCAGCATCAGAGAGCAATGTTTGAACCTCTGGATCTTGAGGTAGCAGGTCACAGGCTGATGCTGTCAGTCAGGCCAAGACCAACCAGCCTGAGGCTTCAGTGGCCTTTTTGGAAGTTCCGTTTGCTGTCGAACACCTGTGCGTTTGGCCCTCTGCTCGTGACACAGCTCTGCTCTCGATGTCTGCTGCATTTAGACATCAAGCCTTGATCAAAGCCCTGCGGCCAACCAGACTCACAAAGCAAGAGATCTACATGGAAGCCACTATGAAGTTTGCTTCCGATCAGTTCACAGTGCACAACTCGAAGTGATATCATTTCATGTGGAGCATGGCTTGATGGTGTCACTCAATATTGGCATTTACATATATTAAAATACGTTTTTAAGTCAAGTACGCCTATGACGTATAGTAGATAGAGGGGGCAGTTTTCATACTTATAATGTTTTCCTTCATGACTCACTGGCTACTAGAAATCTACATGCCATGTTTGGCATACAATGATAAATATGTATATGTTCCAAATGTACGCTACCATTCAAAATGTTGGGGTCATTAAGATTGTTTTAAAATAAATTAATATGTTTATTCGGCAAGGATGCATTAAGTTGATTACCCGTGACAGTAAAGACATTCTATTTTAAATAATTGCTGTTCTTTTGAACTTTCTGTTTATCAAAGGATTCTAAAAAATAAAAAAGTATAACGGTTTCCACAAAAATATGAAGCTGTTTTAAACATTGACGATAATAAGAAATGTTTCTCGAACAGCAAATGAGCACTTAAATAATGATTTCTGAAGGATCATGTGACACTGAAGACTTTAGTAATGATGCTGAAAATTCAGCTTTGCATGACAGGAATAACATCATTTTAAAATATATTACAATAGCAAACAGTTATTTTAAATTGTGATAATATTTCACAGAATTACTGTTTTTACTGTATTTTTGATCAAATAAATCCAACCTTGGTGAGCAGAAGAGACTTGAAAAATAAAAAAAATGAAAAAATCTTTTGCGCGGTCTTGTGTCATTGATCAGAGATTAATGTATCACTGATCTTTCCTTCAGAGAAAGGAAACATCAGAGTTCACAATTTGCCAGTGATACAATTGATTGTCACAGTGGTTGGAGACAATCACCTGTTTGCCTCTGTTCCTTTGTTCTCCTTATGGCCTCCCGCCATAATCAGTTACCATGGATATTAAATTAACCATCACAGCTGTTCATCATTGAGTTCATCACCATGTTCCTCGCCTCACCTCATTCTTGTTTCCGGTATTGTTTGTGCATGACACACTGTTTCGAGTTGTTGGCTTATGTTTAATAAAGACTGTCGTTATTGTACCTTCTTCTTCATCCGTGGACTTAAACCATTACAACTGTATGCGTGTTTATAGTCTAGTGCCTTTTAAATATTTAAAATCGGTTAAACCTTTTTTTAAATATATGCAACTGATATGTAAAAGAAGAGACGTCTTTAAATATATATTTTAAAGAGTCGGATTCTTAATTCAGTTATACAATTTTCAATTTTTACTTTTTGTAGCTGACCTCACAGCCATGACAATATCTCGGATCTGTTTGGTAGGAGCTGCAGTATCAGTGACATTCATGTTCATATTTAACCAACAACCTTATTAGATTTTAGTTTGGATTCAAAGGTATCAACAGTTTGGAGAGGAGGAGATAAATATTTGACATGGGATAAAGGATAAACTAAACTAAATAATTTGAGCTTCACCTTCTGGACATTTACCAGCATGTGTGTTTTTAGGTGTGGATCGCTTCAGTGATGATATCGAGGAGATGATAGGACAGAGACCTGGCCTCTACTGGAGACTGTGCTGGAAGTTTGTTAGCCCGTGTTTCCTCTTGGTACGTTAACAATCATGATTCCTCTGTTAATAACGTAACAATGCAAATAATTCCATGCCATTTGTCTCATGAAAACTCCTTGATTTAGCATTAAATGGTACTTGTTTTCTCTTCCCTTCATTCAGTTCATGGTTGTTATCAGCTTTGCGACGTTCAACCCTCCCAAGTACGGTTCCTATTATTTCCCCACATGGGCTACGATGGTGGGTTGGTGTCTGTCCATATCGTCTATGATCATGGTGCCTCTCTACGCCATTTATAAGTTCTGTTCTCTGCCGGGAAGCTTTTGTGACGTAAGTATTCCATACGGTGAATATGCAAAAAAAACTTTACCGAAATGAATTACGTCAAGTCAGATTTATTTTTATAGCAGGTTATAAAATGCAGATAGTTTCAAAGCAGCTTCAAGTAAAATAATTAAATCAATAATGCAAACTTCATCAATTATGAAACGACTTCAATTTCAGCTGTAAAGCAGCTCTTCTGAAGACAAGAATAGTCATCATTCAGCTCAATTCAGTTCAATTAACATTGTTGATGTTACAAAGTTAGTGTCATTATCAATTCAGCTCAATTCATTTAAAAAATTTTGTTCTCGTCCAATACGACAATTCACCATGACATCACAACAGTAATAGACGTTCTTCCGGGTGGCAAAAGCCGAAGCGTTCCTATGGCAACGCTAGTAAATTGCTTGGAAGGGAGACCCACCGTCGACTGTAAAAATGTAATAAAAAAAAAAATGTAATTAAACATAATGCGTTTTTTTATCATAATAACAACTGTGTTTAACGATAAGTAAAAAATATAATAAATATGTAATAGAGTAGGCCTACACATAATTAGCTAAATACTCTCTAGCTCTTTTTTCTAGCCAAAATAACATGCTATAGCCTATCATGGTCATTAAATGGCTTTCCTGAGGTAAATGTTATGTGACATAATTGTTCTCCAGCTGTTATATTAACCTGTTTGCGCGGTTGAAAAACACTGATTGGTCGATATTATGTGTGAGGAATATACATTTCGGTAAGTTGCGTGAGAAAATGGATGTGTGGCGTGAGAGCGTGTGAAAAGTGAGTCTCACGGTCAATGCGGGAGAGTGGGCAGCCCTCTTTTACTGCAGGCAGTGACTGGCAATGAGTCTGATCTTCAAATGAGACAAGTTTACTGATATTAGTCTCGAATTTCCCCGGCTGAAGATAAATGCTCTGCTATGATTTTGTAGATGGACCGTTTTGAGAATACACAAAGCAGAGTTGAAGGGCAAGCAGGGTTGGCAGCAGAAATGTAAACGTTGGATGAATCATATAATTTAGGGCATCATTAAGATTTCCTACTTTTGACGACACAACGTCCACTCGCTATAACCTCCCCACCCAAAAGAAATCGATACAACCCCTACACCTTTTGCTGTATATCTGGCAGCGCAACCCCAAACACAAGACGTTTTCATCATTGTTTCAACTTTGATCAACAACAGTGTGTTTAACTATCTAACTGTTACAGTAGCCGGCTGGATCTCTTCAGTTGGTCAGTAGAAGCCGCTCGCTTTCTGCCGCCCGGAAGTATCTTGGTGCCTATTGTTTACAAACATTCTGAAATGCCGTAAAGAGAGTATGCACATGATGTCACAGTAATTAAACCCTGGCAGCATTAAAAGACTGGCAGCATTAGTGTTTTAGATTGAATGCAGCGAATGTGTGACCGGAGAAATAGGATCTAAACCAAGTGAGAGGGACACCAGTAATACCAATAGACATTAAATGACTTAGATCAAACAAGATAACTATAGTTAAGAGAACAGAATCAGTCGCCGTCAACAGATCATTGGTAACTTTTACCATGGCAGTCTCTGGACTACAGTATGTAATGGATGGAAAATGAAAGTGTTTAAACAGATTTTTCAAGATTGATTGTACAAATAGATTAATCAAGCTATCTTTTTACAGACTGCCGGAAGCTACAGAAAAGAGAAGCAAATAGATCACAGGCAATTCGCAGAAACAACTAGAAACGTGTCACAGAAATGTGTAATTACAGTTTAAATCATAAAATCAATGGGAAAATCAGGGGTAGAATCATACCCTAGGTAATATTTTATATTAATATTGTATTGTAATCAAATATTTACCATCTTATATTCTTACATCCATTTTGATGAACCTTGCGTTTTACAAAGGGGGATGGTTGGATAATCTTAGACAAAACCAGTTTTCCTTGCAAAGCAACTCATTGTTTGCCTTATGGTAATGCTATACAGATAACTTTAAAAGTTTCTACAAAGTATTTTGAAATGTCCAGAATATCCAGTGATGTCCTCGTCACTTTAATTTTCGCCATAAAACCCAGCTGTCTTGAAGTAAGGCTTAGTGTGAAGTAAAGTAAGACTTCTCAATACACCGTTTACAGAAAGCATCTGTCTATAATGCCTTAGTGCTTTAACAAGTTAAATGGCTGGGCGATATGTAGCCTAACAATGATATAAGTGATCATCTGGATGTATAGTGTTGTTTAGCAGAAAAAGCGTTCACAGGCTTTGCTTTATATTTCCCCGGCAACGATAAATGTCATGAAACCCGATTCCCGGCCACATGTCAGTGTCAATGGACCACTGGTTCTTTGGTAAGTTGTAAGGGTCACTGTCGAGTGTAACTGTCTTCAATTTAAGCAGATACTTGTTTGTTTTACTCCCGTTTAAGCAGTTTACCAGCCATGTTGCAGGATGTTTTGCCACTCAGACTGGCTGAGGGGGCGTGGCCCGGCAGAGAAAGTGACATCAATGCATACCATCTATGGTGTCAGAGAAGCTAAATCGATAATATTACTCAACAATCATTGTCTTTTTTAAACCAACTAAATTCTACTACTAATTGAACCACTTCTAAAGATTCATCATGCAAAAATGATAATGCAGTATTGTTGATATTAACATCCTTGCATTCATCTTGTTGTTTCCATGAATCGGTGCAAATGTGTTGCTCTATCATCTCGACAGAAACTGGCGTATGCCATCACTCCAGAGACTGAACATCACTTGGTGGAGCGTGGGGAGGTCCGGCAGTTCACGGTGAGATCTTATTTTCAGGATCACGGGTTGAAAAAAATCAGACAGCTGTTTCATGTGTACTTGGAAGATTACATAAATTTTATGGGTGAACTTTCAATTATGCTAAACATGACATTTTACAGCACCGTTATCACAGATACAGTACATGACTTTTAGGGCAGTCCGATCCTCAGTGCAGATATGCTGTGATTGTTCTAGCCTCACTTATATTCCACCATAAGAGTAGAACTCTTCAGTAATGCATCTGTAAACATTTGATCTTTGTGTCTTTTTTCACACTCTTAAAAGCATAGATTCTACAGTAAATAGAACATTAAAGGGTTCTTTCAGGCGCTTCATTTGTAGAACCTTTTAAGGGGTTCGCGTCATGAGATTTTATGGATTTAGTTGTAATTAATTAATTAAGTTTCAATTCACCTTAAGTTTTAATTACATTTTATGAATTAAACAGCCCGTAAACATACTTATAGTTTATACTGACAACGGTATAGTTTTCAGTAACTTTCCCTTTGTAACTCATTTTCAGGCCCCCAAAACGCTTTTGAAAATAGGGACCAAAAACCAAAGCCATGAATGACCAAAACACATACAAAGTTTTTAGTTTTTAGTTGAAAACGGTGTCATCTAAAAGGTCCCTTAGAGTGCATAATATCTGTAAAGCAACTTCAAAACGACGCATGTTGTGAAAAGCTCTATATGAACATGAATTGTTTCTTACAGCTTCAACACTGGCTGGTGGTTTAAGCGGCGCTCTACATGGAGGTTACGAAGGCACCGGAGGACTCGGCTTGACAAGAGCCATGCGTGTCAGTGCCAACAGAAGCGTATTACTAGTTGTTTCTTTCTCGCATAATCGGATGTGGCTGTTTCGTGACTTCGATCACAATGTGGTTGACATTCTGTCAGTATCAAGTTTTACTCTTCACTATACGATGACTGTTATGATATCTGATGTTGTCCCCACTGAATTATATTGTTAATTTATTTCTTCTTTTTTGTGATCAGAGTACAACTGAGCCTTATTGATAATTGTGATTGAAGTGTCAACAACTGTGCAAAATACATCTTTAGCAACACTTAAATTTAGAAAAGTGTAAATAGTGCTATTGAAAAAATAAATCTATCCTCTTTGTGTCTAAGAAATGCAAATGCATTTATGTTCAGGTTGATCACAAGTTTCATGCTTGCTTACAGTATCAATCAGATGCACATCTGATGCATATGACGTCCCAGAGAAGAGCTCTCTTCACAGAAGACTTTAGATTGCATTGGTCACTGAATCTGTTTATGGGGCGCCAACAATTGCTCTATGTTTGCAGAACTGCAGAAAAAATAATCTGCATGCAACAACATGCTATGTGTCAATCAACGATTCCTTTTGTGGGCTATTTGCATACACATATTTGCAATTACTCAATGCTGTGGGAATCTTCCAAACGACAAAACATTTATGGGATTTCTGTCTCAGTGAATGTTGTCATCCACAACTATACTACTGGAGATTTATTTACATGAAAGTTTATTACGAATATAGTCTTTACATTTTATGATTTCAGTGCCTGCTGAAATTTGTCAACTACTGAAATGTTAATAAAGTGTTTATGTAAAAAAAAAAGGAAAAAAAAGGAAAAGGGATTTGATTGTTTCTCAACGCAAACACTTACCTTCATTGGAGTCAATATTTGTGGAAGAGAAAGTCCAGATTTCATGCTGTGGAGATACTGTATCACAAAATAGGCAATGATATGGAAAAAAAAACAGTGTCAAGTTTCTACTGAAACAAATTCAGTTTAGGACATTTTATTCTACTCTATACAGAGCTAAAGCTAAGTTTATTTGAAAAAAAATTCTGTTACTACTTGTTTCAGAACATTCAAAAGTACCGTTCCCATAACGTTTGCAAAATTATCAAATGGAATGTTCCCCTAATGTTCGCATAAGTCAAATCAAGTCATCATTTATATAGCACTTTTAACAATGGATTGTTCCAAAGCAGCTTTACAGAGATAAACATATAATTTAAGGTAACAGAGATTGTTTTGGCTTTATAGCGGTTCTTGAATAATGTTATTTCCAGCTAAAGTTAGTTTTGATTGTTTCACCTCCAATGAAATGATCATTTGTTATTAAATTAGGGGCCACTAAGACGAGGCCGTTCTCTCTAAACAGACTTTAAACGCGAACCTGTGATTAACACTGACGGCGTTCACATGCGTTCAGATGCGCATTAAGAATTGATTCTATAGTTATGTACTTTTGAAAATATGTGCGCAGGTTTGCAATTCCATACAACCCATGCCTAAACAAACTACTTGTCTTGCCAATAAATTTTGATACAGAATTTTGTTTTATTTTATCACTTCGGGGTACGCGAGCCGGATTTTCAACAACGCTTTATCTGTAGAGTGGGAAAGGGATCCTCCATAGGGAGAAGATAGTTGACACTTCAGCACTGCATTGTCATCGGGTCCAGGGAAAGCTCCCTCGTCAGATCTGGACACCTCGGGATAAACAAAGACACTAATATTAGCGTAGATGCCATTCTTCTTATGATGTAACGAGTACATCAAGATTTAAGGGAAGTGTTCCTAGTTCCGGCTGACCTAATCTATGCAGCCTAACATTGAATTATAGAAATCTATAGTGTATTATGTGTATGCTAGGTCAAAGAGATGTGTTTTTAGTCTAGCTTTGAACTGAGTGTGTCTGCTTCCCGGACAATGGTAGGAAGACTGTTCCAAAGTTTTGGTGCTAAATAGGAAAAGGATCTACCGCCAGCAGTCGATTTAGATATTCTTTTCTTTCGGAATTTTGAGATCGCAATAGACGTGAAGGACTATAATGCGTTTAGAGCTCGCTCGAGTACTGCGGAGCTAAACCATTTAGTGCTTTCTAAGTAATCAACAATATTTTTTTAAAATATACGAAGTTTAATAGGCAGCCAATGCAGTGTTGACAGATTTCATTCTACCTCTAGCTATTCACGAAGATGCGTGGGCGAAGCTTCCCGGGGTATCAGAATGGGTGCTGAAGACTATAAAAAGAGGCTATTCGCTACAGTTCGCTCAATGCCCCCGCCGTTGCGCGGCGCGAGCCGAAACGACGGTAAAAAAGACAAAGTATCTCATCTACTTCGAGCCGAGATAGCGAAACTACTGAGCAAAGGGGCTATAGAACCTTTATCTCAGGCTCAAAGCAAAGGGGGTCTTTACAGCAGGTATTTTCTGGTACCGAAAAAAGGCGGGGGTCTCGGACCCATTCTAGATCTGCGACAGCTGAACAAAGCGCTCACGAAGCGCCAGTTCCGAATGATTACAACCAGGAAAGTCCTCGCGCAAGTTCGCCAGGAGGACTGGTTTATGTCAATAGATCTGAAAGACGCCTATTTCCAAGTACAAATAGCGTCACGTCACAGGTGATTCTTGAGATTCGCCTTCGAGGGCCAGGCATACCAATACAAAGTCCTACCGTTCGGCCTGTCCCTGGCACCCCGTACATTTACGAAGTGCATGGCTCTCGCACCCCTGAGACTCCAGGGCATGCAAATTTTTAACTACTTGGACGATTGGCTGATTCTAGCTCGATCACAATCAGAGCTGATAGAACACAGGACCACATTACTCGAGCATCTCGAGAATCTGGGTCTCGCAGTCAATTGGGCGAAAAGTTCGCTGTCTCCCAGCCAGAAAATTTCTTTTCTAGGAACAGTGCTGGACTCGCTATCCATGACAGCGCGTCTGTCACCAGAAAGTGAGCTGGACATTCAGCGTGCCGTGAAATCCTTCTGCCGCGGCTCGATAGTCCAGCTCAAATGGTTTCAGAAAATGCTGGGCCTCATGGCCTCAGCAGCTTCAGTACTCCAGCTGGGTCTGCTTCGCATGCGCCCACTGCAGCTGTGGCTGAAAGCGCCCCGGGCATGGACCGCTGGCCGGTTTCGCCTCTGGGTCGATCTAAAATGCGTTTCAGCTTTGAAACCTTGGAAAGTAACCGACTGGTATCAGTCAGGTGTGAGTCTGGGGACTCCCTTGAGTGTGAAGGTGGTGTCTTTGGGCACCTCCACCTCGGGATGGGGAGCGCTGCTCGAGGGCAGACGGTTCTTTGCTCCTACATATAAACTGTCTGGAAATGATGGCAGTCCACAACGCGCTACGGCACTTCTGTCCCCAGGTTTAGAGTTACCACGTCTTGGTCCGGTCGGACAACATGTCAGCGGTGGCATACATAAATCGCCGGGGCGGCATCAAGTCCGAAACCTTTACAGGCTAACGGAACGCCTCCTGGTCTGGGCTCAGCACAACCTGCTTTCACTGAGAGCGGCGCATGTGCCTGGTCACCTGAATCTGGGACCAGACAGACTGTCTAGAAACAATGTCCCAGCAGGGGAATGGTCGGTGCACCCGCAGACGATCCAACTGCTGTGGGAGACATTTCGCAGAGCGCAGGTGAACATGTTCGCTGCCCACGAGAACGCTCACTGTCCGAAATATTTCTTCAAGAGCAAGGACGCGCTGGCCCACGTCTGGCCCCGCTGTCCCCTCTATGCTTTTCCCCCCGTCTCGCTCCTGCCTCAAGTGCTGGAACGAATCAGGGAAAACGGATGCCCAGTGCTGCTTGTGGCTCCGCTCTGGACAAACCAGACTTGGTTCCCAGTCCTAATGCGGCTGACCAGCACTGCCCCGTGGCCAATACCATTGAGGAAAGACCTCTCTCAGGCCAAGGGCTCGATTTGGCATCCTCGCCCGCAACTATGGTCCCTACATGCATGGGCCATCAACGGGTACCCACTAACCTCCGGGAGGGAGTGTTAAACACGATCACGCAGGCGAGGGCCCCGTCTACTGGACGGCTCTATTCCTCGTAATGGTCTGTGTTCTCTGCCTTGTGTCAAGCTCAGGACTTTTCACCCGTAGACTGCGGGGTCACGGAAGTACTCTCCTTCCTTCAAGAGCTGCTGGATAAGGGCAGGACCCCATCCACGCTCAAAGTGTACGTGGCGGCCATAGCAACGTTTACAAAACCTGTGTCTGGCCAGTCACTGGGGAAAAACGACCTAGTCGTGAGATTCCTCAAGGGAGCTTGGAGGCTGAACCCTCCCAGACCTCCTTCAGTCCCGGTGTGGGACCTTTCTACAGTTTTGGAAGCCATGAAAGGTGCCCCGTTCGAGCCAATCCATTTGTCAGACATGAAGTATCTGTCTTTCAAAACGGTGTTTCTCTTGGCTCTCGCTTCAGTGAAGCGCATAGGGGACTTACGAGCGCTTTCAGTAAGCGCGTCATGTATGGAGTTTGGGCCTAATGACTCAAAAGTCACACTCAAACTAAGGCACGGGTACGTGGCCAAATCCCTCAACACACCGTTCAGGGCCCAGGTTATTTCCCTGTGAGCCCTCTCGGTTCATGATGAGGAGGAGGATGTGAGTCTCCTTTGCCCTGTCAGGGCACTGAGAGCGTATGTTTCCCGCTCGTCTGTCTTCAGACAGACCGAGCAGCTCTTAGTTTTGTTTGGCGGATGCTCCAAGGGACTGGCCGCATCAAAACAGAGCCTATCCAGATGGATAGTCGACGCCATAGCACTGGCTTACCCTTCTAAGGGCCTGCAGTGTCCTTTGGGTGTCAGAGCGCACTCCACGAGAGGCGTGGCCTGGTCGTGGGCGTGGTATAGTGGGGTTACCCTGCAAAATATCTGTATGGCTGCGGGCTGGGCCTTGCCGTCTACATTTATAAGGTTTTATAACCTAGAGGTTCCTAAAACTTCTATCGGTAAAGAATTCAGTGCTCTCTGCCCCGCTGTGCCGGCCCAGATGCTGAGTTTTGCTTGTGCATCGCTCACTGAGCTATATAACAGCTCCATGGGTGTTGAATAACCCGTACTATTACCCAGTTCAGGCTGAACACGTTCACCCTGTCTGCGTGAAACACTGTTACATAACTAGCTCCTGTGGGATGCTATTTCATGGGGAATGATGCTTCTCTTCTCCGACTCTCTGTGAGTCTACGGTGATTATGCACTATATGAGCCCCGGGCTACTGCACTTGGGACTTTGGTGTCGGATCCCAGTACGCACAGCGTTTTGCACGGCGTTTTGTGTTCCCCATAGCGTAAGATATTACGCAGTACGAGAGATACTCTCGTAAGAGAACGTACTCGGTTACTGACGTAACCTCGGTTCTCTCTAGAGAGGGAACGAGTACTGCGTATCTTGCCGTGCATACACAGCTCTGGTTCGCTTCGGCGATGAAAACCAGTGTACCAGCCTTATCGAGCTATATTTATAGGGCGAGACCACGCCCTTTCTGGCGGGACGTGACGATAATTTTTGGCTTCAATATCTCGTGGAAAAGAGGTTTTAAAACATAAGACAGGAATCGTGACATAGCCCCCCACTTAAGGAGCGGATTCCAGACGCTCCTCATGAATACAGTCCAGGAGGGAGGTCGAGCGGAGGCGGACCCAGGGGTGGGATGGAGGGCCAGGCCCGTGGAGCGAAAGAGGGCCTGGAGACTGTGGCTGGATGGAAGGCCAGGGCGGAGCAGACGACCAGGGCGGAGCAGACCCTTCGGGCGGCCACGGCGGAGACGACCCTTTGGGCGGCCACGGTGGAGAAGACCCTTCGGGCGGCCATGGTGGAGCCGGCAGTTCAGGAGACCATGGCGGCGCGGCCTCCATGGTCCCATCGCGGGACCTACTGCCCCCCGCCAAAATTTTCTTGGGGGCAGCTACGGGGTCATAGGATGGAGCAGGCACCGGCTCAGGAGGAACAGACACCGGCTTGGGAACAGGAACAGACACCGGAATGGCCATCTTGTCCGGAGATACTGGCTCGGCAGAAGTGACATGAACAGTCACTGGCTCAGCAGACGTGACGTGAACAGTCTCTGGCTTGGCAGACGTGACGTGAACAGTCTCTGGCTCGACAGACGTGACGTGAACAGTCTCTGGCTCAGCAGACGTGACGTGAACAGTGTCTAGTGCGGCAGGCACGACATGAGTGTCTTGTGCGGCAGGCACGACAGGGCTGACGTTGAGCGCAGGCTCGGCCGGGCTGACATGGAGCTCAGGCTCTGCAGGGCTGACGTGGAGCTCTGGAATGACATGAAGCTCTGCCATGACATGAAGAAGCTCAGGCATGTCGAGAAGATCTGGGGCCTCATGTATAAAACTTTGCGTAGATTTCATCCTCAAAGTGTGCGTACGCACATAAGGCAGAATTTGCGTACGCACAAAAGTTTTCAGATTTATAAAACCGTACGTACGCCAGAACATGCGCAAGGTTCACTTTATAAATCACAATTATCTGAATATTGTGCGCAGGTGCACGTGCTTATAGCTTACCCCAATCTCCTCCCGAAATAACCATATTTGGAGGTTAAGACCGCCTATTTTGAATATGTATGATCTCCCTGCATATATTAATACTGATAATTGTCATTGATCTGTTTGCCTCAAAAATGGAAGAACAGAAACGAAAAGCAAAAAAAAGAAACTTCACCGACTGCGAGATGGAGGTACTGCTGTCTGAGGTGGAGGGCCGAAAAAAAGTTTTAATTGGTGGGCTCTCTGCGGGCATTTCAAATAAAAGAAAGATATTAGAATGGGAGCAAGTAACAGAAGCAGTCAATGCTGTTACCTCGGTGCCTCGCACAGTCCAAGAGACAAAAAAAAATGGTCTGACTTAAAAGTAGTCGTAAAAAAAAGAATATGTGCACACAGGCGCAGTGTCGTAACAACTGGTGGTGGTCAAGGAATCACTGACCTCTCAGCCTTTGATGCAAGGGTGGGTGCGATTATAGGGGAAACAGGATTAAGTGGAGTTCTTCCAGAATTCCAAGGTGATACGGATGTCATTTGCGGTGACGATGGTAAGTAATTCATTTATCTACACATTATATAAGTTTTTGTCTGGTTAAAATTCTGCTTTTTTATTGTGGGTAATTTAAATCAACAAATTCAAATTCCGTGGAAGTGGAAAGTCCTAAAATATCCAAGTGATAAATCTAGCAATAGATGCAGCTGCCCTTAAGATATACGTTTATTAAAATAGTCCATTTTCCTGTTTATTCATATGCTAAAAATGTAACTTAAAAAGACAAATGCAAGTCATCAAGTGCACATTTTATTTCATCACATTTACAGATATGCAATACAACCTTTATTTAATTAAACATTTTTTAATGATTAAAGGAAGAGTTAATCCTGGAATGCCTTCAAGCCCGGTGAGTGGTCCAAGTGGGGTAGACAAGGCATGCAGGCTTAGATCCTACGTGTCACCGCCGCCGCCGCCATCCTGCGTGCCTCCACCACCATCCTGCGTGCCTCCACCAACGTCCAGTGTGCCGCCATCATCAAATGCCCAAGCAACCCCATCCTGTGCGCAATCCAGTGCATCATCATCAGCATCCTTTGTGCCACCACCGAGCGCTGGTAACTCAAGGCATGTACTGACGGAAGAAGACCCAACGTCACATGGTTCATGCTGTTAATGCGGTGTGTTCCGAACTGAAAGAAATAAAAACAATTTTGTCAGAAATAAGTGGTTCACTTAAAGTACTTGTAAAAAAATAAAAAGTTTGAATTCACTTGCCTTTTTACATTCCATTTATTACATTTATACTGCCATAGCCATAGTATTGCCATAGCATTATGCACTGCATTAGGAGGGCCAGGGTCGGGTTCATTATCTTCAGTATGGGCGTTCGATGGAACAGGTATACCATTCTTTTGAGCAATGTTGTGCAACACTGCGCAAGCCACCACAATGCGGCAAACCTTTGGATAGGTCTGGTGGCACAGTATTGTACAGCCCTACAATCACCTCCAGCGTCCTTTTAGCAGAACAATAGTGCGTTCGACCACTGAACGCGTCCGGCAATGCTTCTCGTTATAACGCCGTTCTTGTTCGGTTTGGGGTCTAGTTAGTGGAGTTAGCAGCCACGTTCTAAGGGGATAACCACTGTCTCCTGAGAGTTAAAACATTTACACATTTTTTTAAAGAAAATATAACAAAACAATGAATGTAAATACAATGGGACAATAAATATAACATTTCAAGTGCTAGGCAGAGGTAACAATTATAAACAATATAATAAGAATACTTTAAAGAAAGTACATGCTTGTAAAATAGCCCACAGATAGCTTTTTGTTTTTTTCCAGGGCAATATTTATTCAATATAACATTTCACTTAATTTTTAAATGCTATAAAACATGTTTTGTTTCCTGAAAATTTGTGTTGATTGTGAAATTGTCCTTTAAAAAAAAAATATTAAAATAAGTGTGGGTTTGTTTATCATTGGAGATTATAATTATACTTAAAAGAAAAAAAAAACATTTTAAAAGGTATGCTTTAAACAGATTTGCATCATTACTCAATTACAAGTACATGCGCATTCCTGCCGACTTACCAAGAAGCCATCCATCACGCACAGCTCCTGTTTGCAGTCTGTTCCCTGTTGGACAAAATGTAGGAATCATGACTTGACCCAGGCCATCTCGCAACTACATTTGTCAGAGACATATGCGCATCACATATGATCTGCACGTTAAAGAATGAAACTGTTTTCGGTTAACAAAAGCAAATTCATTCTCAGATGGTGCCTTTATTGCCACATGAGTGCAGTCAATAGCACCGATTACATTGGGAAAACCGGCGATTGCTGCAAATTGCATTTTGATGTTGGCCTGTTCAGCTTGCATGTAAGGAAAACGGATGTGTAGGGGTGGCATCCCCACAATGGCATCCCATACATATGGCATGACACGGCTCAGGGATGACTGCGACATACCTGATCGGTCTGCCAACTCTCGCTGGAAACTACAAGTGGCCTAATGTGGTCAATACTTGTACAGAAACACACAGCGCGTTGTTTCTCCGCGAGGGTCTTTCCAATACTGGCCGTAGTTCAGAACACAATTCCAAGAGGATGGCTCTTGGGAATCGAAATCGGCTCATAAGCCAATCATCATCATGAGCAAGGAAATCTTCACGGTCTCTGAAAACACGCTCCCTCCGTAGAGCGTCATTATCAAGGTCTTCTAACAGCGCTAGAGCATCCATTATGATGATATGTTATATACGCACATACCTTTTTATAGCCCATTCATTACAAAAAAATAGTATTTGCACCTGGCTAAGAATGCTGATAATGATAATTCAGGTTGATGCAATTTGATTTATTGGGTGATGTAATAGGATAATTTAGAAGTTTTTCATTTTAAATAGTTATTGCTATTTGGGCCAGTTGGTGTTGCCAAAACACATACTCTTCTAAAAGAGTGCGTACGCACGGTCAAGAGCATCCTTACGGTGTGCACTTATTTACGCCAAGTTTTTTTTTTATAAATCCCAAAATGTGAGTGGAAAAATGCGTACGCATATTTCTATGCCCATTTTGTGCGTACGCAACGTTTATACATGAGGCCCCTGGTGTGACGTGAAGACCTGGCTGGACGTGAAGAAGCTCTGGCATGGCGTGAAGCTCTGGCATGATGTGAAGCTCTGGCATGACGTGAAGCTCTGGCATGACGTTCATGGCAGCAGCCCTTTTGGGAATAAGGCCCAGGCGTAGCCGCCTACTTGGCTGGAGATTCCCTTCTAATGCTGCTGGATTCATCTTTGGTCGGTCGTTCTGTAACGCTGAGGCAGGAATGAAGCGGTGAGCGAATCCAAATGCAAGCACTATTTTAATAATAATAATACAAAAGAGCAATCCAGGGGAACAGGAACAAGGAGACAGTTACAAGCAACAGCGACCGACAACCAACAACTGAAGCACAGAGGTTTAAATACACAGACAAACCAGCTAAACAAGATAACAAGGGGGCGAGGCTAATTAGAAACACCTGGAGAGACTCATAAACAAGAAAACGTCTCGGTTACGTATGTAACCCTCGTTCCCTGAGTACAGGGAACGGAGACGTGTCGTCGGGGGAGTTCCCTGACGAATTGGGATCACGCTAGGGAGCCTATTGCCTTTGAGAGAATTAAAACGAGCCAATGGAATTGGCATGCAAAATTTGCATTCCGCAGCCCGCCTACCAGCGCGGGTATAAAAAGCGGAAGTAAATATTGCGTAATGCTTTTCGCTGAGGAGCCGAACAGTGTCCAGACCTCCGCGAAGGTACAGCAACATGGCGAAGGGACGACACGTCTCCGTTCCCTGTACTCAGGGAACGAGGGTTACATACGTAACCGAGACGTTCCCTTTCGTCCTGGGAACTCCGACGTGTCGTCGGGGGAGTTCCCTGACGAATTGGGATCCCTAACAAAACGCCATGGTGCTGGCCCCTTCCAGCGCCCAGCTAAGCTACCCAAGCAGTTTTACAAATTACGGGAGCTAGCAAGGGAATCGCACTGCTGTTCCGCAAGACCCGCACAGTGGATAGGATAACACTGGGAAAGCGTGCCCAACCCGTAAACAGGGGAAGGGAACGCTGCGGAAGCCAGATGCCTGAAGAAGGCCTGGAATACACATATGTACTAGCCCAGGGGGATAGTGAAACATATGGCAGTCCCTGAGGTAGTCCCCTCCAAGGGGAGTGGGAGCGTACTCAACAGGGACGACAGAACGAGTCTGTCAAGGGGAAGACACGGCTAGACTGCACGTGGCATAATGGGTCACTGAAGAGACCACTGGACATAACACCCAGTCTACACAACAACTCCATAGAGGTAGTAGACCTGGCGCCGGCGGTCCGCCACGCCTGGCACCGAAGGGGTGATGGAGGAACTCACGAGGCTAACCAACGTATGGCGCCAACGGAGCGAAAGACGCACGTATCCGGCTGAGGCACGGAGTGGCGTAGCAAGCCGACACAACCTATTCCCTCGCACCACTGGCCGTAGCGAGTACTCGGGAGGAAATAGGTTCCACACGTAGGCTATAGAATCTAGCGAACGTGTTCGGTGTCGCCCAGCCCGCAGCTCTACAAATGTCTGTCAGCGAGGCGCCTTGAGCCAACGCCCAGGAGGCGGCAACACCTCTTGTAGAGTGAGCACGCAACCTGGGAGGACAAGGCTCACCCGAAGCTTCATACGCTTGGGTGATAGCATCCACTAACCAGTGAGCTAACCTCTGCTTGGAGACGGCCTTCCCCTTCTGCTGGCCTCCGTAACAGACAAAGAGCTGATCTGAGGTCCTGAAGCTTTGCGTTCTGTCAGTGTAAACCCGCAGGGCGCGGACTGGACAGAGAAAAGCTAGGGCTGGGTCTGCCTCCTCCTGGGGCAGCGCTTGCAGGTTCACTACCTGATCCACGAAGGGAGTGGTAGGAACCTTGGGCACATATCCGGGCCGGGGTCTCAATATCACGCGAGAAAGGCCCGGCCCGAACTCTAGGCACGATTCGTCGACCGAAAAAGCTTGCAGATCCCCGACCCTCTTAAAAGAGGCCAATGCCAACAGGAGCGCTGTCTTAATGGACAGGATATTCAGCTCGACTGTCAGCAAAGGCTCAAAGGGAGGACTTTGAAGAGCTCTCAGTACCAGAGCTAGGTCCCAAGAGGGTACAGAGTGCAAAACACGAGGTGGATTTAACCTCCTAGCACCCTTGAGGAATCTGATGATCAGGTCGTGCTTCCCCACGGACTTACCTTCTACTACATCGTGATGTGCGGCTATTGCGGCAACATACACTTTGAGGGTGGAGGGAGACAGCCTTCGCTCCAACCCATCTTGTAGGAAGGAAAGCACGACTCTGATCGGGCAAGTTCGGGGGTCCTCCCGGTGGGAGGAACACCATTCGACGAATAGGTTCCACTTCAATGCATAGAGGCGCCTCGTAGAGGGGGCTCTAGCAGAAGTGATGGTGTTTACCACTGCCTGTGGTAGACCACCTAGAACCTCCGCGTCCCGTCCAGGGACCAGACATGGAGTTTCCAGAGGTCTGGACGCGGGTGCCATAGAGTGCCCCGTCTCTGAGAAAGGAGGTCCTTCCTCAGAGGAATCGGCCAAGGAGGGGCTGTCGTGAGGAGCATGAGTTCCGTGAACCAAGTCCTGGTGGGCCAATAAGGCGCCACTAACAAGACCTGCTCCTCGTCCTCCCTGACCTTGCACAGAGTCTGTGCAAGAAGGCTCACTGGGGGAAACGCATACTTGCGCAGGTCCCGGGGCCAGCTGTGAGCCAGGGCGTCCGTGCCGAGGGTCCCCTCGGACAGGGAGTAAAACCACTGGCAATGGGTCGTGTCCGGAGAGGCAAACAGGTCTACCTGTGCGAGTCCGAAAACACTCCAGATCAGCTGAACCGCCTGGGGATGGAGTCGCCATTCTCCTGGCAGGGGAGGCAACCGTGAAAGCTCGTCTGCCACACGGTTGAGCTCCCCTGGAACATGAGTGGCGCGAAGCGACCTCAGATGCTTCTGACTCCATAGGAGGAGGTGGGAGGCGAGTCGCGACATGCGGCGGGAGCGTAGACCACCTTGTCGGTTGATGTACGCAACGGTCGCAGTGCTGTCCGTACGGACCAGTACGTGCTTGTCTTTGAGGAGCCCCTTGAGGCGGCACAAAGCCAAGCGTACTGCTTGCAACTCTAGGCAGTTGATATGCCAATGCAGCTGGGGCCCCGTCCACAGACCCGAGACTGCATGCCCTTTGTACGTGGCCCCCATGGCAGAGGCATCTGTGAAAACCACAGCATGCCTGGAAACCTGGACTAGGGGCACTCCGGCCCGTAGAAACGCAGGATCCGACCACGGGGAGAAGGTTTGGCGACAATGCGGGGTTACTTTGACCCGGAACGTGCCGCTCTGCCACGCCCACCTCGGGACTCGATCGTGAAGCCGGTGCTGGAGCGGTCTCATATGTAACAGGCCGAGCGGCGTTACTGCGGCTGCGGCTGCCATATGCCCCAGGAGCCTCTGAAATTGTTTCAGTGGGACCGCTGTCCTGCCTCGAAAAGACCTGAGGCAGGTGAGCACTGACTGGACGCGCTCCTCCGTGAGGCGCGCTGTCTGGGCGACCGAGTCCAACTCCATACCGAGATAAGAGATCCTCTGCACGGGGCAGAGTTTGCTCTTGTCCCAGTTGACCTGAAGCCCCAACCGGCTGAGATGCCGTAGCACCATGTCCCTGTGCTCGCACAACACATCTCGCGAGTGAGCCAGAATGAGCCAGTCGTCGAGATAGTTGAGAATGCGAACGCCTTGTTCTCTCATGGGAACAATGGCCGCCTCCGCGACTTTCGTGAAGACGCGGGGTGACAGGGCCAGCCCGAAGGGTAGGACTTTGTACTGATACGCTCGACCCTCGAAAGCAAACCGAAGAAACGGTCTGTGACGAGGAAGAATCGAGACGTGAAAGTACGCGTCCTTCAGGTCGATCGCTGCAAACCAATCCTGGGGACGGATGCACTCGAAAATGCGCTTCTGCGTGAGCATCTTGAACGGGAGTTTGTGCAGGGCCCGATTCAAAACTCGCAGGTCCAGGATTGGCCGTAACCCACCGCCTTTCTTGGGTACAATGAAGTAGGGGCTGTAGAACCCGGACCTCATCTCGGCAGGAGGGACCGGCTCGATCGCGTCCTTCGCCAGCAGGACATCGATCTCTTTCCGCAGGACAGGGGCATCTACTGACCGCACACGGGTGAAGTGGATGCCCCTGAACCTGGGAGGCCGGCGTGCAAACTGAATTGCATAGCCGAACCGGATGGTGCGGATGAGCCATCGAGACGGACCCGGAAGCTCTAGCCAGGCTTCCAGGTACCGAGCCAACAAGCCCACCCGGACCACCGGTGTACCCGCGGAGGGGCAGCGAGGTGGAAGGCAGGGACCCGGCTGCAGTGGCGATGTGGCCACTGGAAGCGGGGTCTGGGCGTGGAGTTTGCCAGAGACCTGCTTCCACCGAGGGGCAAACGGCAGAGAGAGCGCGTGGGCTTTCTGCTGCGGGCTGCCCCTTGGCGAGAGGAGGGGAAGAGACGAGGTACGAGGCCCTGCCTCCTCGTGAGCTGGTCTCTGCCCCTCTGGGCCCAGCCGCCGAGAGGAGCGACGCAACCGAGGAAGCGTCGCTGCTCTCTGCAGACTGGGAAGAGGGGAACGGGAGCGATGCTGCTCGGTGACAGCACCCACTGCCATTCTGACCCTCTTGGACGGAGTGACCGAGTGGCCAGCGGCGGAACAGAAAGTTTTTTCATACAAAACAAAAAATTCTCCGCCCGGCCCTCCCCCGGGGGAAGGAGGCGTGCAGGGGCACCCTCCTGAAGAGCAGTCATCTGGTCCTCCTTCAGGTCGCCCGTCTCAGGAGCGCTTCCCTCCATTCCTTTTACGGGAAGGGGCCGGGGGCGTCTGAGCAGGTTTGGCCGATCTCTTACGACCAGACTTCCTCACTCCAGGGTTGGAAGGCTGCGCTGCAGGGGGAGCTGGCGCAGGAGGACGGCCTCGGCGACGGGAAGCAGCTGGAGGTTCAACAGGAGCAGAAGACGGACCCGCAGCAGCCCGTCTCCTGTGCAGGACGTGCCGTATCGCCTCCGACTGCTTCTGGGCGGCGGAGAACTCTTGGGCTAAGGTCTCCACCGCGTCGCCGAAGAGGCCGCCCTGGGAAATGGGGAAGTTGAGAAGTCTGTTCTTCTCCGCTTCCCGCATCTCAGCCAGGGTCAGCCATAGGTGGCGTTCCTGGACCACTAGAGTGGACATCGCCCGACCCAGCGAACGTGCGGCGACTTTCGTCGCCCGGAGGGCGAAGTCCGTCGCCACACGCAGCTCCTGCAGCAGAGCCGGGTCAGAACCACCCGCCTGCAAGTCATGGAGCGCCTTTGCTTGATGTACTTGCAAAAGCGCCATGGCATGCAGGGTGGAAGCGGTGTCTCCACACGCCACGTAGGCATCCTTGGTCAGACCGGAGGAAAACCTACAGGCGCGGGAGGGGAGTGAAGGGGCACCCCGCCAAGCGGAAGCGGTCTTAGGACACAATAGCATCGCTACCGACCGCTCCACTGGGGGGATTCCCTCGTACCCGTGCACCGCTCCACTGTCCAGGGTGGTGAGGAGGGAGGAGCGAGGATGTCCACGCCTGGACGCAAAAGGTGCCAGCCAAGACTTCCTCAACTCCTCATGCACTTCAGGGAAGAATGGGACTGGAGCAGGCCGTGGGGCAACAGAACGGCCCGCCCCAATACACCAATCATCCAGCCGCGAAGGTTCGGGACCCGGCGGAGGGTTCCACACAAGCCCGACATTCGCAGCCGCCCGTTCGAGCATAGCAGCCATTTCTGGATCCGGCTCAGGCTGAACCACCACACCCGAAGGGGGCAGTCCTGCCGAGTCATCACCAGAAGATGACCGCTCCTCCTCCGATGCCGCGATCGACATCTGATCCTCAGGTGGTGCTCCGAAGGAGACAACCGGAACCGCCCGAGGGGGCTCCGGCCGCTCCAACGGGAGCGCCGATGGCCGCGAGCTACTAGAGGTGTGAGGATGCCGATAGGATCTTTCACCAGTCGAAACATTGCTCACAGTAATCCTCATACGCTCACCAACAGGAATCACAGAAGTAGCCGCCTGCCGAACTGAATCGACAGACGAACTAGATCTGGGATTTTCTGAAGGGACTCCCCCATGTTTCAGGGTTCTCAGTCTCGAACGCAGCGTCGCGAGAGTCATTTTCCCACAGTGAGAGCATGACTCATCCACAAACGCTGCCTCAGCGTGCGCTAAGCCCAAGCACGAGAGGCAGTATTTGTGGCCATCATCCTGAGGGAGAGATCGACCGCATCCAGAAACGCACGGGTGAAACGTCATCCTGAAAAGGACGCGAAACACCCGTGTTGCTCTTTTAGAGAAAAGAAAGAAAACTCTTTAAATGTGCCGAGGCACAGAGGGACCACCGCGGCAGACAAACGGGGAAACTGCAAGCCCGAGTGCTGCACTCACCACCCAATACCAGCCGTTAAAACAGCTTTTTTTTTTTTTTTTAAGCCAGCCGCGGGAAGCGATGGTCGCTCGAGTGCCGTCACGCCAGCAGCAGAGGATTCTTCTCTTCTCCGAAAGACGCTCGTTCTTCTTTCTTCTCAAAAAAGCTTTCTCAGAGGACACAGCAGCTCAAAGAGACACACTGGAGGCTCCGAAGCTAAAAGCATTACGCAATATTTACTTCCGCTTTTTATACCCGCGCTGGTAGGCGGGCTGCGGAATGCAAATTTTGCATGCCAATTCCATTGGCTCGTTTTAATTCTCTCAAAGGCAATAGGCTCCCTAGCGTGATCCCAATTCGTCAGGGAACTCCCCCGACGACACGTCGGAGTTCCCAGGACGAAAGGGAACTACAAAGGACTACAAAACATGGCACAGAACAGGAAATAAATAAAGTCCACACAAGACAAGGAAAACACAAGACAGGAATCGTGACACACTGGAAGCAGGAATTAAAATCCATGTTTTATTTAAGAAAAAAATAATCTTACTTTAAGGGAAGCTGTAAATCTGCAACTTAAGCTTTACCTGAGCAACCCTAGAATCAAAGATGAAGAGCTGATAGAGCGAGTGAATGAAGTGGCAAACAAGAGCAACAAACATGGTAACAAACATTGAAGCAGAGCAGACAACAAAGCAGAAGTTCTAGAAATGAAAAAGATAGTAAATGAGACACTGTAAACAGATAAGGTGCATGGCAGAACAGAACGAGTAATACTTGCAAATGCCAACAGACTGCGAGGATGCTTCAGTGAGCAGTGCAAACACTGTTTCCGTTGTGGACTGGAGGGTCACCTTTCCAGAGGTTGTCGGCGACCCAGAGAACAGCGGGGTAATGGGAGGGGGCTCCTGTGTCGGGACCCTCAGTAACCTATGAGATATGGTCCCCCCTCGATAGTTAGTAGATTGTGTTCACTCAATCGCTGGTTGTCTGAGTGGTGTCCGCATAATAATGTAGAATTCATAGACAACTGGAAAAGTTTTTGGGGCAAGCCTGACCTGTTGAAAAGAGATGGTATTCATCCCTCCTGGGATGGTGCTGCCATTCTCTCTAGTAATTTGGTTCATAGTCTTAGAGCTAAAACATGACAAACTTGACAGACTGGCTAAACCGACCGTCTGCTAGCGGCCTCGCGTCACCAAGGTCAGATAAATCCCATCACATAGAGGCTCTTTCACCTAGATATCACCATATAGTGACTGTGCCTGTTCCCCGAATTTGGATATCCCAAAAAACGTCAGATTAAAAATGTTGTTGATGTTCAACAAATAAAAAACAGATATAATACAAATGAGCAAATGATAAAGCTTGGGTTGCTGAATATTCGATCCCTTACTTCAAAATCGCTCATAGTTAATGATATGATTTCAGATTATAATCTAGATGTGCTGTGTTTGACAGAAACCTGGCTAAAACCAAACGATTACATTACTTTAAATGAGTCCACCCCACAAGATTACAGTCATAAACATGAACCTCGTCCACCAGAAATCAACCACTAAGAAATCTAGTTTTAAATATACTTATTTTAAAGTATTGGTGCTTAATGTAAAAATATATAGTGTAAACGATAAATCATGTGTGAGAATTCTGCTGGCTACTGGATACAGGCCACCAGGGCATCATACAGACTGTATCAAAGAATTTGCGGACTTTCTATTAGAACTAGTATTGGCTGCAGATAAAGTACTAATTGTTGGTGATTTTAATATACATGTAGATAATGAAAAAGATGCATTGGGATTGGCATTTAAAGACATTGTAAACTCAATTGGAGTTAGACAACACGTGTCAGGACCTACTCATTGTCGTAATCATACTCTAGATCTAATATTATCACATGGAATAGATGTTGATGCCGTTGAAATTCTGCAGCAGAGCGATGACATCTCAGATCATTATCTAGTCTCATGTAAACTTCACTTAGCCAAAGCAGCAAAGCCGACTCCGTGTTACAAATATGTTAGACCTATAACTTCTGCCACTAAAGATTGCTTTATCAATAATCTTCCTAATCAGTTTAATCATCTCAGCATCCCGGATAGCTTTGAAGAACTCGATATTATGACAGAAACTAACTTTTAACTCTCTCCTTTCCAGCACTTTAGACGGAGTTGCTCCGTTGCGCTTAAAGAAGATTAAAGAAAATAGTCCAACACCGTAATACAACGAGCACACCTGGGCCCTTAAGAGAACAGCCAGAAAAATGGAGCGTAGCTGGAAGAAAGCTAAACTAGAGGTATTGTGTATTTCATGGAAGGAGAGCTTGATTGCTTACAGAGAGGCCTTAAAAGCTGCTAGATCTGCTTATTTTTTAAATGAGTGCCACCTGGTCCTTCTGGTCTAGGACGTCGCTTCCAGTTCACTTTAGGCAAATGAAAAAAACACTTCTAAAACACTGCGGAAAACCGGGATCCTCTGTTACACAGCGACATAAACTTGTCACATTGTCTACGTAATCCAAACTTTCAAGCAGTGGCATTACAATGTCCCAATCGATGTAGCACATGCTCTCCTGTTCAGTAGGCATCGCTTGGCACTGATGGCATTTACACCACCAGCTCTCCAATGCTCTCTGTCTTTCAGAAGCTTGGGACTGCGGTTGTGTTGCAGCCTCTTCAATATCTTGTAATTCAATGCCTGTGTATTCTTCAATGACAGAGGTTGAGGAAACTGCTCTTTTATTGAGACAGTGGGCACCAGAAACAAAACGAAACTGAAGATTTTTCTCCGAGGAAGGAGTGGAGCGTTCACCATCTCCTGGTTCAGAGCAGCTCCCTCCATCTCTGAGCCCCCCATCTCAGGTCCGCTTCGACGGAGTGGACAGGATGAGTCCGGTCGACCCGGAGTCAGTGCAGTCACAGGGGGGGCGCCCTCGGCGACGATTGAGACACAAGGTGCCTCACGTAAGGGACCCACACCAACATTCGGCAACTCAACAGCACATGGCATGCTAGAGGAGGGGGAGGTCCGTGGGGGTTGGCCCGACGGAAAAGCTCCACTGTAAACCTCATGTCTCCCAGAGTGTTAACCAAACCTGCAGCTAGGCTCTAAGAAGCAGTGGCAGGCTGGGTAACAGCAGAGGGGAGTCACGCCTCTGTATTAAAGAAGAAGAGTCGAGGACATGGACATGGACATGCTCACGCAGTGAGAGCAGGCACCATCCACGAATGCTCTCTCACCATGCTGTTTGCCCAGGCAAGAGAGGCAGCAATCATGGTCGTCAGATGAAGTCAGGACAAGACCGCATCCAGAAACACATGGATGGAAAGACATCTTTAAAAAGACGCTGACCGTCCATGCTTGCTTTTTTAGGGAAACTGCTCTGAAAGTGGAAGCGCTGACGGGTGAAACGCTAAATTTCTCAGTGCACAGCAAGCTGGATGCAAAACACTGCTGTATGCCCCCTTACACCGGCAGATAGACCCCATGACGTCAGTTCGATGAGACCTGCAATAAATGTATATCATAAAGAACATAAATTATTTCAAAATTATTCCAACTGTAAAACACTAACACTGTAAAACCGTTTTTAGCGCGCAGAGATTTCATCTTTTTTTAACATATTGAAGTGAGAAAACAACACGAGGATCAGTGTCGGTTCTGAGTTTATGTCATTAAATATGATTGGTCATTGTTTTACAGTATCATGGCATACTTTTGAAATCATTTCTGCTCTTTATGCTATAAGATAATTTTTTCATTATGCAAAATTATGTAGTTTGGTGTCATTACTTTAGAAGTGTGTGTGTGTGTGTGCGTGTGTGTGTGTGTGTGCATGTGTGTTTGTGGTTCAGGTAAATCCTACATCAAGGAGATAAATGTCCCCACAAAGATTGCAGTATCTGAAAACCTTGTCCTTAAGGGGACAAATAACCACTTCCAAATATAACCTAAAATATTATTCTGTTCATTCATTCAACTTCTTCTATTCAGTGCAATGAACTTTTAGTAATATTTGTGTGAAATTAACTAACTTTATTTTGATTGATTGAAGTTTATTTCAGGCAAAATAAAATAAAATAATATAAACATATATATTAACACACACACAAATAAAAATATAAAAAATAAAAAAACATAGCACAGTTTATCTCCCATATACATAGATATGAATATATACACATATACACACATACTCAGCTATGTAAACATATCCCACTCTATTGTAATTGTGGGATATACATATCCCACTCTATTGTAATTATTCAGTGAAGCCTCAGTATTATCACTAGATCTGATGATATTTTGCAGTGTTCGATAATTAGGTAACACTTTAAAATACTGCTCTGTCATTAATTAATAACTACAGGAACAGATGAGTAATGTACCATTAACATTCTAGTAACTGATATTAATTAACAAGAAACTCTGATTAACGAATTAGTTAGTAATAGTGCTTACTATAATGTTGTAGTTCACTATTAGCTAATCAGTAGGCTAACTATTTTTTTAATACCTCCCAGAGGACTACTAAGAACTACTATTTCCAAGTTTATAATTAATGTTTATAATACATAATTTATAATAAATTACTTCTAAAGTGAAGATCATGGTAACCCACTAGTAATGACTCAAGTATTACAAAATCCTTCAGAAGGATTGGATCTAAAGTGAAAAGCATGATAACTCCCTAATATTAACTGAGATCATTGTAAGCTGTTGATGTTGTTGTAAGGATTTGGATACTCAAGTGTTACTACATCCTTCTAAAGGAATTACTAATTATTTGGATAAGTATTCTAAAGTGAAGATCATGGTAACCTACTAGTAATGACTCAAGTCCAAATCCATCGGAAGGAATTTCTATCCAAAAACTTTCAAAAACATACAAAAACCTCAAAAGCTTACAATGACCAAATGGTGTCTCTTTAAATTATTCATCCTACTTGATCAAATATTTTTGATAATATTCAAATTTCAAAAAATGCTTAAAAATATGAAAATGATTTTCAGATTGACATCGTGTCATTCCCTCATTGAGCGATGACTTCCACTTTTTTTATCAACATCCTAATTTTCAAGTTTTAACTTGAAGTTATAGTAGGCCTACCTGTATTTATAATTGATAAAGTTGAAGAGCTGGAATGAAACTAAAACAATTAAATGAAAATGAAACACAACCATACTGTATTCATTTTTAAGTACCAGAGTTCAACAGGTGTATCATAACCAGCTCTGTGCTCCAGATGGTCACATTTATGCCAATTTGTCTCATAAGTGTCAACAGCTGCTGATCAGCTTCAATCAATGACGGTTAGTGTTTCATTTGCACGTCTAAATCAGCTCATTTATTTGCCTAATACGAAGCTTTGCCTGCTTGACACCACTGAAGTGATCAGATTTTCCCATCTGTTCTCAGGTGTGTGTCTGCGTTTGTCTCCAGTTGGCTCACCAGCGCTCGTCCTCAGCCGGGAAATCTTCCTCAGATTGAGGCTGTCGCACATAATCAGAAAGCAGGATTCGGGAACACGCCAGTCATCTCGATAAAGGCCAAAACAATTATTTACCCATAAGTTCACCGGGGCCTCTGCTTTTACCTTTATTAGGTGCTAGATGATTTGTTATGTAATATTCTGAACTTTCCTTCTGAGGTTTTATTGATCGGCAAAACGTCTCCGAAAATATGACAGCAAGAAAAATGTAGGCTATTGTTTATCAACAATCAGAGACTCATTGTTTCGTTTCTATGAACGCAAATGATTCAAACTTCTTAAAATCACCATGAAATCAATAAGCAGAATTTATGACAATTTTGCTGTAGCATATTTATTCTAAAAGATTTATCCGTGTATTATTATTATTAATATTATTTTTAAATGTGCATGTCTCAAAATCTTTAATCAAAAATACCCAGCCCGTTCTCATCCTTTGGCGTCATACATGTGACGCTTTGTACATTTCGTTGAAATCTTACGCACATGGCATCCTTTAGCATCAATATGAGACGCAGAACCCAAGGCGTCATACAGGTGACGCTCGTCTAAATCCAACGCACATGGCATCGTTTAGCGTGAATATGAGACGCAGATCCCAAGGCGTCATAACCGTACCCTACCCCAGACCTAAACCTTCCCATAACAGTGCGTGTTATAATGACGCTAAAGGATGCCATGTGCGTAAGATTTCGATGAAATGTCATATGGCGTCACCTATATGACGCCAAAGGATGAGAATGCGTTGAAATACCATATATCCTCCCTCTTGCAGTGACATATCTTCTCTGATGATGTGTTTACTGGCGCAATAACGGGACAACCTGTCACTCACATGAGATAGGAATCTAATAGCAAACCAAATCCATCCAACCAGTTATCCACGGACAAAATCAAGTCCCGCCATACAGTTGTTCTTGTTCCAGAAGCCGTATGTGTCACAATAGGGAAGAAAAAATATAACAACTTCCATTCCAATCAATGCTGACTTTAATGTGCACAAGTTTCACTACAGCGGAAGAGGTCTTTCCTGTTATGCAGTATCTTAACAGCTGCATCACTTTGCATGCAGTATTTCAGCTCAAAAACATGCATCTTATCACAACCACCAGAAACTATTTGAATTAACGCGTGTAGACCTTGTTAGGTGCTTGATCTTTAATCTTTGTAATGATTATGATTGATTTTTGCTTGGTGCAATGCCGAAAAGTTGCTGTGTGGCGTTCTGCACCTCTAATAAGTAAAAAAAAAAACAACAAAAAAAAACAATCTGAAGTTCTATTTACTGCCGAATAAACAGACGGAACCATGTTACGGTTTAACTGTTACCGTGTTAAGTTGTGACCTTACGTCAGATGTGAAGCCTGTGCAATACGTCCATTACAATTAAACATTTGGGTAACACTTTATTTCGACAGTCCCCTTTAGACATTCTTCTAACTATAAGTAACTTTGCAACTACATGTCAACTAACTCTCATTAGATTATTAGTCGACTGCATGCTTGATATCTGCTAACACTTTATTTTGATGGTGCCCCAACAGATATTCTACTAAGTAACTTGGCAACTACAAGTCAACTTATTCTCCTAACCCGAACCCTTGCACAGCCTAACAGTCTACTGACACTCTACTACAGTCTACTAATACTATATTGAGAGTTAGTTGACATGTAGTTGCAAAGTTACTTATATAGTTAGTAGAATGTCTAAAGTGGACTATCGAAATAAAGTGTAACCAACATTTCCACTACATGATGCTGGCTATTATTGTAAAGATTTAAATTTCATTGCTTGTAGTGGCAAAGGTTGTTTACCAAAAACGCCAATATACTAGTTACGGGACTGGAACTGCGTCAAGACAAGCAGTCAGCTTAACGTTTAAGCGTATTATGTACAAATTGATGTACAGATCATTCAAAAGTCTTCTTTGTTTCATTATTGGAAGGGCTGGGCTCATGTTAACTTGTGCCTCAAGCTCACAGGTATATGTCACATTACATTATACAACACTTGACATTTTCTCGTCAAAATGCATGCTGCTCGCCCAAATATTGTCAGGGTTCTGCCCTGACAGTCTTGTCTCTGTTCAATGTTTCTTTGTTTGTCTTATGCCTGAGCACATGGCTTTGTCTTTGTTTGTGTTGGCCATTTGCTCCTCTTGAACCACCCCCTTGTTTCCCTTTACCACGCCCTCTTGTTTAGTCCTTGGGCCTTTCTCAATCTGTGTTCTTGTCTGTACTTGTGTCCTTGTGTTCTTGTGAAACGTCATCTTTTGTGGCCCAAGTACTGTCCCAATACACAAGTTTGCATTTTGGCAAGAACGGTTAAAAATCCTGGATGTGTTCTTGACACGCCCATTTTACCGAGGATGCATCGGTTGGTAACTTGTGTGAACTTGACGGCAGAAATATCCCAGCATTCAATTCGGCATTCGAGGAAGGAGAGGCAGGTCAATACAGTAATTCGTTTTTCTACAATTTCGTACGCTATTTCATCACTAAATTCACTTCTGAGAACATTTGATGTGAGAAATCAACTGTGTAGATTTCAAATATTGGCATTTTTACAAAAATTTATGGCAAATCGAAAATGTGCTCAGACGTTTTCGGAAGTAAGAGTCTCCATAAGCGCCTGCGGGTGTTAAGTTAGCTAGCGAGCAAACCGGCCATATGCTCACAGACTCGTTTTACCCCACAGTCAAGAGACCATTGCAGCCTGGCTGTTATCGTAAATTTCTTTTCTGTAGTCGATGTGCTGAGTCAGTTTTTATTTCTGTTTTGCTTTTTCTTGTTCTCTCTTGTTGTTTTGTTGTGTCTGTTCCTGTCCTCCATCCTGATCCATCCTGGCTGATGCTTTCAAGACCAGGCAGAGTGACTGAAACAGCTTCGGTTGCAGCTCAAAGTTTCCAGCCTATTCCTCAAGCTACTACCTGATCTCCAGTCATTTATCTGGTGCTTCTCCATCTCGATTCTCCAGCATAGCCTTGCCTGGGTCGGATCTCATCTGTCTTCCCTTTCACCTGTTGACTGCCCTGTCCTACTGTTTGGATCATCCTCACTTTTAAACAATCCCTATTGTGTCTTGTCAATAAAATGTATTACATGCATTTAACATTTTAAAATGATCATGAAACAGAAACTTGTGCTATGAAATTGATATATTTTTTTCTGAATATGCCGTGTGCAATGCAAAGGGCTTCTGTTTATGTATAAGTTTTTTTGGGGGGGGGGATGCTAGAGTAGAAACATGAAATTAGTCTAATGTCAAATGTTAATTTACAGCAGTACCACGTTTAACAAATATATTTGTCAAAAGCCTAAAAGACAGTTATTGATGAGTTTTTTGGCATCAATGACGATAACGTTTATATATCCGTCTGTTTTCTGTTGTCATGCATGTAGCTTTATTTGTTTATTTATTTGTTTTTCTTGTTGTTTGTACCATGCACAATGAACTTCTAGTTTTTAAAATTTAATGAACATGGTATGACAATATAGACTGTTGGATGACCCTGGAATATAACAGTCAGATTGAATAATAAGATTAGCTGTCTCTTACCTGGAGACTCAATCAGGTACCAAAAGTGTCTGGAAACGACACCTCTGCCCATTCCGTTGGGTCGTTTGTCCAGTCACAGATAATGTAAGGACAATCTGACCCAATACGACTCAGTTTTTCTATGTATCTTTCTCTGTCGAGCAGCAGAAGTGAATCTACGTAGGCCACACTGGTTTAACACCTTGCTTTTCCTGTCAGGGGGAAAGGATTGTTTTCTGCCACACCCCCAGCTATGACTAGACACCGACCTAGTCTAGGGCTGTGTCTGAAATCGCAACCTGTACCCTTAAATAGGGCACTATTTGAGGGGATAGCCACAATATTGACTGCACTCATTCAATCCCACAATGCACAGCAATAGCGAGTGTACAACTGATCTATGCTAAATGGCTAGAGAATCCCAATAATGCACTGGGAGTTGCGAACCAAATGAATTCCCGTGTCTCGCCAGGAGATGGTGCCGTAACTGAATCAATCATCCATCCATTTTCCAAACTGCGCTGGTGTGATATGATACAGGTATAAATTCCTTTTTAATTGATTATTGAATTGTTAAATTAAGGTTTATACATGCTAGTTTCCAGAGTTCAGGATCAATCTTTTCATTACTACTGGAGCTGACCGTTTGCTATGTTTAAATTAATTATCAAACAACAAGCACAAACTATGCAGAAGCGGCAGCCCTTCCAGAACACTCAGTGTCTGAATTCACTCACTCATTTTCATTCACTCCGTCAAGTGGACTATATTAGTGGAGTAATGTAGGGAATAAGAAATGAGGGTATAGGGGGCAAATTCGAACACAGCATTTTCGCTCACGGGAAGTTTCGCTCAAAAGAAGACTGCGGTTCCAAAAACCAACATTACGCAACATCACTTTCACCTACTGGTGTACCCAGTCATTTACTAAGCTCACACTGGATATTTAATACTACAAATAATATTCTGTATAGTGTTACAGCCCTGTCTTCTACTTCTTACCTGCTGGAGGCAGTATGTCCTGAGAATGTGATTGGCTGTAGACATCACTGTTAATTAATTAATATATGGGTGGAGAGTATAAAAGTTTGTAGTAATCTGGTTATCAGTACTTCCTCTGGTGGAACGTTCTCCAAATAAGTATTTTGCTCCAACATGCTTTCTTTTATTTTGTTTATTCTTTTTCAACGTTCATCACCCCCTTGGATTATTATCTTCCCTTTATTGTTTAAATACTTAGACATGGTGTTATATTTCTGTAACAGATAATTTTCTACTTAATCTTCAAACAATTCAAGCAATTCGTTTGCATGTGTGATCCTCTTTATGTGACCGTAGGGAACGAGCAGGCCGTGACAATAGCCTACTCCTTTAAAGGTTTACATTTCTGGAGTGCAATACTCACACACTCATTGCGTTTTTTTTTTTTACAAACATTTTAGATTTGACTATAATTGATGATAACTTTCTCAGCAAACACATTTTAATAGTACTGATGAATTGCATTTCAAAACACTTGAAATACACTATACAATAGGTCAGAATAACCATTGGTTGCATTGTCCATTGTCCCACAATGATATATTTCCAGCAACAGTAAACACTTATGAACACTTGCAAACACTGTTTTTTATCAGACTCTCAATTTTAGCCAGACAATTCTTTAGTCTACTACTCCTTTCATTTTACTTTGTAGAGTAAGTCAAGAATATCATTAGTTGCTTATGTTGAGCAATTGTAGAATCATTTTTTTTTCATATATCGTTGTCCATGAAAACATTTGTTTCCAAGCAAGTTCTGGTTAAATGTGGATACACAGTATAAGTTTAACTAGTTACCTCCAACATTGTCCAGGGTGGCCTCAGTCTTTGAACTGCAGACTCTTTACTCACATTCAGTCTATCCATTGCAACTTCCACCACAGATGGCTGACCCAACAATAATAAGTCCGAATCTTTGGATGATGGCTTTCTCTCCTTTGATAAAAATTCACAGGTGAATCAGAGTAATCATCCTCACTCTCAACTGATACTTGTTCTTCTGATACCACTGACTGTCCCACAGGCATCCCAGGATCCTCCTCCATTCGCTCATGTAGCATATCATCTGCAATCCCCATCTCAATCCTCTGTGGCTCTCGTTCTCAGTGATGCTCTACACTTGGCGTGAACGGTTCTGCTTCAGGGTTGAGACAAAGCGGATTCTGCCTCTAACTCAAGGAAGTAGGAAACTGTAACACCAGCTCACCATCTTGGAAGTCTTTGTTCTCTGACACATCCCTCTGAACTTCTCTCAAGCAGTTTCTGTCTTTTCTCCTTACTTTTTTTGTCTTTCTCACTGTCTCTGGTTGTGGTGTTGCTTCTGAGCTCTCCAATGGCAAACTATCAAAAGTGAGAAGTAGATTCCGATGTAACACTCATTTTACCTCCTCCTTCAGGTACGACTTCATGCACAGGACTCTCGTCACTCCTTTTGACAATCACATACACTCTGTTTTCCCAGTAGACCAAAGCTTACCAGGTCCTCGTCTTTCAGATAGATTCCAAACCAGCACTCATCCACCAGGCTGAAGATCTACACCATTAATTACTGGTTACTCCTTGAGGTTTCCCTGTCAGCTGTTCTGGAGGCAATCTCATAAGCTTGACGCATCCTCTCTTGCCAAATCTTCACATACTCAGCATAATTCTCATTCCCTTCTGTTGGCTGTAGGTTGAAAACCTTCCTCCCTTACAGGTTTTCAGATGTAAAAATTCTAGACACTAGCTAAAATGGTCATGTGGGGACGATTGAAACAAGAGGAGCTCTCGTGGCCTTGTGTGGTTTCTTCTGCATTAAACACTCACATTCATTGGCAATGAAATGCTGTGTCACTCTGCATACGAACCCAGTAAAGCGGATCACAAATCAAATTCACTTTCCTCTCTACTCCTAAGTGTCCCATTTTTTTATGAAGCTCATTGAATACAGTCTGGTGATACTCTTTTGGCAAAACAAGCTGATCTCTTCCACCGGCTTTTCTGTAAAGTATGGCATGCTCATTGATGTATAATTTTGGCCACTGTCTCAAAAGCATTTTCACATCTGTCGGCTCTGTTTTGAATACTTGTCTCGATGGTCTCCGGTTGTTAACTTTATACTGTAGAACTCGACTGATAACAAGATCTTTCTTCTGACTTTCTAAGATCTGATTCAGTGAGAGCGGTTTGTCTGACGTAGACACAGCAGCATCACTCACCATCTGGAGAGTTTGTACTTGAGTTGGAGTAGTAGACTTGCCTCCCAAACTAGGGGTGGGAGATATTGACAAAAATGAATATCTCGATATTTTTTTCAATATCTCGATATCGATATTCAGACGATATTTTTGCAATCCTTCAAAGAAATGTGTGCAAACTGGAAAAGAAGCTCCAGTTGGTCTTTTGACTTGCTGCATTTGATTTGACCTATTATTGTATAGAATTACTAGTACATAAAGATATGAGACATTGTTGATTTAAAGACTCCTAAACTTTTTAAAATAATAAAATATTATTCAATAAAGTCTTTATTGTTCTTTTATATTTTTAATAGGGGTGTAACGGTTCACAAAATTCACGGTTCGGTTTGATACGATACAGTGGTGTCACGGTTCGGTACGTTTTCGATACAGCAAAAAATAAAGAAATGCCATAGAAATTTCCTATTTATTAAAAGAAAAAATATTTTTAAATAAGTGTGAGTTTTCCTACATCTTGAAACTTTTAGTTTTATAAATGGGGGTAATCTTTGAAGGATGAAAAAATAATGTTTTGGTCATCACATTAAAAATAACATTTAAATAACATATAACATTTGAGTTTTGAAGTGCTGGAAAAAGATGTGTGACGTACTTGAAAGCATTTTAATATTTCTGCAAAACTTCCATGGTTACAAGTTAGTGTTACTACATTAAATACATGGTGAACGATCTGTGGACTTAAAACCTATAGTTCATTCATGGAACGATGTTTCTCCTGGTTTCCACGTCAGTTCTGTTTGATACGTTAATAACGGAGAAATTGTAACGCTTCTCACTGTAAGATCTCCCAGCGATGTTATTACTTAAGTGGCGAATTCAAATGCTTTGTTTACTGGATCTCTTATGTAGTAACGGTGTCGCTTAATCAAGATCGGCTCGCGCTGCACTGACATTCATCCAAACTGATAAACGGTCCGTGAAGCACAAAATAATGAGTTTCGTTCCGCTTTCATTACATTTGCCATTTGATGTTGCGCAACGTTGTGGTGTTCGCTCCAGCGCGGATTTTGGTCGGCAGAAAAAATGGTCCAACCACCGGAATGGTTCGGTTTGTAATGCCTACCGAACCGATCTCTTTGGGAAAATGTATTCCATCTTTTGGACTCATTATACAACGCAATTTTCTAATGATGCAATCACGAAGCTCGCCACTTGAGGACGCCAAAGACATTTAAGAAACATTTCAGACTTCATTTTTCCGCAAACAACGCACATTTTGCCTTTTCTAGCAGCTATTTTATTAATCGTACATCGGCTTTACTCTTTTGGATTGTTGCTTCAACCTAAGAAACGTCATAACACACAGGTAAGAACTTCGTAGTTGTATATTGCAAATTAGTAGCAGCTTTACTCTCGTGCAATTGAGGAACGATCCTGATTTTGTACAAAAAATAAAATAAAATACAGTCAAACAAACCCCTACAGTATTAAAATCGCTACATATAATTGTTTAGAAGGTTACTGTGCGTTATTTGTTTTCTCTTTAACTTCCTTCAGCTCTTTTCATGTTTGGGGGGTCGGATTGTACAAATTATGAAATATTCGATATCCCAATTTTGCATATCGTCCAGACAACAATTCGGATATTATCGTCTAAACGATATATCGCCCACCTCTACTCCCAACAGACTCTGAATAGACACACTGATGACATCATGACTCACTCTTCCAGTGCACTGCTTCATGAATTGATCAATGTCCACTGGCGTCCAGGACAGTCCATCAGCGTCCGCGTTGCCAAAGTCCTCACAATACAAGTCATTGCACTCGGAGGCCATCTTTGAAACGCCTCTCTGGCATACAAGTGTAGCGCCTATCTCTTTGAATGGGGAAACATCAAATTCTCCAAAACTGTTAACCAAGCTTACAATTGAAATTCATATTTGAAATCACCAATGAAATCTGACAACAACTGTCTCATAAATGTTGTTTCTAAATGTTCAAATCATGAAAAAAAGCTGCATTTTTCAGCCTGGACAAAGCTAATGTGCATGCACAGTCCTAAGTGTTTGTCTCAGAACACTGCCTGTTTCTATAGCAACCGGAGCTTCTAACGGCAGCTGCAGTGACGCGATGACTTTACTAATCAATGATTGCCACTTTCATTGAGAAGGCGGGGCTTATTTACCATATTTTTCCCATTCATAAGTAATCAGAGTGCACCGTCTTCCTATATATAAAGTCTTTGCCATTGCTCTTGCCAGGATGGTACTTCATGAAGAAGTTGAAATCTGCCAGCTGAGTCACCCATCTTTGGCCTGTGGAGTTAAGCTTGGCTGTGGAGAGAACATAAATCAAAGGATTATTATCAGTATACACTGTAAAAGCTGGAACATGGTACAGATAGTCTCGTATTAATAATGTCAATATTGTATAGTATTGTAGACATATTGTCCATATTAATGCTAAGGATTTTAACTTCTCTGAGTGAAGGAGGTAATTCTTCTCAGGCGTGGTTAGAGTTCTGGAAGCATAACCAATCACCACCAATTTACTGTTCTGCCTCTGGTACAACACAGCCCCTCTTACAATGCATCACAGTGCAGAATGAACACTTGAGTGAGATCTGGATATCCTAATATTGCTGGGGTGGTCAGTTTGTCAATGAGAAAGTTCAATGTTTCTTGATGTCTATCAGTGTGTTTGATGAAAGACAACCTTTGCGTGGTCTGCGAATACATTTTCCTCTTACTCTTTTCTCAACAGGAGATGCTTCCTCAGGAGGTGATGACAAAAGCTAGTACAGGGGTTTCGCCAGACTGAAAAAAATCAGGTATACGGAGGGTAATATGAGATTAATCCAAGCAGCTTTCTATAATCACCTACAGTACTACTTTACCAGGAACTCAATCTTTTAAGACATGCATGGGAGCCACATAAGCAGGATCCATGGTATATTCCTGACATGAGGCATCCAATGAATCTTACTTTCCTCTTAAAAATCTCACATTTACCAGGACTGAGCTTTACACCATGCTACTGACATCTCTGTAAACACAGCTCTGAGGTGATTGACATTGTCTTCAAAACTAGGGCTATGGACAAGATTATTATCAAGGTAAGGTTGACACACAACATCTCTAAGACCTACCAGACACTCCTCCACAGTCTGTTGAAATTCGTCTGGTGCCGAACTGAGGCCGAAGGGTATTCTCACCCAATGGTATAAACCCCAGAGGGTTATGAAGGCAGTCAGGGGTTTGCTTTCCTCGTCCAGGAACCCCTGGTGATATGCTTTGCCCTAAATCCAACACTGAAAACCAGGAACTACAAATTAAAGAGTCCAGCATGTCCTGAATTCTTGGAATTGGATGTCGATTAGGTAATCACAGCCCAGTCTCAGTGTCCCATCTTTTTTTCTTACACAGACCACCGGTGATGCATAGGTTGACCGCAACTTTTCAATCCACCCACGATTCAGTGAGTCTTGTAAGTACTTTTTTACTTCCTGATGCACTGACTGTCACGGTTCATGAATCGGCTGTCTCATGCTGAAGTGTCTGCGTGAGTGTAATTGTGTGGGTGTGGTCAGGGGTGCGGCCAGGGATTTTGGGCCCCACGAAAAAATAGGTACTACTGCACCGATTCAATTAATAAAATCGATCTCTGGGGCCCCTAAAAGTGCGTGGGCCCTTAGAATCGTCCTAACTTTTCCCCCCTTAGCGGCGCCCCTGGGTGTGGTTATTCGTTGTGTTGATTAGTGTCACCAGCTGTCATCAATTCCAGTTCCTTTATATGCCCAGCATTTTCTTTCTCTTGTTGTCAGATCGTTGTGGTTGTTCCTCGGTGTGGGTCCTGTTCTTCGTGCCTCGTCTGTAAAGTTCTTCTTCTGGATTTCGTCAGTTCCTCGTGTCGTCTGGATGTTCCACGGTTCCTGGGTTTCACTCGAGCACGCTCACCACAGCACCACCACCGGATCGCCATCTCGTCCCTGCTTCACTTACCACCTGAGTGTTTGCCCTAGTGGTGGGCAGATCGAGGCTTCGTGAAGCAATGAAACAGTTGAAGCATATGTGCCATATCGTTTCGAGGCTTCGAATCAATCCGACACCCGTCTCCACGGCGACACCTAGTGGTCACTTGCAGGTGTTGATCTGAAAAAACCTTGACAATGAGCCATTACATTTTTTTTTATTTTTTTATTATTGTATTTTTCTAATATGTGAAACTTGTAACCTGTAGGCTCTTCACAGTGCAAAATGTTATTTTGGTCATGAAAAATTAATATTAATAAAATAAATCAAGCCACAATGTCTCACTTTCTTATAGATTTTTATTCAAAAATATTAATTTCTCTGCTGTCGAAGGACTTATCCTACTTCTTTTTTTACAGATAATTTCTCCAGCCTTAAAATCCTCTCACAAGGGACACTTGTTGCTGGTATGCAAAGATATTTTATTAGCAAGGACAAATGAGGAAAGATTACTGCTCTCTCTTTCCAGTAAGTTAGGGGATCACGAGTTCTGGGCAAAAACGCATCGTTTAGGTATTTTTTCACTTTCACTGTGGCATCAGCTGTAGCATTGTGTAGTATCATCTGGGTTTCACGGATACGATTATCAAAATGTTCCCATAAACTGTCCTGTGTTTCTACTGGTGTTGATGATGATGATGATGATGATGATGATGATGGGCCTGATGTTGACATTTGTGGCTGCCGATCACAATACATACATCTCACTTTATTTGGGGTTTCCAAATGGAAATGCTCACACACCACAGATGTACGGCATCTCTTCTGTCGAGCCTCCATTTTTTTAATCTATCTATCTATCTATCTATCTATCTATCTATCTATCTATCTATCTATCTATCTATCTATCTATGTATCTATGTATATATCTATATATCTATGCATCTATTAATGTGTCACTATATGTAGGCTACTTTGTCTGTCTCTCAGTCAATGTGTAAATTTAAATGGAAGCCTAAATAT
This sequence comes from Tiaroga cobitis, assembly GCA_030578255.1. Lineage (NCBI taxonomy): Eukaryota > Metazoa > Chordata > Actinopteri > Cypriniformes > Leuciscidae > Tiaroga > Tiaroga cobitis. The sequence goes on from CM060606.1 coordinate 11,831,847, forward strand.
AACTAAACAAATCGCACTATAAATGTCACTATATCACCAAAAATCCGCTATCTCAAAACCAAACTCCTCTCACAAAAACCCACGATGTGAAAATGCGTTGACTTATCTTTTATACTGTGTGATTGTGTGATCTGTTCCCGACCCGGTCAATCAAACCCTGATTCGGCGGACCATGCCACCTGTTGAAACACTCAGAAGCTTCATTTAGCCGTAGTCACGTGACGTGGGTGTTTTGAATCACGCTTCGGATCAGTGTTTCGAAGCATCTGCGCTTCGGGATCTCGCAAAGCTTCGGAACGTCTGTTTCGCGTCAGCCATCCCTAGTTTGCCCCGACCTGTGTCATATATCTGATTACTCTTTAATAAACTGGATTTTACTGGCATCTTGCATCCTCCTGTTTTTTCCTCACACTGACACATATGTTTTCTTCACAGGTGTGGTATTGTGAAGTGTAATGTGCAGGTTCAATGAGGGAATACAGTCAATGTCGTCCTCGTCAAAGGCGAAAGCATGATACTTCTCCCTCATCAACGGTCTCACTGTGTCCCACTGTCTCCCACTCAGATAATCCAGGAAGACTGGAGGATCCCATTGACGAGGTTTTTGTCTATTTGAATTACGTTTACTCACATTTTCCTTTCTTTTACTGTTGTCAACGTTATTCTGGTCTTTGCTCTCTGTGAAATTGTCCCTGTTTGTCTGTTCTGTAGCCACAGATAAAACAGACTTGAAGATGACCCAGGACTATTCGACGATCTAAGGTAACAGCATAGTTATTGGTGTTAGCAATCGGCACTGGTACAACTACAAATCTGCTAGAGGGAACAGTAACTAATCCTTCTTCAATAGCGACCCCTTCTGGCAGTGCTTGTAACTAAGAGTACATTTACATTTTACATTTATTCATTTAGCTGACGCTTTTATCCAAAGCGACTTACAATTGCTATATATGTCAGAGGTTGCACGCCTCTGGAGCAACTAGGGGTTAACTGTCTTGCTCAGGGACACAATGGTGTCTCACAGTGGATTCGAACACGGGTCTCTCACACCACACTTGGTTAGCTGCTAAATACTGTATGCTAGGCCAAAGAGATGTGTTTTTAGTCTAGATTTGAACTGACAGAGTGTGTCTGCTTCCCGAACAATGTTAGGAAGATTGTTCCAGAGTTTTGGTGCTAAATCGGAAAAGGATCTACCGCCTGCAGTCGATTTAGATATTTTGGGTATTTTCAACTGGCCGGAATTTCGAGATCGCAATAGGCGTGAACGACTATAATGCGTTAAGAGCTCGCTCAAGTACTGGGGAGCTAAACCATTTAGTGCTTTGTAAGTAATCAGCAATATTTTAAAATTTCTACGATGTTTAATAGGCAGCCAATGCAGTGTTGACAGAACCGGGCTAAAATGGTCATATTTCCTGGTTCTGGTAAGAACTCGAACTGCTGCGTTTTGAACTAGCTGTAGTTTGTTTATTAAGCGTGCAGGTCAACCACCCAGTAGAGCATTACAATAATCTAGTCTTGATGTCATGAACGCATGAACTAATTGTTCCGCATTTGTCAATGAGAGCATATGGCGTAATTTAGATATATTTTTAAGATGGAAAAATGCAGTTTTACAGATACTAGACACGTGATTTTCAAATGAAAGATTGGTATCAAAGAGCACACCCAGGTTCCTAACCGACGATGAAGACTTAACAGAGGAGCCATCAAGTGTTAGACAGTATTCTAGGTTATTACATGTGGAAGTTTTTTGTCCAATAATTAGATTCTCTGTTTTTTCAGAATTTAGTAGAAGGAAATTACTAGTCATCCAATTTTTTGTATCAGCTATGCATTCCATAAATTTTGTGAATTGATAAGTTTCATTAGGTTTTGAAGAAATATACAGCTGAGTATCATCGGCATAACAGTGAAAGCTAATTCCATGTTTCCTAATGATATCTCCTAATGGTAGCATGTACAGAGTGAACAGCAGCAGTCCTAGTACTGAGCCTTGTGGTACGCCATACTTGTGATCGATAAGACATCTCTTCATTTAATGCTACAAACTGATTACTGTCAGATAAGTATGATTTAAATGACATAAGTATGACATGCTAATGCAATTCCACTAATGCCAACATAGTTTTCTAGTCTATTTAAAAGAATGTTGTGGTCAAATGTGTCAAATGCAGCACTAAGATCAAGTAACACTAATAGAGAGATACAATCACGATCGGATGATAAGAACAAATCATTTGTGACTCTGATGAGCACTGTTGGGCAAGCTACTTGGAAAATGTAATGAGCTAAGCTAACAGTTACTCTACATTAAATTCAGCTTCACTATGCTGAAGCTACCTCCCTGGGAAATGTAGCAAGCTAAGGTACAGCAATTTGGCAAAAGTATCTTACTACGTATAAGCTATTTTGTCAAATTATTAATTTTTATACATTTTTTTTTTCATATTATTAATTTTTATCATTTTTTATCATTTGTATCATCATGTCAGTCAAACAGATAGGCAGGCATAATTTATCAGTTCAATTGTTTATTCACAAACTGTTCCAAACCAATTTGGAAAAAAAAGAAAACATAACTATATAAAACCATATAACTATATAAAACTATAACAAAACCAGGTGTCGAGAGTGTGTATCTTTCCATTAAGCAAATTTCTCCGAGACCGAGACCGAGAGAGCTACATGGAGCTACATGGAAAAAATATGCACCAAACAAGCCACTATGAAATTTAGCTGTTTCGATGAATACAAAAGTTGGGTGACCCTCCCCTATAGACTAAAAAAAGTTGGATGACCCCTCAGCAAAGAATAAAAAGACATGACCCTCCCCTATTTTCCTCCGGTGGCCCTTTCCATAAATACCGAACGGTCCCTTAGCAGCTAAAGGATATTTTTGGCTGATGGCGACGTCACTCTCGACAAGTAAGTTTTATTATATTATACAACATATCTGACTGTATATACTGAGGTATGTGTTTGTTTTTAGGTGTACTTGTCAGCTTATGCCGTGTGTTGTGTGTGTGTGTGTGTGTGTTTACGTGTAACGTTACCTGCTAACTTCTGTGGTGTGCGCTCGTGCAGGATTTTTTGTTTATGTGGGCTCAAGCACAGGTGTGTGTGTGGGTGTGTGTGTTTGTTTCGAGGTGTACAGCTTATGTCGTGTGTGTGTGTGTGTTTACGTGTATCTGCTAACTTATGTCGTGTGCGCTCGTGTTTGTTTGTGTGTTTGTTTATGTGGGCTCAAGCACAGGTGTGTGTGTGTGCTCATGAACTGAATAAGCCTGGTTGTTTGTGTGCATGTGTTTCTGTTTGTTTTTGTATTCACAAGCATATAATGTAAATGACAGACCACAGACCATCAAAGACACAGACCATCACAGACCATCATCTGAAAATTAATTGGATGAAGTCTGGGACCCAGTCAGCAAAAAAAAAAAAAAACATACTGAGGGACAGAATGACAGCACCTCATCAGGAGAGGAGCCCCATTTACCTTCCCAGAGAGGTTCTGCCAGCAAAACAACAAGAGGACGGGGAGGGTGAGATGCAGAGGGAGAACTGGCTTTTTTTTAATGTCCAAACAGGGACATCATGGACATGTTGTGAATGCCTTCCTTCTTCACAAGGACATCACTAAAGGTAAAGGAGAGGTAGCCATGCACCAGAAGGCCTTTAGGGAGACTCTTGTTTAGGAGCTGGCAGACCTGCTCCATCACACACTCCACGCACATCACATCACAAGCCTGTGCATATCACTGGACACAGCACTGCAGGTCGTCACACTACATGTGTGTGTATGTATATGTGTATATATATATATATATATATATATATATATATATATATATTAGGGCTGTCAAACGATTAAAATATTTAATCGCGATTAATCGCATTAATGTCATAGTTAACTCGCGATTAATCGCATATCTATTCTAAATGTCTCTTGATTTTCTTTTTGTCCCATTATTTTTTCTCATTTTAATGCTCTTATCAACATGGAAAAGTGGATCGGCTTGCTTTGTGCAAATGTTTTTTATTGAAAACAACATTGACATGTACAGTGTTCAATTTCACACTAACATTCTCACTTGGAGCAAATAATCTCTCAATGTAACACTGTCCATCAATAAAAGGGTGAAAGAAATACTGACGAGGTCCTGATATTGACGAGGGGGCGGAGAATTCGCATCAGCTGTGTGTGTGTGTGTGTGTGTGCTTGGCCATCAAGTGGTATTTCAGACTGGACGCGCTACGCTGATGATAGCTCAGTTCACAACGACAAAACACACAGATCACTTTGGTCGTGTCAATGGAACCATTTGGCAACTTTTTAAAAGTAAACTTTCCATTCAGAATCTTATTGGCATTCATTTCGGCGTCTCGCGCTCGTCATCCACTCAAAGCGTAACGTTAACCAACTATTTGGCCGGCTCGCAAGTGTGTGCGGCGCGCCTGTTGTTTTGTTTCCGGTCTAGCTAGATCCGCTTGCGCTTTGGTCGACGAAGCAACAAAACGTCCTCGCGCGGCGCAAGCCATTGAAATGAATGGGTTTCATAGCGCAGCACCGCGCATGCCGCGTCCTGTTGTAACAGCATGTGAAAAAAAACTACAAAGTTTGCTAGGCCAAAAAGGCCGTTAATCGTGCAATAAAAAAATTGACGCCGTTAAAATGGGTTTGCGTTAACGGCGTTAATAACGCGTTTAACTGACAGCCCTAATATATATATATATAAATATAGTTTGAGTTCTAATATTAAAGTGTTTTAGTACCATAGCACTTGTTTTGTCTCTTTATTTGTAGAAAGGTTGGTTTCAAGAATTGAAAAAAAAACACTATAAAAGAGACCAATACCAGCAGCCATATCACCCTGTAGCCCAAGACTGGTTGCCCACTGAAGCTGAGCAGGGCCGAGCCTGGTTAGTACCTGGATGTGAGACCTCCTGAGAAAACCAGGTTGCTGCTGGAAGAGGTGTTAGTGAGGCCAGCAGGGGGTGCTCACCCTGTGGTCTGTGTGGGTCCTAACGTCCCAGTATAGTGACGGGGACACTAGCGTAAAAGGTTGTTTTCTTTGGTAGTTGGAGGTTGAGTAATGTAGCCCAATCATCAATGTCCACATATGTTGCCCCAGTGAACAGTGTACACGCTGCTACAAGAAGGTTGTTAGCCGGTATTCCTCGAATTTCATCACATGATTTCCATTTTCCTTGATGACCATTCGAACATTCCCATTGGACACGTATGAGGTGTAGCCATGATCAGATGGTCAGATCTGCCATTTTCCTAAACTACTGGTTTTGCATTATTTTAATTCAGAGACTGAGAAAAGTAGATGTCCTGGGGCTGTTAATTAAGTTACTGAGTCACTCACAAAGCCCCTCTGTTTGTAGTTTGCCACACGAAACGGAGGGTGCCTGGACGTGATTGAATTACTGACAATGATGCGCTCATGAGTTCCTCGTCTCGAATTAGTAAACAAAAAAAGAACTATATGGCACATGTGACTCAGCACCATTAAGCTAAAAGCAGTGACCCCCCCCTGGGGGCTTTTCGCTTACACACACAGAAGAGAATTGTGCAATAGGACAATTGGCAGTTGTCGCAGATATTAAACTCATCAAATTCGAAGCACACACACACCCAAGACACGGGACTGCAGATGACCAGGAGTTCATCCGGCCACCATCGTTCAATGAACTCTGAAGAACAATCACATACACACACACACACATGCTTTAACGTACACTCATACACGAACTTTGAATATTAAAACTTAGCATGTCATATTTCATGTGTGTCTCCCAGTTTATAGTCACTGTGTGTATGAAGTGTGTTTGAAGGAATGGACTTGCATTGAAGGAACTAAATGCTTATGATATGCATATCTCTGTATTCCGATAATCTTCATGTGACGTGTTTGATATATCTGTAATTCCCTCAATCTAACGGAGCCGAATTCCGATAGCATAATGAAGTAAGGTGCATTATTTTACACATTTAGTCATGTGTCAAACAGGGGCGTGAACCCTCCTCTCCATAAGAGACACAGAAGAGCGCTTACGTTGCTAGAGAGTTTTTCCCTCTGAGAGGTTTCCGGTTCCATGGCTCCTTAGGGAGCTTTCTCCGTTTTCTTTATTTTCGTCTTCGGACCTTTTCTTACGTTTAGTTTCAGTGAAATTAACGTAATCGGCAACTTCAACTTTAAAGAGACTCTTTGAACCTTCAGCGACCACGTTCGCCCGGAAGAGCTGACAAAGCACGCACCCGCTCTTAAGGACACACACGCAAGACGCGGTTCTCCTCAGGAACACAAAGAGAACCATTGTGCAACTCTCACTCTCCTCTCCCTGCATTGGTCCCTGGCCATTTCTGCTCGCGAGGAAAATGGACACAGCTGCTCAGCTGGCAAGCTTCACCTCCAAGGACATTCAAACATGCCGCGCTCACGCGCGCTGGACGAACCCGAACGCTCGGAATCCACATGACCGAGAGAGACACACGCCGGTTTCTCATCACCCATCCAAAAGAGTTTTACCAGTGCAAGTACCTGTTTTACTATGCTTTCAAGGGTTAAGATCTGTTGATTTTTGTTGTCTCAAAGGTTCTGTGTCTGTGATGAATTTTGCAAAACTCACATGATCTTTCGATCAGACCACTCTCTCTCTCTCAATCTCTCAATCTCTCTCTCTCTCTCTCTCTCTCTCTCTCTCTCTCTCTCTCTCTCGTTGTTATTTGTTTGTTTCGTTAGTTTTACTGTTAATGTACATATATGTATCCCGGGGTTTTTAATGTAGAATTCTGTATCCGTAGTTTCAATTATTAAAACCATATTCTTGATTGCTTTCTGTCTAGCTTATATTACAAGTCAATGAAATTCTGATCTCATAGCTACAAGCTTTACAAGTTTTTACTATTTCAGTAACCTAAATTTTATAAACACAAGAAAATTAATGTTCACGGCCGGAACATTGAGATTTCTTGGAGTTTATAAAAATGGATAACTTTGTTGAGAAGTTGGTAAGTTAATCTTATGGCTGTTTGCTGGACAAACCGAGTGTTTGATAACTAAATTAATTCCCTTAAAGTTATCTCATATAATCGATCTGTAATTAGACCATTGATGTATGAATGAGGAATTATAATTCGTTATGATGTATCATTCATATATTCGATCGCTCTATTTTCAATTTCGATAATTTGACTGCAACATGCAAGCTAATAATCATATCCATGATTAATTATGAAAATTCCCTATGAATAATTTGAGCTAATTAAGGCAAAAAGGGGGGGGGGGGGGGGGGGGGGGGGGGGAGGGGGGGGGGGGGGTGGCATCGGATAAACAGCTCCATCAAAATGGACTCATTGACAATCCATTTTCGATCTTTGATCTCTGTAGTTGGAGTTGATGTTGAGGTAGAACTTATTGGAACAAAACTTGGGTCCTTATTTTCTGTTGGAGGATTCAGGGAAAGCATGCTGACATCAAGACTAAGATCTTCAGAAAGGTTCTTACTTTCAGCATCTGTTTGTTCATACTAAATGAAAAAAAAAGTATTAATTACATTTGTGTTTCACAAATTACAAAGAACAAAAACAACATAGAATAGTTACTAAATAAAAATGGTATGACATTGTATATTTTATGGCCCTCATTAAAGTTTTAATTTTATTAATAACAACCACTGAATAAGGACATTTTTATTAAAAAAGTTCACTTACTGATTGATAGGACTCTGATGCTGGTAAGGCGTAGTAAGTCCCTGATGTTGATGACTTTAAACACTGTACAGCTGTTTCCGCACTTGATAACACCAACAGAAGTTTTGATGGAAATGAATAGTCAGGTTCTTGCGTAGAACTATGGATTGTATTTTGCTTAAGTGGTGTTGACTGTGGAACACCAGATAAATATGCAGCTGACAATATTTCCTCTGTAACTCAGTTTTCACTTTGATCAGTTACTTGTGGGAGAAGACCTGGTAAGGAGTGGACCTGCTGACTGGGGGTCCTGACTGAGCTGTGATGGATCCTTTGTCTCCTAAAACATTTCAAGTCACTGTTGTAACTCTGATGTAATTCACTGTATCATGTGCAATGCAGTTTTTTGTATATAGCCATATACAAATAAATTAATATAACTAAGGTACCGTTAATTTAACAACCACCACATGCCGCTTCCACTTATGGCCTACCTTGTTGTTCTGTATAAACAAGTTGGGCACAGCTGTTGATTTCAGCAATCGTCGTGTGTTTTGTTAAACTTGTTTGAAGTCTTCTGGTGAAAAATGTTCACTGCACAACTTCTTATGCTTGACGGATTTAAACGGTAAATTAACATCCAGCTGAACAGCCAGCAGCCATAGCTTTAGTCGCTCACAATCATTTGATGGCAAAGTGTAAAAGGTAAGCCGTTCATTTTGCGGCATTGGTAAGGCACGTTTACGTTTGGTTGTTGGTTTCTCACGACTCGGACATCCAGGAAATGCACACTTTTTAACCATTGTAAACACTATATCGACACCGAAAGCACAATCAGTGTCGAATTCAATAGCTTGCATATAGTGCGCGTCTTCCTCCGTATGTAAACATAAAGTTTTGGCTATGTCAGGACGTCATCTTGTACAGTAGGTGGCAGTAATACTCCTAAGGAGTGAGCAGCCAGTAACAAATAGTAGTAGAAGAAGAACGTCATCTTCTCAGTTCTCGCGCCGTGGCGATCTGGTGAACTCACGTCAGAGGCCCACACTGAAAAAAACGAATAGTTCAATAAAGTCGTTATTTTTGTTGTTTTTTCGCACTAAAAGTATTCTCATCGCTTGATATACTTATGGTTGAGCCACAGTAATTACATGGACTATTTAAACATTTTCTTCAATGACTTTCTGGGCCGACACTTTTCAATCCCTTAAGAAGCCTATGGAGGAGTGATCCAGCTCTCAGATTTAATCAAAAATATCTTAATTTCTGTTCCGAAGATGAACAAAAGTCTTACGGGGTTGGAACAGCATGAGGGTGAGTAATTAATGACAAAATTTTCATTTTGGGGTGAACTAACCCTTTAAGTGGCCTACCACTGTCAGGCACGCTTACGCTTTGAAGTGGAGTCTGTTCGCTGAGTGGTGTTCTTCCCAGCTGGAATGCCCCCTGAAATGCCTGATCAGCTCTGTCCTAAGAGGTCGGAGCAGAGGCTGTCCCCCTCCACCTTGAAAGTGCATGTGGCCGCCATCACAGCACATCACGGTGCTATTGATAGCAGGTCACTGGGAAAGCACATCCTGGTCATCAGGTTCCTGAGAGGAGCCAGGAGCTTAAATCCTCCCAGACCGTGCCTCTTCCCCTCCTGGGACCTCTCTGTGGTCCATTTTGGTCAACAAAGAGCTCCCTTCGAGTCAGTTGAGCTTAAAATCCTCTCTCTAAGGTGATCCTGACTGCGCTCGCTTCCTTCAAGAGGGTTTGGGACCTGCAGACATTTTTGGTCAGCGAATCGTGTCTTGAGTTCGGGCCCACTCTGTTAGATACGTTTAGGGACCAGGTGGTGAACTTGGAAGCTCTGCCCCCAGAGTAGGCAGGCCCAGCATTCACATTGAGTGTTTACGTGGACCACACGCAGAGCTTCAGAAGCTCAGAGCAGCTATTTGGGAAAGGCTGCCTCCAAACAGAGGTTGGCCCACTGGATAGTGGATGTCATCGAATTGGCGTATCAGTCCTAAGGCGAGCCGTGCCCCCTCGTAGTGACGGATCCACTTGCCTCTCTGGCAGACATCACAAGAGCTGCAGGGTGGGCAAGACTTAACACATTTGCGAGATTCTACAATGTCTGAGTGGAGTCGGTTTTTTCCTGTGTGTTTGGAACAAACGGGTAATGTGCGGGAAGGCTGGCTAGGTGTCTCGCTTGCAGTGCCATTCCCCTCTAAAGGGAGGATACGAGCGCCTACTTGATCTTGAGGTGAGTTCCCCATTTGGCGAACCCTGAATCGAGTTCCTCCAGAATCCTTTGGCAGTTAGACGCTTGCCAGTATCTGCATCTCCGACACTCATAACATAGTTCAGTGGCTGTACATGCCACGTAGGTACCCCATGATGTCAGTTCGACGTATCGTCAAACGTGACTGACTAAATGGGAACGTCTAGATTACGAATGTAACCCCCGTTCCCTGAAGGAGGGAATGGAGACGTTATGTACCCCCTGCCACAGCCCTGAAACACCGCTGAATGGCCGGGATCCGAGATGTCGCTGCAAGAGGGAGGGGAAGTTATATTGATTATAAAATTATGAGGGGACACACATTTTAAAAAGTCCTCAGGTACATTGGATGAAATTATTTAAAATTCACCTCCATGTTCAATTAATTGTGATTTTATGACAATAGAAAACTAACAGAATTTATTTACATTTTAAATTGAGATTAAAATGTTGTCCTGTTAAGACATGTTTGACAAGAAGACAGGAATTAATCTTACTCATGCTGGTGAACATTTACAGCTATGTCTCAGACTGTTTTCCTCATCTGTGCATGCCACACTAAAATTATTTGTGCTTCATTTGAATCAATTGTCTTCTTCACTGGTAAATCAGTTGACTGAATCGTTCTAATGTCCAAAAAGGTATAGTTACTGGATGTTTAGATTAGAGAGAGGAATCATAGGCCGTTTCTGAAGAATAAACATGATTGTAGAGGTGTATTGTATGGAAAACAGTGTGCTGACAGTGTCCACTCAGATAGTGTCGTCTCAGCACTCCTGTTGTCAAAGAGCTCCAATTATGAAGCACTTTGGGCTACACAAGGACACGGTGTAAACGCAGCCATTACTACACCCAATAAACAGCAATTACCCAAAATTTCATGTCATGTTGCGGTGGTTGAATCTAAAAGCATATTTGCAAAGGACAAAAACAAGTGCAAAGCCCCCTACTTCAGTCTCTGTTCCTGTCTCGGTCATGAACACACACATACTACAGCTTTACATTACCTTAATGCACACATAACAATTAACAAACTGAGCACATAATGTTGTTGTTTATCTTTTGTACTCTGATTTGATGCATATTAACTTGATTTTTTTTTTCTCAAATGGTCAAGTCAAATTAAACACATGGTCAAGTAAATTAAATTGGTTGTATCATTATTGTAATCCCAGTGTTAGAAATGGCTCAAGTTTATTTTCAACAAGATCCCTAATCATTTAAGGCTGATCTGAGCAGTTTCAGGGGCACATTTCAGAGCAGACTGATGTATGAATCTGCCATAATATACAGCTTTACAAAAAGGCTGAAACTAGATTGAACTGAAAAGATGATGTTTTGGTCTTTACATATACAGGTGTTTATTTCTGAAGAAGGGTTTAAAATATCCCATAGGAAATGCTAAACACAAAAGGATATATTTTGAAAAAGGTTTGAGACCAAACAGTTTTGTTGACCACTGACTAAACTGAACAAAAACGGTGTAGGATTTACTTTGAAACAATTTTCGCTCTGAAATCGTTAGTACATTTTATAAATAATTACAAAGAAACAGCAAGTGATACATTTAATTTAACATGGAAGTTTGAAATAGAAAGACTGGACTAGTATTTTCTTGTAAAAAATACTCCAATTATCTTTGTTTTTATTTACAACTTTGAAAAAAATAAATAAATACATGTATAGGAAAAAATGTGTGAGACATCCCTCAAATATCTTCATTATATTCCACAGAAGACAATTCATAGGTTTCCAACTACATAATGCGATTAAATTATGACAAAATGATCATTTCTGAGGAATGAATACCCTAGTATAATTACACCAAATATTTTTGAAATACATTTATTTTATGCTAAGTACTACAAATACATTTACATATTAAGGTACTTACTATAGATACCCTGCAATTGTACTTTTGGTATACTAAATTGGTTTACTTAAAGTCTGCCAAATTGGAACAACTCATTTTGTACTTAATGCACTTTAGTTAACCGGAAATAGTGCTGAGGTCCAATTAAAGATAGCTATTTTTGATTGTGCTAAATTGGAACAACTGCAAGTATACTTTAGGTCAATTTAAATATCTTGCATTTTAAGATAGAGACCATACTATTCTTACTAATAGGGGTATTACAAAACATTTTAGGCTTAATATTAAGAAATGTGCATTGTGCAATAAAGAAATACTCCAAATAAAGTTTAATTATAATATTTATATCAGCAAGTCTCAAGCGATATGTCAGTAAATATTTTAATGGATTTGTAGTATACTTAGTATGAAATTTATGTATTTGAAACACATTTTGGTATCTTTTTTTTCCACTAGTGTAATGCAGATATCATATCAGGGACTTTAGCCTACATTAAGCCATCTCAGTCCTGTGCAAAGGTTTTAAGCAATCTGATGTTGAGCTGATACAGCGCATCCGCATATGTCATGGTTGAATAGACTATTTATCAAATTAACATGTAGCCTGTTGAAAATGGCTAAACTTGACCAAATCGACCTGTCTTTCTATTAGACTGAGCTACTCCAGCCCGCCCTTCCATCTCTCTAGTTTGATTTATCTTGCCATCTTGTGGTCAATGATAATAATGCAGTGCTAACTAAGTTTTAAATTACAGTATGATCTAAAATCAACATCATGACACCATATAGATCAGGGGTTCTCAAAGTTTTGATAGGTGAGGGCCAATTTAGGAACCCAACATTGAACTGAGGGCCGCCAAAGTGGCGGGGGAGAAAATTAAGAAAAAAAAAACTGAAAAGAAAATCCCATTTGAAATTATTTTAATGACCAGGTTGCATCTCTACAGTTTACATTAGTTGCAATAAACACATTTTAATTCATAACTGAGGCTAAACCTGGCAAAACTTGTGAAAATTTTGGGGGGGAGAGAAAGAAACTTTTAAAATAGAAGCTTACCAAACAAGTCATCATCATCATTCATTTCTATCATTGCTTGTCAGTCGCGTTTCCATTATTGCAGATTTGCATATTATTATCTATCTTTTTTAACCCGTAACTGAAAAACGAAAAATGAACGGTTGTTGTCTTTTTAAAACGCAAAGTTGAACAAAATTTTAATTTGAACTGGCTTCACCAACTGCTGCGCAAAAAAACGTAAATATCGACAGACTTTTTCAGATTTTTGTTTAAATAACTTTTTGCCCCTTTATTAAACATTTTAAATATTCACAAATTAATATGGAAAACATGTCGATTTTACTGGTTTTCTAAGGCCAAATTAGAACCTGGAATTTATATTTTTCCCGCAGTGATGAATGAGAAGAGCCATATAGCCTGTACGTGTCTGATCTAGCCTGATTTATAGGTGAGTTATAGGCTAATGATAATAAATGCGTCTGAAAAAACAGCGAGGCATTTTAATTGTTTATTAATAAACTATTGTTTTCTAAGTGTCGGCTAAAAACATATCTCCATCTCCGCTGTTAAGCAGATGCGCTTTTAGAGAGAAATCCACCTTTCATACGGATTACATAATCAGGTATTTGCTTTCGATTCGAGTTTGTTTGTTTAAAACTGCACATTTTAAGCTTTAGCCTGCATAGGCTATATTTTGTTTCAGTTCTCGCGCTCCAGTTCACGGAGATCATGAAAGCGCGTAGTAGCCTAGGCTAGCTACTGATTGTTTTATTTTATTTTACAAAAGCACGTTTTCTTCTTATGAGTTTACACAAATAAAAGTAGTTGCGAATAATGCATTATTATTTTCTGTATGACCAGAAATGATAGACTAGTTTAAGTTGTTTCCACTGTTGATAGGAAAATGCAAGTGTTCGCGCCCGCGAACATTTTGAAAGGTAATGGAAACGCGGCCATTAATAAGCTTGACATTGTTAAGATTATTATTAAGTCACATTGAATATTGATTACTTGGTCAACATACCCTTTTAAATTGCAATGCGATTTGTGGTGCTGGTTTCGGTTGGCCACGATTCCTATTCCTGTGTAGTCAACCACTGTTCCTGGTGGCCTTGGGAGTGAGGTCAAGTGCGATCGGTCGGTCGGACCATGTAATTACCGCTTATGCCTATGGATGCCGCTAAACACCACTAAACGGAGATATTCATTTTTTCAAAGCAATAGTTTTAACAGTTTTACAGATGTTATCGCGGGCCGCCAGAAATGTTTCGGCGGGCCGCCATTGGCCCGCGGGCCGCACTTTGAGAACCTATGATATAGATGCTATTATAATTATCCTAAACATGTCATTAAATATTTCTTGGTAAATGCAGAAAATAAAACAATATATATAGACGTGAATATGAAACATTAGTGAACGCTAAGCAAATACAGTTACAGCCTCAAGGGAAGACAGTAGAGTGTAGTAAGAACACGAGAGGTGTTACAGGGGAGTAGTCTGATGTTCCCCCACAGACCTGTTAGCAAGAGCACTCTGTACAGATTAGCTGTACATATTATTAGGTCAATGGGTCACGTTTAATTTTATACTTATGTTAAATGACTTAAACATCATTTCTGAGTGTGCAGCATTCAAGAGAAAAAAGGTGCCTGAAGAGGATAACTTCTGAGAAGCATGAACATACTTCACAGTGATTGATCGGTTGATTGATGATTGATTTATTGATATTTTTCTTTTGTGCATGCTGTTATTTTAAAGCTGCAGTCCGTAGTTTTTCCTCTTTGTCGACATCTCTGTTCGAAATCTGCAATTGCAGTTATTCGCGGAATTATACATGGGTTGTGCCTCGGCACCGCACAGAGCGGATGAATCCAATGTTTGAGGAGAGTGTGTGGCTGTCAGTCGTTGCACTGGTGTGGATACTGTCATTCGGAATCACAGATTCTACTTTTTGGAAGTATGACCAACATAAGAATTTTCACCGGAAAATGTCATCTGAACAAGTAACATCTACTTTTGTTCTGATCGACTAAGGGGAAAAGAGCATTGCAGTAAATCATGCTGATTAAACAATCGCTTATCATATCACTTCAAACCGTGCAAATTATACTTTGTTCTCAAATTGTTAATGTTCAACGATCAGCATTGCATGACTAAATTTAATGCCCTTCAGATATTTATCCTTGGTTTCGCATGGGCCCAGTTTTGGGCTCTTTTTTTCTGTAGCCACTCCGAAGTCAGAAGTCTTTTGCATTTTACAACGGTTGAATCTCTAGTTGTCACTGGTGATTGTCGTTTGAACCTTCCTGGATCCGCCATCAAATTAATAAGTTTAATTATATCAAGTGCTGTGAGAAAAGGCTATAAATCTCCACCTCCAACATTCTCACAAGCAATTTAGCCTACTAGACACCTTCTTTATGTGTACAGATGTGACGTAATGACGCAAACACATGCTTGAATTTCCAGCGAAAATCCAAAAATTGCAAACATCCTGACATGCCTAGAAAACAATGTGAAATAAGAAATAAAATAAAGTTTGAATTACATCAGTCAGTTGCCTGATATCAGAAAAATAAATAAATAACTTTATTATAAATACATTTTAAAAATAAAAGTATTTTTAAGTATACTTAAAGTTCAAATATATTTTTAAGTCTAGCCTACTTTATGTAGTAAGAATTATATCAATGTACTAGTAGTACTTGTAAGTGTACTATTTCAGTACTACTTGGGACTACAATGGCCCACTTTTAGTGTATAAAAGTGTACATCTGATTAAATCAATATATTCAAACTACTGTATATAAGTTTACAAAACAGTATGTAAAACTATGTGAAAAATATTTAATAGGCTACTCAATAAAAAGAATACAAGCCAAGTATACTTAGAATACTTAATTATGCTTTAGTATATCAATCAAAAGATTAATATGGAAGTAAAATAATGCCAAGTTTTTGATTTTTGAAAATCAAACCTTTTAGATTGTTGATATTTAATAAAATATGGGGGGGGGGGGGGAGGGGGGGTCAGTATCTGGAGATGTTGCTTGAGCCCACCACAGACAGCGAAGACCGACCTCCCGTGAGTGACAGGACCGTACCGAGGATAAGGACAGAGAGCATCATCACCATGGAGACTGGACCACCGACAGAGTCTGACCAGGTGTGTGAGCCGGCAACACCGTGTGTCGAGGGAGTGATTGTGGAGCTTGAGGGCTGGGAGGATAGCCCTAACCACAACCCTACCGCTATGAAAGTGGATATGCTTGACTTTGGCATATATTCTGAGGAACTTAAGGACATTTTTTTAGGTAGATCTTATTGACTTTTGTGCTTATAGTAGTATGGCCTGCTTGTAACAGTATATAAAGAACACAATGTGACCCCAGTTTTGCGTGATACATATTTGTGTGGTGGCGCAACTGGTAAAATGAGTGCACTTGTCTGGCAGCGACCCGGGTTCAATTCCAGTCCGCATTGGTTCCTACATGCAGTGTACATATATCTGTTCCCATTGTCTCACTGATGTTCTCAGGATAAGTAAGTTACTGGTATACTGGGGGGTGTCAGTAAAGGGCAAATTCTTAAGCTGTGCCATTGTTTATAAATATTACTTTATTGTAGCCAATTTGAAGCACACAAAACACTTCAAGTTTACTTGGAATGCCATTGCATTGTGTTTTTAAAATTTAAGAAAAGTTTGTTGTCAGCATAATATTAATGTATTTTCAACACTCTTACAGTGTAATTGAATTGCAATTGTAATGTCACCAAAATACGTTTGAAGTTTATACTAATTGAATTCTGCATTTCAAAACTTAAATAGAAGAGTATATTTAAAGTTTACTTAAACTTGGAATAGTTCCACTTTAGCACCAAAAATTATATTTAATACAACTTTCATTGACAACTACAGTAAACATGCATTTAGTACAAAATTAACAGACTTTAAGTATTCCAATTTATAGTGTGCCACAAATACATTTAGTTATACTAAAGTACATGAATAAATTGTGCTTAAAGCTACACTGTGTAACTTTTTTAGTTTATTCTTAGCTAAAAACACTTAGTTCTTTCAAAAATATATGTGCTCATTAATGTATATTTACTTCATTCAAGTAATAAAGTATTCTCGTGAGTGTATAATATGCTATTGAAAATACATACGGGTGAGGGGTTCTAATGTAGGTCGCCATGTTGCCCCTCCATCTTGAAAGTACATTAGCCAAAGACGGACATACCCGTTAATTCAAGCTTCGCCTTTCACGTTTTAACACTCGATGGCACCGTGTCGAATGTGAAGAGGGGGATTGCTTGAGACTGATATATAAAAACCTGAAAGCCTTTTTGAAAGTCTGTTGCTGATGGAGGATCACTCTTATTCTCGAGGATACGTATCAGAGTCGCCAAGGAAGCGAAAAAGAGTTAAAAGTTAAAAATAAAAGTTACTTTACTAAGATTAGCTTGCATTCGTCTGGGAACCTGATAACTGATGTTAGCAATGAAATGGTAAAAAAATTACGAAAACATAAAACTATTATTCATTTTACATAGATGTCATAACCTATATGTTACCTGACAAATTAAATTACTGCAAATTATAATAGTTTTCAAAAATAACCTCATCACTTGAAGGAACACTAATGGACGAGGTCGAACTGGAAGCCATGTTAATCTTGGACTACATTGGCCACCGTAGGAGTTAAAACGAAATTGGAATTGAGAGGAACAGAAACTAATATTCACTGGATGGTCATATACCTTTTCACCGCTAGATGGGGGTAAAAATCACACCGTGTAGCTTTAAGTATACTTTTTTTTTTCACTAGTTTGGGTTTATTTTCTGTTTCATGCTTTGGATTACCTGATGGTTTATGTTTCACATTTTTTGGATTATAACCATTATAATAACACTGCACTTGGGTCCTCTACATCATTGTTTTCATCTGCTTCCATGTCAGCATCGTTACAGCCCTCAAGTATTTCCAAACCTCTGGGACTTTTTTTCCTGTGTAAAACCAAAATTATTGACAAATTATTAAAACACAAATTATCTGGATAAGAGCATCTGCTAAACGGCATAAATGCAATACGAATTTCACCATATGTGTATAATGGATATTGTTCTTTATCTTCATAGGAAAACGCTGTTCCCAAACCTGTACAGAGAGATGCACTAATTAACCAAATTTCCAAGCCTGCTTTCCCTTGACGCTAATCTTCCAAATGGTCAAGGCATTTAACACACAGTTGTTATGCAACACACCAAACAAACATGTTTTTGTTCCAAGATATAACTAGGTTCGAGCAACAGAGGGGTTGTACTTGCACATGAAATCCTTGGTGTCCAATTAGACTGGAGACTGCGTTTTACTCTGAGTGCGGTATAGGCCTACATCCACATCCAAAAGTGGTCATACATTAACGTCTGGATGTAAAGTCTTTTCTCTTACGAGAGGTTCTCTCGTACTGCATAATATTTACGCTGGGGAAAACCTCTTTTCCTCGAGATATTGAAGCCAAAAAATTATCCTTAATTTTGAATTATTGCAAAATGCGTTGCGGCAGCATGCAGACATAGGCAAGGCGGCTTAGCTTGCCTATTGACTGTCCTGCGGTAACTGCAGCAGCCTATCGAGAGCGGCCCTTTGGTGACGGTCCAATGGGGGCGCTTCGCGCCCATTGCGTTACGCTCCCGCCAAAGCGGGCGTGGCCTAGCCCAATAAACATAGCTCGATGGGCTGATTTCACTGATTTTTCATCTCTTCAGCGAAGCGGACGGACGCATCGCTGGATCCTGAGTGAAGAAGCCGCGCTGTTGAAAAAGCCTTCTGGAGGATGAGCCATCTTCTGAAGCCACTGGCCTCATCTCGCCGCCTTCAGTCGCCGCTTCCTGCTACGCTATCCGGCGTCTATATCCTTTTACACTCTGCTCACTGTGTGTTCGCCCCCGCGACTCACTTACTAAAAGAGCTGCGTCTTTTTAAAGATGCCATCCTCATGCGGCTCGTGCCGAGCATCACTCAGCGACGGGGACCGCCTCATCTGCGTTTCCTGCCTGAGAGAGGATCATGTAGCACTGGCGCTTGCTGACGGCGGCTGCCCTCACTGCGAGCTATTGCCTATGATGACTCTGAGGACTCGCCTGGCATATTTCTCAGAGTCTGCACTCCCGCTCGCTGTAGTGCTGCGCCGTAAAACGCCGTACTCAGCGGGTCCTCGAGCCTTCTCAAGCCCGTGAAAGCTCGCCGGTTCGCCCGCGAGTTTCACCAGCTTCACTCAAGTCGCTCACTGACGGACAACGGCCGCCGCGCGCCGCCGTTTTCGCCATTTATGACGAAGAGATAGCTGCATCTGTTGAGAAAGCCAGCTGAGCGGCTATCTTTCTTTACTTTATAAGAAAGCTACCCTGCCCCCACCACCCATGGGCATGCGTCACCGGCGAAATAGGGAAAGAGTGTGTTTTAGTCCCGCCGAGGCCAGACAATCTCCATTTCTCAAACATTTCCCAGCTCCTCTTAGTTGAGCGGTCGATCCTGGCGTGTTCGATCCTGGCTCTCGCAGCAGTTAAGAAATTTAGTCTCGCCACGGCCAGACTTCCTTTCCGCTCGTTCAGTTCCAAAAAAATGCGACTGTTCCAGTATAATTTGCAGTAAACAAGCCGGTACCACGGCCCGCTTGCCTGCACGCAAATGCCGTTTCCATGGCGACCCAGAAAAATCATAAGCAGTGTATTTTCTGGTATTCCGGCCACAGCCGATGGTGTTATGAGTGTAATAAAATGCCCAGAGCCCAGTGTTCATTTCTACACACAAACACAGCCCGTCACGGTACAGGGCTCGCACAAATGAAATCGACGCATGTCAATTGTGCATTAAATGTAGTGAATGTGACCACGACCCAGTGCCCACAAACACTACACACTACATGTACCATGGTTTCTGAAAAATGAAACCAACACACATACAGTCAGCTCAGGCCGACGGTGTTTTCCAGTGCAGTGAATGTGCACGCAAAGTCTTCCTAGCCCTTCTAGGAAAACTACGGTGTTCAAGTCTCGCCACGGCCAGACTTTCACCAAAACTTCGCGCTCGTTCAGTCCCAAGAAATGTGACTGTTCCGGTGTATTCTGCAGTAAACAAGTCGGTATCACGGCCCGCTTGCCTACACACAAACGCCGTTTTTACGGCAACCCAGATAAATACAAAATGTTTTTTTCTGGTGTCCCGGCCTCGGCCGATGGTGTTATGAGTGTAATAAAAAATGCCCACAAACCAGTGCTCATTTCTACACGCAAACACAGCCCCCCACAATACAGGGCTTGCACAAGTAAAATCGACTCATTAAATGTAGTGAACGTCCCCACGATTCAGTGCCCACTAACACTACACACTGCATGTCACAGGGTTTCTGTAAAAACAAAACCAATACAAATACAGTTAGTTCAGGCAGACAGTGTTTTTCAGTGCAGTGAATGTGCCCGCTACTCCGCGCCCACATTCACCCACAGACATGTTAAGCCCCACGGGGCTCGCCCCGCTTGCTCTCTCACAGCAAACTGTTATAATGAAAGCGAGCGCGGCCAAGCTGCCCGCCGTCACCGGCACTCAGGCAGACGGTGTTTTTCAGTGCTGTGAATGAGCCCGCCTCGCCGCGCCCACATTCACTCACAGACATGTTAAGCCCCACGGGGCTCGCCCCGCTCACTCTCACACAGCAAACTGCTATAATGAAAGCGAGCGCGGCCAGGCTGCCCGCCATTTCAGGCGCGCCCCCCGCCTCACTCACTGTAAACACAGTGCCCATGTTACAGCGCACGAAAGCTCCTGTGTCATCACTATGTTACGATCAGAGCCCAAAACCCATTCTACCCCTACCCATTCACGCAAACACGTGGGCACAGCTCCCGGGGTTTCGAATTGGTTGCTGAACATTATAAAAAGAGGCTATTCGCTGCAGTTCGCTCGACGCACTCGCCGCAGCACGGTGCGCGTTGAATCTATCGTGAAAACAGAAGTAGCACACCTACTTCGAGCCGAAATAGTGACCTTATTGAGCAAAGGGGCAATAGAGCCTTTATCTCAAGCTCAGAGCGAAGGGGGCCTGTACAGCAGATATTTTCTGGTACCGAAAAAAGACAGGGGTCTCAGACCTATTCTAGATCTAAGACAACTGAACAAAGCGCTTATGAAACGCCAGTTCAGAATGCTTACAACCAAGAAAATCCTCACGCAGATTTGCCAAGGGGACTGGTTTATGTCGATAGATCTGAAGGACGCTTATTTCCAGATACAAATAGCGTCACGTCACAGGCAATTTTTGAGATTCGCCTTCGAGGGCCAGGCATATCAATACACAGTCCTACCGTTCGGCCTGTCTCTTGCACCCCGTACATTCACGATGTGCATGAACACGGCGCTCGCACCCCTGAAACTTCAGGGCATGCGAGTTTTGAACTACTTGAACGATTGGCGCTTTAGTCCCGCTCAGGAGGTTTCAGAGAATGCTGGGCTTGATGGCCTCAGCATCTTCAGTACTTCAGCTGGGCCTGCTTCACATGCGCCAGCTGCAGTTTTGGCTCAAAGCACGAGTACCACCTCGAGCTTGGGCTTTCGGCCTGCTTCGCCTCAGGGTCAATCAGGTATGTGTCACAGCCCTGAAACCTTGGAGAGCGACCGACTGGTACCAGTCTGGTGTAAACCTGGGGACTTCCTCGAGTGTACAGGTGGTGTCCACGGACGCCTCCACCTCGGGATGGGGAGCGCTGCACGAGGGCAGACCGTTCTTCGGCCTATGGGCAGACCGTTCTTCGGCCTATGGTCAGAACGAGAAAAGCTCCTTCACATAAACTGTCTGGAAATGTTGGCAGTCGACAACGCGCTGAGGCGCTTCTGTCCCCGAAATAATTCTGCCGCATTCCGGTGTGGGCTCAGCACAATCTGCGCTCACTGAGAGCAGCACACGTGCCTGGCCTCCTGAATTTGGGGCCAGGCAGCCTGTCCAGAAACAATATACCAGCTGGGGAATGGTCTCTGCACCCGCAGACAATCCTCCTGCTGTGGGAGAAGTTCGGCAGAGCACAGGTAGACCTATTCGCGTCCCAGGAGAATGCTCAGTGCCCAAAATTCTTCTCAAAGAGCAAGGATGCACTGGCCCTCGTCTGGCCCAGCTGCCCGCTCTATGCTTTTCCCCCAGTTTCGCTCCTGCCTCAAGTGTTGGAACGAATCAGGGAAACCAGATGTTCTGTGCTCCTCGTGGCTCCGCTCTGGACGAACCAGGAATGGTTCCTAGTCCTAATGCAGCTGACGAGCAGTGCCCCATGGCCGAGTCCGACAATGAAAGACCTCCTCTCTCAGGCCATGGGCTCAATTTGGCATCCTCACCCGGAAAGGTGGGCCCTGCACGCATGGGCCATCAACCGGTACCGGCAAACCTCCCCGAGGGAGTGCTAAACACCATCACGCAGGCCATAGCACTGTCTACCAGACGTCTCTATGCCTCTAAGTGGTCAGTGTTTGTTAACTGGTGCAAAACTCGAGGTTTTCCACCTACAAGCAGCGGGATAACGGAGGTACTTTCCTTCCTTCAAGAGCTACTGGATAAGGGCAGGTCCCCATCCACGCTCAAAGTCTATGTGGTGGCCATAGCAGCGTTTACAAAACCTGCGTCTGGCCCGTCACTGTGGAAAAATTATCTGGTCATTCGTTTCCTAAAAGGGTCTAGTAGGATGAATCCTCCCAGACCCCCATCTATCCCCATGTGGGACCTTTCCATGGTGCTAGAAGCCCTGAAAGGAGCCCCATTCGAGCCAATCCAGACATCGGATATGAAACACTTGTCTTTCAAAACAGTGTTTCTCATGGCTCTTACATCAGTAAAACGCATAAGGGATCTGCAAGCTAAGCCGCCTTGCCAGGGCCGACCCGCGGCGTAGGCGGAATAGGCAAATGCTAAGGGCGCCACTCATCCATAGGGGTGCCAAAATGAGCAAATGAGTAATTTTTTTTATACTAATACTATTTTAAAACAATTAATTTGTAATACTACCAAAATAAAAAAATAAATAAAAAAAGTGTCCCCCGACTGAAGTGCGTCAGAAACAAAGCGCGCGCGATCAGTTTACTGTTGGTATTTTGTTGTGTTGCGTTGCCCCTCGCCGCTTCCAATGTTGACAGCATTGCTTTCATTTGAGGGTGCTTAACACACTCGAGCACCCCCGTAGAGCCGGGCCGGGCAGAGACATGGTGAAAGTTCCTGATTGTGATGGATGGCCAAATTTACATGACACGTTTTAAAATAGCATTATTGTGTGCAATAGATACTGTGCCAAAAAGAAGAGAAGAGGATAAAGGGGATAAAGACAGAGAGTTAAAGTGATGTAATGAATGAACAGTTTCTCGCATAGTTGTAAGATACAATTTAATGGCAGTTATTTTTACCTTAAACTTTATGCTAACAGTTGTTCTGAGTTCTCCAGATGCACCAGACAGTGTGATTTTGTAACAATCATGTCAGTTTTTTAGACGCATTTACTACCTCTTTTTTAACCCTCTGGGGTCGGCAATCACGCCGGCGTGATCTGCTCACTTTTTTTCTTATCAGTGCAAAACAAACTCAAAATACTTTGTTGATTTTGATCTTACATATAAGTGTTACACATCATTCAATACTGTTAAATGTCTTCTTTTTTTGTGTACACTCTTATTAACATCAAACACCTTGTGTTTTTGTAAAATAAATAAAATAAACAGGGTGCGCTTTCAGCTCACTCTGTCTACGCAAAAATCTTTCTGAAACGCGTCCGAAAAATTAACTGTAACTCAGTAAATACTTGTCACAGAGACACAAAATATTTATCTTTATGAAGCTGAAATTCTCTTCTTTTAAATGAAGTAATTTATATAAAAAAGCAACTATTCTCAGTTGATGTAATCTGTATGAAAAGAGAGAGATGTCGGTCTTTTTCCTTTCACCTAATTATAGCGTATGATGTGTTAATGTGACCACGCCCACTGAGAGCGCGCGCTATTCAAACGTTAATGTTGAGGCAAGCCATGAAAACGCCCACATCAGAACACCCTAATCTTTATCTCGTCTTGCTGCGCAGTGAGGAATAATTCCTGGAAAAGTTAACTCAGTTACCTGTTTCATTTCGAGGAGCACAGATTCAGCTGATGTAGTAAGTAATTTATTCTTAAGTGCTTTGTTCTAATCGCGTTATTGAATAGTGTCTGTAAACTGCACAAAGACTGTTTAAATATTAAATGCGTGTCTGTGTGCGAATGAATGGACGAATTCACAGACGCGCGCGAGGTTGTTTTCACAGCGGAGCCCTCTGGAAAGAAATGTTGTCCCTCCGTCCTGGACGCTTCGGGTCGCATCGATTTCCAGCCAATGCACACCGCGGTGTTCGCCCCAAAAGCTTGCAAGAAAGCACCTACCATGGTCACAAAAATCGTTCTCGTCCGCTTCCTGACAGTTCGCTGTTGCAGAGGGTCGAGAACAGTGGTCGAGAAATACCCGAGGCCAGTCTCGAGAGGCTGGTTCCCTTAGTGAATTTTGTGGAGGGGTGGCGCCTTCTTCCAAATATATCTCTATGGGTCCTAAATATAGTAGAAAATGGATACACACTGCAGTTCGGTCACCGACCTCCCAGGTTTGCATTGGTGGTGCCGACTACAGTGGTTCCAGAACAGGCTCGGGTTATGGAACAAGAGGTACAGGCTCTCCTGGTCAAAGGGGCTATAAAAATTGTTCCCCCACCAGACAGAGAGTCCGGGTTTTACAGCCGGTACTTTATAGTTCCAAAGAAGGATGGCGGGCTAAGGCCGATTTTGGATTTAAGGCAGTTGAATCGGTCTCTGAGGAGATTCAGGTTCAAAATGCTGACGATTCCCATCATCGTGAATCAAATCAGGTCCGAGGAATGGTTTGTCACGATAGACCTAAAAGACCTATTTTCATGTCTCCATCCTTCCATGTCACAGGAGGTTCCTAAGGTTTGCTTTCGGGGGCAAAGCATATAAGTATCGGGTTCTTCCGTTCGGCCTAGCACTCTCTCCCTGCACGTTCACGAAGTGTATGGATGCAGCTCTGGCTCCATTGAGACTCCAGGGCATTCGTATACTGAACTATATCGACGACTGGCTCATATTGGTCCAGTCTATTATATTGAAAATGACGGTTCGGCATCGAGATGTCGTCCTCGGCCACATTCAGGATTTGGGGTTGAGACTCAACACGAAAAAGAGTGTGTTGGAACCAGCTCAGAAAACAACGTTTTTGGGCGTGGTATGGAATTCGGTTACGATGCGGGCACACATGTCTCCCGCACGTATCGAGTCCATCCTGACAATGGTTTCTGGGATAAAGCTAGGCCAGGCCATCAATGTGAAGCAATTTCAAAGGATGCTGGGCCTCATGGCAGCGGCATCCAACATTATACCTTTGGGCCTTCTACACATGAGGCCCCTCCAGTGGTAGCTGAAAGCCAAGGGGTTTTCTCCCAAGGGGTATCCGTTTCGTATAATCAGAGTAACGCGCAGATGCCTTCGTTCTCTACAAATATGGAAGAAACCTTGGTTCCTGTCCCAAGGGCCAGTGTTAGGAGCGTCATGTCGCCGGAAAACCGTTTCGACAGACGCCTCCCTCACTGGCTGGGGCGCGGTCATGGACGGCCGCTTTGCCAGGGGTCTGTGGCAGGACCATCATCATTCTTGGCATATAAATTGCCTAGAGATGTTGGCTGTTTTCAGGGCTCTGAAGAGCTTCCTCCCAGACATCAAGGGTTACCACGTCTTGATACGTTCAGACAATACATCAGTGGTAGCTTATCTGAACCGACAAGGGGGACTCAGATCGCGCCCTCTATCCAGATTGGCGCATCAGATTATCCTTTGGTCCCAGGGGAAAATATTATCTATCAGAGCAATATATGTCCCGGGGGTTCAGAATCGGGGAGCAGACATCCTGTCGAGGCAGGGGCTGAGGTCCGGGGAGTGGAGACTTCACCCAGAGGTGGTGAAGCTAATATGGCAGAGGTTCGGGCCAATGGAAGTGGATCTTTTCGCGTCTCGAGAGACGTTCCACTGCCCCCTTTGGTTCTCCCTCACACATCCAGCCCCGCTGGGGTTGGATACCATGGTACAGGCCTGGCGGAGGCTTCGCCTGTACGCTTTTCCCCCTGTTGCTCTGCTTCCGGGGGTCCTAGAGAGGGTCCGTCAGGAGGGTATCAGTCTTCTTCTGGTAGCCCCTATGTGGCCGACCCGAGTATGGCAGATGGCAGAATCGCCGTGGCAGATTCCTCTGAGGAGGGATCTGTTGTCTCAGGCGGAGGGCACAGTCTTCCACCCTCGCCCAGAGTTGTGGAAGCTGTGGGTCTGGCCCCTGAGGGGGCCCAGTACTTAAATGCTGGGTTATCAGGCGGGGTGGTTGATACCATACTTAACTCTAGGGCTCCGTCTACTAGGAGATTGTATGGCCTCAAGTGGAATGTGTTTGCCACTTGGTGTAGAGAACATGAGCTAGATCCAGTTAACTGCCCGGTGGCTTCAGTTCTGGAGTTTCTTCAAAATCGTTTCTCTGCGGGTCTCTCCCCATCCACGCTTAAAGTGTACATTGCTGCCATTGCGGCTTTCCATGCACAGCTAGACGATGGGCCTTTGGGGAGGCACCAACTGGTCGTACGTTTTCTCCGTGGTACATGGAGGATGAGACCGGCGACCAGGTCCAGGGTTTCGGCCTGGGACCTGGCAGTGGTTCTCGAAGGGTTATCCCTGGCCCCCTTCGAACCTCTTCAGTCGGCTTCACCCAAGGATCTGACCTTCAAGATGGCGTTTCTCTTAGCCATTACTTCCCTTAAGAGGGTGGGAGATCTCCAAGCCCTGGCAGTGCCCCTGGCGGAGTTAAGGTCATTCTGAACCCGAGACCTGGCTATGTGCCTAAGGTGCCTTCGTGGCACGGTCTACAGTCCTTCAGGCTTTTCATCCTCCACCTCATGTGTCGGCAGAAGAGAGGAGGCTCCATCTACTCTGTCTTGTCAGAGCTTTGAGCGTCTACCTTGAGAGGTCCTCTTCCTGGAGGAGGTCGGACCAACTGTTGGTGTGTTTTGGGTCACCTAAGAAGGGGCTCCCTGCGTCCAAACAGACTATTAGTAATTGGATTGTTCAGGCTATTGCCGAGGCCTACAAGGTGCGCAATGTGCCTTCACCTTTGGCCGTTACGGCTCACTCTACTAGAGGCATGGCTTCCTCTAGGGCTCTTCAATTGGGCGTGCCCCTTCAGGAGATCTGTGAGGCAGCCGGTTGGGCTACCGCGCACACCTTTATCAGGTTTTATGATCTGCACCTCCCTAGTACGCATGGTGCACGTGTGCTCTCGTACTAGCTGAGTGCCTGAGATCAGTTTCACTCTAGGGCAGGCCTTTTTCAGTGCGTGGCCTAGTGGGCATTCGTTCCCCAAAGAGTCGTTTTTCAACGACGCAGTGCGAGTTCCCTCGAAAGGGAACGTCTCGGGTTATGACTATAACCCTTGTTCTACCAGAAAGACTCGGGAGAATTAATACTGAGACAATAAACATTTATTTACGAGCTCAGCAAGCAATCAAATTCTTTGGCGTATGCCCCGTCTGTAACTCGCATTCCGAGGGTACGGAATCTGCATATCCTGCCTGAAGACGAAGGCAGGGGCGCAGCCCACCCCCTGCGAAGTAAGGAAGGGTGCCATCTGGTGGTGGTGGGGTGGAAGGGGGAGAGGACATCCTAGCGTCTTCAGGGTAGAGGGGAGAGCCCATCTGGAGGTGATGGGAAGGATGGAGGGGAGGATCCAGCGTAGAATGTTAGGGAGATAAAGGAAAGTCCCGTCTAGTGGTGGATGGGGAGGATGGAGGTGGTTGAAGCGACAGCATCTGAGAACTCAGACATGAGTAAGTACCGCCCTTTTATACCAGCTATTAGGATATGATTGGATAAATAAGAAGGTAAAACATGACGTGAACGATTGAGTCTTCCTGGCAGAACTTGCGCTAAGCTTCATTTCCCTGAGAAGGGAACGAGACACTGCGTCGTTTTGCCACGCCTCTCAGTGCCTAGGAGCGTCTTGCTTCATCGCGAGGCTGATGTGTGTGTGTGCCGGCGTTGCTTTTATACATCCGGTTATGCCGTCACATGTTACGTCACGACGCAACACCAATCAGGATTGGATTAGTTTCATTCATACTTCAGAAGCGTACGCTAAGGGAGCGTCCCCAAAGAGTCGTTTTTCAACGACGCAGTGTCTCGTTCCCTTCTCAGGGAACAAGGGTTATAGTCATAACCCGAGACGTTTTGTGGGGGATATGGCATTTTTTAAATATATTTGCCAAAATTAGTAGCCTAATGGTTTATTAAAAATAGAAACGTTTATGTAAAATTCACATTAAAGAATTTCGCAGTTTCTTTCATGGTGAAAAGATGAAACGTGCCATAATTTAGAGGAAGATTGCGCCATCAACTGGAAAAGTGTTGAGCTAGTGCTCAATGAATAGTTTGTGCATGAATGACATTTGGATGATGACATCACTGTTTTATCCAGAGAGGTTATATAAATTAACTAAATTAATAACTTTTTTACAACAAAAATAAACCATCACTGAACTTAAAGGGTTAGTTCACCCAAAAATGAAAATTAAGTCATTAATTACTCACCCCCATGCTGTACCAACCCCGTAAGGCCTTCGTTCGTCTTCGGAACACAAATGAAGATATTTATGATTAAATCTGAGAGGTTTAAACTATAAGTTTATCAAGCGACGAGAATACTTTTTGTGCGAAAAAAAACAAACAAAAATAACGACTTTATTCGACGTTATTTTTGTTTGTTTTTTCGCACAAAAAGTATTCTCGTCTCTTGATAAACTTATAGTTGAGCCACTGTTGTGACATGGAATATTTAAACATTTTCTTTAATGACTTTCTGGGCCGTCCGGTGTCATTCCCTTAGGGAGCCTATGTAGCAGTCATAAACCTCTCAGATTTAATCATAAATATCTTCATTTGTGTTCCGAAGACGAACGAAGGCCTTACGGGGTTGGTACAGCATGGGGGTGAGTAATTAATGACTTAATTTTCATTTTTGGGTGAACTAACCCTTTAATTTTCATTTTTGGGTGAACTAACCCTTTAATTTTCATTTTTGGGTGAACTAACCCTTTAAGCTGGACTATGACACCTTCTAGATCTGCTGTACAGGAGAAGCAAACAGTGTAACTGTGTAAAAAGCTATATAAAAAAGGGGACATATTGAATGCTAGATGCAATGCTATTGCTATTTGTGTTTAGGCTGTAATGTGTGTGTGTGTGTTTGTGTGTGTGTGTGTGTGTGTGTGTATGTATCTATGTATGTGTATATATATATATATATATGTCTAAATAATCATGAACTCAATGACGGGGTGGAATGGGCTGTGCATGGGGCACCAGATAAAATCTTGCCTAGGGCAGCAAATTGGTCAGGGCCGGCCCTGCCCCTTGCATATGTCTGCATGCTGCCGCAACGCGTTTTGCAATAATTCAAAATTAAGGATAATTTTTTGGCTTCAATATCTCAATGAAAAGAGGTTTTCCCCAGGGTAAGATATTACGCAGGACTCGTTCCCTCTTCTAGAGAGAACTGAGGTTACGTTAGTAACCGAGTACGTTTTAGCAGTAAATTGTTATACCATGATAGTAAACTACATACAGTAGCCCTACTGATAACCCATATTTACAGAATATACTCCGTGTGGCAATCTGGGCCTAGTAACTTTGACCAGTAACTATTCATACAAACACTTCTTTTGTTCTTTAGTTTTTTTTTCCCCCAAATAATTTCATGCTATAAAAGTTTTCCTAGTAACAGATGAAAAAACTTATGCAATATGTTTATAGTCACATTTTAGTAAGTTTTTAATTGAATTGTAAAATGGTATTAGACAATTGTACATCATGAGATGAGAAATATTACTAATATTTACAAATGTATTACTAGTGGGAGTAATACTAGGGTCTCATTCATGGGTACTACAGATCCCCTATAGAATTCAATGGCAAAAATGTGCAGTTTGTACAACATGAAACTTGTCTCTGACTAGCAATTGAATAATAGCCTATCAAATAAAGTTACTGGTGACCTTGTGTGTGTGTGTGTGTGTGTTTGTGGGGGGGGGGGGGGGGGGGGGGGGGGGGGGGGGTGTTATTGGGTTGGCACAGTTAGTAGCTACTATTTTGTTTGTAGCTGGTAACACAAACTAACAAAATAGCAGCTTGTTTTAAGGTAGGCCTATAGGCTAAATGTTAAAACGGCTTGCCATATATAATCTCGAGTCTCTTGAGTTAGTGCAGTGTGGTATTATCGGGCTTTAAGATTGTAATGTCACTATAGAAACCGCTGGAAAGAACACAAGAGTTACCATTGCAGACCGGCGTTTAGTGCGCGAGATGCCTGCGTGTCCGCTTCATGCGCGCTGCGACACCGCTATTCAGCATCTTTCTGTTTAGTCTGCGCTTTATATCTTCAGAATATGAACATCCCGCTAGAAAGTTTTATTTGCGGAAATTCCACGAGACCAGGATGATATGCACTGCAGTACTACACTGGAGATATAAACGAATTGCGCTATAAATTACTTTTGTAAGTTTTACCTTTTTTGGCCATGAGTGCGGAGAAGCCAAACTTTCTGTCTCAACCTGAGGTAAAAAATATCTATTTCTATCGGAATGGGGATCCGTATTACGAGCCCAGGCGTTTGGTGATCAACGCGAAGAGGGTTTCGACCTTCGACACGCTGCTGCGGGAGGTGACTGGTGGCGTCCGGGCTCAATTTGGAGCTGTGAGAAACATTTACACGCCCAAAGCGGGACACCGGATAGACTCACTGGAGCACCTGAGGAGCGGAGGACAGTATGTAGCTGCTGGACGAGAGAAGTTCAAAAAGATAGAGTAAGACACATTTAAGAACCATCTATCTATCTATCTATCTATCTATCTATCTATCTATCTATCTATCTATCTATCTATCTATCTATCTATCTATCTATATATAAGCTAACGTTCTGGAAAGGTTCACTTAATATGTTGAACAAATTCTTCGTTGATAGAATGTTCAAAGGTAGGCCTGTCTGGTCGACGTTCTCAAAAACTTTAGTTATTCGTTAATGGAAGGGTTTTGTTTTATTTTTGCTGAAACATTTTAGCTGGACGTTTATCTAACAGTCCTTCGATGTTACTTGATTTTGAGAACATTAAAAAGTAAACATTCCCATAATGTAGGCTATGCGAAATAGAATGTTTCCTTAATGTTCGCAAGAAAACAACTAGCCTATTTAAAATATGTTTTTAAAAAAGAAAAAGGATGTTTTGAACGTTCAGAGAACATTCAGAAATAACTTTTTAATAACTTAATATGACCATTATCGAAACGTTCTTAGAATATTTTTTTTTGTTGTATATTTCAATCCGATTGGGCAGATTATTTGGGTGCATGCAAATGTATCATATCTTAATCTTGCCTGATCAAACCTAAATATGCCATGAGTACATTCACACTACCTGTCGAACATTTTAACACATTTCAACTGATTCTCTATTTTCTCTATTTTACAATGAAAGTTACGAAAACACAAATGAAAGTCTGCGGATGATGTAGTGATCAAAACAAATAATGGCACAAATAAAAACTCTGAAGAGTCAGCTCTGACTTCACGAGGTGCATTCTGGGATGCTTTTTTAAAAAGTTCCCATCTATGGTGGACGCATTATTATGCTTTGCCTTTAACAAATTTCAACAAATTTTAAATGTTAGTTTCATAAAGTTGTAATACAAATTTAGATATCTAATTTCATATTTAAATATGAACTTTTAGATCAAACACAAATAATTAAACATTTGACTAGTAGTGCATCTGGTGTATGGCAACGAGGAACAAAATCTGCAAATGATCTTTTACTTTGCATTATTAAAGGGGGAAAAGTAATTCAGCTTACTTTCTAGTTATTTACAGATAGGAACCAGGAAGAAAAGAATGCTTCAGCTCAATGGAGTGGTAAGGACAAATAATTACACTTTATTTACAGCTGAAATCTATGTATGTGTATACAATGAATACAAGCTCAATTCATATAAAACACTGCTGATTTTATTAATTAAGAACACAGCACAAATATTCAACATACACAAACATGCAGTGTAAAGCAGTCAGTCGCTACTCAGTTTGTTTGTTAATGGAGTCAGCGGGGTATGTTCATCCTCGTGTCCCAGAGGACTATATACCAGAACACTAACCCCAGTAGAGTTAGACATTGGCAAACAAAGCCAACAATTTAAGAACATGTTTTTCAAAACACAATATTTTTTTCAAGGTATATGTTAAGGAAAAGTAACATGCAGATCCAGTCACACATATGACCATGTGCTAGTTCAGCATACAGTATCGCACCTGCTTTAGCATTCAAGCAAAACTACCTAAGCGAGGTGTAATGTTTAGACACACACCGTCTGCGTTGTCGTCTGGGAAGAATCACTTTGTTGTCGGCTCATTTGGCAATGAATTATTAACTTGTGAATTATTATCCACCTTCTTGGATGCATATTTAAGTCAATGGCTCTGACCCAGAGCGCAAACAAAGGTCTCCAGACTCTGGAGACAATCTGAATGACACTTCATAAACTCCCGCTGTACTCAAGACTAGTTAAAGAAGAGAAGAATGAAAAGAAAGAAAGAAAATGAGCACAGGGACTTTACAACAGTCTTAAAATTTTATGAACTCTCTAAGGCAAAGAGAGTGAGTATCATCACAACTGCTCAGAGACCCCTTTATTATTGCGGTGAACTAAATGGCTGTTGCCGTGGTAATTGGTGATACAATATCCTAATCATCATTAGACAAGATTGAACAGGCCAATTTATTTATGATGTGGGCCACACTTTGTTCCCACTAGCTTCTGATTGTCTCAATTAGAGCGGGTGCTTTGGCCTGGCAGCGTCCCACCGTCACTCTGCTCTTTACACAAGCGCCAGCGGGGTTACCAGGGGATACAGCAGGGGCCTGAGAGACACTGAAACACTAGATGAGAGCAGTTCTCTGTCTGTGTTTGAGTTTAACTGAGCAAGGCCCTCGCTTAAACACACTGGTTAATCGAACTCACGTCTGACCCTGACAGCAAGTGAGCAGATCTTACATTTCACATCTTGAGGCAGTGTTTTCTACGGTCTGAAATGCAGCTTTCTATTTATTTTATTGGATTCATTTTTATGTTTAAATTGATTAAGTGTAAACAAAAAAAAAAAAACAGATTTAGAAACATTCAACATGAGCTATCAGTTGCAAAAGCTGATGAATTAATACAGTTGACTTCAGTGGGCTTTCACCAGCATTGATAGACACTATCACTCAGGCTGAACCCCCTCCACGAGGAGGGCCTATGCTTTGAAGTGGAGTCTTTGGAGACCGAGGGGAAGACCCACAGAGATTTGAAAACTCCATCTCTGCTGCCAGTTGCTGCGTTTGTAGTAGTTTCTTCCTTTTCAGATAGGACCTACCACAGGGACTTTTCCATTTCCATGTGTGGTACTTCTCAGGTGTTCCCAGAAGTCCATGTGATGTAATCTCCACACACTAACCTCCCCTTCAGGTAGGATGTGGTCTCTGTAGGGTTTCTTCTCCCATCTGGTGGTTGAGGAGATTCCCCCTTCCATGTAAAGCGCTTTGAGTACCCAGAAAAGCGCTATGTAAATGTAACAAATAATTAATTATCTGGGAAGTAGTTCCCCAAGGCTCTGATCTGCATCAGCTGTAGATTTTTCCTTGGGAAAAAAAAAGAACAAAAAAGATCAAGTGCACTTGTTACATCTGCATTGCCGAAACTCATAACACAGTTCATCCGATTGTGGCATTTAGTATAGGGACCAGTGTTGGGGAAGTTACTTTTAAAAAGTATTGTTTGCTCGTTACTCGTTACTTTTAAAAAGAGGAATCCGTTACTTTGCTTATGGCGCTTTTCCATTACCAGTACCAGCTCGACTCGACTCGGCTCGCCTCAGCTCGGCTCGACTCGGCTCGCTTTTCGCTCCGTTTTCCATTGCAGAAAGTACCGCCACAAATAGTACCCGGTCGTCATAGCGACGCCTTTCGTTCCTCGTTGCCCCATCAAGCTCTCGCTGGATCCTCTCTTCGGCAACCAAACAAAGGAATGTCTGCACCTCCTCGTTTGACCACGGCGTATTCTTCCGAGTTGCCATAACAATAGTAGTAAGTTTAGTAACTATCTCTGGCCAAACTATTTAAAAATGGCGGGGTTATTTATTCTGGATACTCCATCTGGCGCGTGCAATGATGACGCAGATTCTCTGTGACCAATCAGCAGTCGGCATTGTTTTCACGTCACATTTTAGTATCGCCTTAGCTCGCTTAGAACCTCGCCGGAGGTGGTACGAAAAAAAGTACCCGAAAGCAGGTACAGGTACAACTTTTACACAGTGGAAAAGCAAACAAAGGCGAGTCGAGTCAAGTCGAGCCGAGCTGAGGCGAGCTGGTACTGTGTAGTGGAAAAGCGCCATTAGTTACCCCCTTTGGAAAGTAACTTTTTACGTTACTAGGGCTGTCGCGATAACCGCAATATTGTAGTACCGCGCTTCTGACAAGTCAACCGCAGAGGATTGCACGTAACCGCAACAACCGCGATATTCACGTTTTTTATAAGGCTATACCCTTCTTGTTTTGAACTTCATGCATGTGTATTGAATGTTGAACAAGTTGATAATGATAAAAAGACTGTTTATCTTGGTGATGTTTAGCCTACAGAGGCTTCACACAGACAATGAATGAGAGAGATCGGCAGAGCGCGTGCGATTACCTGCGTCTGTCTTTGAAGTCGTGAAAAGGTTGCCGTGTCAAAGGAAAGCGAAATATTTGTCGTATCATCCTTTTAACGTTCACGTCACGGGTATTTCCCATAAATGCGCGTGAGCAGCAGCGCTGGTCAGCATCCCACAGCGCGAGGAAGCCACGGGGAAATAAAATCAGCAAGTCACCCATTGAATCAATGCCATATTGGTCTCTAAGTGAAGCATCAGCTTCAGCGTTACCCATGCGACGCATTGCTGCTCAGCTGAGCCTTGAAAAGTGGAACTCAAAGTTAAAAATAATTAACACCTTGTTTCATTACATCTCTTTTAATGAATCAGCTTTTTTGAATGTGTTCGTTGAATGAACGGTTAAATGACTGACTCTGTGACTCACTCAAAGTCCGTTGTCATAACAATATGCGCGCTGAGTGAAAGCCTTTCAATGCGCATATAGACGCTGTTTAGTTTCGGTTACATTGGTTACTGAAAATGTCCTCGTTTTTGTCCACATCGTAAACTTTATTTATATAGCAACAAATACATATAAATGAAATAAATAAATGGCGGTAATACCGCATATCGCGCTATTGAGCCACTCAACATTACCGCAAGGGAAATTCCATAACCGTGACAGCCCTACTCGTTACTTTTACGTTACTTTTATGTTGCTTGACTTTGGGCAGAACCCAATATCTGTTCCTAAATGTGTAGGCCTACATACATTTCTACTATGGAGGACATAACATGTATTTCTTTTGTGCTCTTTATTATAAAAAAGTTGAAACACCAAAATTAGTATCAAGGCTCCTTAGGAACAACATGGTAACCTAAAAATGGGTCATATGTCTCAAAATAAAACATGCATGCCTCATCTAAATCCAACAGAAAAAAATAATAACTTAAAAATGGCTTGATGTCGATGGCTTGTGTAAATAAAATAAAATGGCATAATACAGCTTAGAGGCAAAGACATTTTAGCCAAAATAAAATCAAGCACAACTTAAAGCATGAATAGCCTCAGAATTAAAAAGGCTTTGTTAACTAAATATGCTGGCCCTTCTTCACAGATGGCAGATAAAAGAGGATATTAGGCATAGGCTTGAGTTGTCTATAGCATGGGTGGCAGGCAACCTATTCCACATCAGCAGAAAATGGGTGATTATACCTCATCAGGAGCAGTCTTTCAAACCGTTTATCTGAAAGTATGTTTCTTCTGGGGGTAAGCACAAGACCTCCCAGGCTGAACAGCCTTTCCACCGGTGCACTGGATGGTGTGGCAGTGTTGTACTTCATGAACACAGCTTTCACTCGGAGGAAACGGTTGAGAGCTTCTATCTCTGAGCCTGGTCTCATGTATTTAAGTACCTCTGAGTCTGCGCTAAAGGCCATTGCGTCTTCCTCCTCATCATCAAAAGAAAAAAAAGTCCTTCTCATTGGCGCTGCTGTGTGCGGCAACTTCTCTGTTTTTATTCTCAGCCGGCTCTGCATCATGGGGTAGAGTGTGACACTCCTCAATGAGCAGCGCACGCGCCGCTTCTCTCCACTCCGCTCCCCCATCCACCGAACTTTAAATTTCAGCAACGTCAAGGCAGCCAATAAAGGACAAAAGCTTAGGCCGAGCCATAGAGGCCTATATGTATTGTAATGGTGCAAAAAGTCAAACTTTAGAGGCGTGTTATCAATAGCCTTTATTGGAATATAAATGTACATAAGCTTAGCTGCAGGAATCTGTGAGGGCAACGGACAAGAAAATTGGTGTACCCAGGGTTAGTAACAAATACCCTTGTATGGTTGTCTTGTCTATATACACTAAACATTAGTGCTGTCAAAATGAATGATTAATCCAAGTGATTAATCAAAATAAAAAAAATAAAAATATTTCATAATCCTGATTGATACCTTCCTGATGGATACCTTCCTGATGGATACCTTCCTGGTATGTACTATGCTCAATTATATAGCAGGGCTCTCAAGTTTTGAAGACAGGCAGTAGGAGTGACAGAATCACGTGAACAATTCCAGGATATGCTTTTTTTTCTTTGGTTGTTGCGTTAAATCTTACCCAGATACAATAGTGCTATTTTCTGATTGGCTATTGTCTAGCCCCTTTCTTTTTTTTTTTGATTGGCTGATAAGTGCAGAACTCCAGGAAAGACACGCTTGATTCCTGCCGGTTCCATAGTGAGAGACAGAGACATTTTGGGCGCTGCGGCATATTAAATATATTTTAAACAGTTTTTCCACAAGAGAAATACAAAAGACCGAAATGAGTGACTCTGACGCTCAATGCGTGACACTTGAGAGCTCTGATATAGCTAATGGGAACAATGTTGCAGGTGCGATGCACTGCCTAAAAACCGTAATGGTATATGTTTATACTTCTCATCCAACCACAATAAAATGCACTCTATCCGGATGGTGCGATTTATCTGGATAGTTTTGTTTTTTACGATGACAAGCAGAAATGAAAACAAGCAGAAATGAAATAGCAGTAACGAGGCTATTTTTAAAATGTAAGGAGTAGAAAGTAGCCTACAGATAATTGCATGAAAATGTAAGGAGTAGAAGTAAAAAGTCGGCTGAAAAATAATTACTCCAGTAAAGTATACTTACCCAAAATGTGTGTTTGGACAGAATACGAGACAGAGGTCTTTATTAAATTCATAAAAGACCAAATACAGGAATACTGGCTTCTAAACCTCAAAGAAATGCCACAATCAAGACCTCAGAGCAGAAATAAGTGAGAAAACACCTCACAGTAGCCTATAAGGGTCTTTCCTTGCCATTAATGCTTAGATAACACGCTTAGGCCTACGTCTCTTTACATTAATAATAATAATAATAATGTCTAGTGTGGTGGCTGATATACACTAGGCTATATAAACCTACTAATGTCCGTTGCCATGATTTTTGGAATGACTGATCGCGAGAGGAAAAAATGACGTTTTAGTCGCATAATATCATTTAATGGAAACGCCGTCATTTCGCAATAGTTGTTATTGATATTTAGAAAAAATAGAAAAAATTATAGTGTTCATTATACTAACCATTCAACTCCGGATTGATTCTGGAGGAATAATCACCGGCAACAATCCGTCCTCCAACGGATGCTCATGTTTTGATTCAGATGGGCTATTCGCGTCTCCGTTGTCAGTTTGTGAGAGTGGGAGGGAGGGAGCAAGCTGCGCGCAGCTATACAAAAAAATAAAAATGTACCCATATTAAATAGTTAAAAATCTGAAAATCAATCCGTGGCGGTCAGCGTTGATATTGTGGCGGGCCGCCACAAATGAATGAACGTATGGGAAACCCTAAAATGGACATGCCATATTGAAACATTCTTGCCGAGTTTTTTTTTTTTTTTTTTGGCTAGGCCTAATAAAAAAATGTTTTTTTATAAATCACGTACAGCACTTAAACTTTTTAAACGTTAGATGAACCGCAGTCAAGTAGTCAGACAATCGTCTTTTCGTAGTCGAGTCAGCTTGACTAAATGTTGGGTTGGCTGACTTAAAAAAAAAAAAAAAAACTCCTCTATATATATCGCATTAATTATCACGGACGTATCGCCTGCGATAATTAATGCGATATGGCTCAGCTTGTCAGTGAACTACGGCTCTGTGTAGTAAATACCGCTCCATCTGAAAGCAGGTGATGGCGGTTTACTACTAATCAAGGATTTTACTGACGAGATGTGCATAA
The DNA here is from genome assembly GCA_030578255.1 of Tiaroga cobitis. Taxonomy (NCBI): domain Eukaryota; kingdom Metazoa; phylum Chordata; class Actinopteri; order Cypriniformes; family Leuciscidae; genus Tiaroga; species Tiaroga cobitis. Next base: position 11,870,275 of record CM060606.1, read on the forward strand.
CAATGTCATCCGATATATCGCCCAGCCCTTCTAGCTTGACTGTGTTTTGGATGAGGGAAATATGTGCTCTGTCAAAATTGAATATTTTATTTTACTTATTGTTAGACTTACCAATAGCGTTGTGTAGTTTGTGTCCAAAGCACTGGAGGTTTGGCCATCCGTTCACTCTTAGGGCTTTAATCATGTTGGTGCCGCTGTCAGTTGTCATGCAGCATAGACGATTCTCAGACAGGTTCCAGCAGTCGAGAGCGTCTCTCAGTCCCTTGGCAACAAGTTCACCGGTGTGGTCCTTGGGAAAGTATGACGTTTGGAGGGAAATACTCTGCAAATCCCACGCATTGTTAATGAAATGCACCTTTAAACTCATATAAGGTTGCATAGTCCGACTGGACCACATGTCGGTTGTTGCCGAATAAAAGGACAGCTCCTCCAGTTCTCTGCTGACTTTCTCTCATGTGTTGTTGTACAGCTGGGGCAAGGCGACTTCACTGAAGTACTTGCGGCTGGGTAGCTCATATCTGGGGTCTAAGGTTTTAATCAAATTAATAAACCCCGTCTTCTCCACGGTATATGGTAAATGGTCTGCATTTATATAGCGCTTTCCAATGGCCACCAAAGCGCTTTACATATTGCCTCACATTCACCCGTTCACTCATACACCGACGGCGGTGTCAGCCATCCAAGGCGCCATCCAGCTCGTCGGGAGCAGCTGGGGTTAGGTGTCTTGCTCAGGGACACCTCGACACTTGGTCAGGTGGAACCGGGGATTGAACCACCAACCTTCCAGTTTGTAGACAACCTACATGAACCACTGAGCCACTGCCACCCTGTATATGGGTGCCATGTCTTTAGCTATGTGCAAAGCGACTGCTTCGGTGATTGTTCTCCACCGTGCCCCTTTCCTGTCACATGTGGTGCCTTGTGCAAAGGATTCGGCTACAGTTAGCTGTTTTTTAGCTAAGGTTTGTTGGTCACTGCGGTTTTGTTCGTCTCGGAGAGACTGGCATTTTTCATATTCGGCTGGATGTCTCTGTTTCAGGTGTTGGAATAGGTTTGTGGTGCTGCAGCCTTCGACTGCGATGGACTTTAGGCAAATGTTGCAGCATGGGGTCTCTTGCTCCACGTCTGTCGCAGCAAACCCATACCAGTTCCAAACAACAGATGATTTTATTCCTTTCTTGGGAACAAACTTCCCACTCTCACGGGTAGCCATGTTGTCACTTGCTGTATGCTGTTGCCGTTTCGTGAGTGCTATGATGTTGTTGTCGTCGCTTGCCATACTGCTATGTGAAACTAACGCTACGGAAGCTCCGGGGAGCCAAAAATGTGCCATTACACAAAAACTCGATTTACTTATTTTTAAAATCGCCCGCAACAAAAAATTCGAATGAATTCATTCAATCGATTTTTCGCCCAGGCCTACTAGGAGGACAAAATGATATAGAAGACATAAGCTTAGTTTTCAGACATATGACTCACTCTATCAAGGGAGTAGAAAAAACTATATATTTTGAGAGAAAAAAATATATATTTTGTTTAAAAGTACACATTTCAAGCTTTCTATATATTTCTCAGGTCTATGAGGCAAGTAGCTTATCTGAGTTTCGGTTCATTTACAGTATGAGACGCGCTCCAGTTCACATGCCGGCGCCTCCATGTCATGATTATATTGCTATATTTACTTCTTATTTAATAAATCTAGGCAATTGGTTGATAAAACATTGATTAAAATTAAGATACAATTTATACAAAACGAAATTCACTTTAAAGAAAGGCTTTCTACAAAAACAAACTTAATGAAGTGGTCAAAATCATGTCTGCCCACTCCATTTGTCTCCCGATATATTGCGCAAAATTATGATCTTACTCATGCTTTTCACTTTTCATATAATCAACATAAATATGAAACTAAATCGTTTTCTTTAATGACTAGGATACAACACGTAGGCCTGTTAGCTACTTACTTTCAGATAGGCTATTAAGAATTGGCTTACCTGTACAATTACACCCGGTAGGTCTGCTGTCATCCTTGACAGTCCATTTTGGAGTGCGAGCGTCCTTGACATCAGGGTCTCCAGGGTTGGTAGAAGACTACCATAGTAACAGTTATCTTCACCTTGCAAGATATCCAGTGCTACTGTCAGCGTTTTCAAAACACTGCAGTATTCCTTTAGGAATAGATGTTCGCGCTCTGTCCAGTCTAGTACAAAGCGTATTCAAATCTTGGGCCGGGATGTCCCCCTATACGGGACAAGGCATCGTGGAAGGAATTCCACCTTGTTGATGTAGGCACGATCATTTTTTTCCCACAGATTTCATCGACAATCTCAGAGGCAACGCTAGAACGGCTTGCCTTTGTCCAAAGAGCAGCACACCGTTGCACTCCTGTACACAGATTTTAAATCAGTTTTGGATGACAGCCATTTGTCGATGTCATTGCACAAAATCAAATTGAGCGTATGCGAAGCACACCAAAAATGCGGGAGAAGAGAAAACTGTCCTTCTGTGGTCCCAAGCAACTCTTCCACATCTGTGAAAACTACTCCTTGCTCTGCATCCTCCTCCTTGTCGTCAGGCTCAGGGGGTGCATACATCTTAAAAGCTTTAACAAAATTGGACCCGTTGTCTGTAATGGTGGCGGTGATCCTATGTGAAAGGCCAAATGCTGAGTGAATCTGTTCCATTTCAAAGCCTATAACATCATATGTATGCCTGCCCTTTATTCTTTTGCATGCGATGGCAGCTTTCTCACGATTCAAATTGCGTGGATGTATCCAGTGCACAGTGATTCCCAGAAAGCTTCTGTTATGGCTACTCCATATATCCGCAGTGCTTGACACATACTGCAAACTCTCGAACGTTTTCTTTAATTCAATCTCCATTTTTAGATAACTTTCGTCCAGATAGCCCGTGAAAGTTATACGATCTGACCATGGCCGCCTGTCTCCAGTCATTGGTATTTTGCCAAGTATTTTTCTGAAAGTGGGAGATTCGACAGTATTGATGGGCAACATTTCATCGACGATGAACAAAGCAACAAGTTTGTCCAACTCTTGTTTAGTTACCTCCTGGTGGTGAAAATTAAGTTTTAGCTGCTTATTTGGGGTTGGAATCGACATATCCTAATTTCCCCGGGGATCTTGAGCGACAAGCTTCATGTTAGCCTTTCATGTTTTCCTTTCAAATGCTAGGTGAGGTTTGCAGTGGACAAAAGTTTCTCGCCGGGACACAGTGTACACCTTACACTCACATTCCTCTCCTTAGTTTCAATGAGTTTGAAGTAGTGGGAATACTTCCATCCCTCAAAAGTTAGCATTGGCTGCTTCTCGCTTGCCATGATTGCTCTGCTACCAGCCTCTGTCCGTTGCCTACCGTGTGGAGCTTGTGACTATTGCGCACGCAAGCGCGCACCTGAGAAGGCAGTGTCGCAGTCAAATCTATCCTTTGGAAAAGTAACGTTGCGCCGAATTGAAAAAGGAACTACGTTTCGTTACCAAATTTTCAGTAGTAACGCGTTACACTATTTTTTACACGGAAAAGTAGTTATGTTACTGTAGCGCGTTACTTTGTTTTTTTGTTTCAACTGTAACGCGTTACACACAACACTGATAGGGGCCCCTAGTGTCAGTATATCAACACAACATCGAAGTGACTGACAGATAGGAAACCTCTCTGTTACTATTTTAATCTACATTCCCTGATAGAGGGAATAAGAGGTTGTGTCCTTTCTACCACAACTCTGAACTGTCTGCTGAAATGGCCGGGACGCTATCTTGGCTCCTCATCACAAACCTGAATTATGGAGCTCACCAGCCTCCTTTTATATACCCGCATGTCACCAATTCTCATTGGCCTTTTCTGGAGTATCAGAGGTGTTTGGGGCTCCCATGTGTGACCCCTAATGTCAATATATTGACACTACCTCTTATGCCCTCCATCAGGGAACGTAGGCTACAATAGTAACCGAGACTTCGTTTTTTTTTCATCTTTCTCAAGTGTGTAATGTTGCTGTTTGAGCGTGAAAAAGGTATGCAAAGTTACAAAGCGCAGTCAAGTAAAGTCAAGTCAAGTCACCTTTACTTATATAGGGCTTTTTACAATACAGATTGTTTCAAAGCAGCTTTACAGAGATAACAGGAACATACTGCAATAAAGTTTGTTTCTAGAAGAAAATAGTGTCACAGTCCAGCTGAAGTAAGTTCAGTGATGTTCATTTTTGTAGTTAATATTTAGTTCATTTAGATATAAAACCGTGATGTCATCGTCCAGCTCAGTTTAGTTCTCATATGGTGTCAATGCAGGGAGATCAATAATATTGTTGAATATTAAATTAAACGTCCTCAACTAAGCAAGCCAGGAGGTCCCCCCCCTGGATTTTACCATGACTTCTGGCAAGTTTTGTGGATAGAAATGGACATTTTGAGACGTACAAATATGACTTACCATCAACAGATTCAAAAGGCATGATTATTGCAGCATGTACCTTGAACTGGTCACAAACAAAAACCTTAATTTTATAATTTTAGACAGGATTTTTTTATAAGGTAGATATTGATAGGGGAAAAATGAAATGGCACAACCCAGAAAAAGATTATTTAGAATTTATTGAAAATTGTATCTTAATGGCAAAGGCCACACCCAATCTGAGAGCACTTAATTTTTCTAAGATTTTTAAAATCAAAAGTTTTATGTTAACATTATTTAATGCACAATGAATGAAGTGAACAAACATGAACAATCAATTGTTTGTATTAAATAACATTCACAAACATTAATTCATGTTGTAAAAATATATTGTTCACTCAATGTGTTGATGTTAGATAACGCATTAAGTAATGTTATTGTTTGGTAACACTACAATAAGACACCATTCATGAATGGTGTCTTATTGTAGTGTTACCAAACAATATAGGTGATAAAACGTGTTTTATTGGACTCGACTGTACTTTTATTTAATCCAAAACTGTGTTCATATTTGATTTTAAAAGGCTTTTTAAACCTGCTAAGAGTTATCCAGCCAAGAATAAGCCTAGAACTGCTTTTCTGATGGACTAATAATGGCATAAACAGTACTCGGGTGTCGGTCCGAGACTGTGCTAATGTAACGTTACTCCTACTCGTAAAACTACCCCGATACAACCGCACCTGAGTCCACTTTAGGGGCCGTTCACATATCGTGTTTTTTTGCGCACAAATTCGTTATTCAATTTTAGGCGCGCATGGCGAAATGAAAACATCGTAACATCTCATCTCAACAGGCCATGTGACAAAAACCAAACGATCAGCTTCGGCCTTTCCGTAAAAACATCGAAAGCTCGGCCGAATCATAGCTGTACAGGGTTGCTTTTTATTTCTCATCTCCATAAATATATCTAGTAGTAAAGCTAATGCAAGGGCTAGAAATCAATTAATTCTTTGCTGATACTTCCTCGTCCTCATGGAGAGCGCCGCTTTCTCCTTTCCAAAAGCGCTTGCTCTCCCGTGGTGGCGTCTGTCGTTGCTATGCAACCATGAACAGAGGTGGCCTTTAAAAACGAGCGTGCTTCCCGCGCGCCTACATTTGAAATAACGGATTTGCACGCACAGGAAGACGCGCTATGTGAACACCCCCTTATGGCAACGTGACATTAGCCTAATCGAAAATATTTCCATATGTGGCTCTTTCCTCCTTTCTTGTCAACAAGTGGATTCAGAGCCACCGTATTAGCAGCGTTCTCAATGTCTCAGTGTTTTTAGGTGTGTAACTTAGTGAATGTCGTGATTATTACTGATCATGTGAAGATTTTGCAGCGGCGCTGAAAATCCAGTGGCGGCGCTGCGCCGCTGCTAAATACATTGTAGGGGAAACACTGCATATTCTTTATTAAAAAATTCCCGCCCAAGGCACACGCGAGGCCTGGTTGAGTTGCGTTAGTAGTGTGTTGTAGGGGTGTAACAATACATCGATATGGATCGATGCATCGATCAAATGTCTAACGATACGATGCATCGATACCACACATAAAATATCGATGTACGGTACCTTTATTTTGACACACTCCATATCCTCACATAACTTTTCTCCGCTGAAATAGACGCCTGACAAGATTGACTGAAACCTTTGTCACAAAAGCTGGTATTTTCCACTGTAAAGGCATCGCATCGCGAGTTTATGTTTTACAGCAGAAACGACAAGTTCCGAAAAGTCTGTTTTAGCAAATCAGTGAGCAGTATTCAGGTCAGGTGACAAGGCTGCTTGTCACTTTGAAAAGACGCGCTACTGAGAGGAGTTTCGTCAAAGCTGACTAAAAGTGATCGAGGATGGATTTCAGCGAACTTCATGAACCCGTGATATCTTCTTCGGCTCGTAAAAAGAAAATAAAAGCTGAAAGTTTTTCACGGAATCTTGCTGAAAAAGGACGTTTAGTGGTGAGTGAAAAGCTCTCTGTATTGCGTGTACGTTAATCACAACAACAAAGTTTGACAGGCATCGAAATTATGTCAACTGAGGAGATTAACGTTATAGATTAACCTTAATTATAGATTAAGTGTTTTATTATGTATTTTAGCAATTACTTGGCTTTGTTTAACTCTGAAACATGAAATGTAGAGTTATCTGCTTTTACCACACAATAATATATATAAAATCCTTTAAATGAACTTTAATATAACAGAAGAGTTCATTTGCAAAAACAGATAACCCCGTTCTTGTTCCTTTTCATCATGTTTTTTTTAAAACTTGTAACAAACAACTTGTAAATGTCCCAATTGGGAGAGGGTGTGGAATTTTCAGAGTTTAATTAAACTTTCATGTAATATATTTTTTAATGTATTGTGAGTTAATAAATGTGACTGGTTGTGTACACTTGGCACATAATATCTAAATATCGATTAATCGATCGATATAGCCCTGAATCGAATCGTAATCGTATCGTAGAATTTTTTGAGGTATCGGCAAATATCGTATCGTTGGCTGAGAGAATCGATATCGTATTGTATCGTGATTAACTGTCCGATTTACACCCCTAGTGTGTTGAAACCCGCTGTTATGGTAAGGGGCGTCACGTTTCTGAAATGGTTGAAGCGATTGACCAATCACTACACATTGGTCCAGCAGACCAATCAGAGCACATTTTCCCGTTCAGAAGCAGGGAACTAAAGACAGGAACTAAACAGAATGTTACAGAAAGACTGGGAAGAGAGAGGCTTCAATAATTTCAAATATTTAAAGAATAATGTGTTTGAAGATTCAAGCATGAAAACCTATTTTTTAGACCCCTTAAAACTAAATAAAGACTTTGAAAAAGGGCATAGTTCCCCTTTAAAGAGAGTACTTGGTACTTAAGTGTGAACCGAATGTTAGGATTTCAGAAACACTTAATTGCATGTTCCCTTTCGTCCTGGGAACTCCGACGTGTCGTCGGGGGCGTTTCCTGACGAATTGGGATCACGCTAGGGAGCCAATTGTCTTCGAGAGAATTAAAAACGAGCCAATGGACATTGGCATGCAAGATTTGCATTCCGCGACCCACCTACCAGCGCGGGTACAAAAGGCGGAAGTAAACATTGCGCAATGCTTTTTGCTTCGGAGCCTCAACAGTGTGTTCCTGAGCTGCTGTTTGAAGATTGCTTAACAGAGAAGAAAAGGACGGTTCTCTCTTTCCCTCGCTGGTGTGACGGCGCTTCAGCGGTCTCCGCCCCCGCTACTGGTCGAGTTCTTTTTGAAAAAGAGCCTTTTTCATGGCTGGTGGTGTGAATGCAGCACACAGGCTTGCAGTTTCCCCGTGTGTCTGCCGCTGTGATCCCTCAGTGCTTCGGCGCGTGTGAGAGAACTTTCTTTTCTTTTTTTTCTTTTTTTCTAAAAGAGCATCACGGGTGTTTCACGTCCTTTTCAGGATGTCGTTTCACCCGTGCGTTTCTGGATGCGGTCGTCATAAATACGTGCTTGGGCTTAGCGCACGCTGAGGCAGCGTTTGTGAATGAGTCTTGTTCTCATTGCGGGAACATGACTCTGGCGATGCTACGTTCGAGGCTGAGATCCCTGAAACATGGGGGAGTCCCTTCAGAAAATCCCCGATCTAGTTCGTCTGCTGGTTCAGTTCAGCAGACGGCTACTTCAGTGATTCCTGTTGGTGAGCGGATGAGGATTACCATGAATCACGGATGAGGATTACCATGAAGAATGTTCCGTCTGGTGAAAGATCCTCACGGGCTTCTCACGCCTCTAGTTGCTCGTTGCCATTGACTCCGGTGGAGCAGTCGGGGCCGCCTCGTGCGGTTCCGGTGGTCTCTTTCGGGGCGCCGCCTGAGGATCAGATGTCGATCGCGGCATTGGAGGAAGAGCGGTCATTTTCTGGTGATGACTCAGCGGGACTACCCCCTTCGGGCATGGTGGCTTGGGCTGAGCCGGATCCAGAGATGGCGGCTGTGCTCGAACGGGCAGCCGCGAATGTTGGGCTCATGTGGAACCCTCCACCGGGTCCCGAACCTTCGCGGCTGGATGATTGGTGTCTCGGAGTGGGCCGTGCTGTTGCCCCATGGTCCGCTCCAGTACCATTCTTCCCTGAAGTGCATCAGGAGCTGAGGAAGTCTTGGCTGGCCCCCCTCGCGACCAGACGTAGACAACCTCGCTCATCCTTCCTCACCACCCTCGATGGCGGGGCGGCACACGGGTACGAGGGAATCCCCCCAGTGGAGCGGTCGGTTGCGATGCAGCTGTGTCCGAAGACCGCTTCCACTTGGCGGGGTGCCCCTTCACTCCCCTCCTGCGCCTGTAGGTTTTCCTCTGGTCTGACCGGGGATGCCTACATGGCCTGTGGAGACGCCGCTTCTGCTGTGCATGCCATGGCGTTCCTCCAAGTCCATCAGGCTAAGGCACTCCATGACTTGCAGGCGGGTGGGCCCGACCCAGCTCTGCTGCAGGAGCTGCGTGTGGCGACGGACTTCGCCCTCCGGGCAACGAAAGTCACCGCACGGTCGGGCGATGTCCACCTTGGTGGTCCAGGAGCGCCACCTATGGCTTACCTTTGCCGATATGCGGGATGTTGAGAAGAACAAACTTCTCAACTCCCCATATCCCAAGGCGGCCTCTTCGGCGACGTGGTGTAGAGCTTGGCCCAAGAGTTCTCCGCCGCCCAGAAGCAGTCGGAAGCGATACGGCATGTCCTGCACTGGAAGCGGGCTGCTGCTGGCCCGTCTCCTGTCGCCGTAGAGCCCCCGGCTGCTTCCCGTCGCCGAGGACGTCCTCCTGCGCCAGCTCCTCCTTCAAGGCAGCAGCCCAACCCTGGAGGGCGGAAGTCTGGTCGCAAGAGGACGACCCAGCCTGCTCAGGCGCCCCCGGCCCCTTCCCGTAAAAGGAAGGGAGGGAAGCGTCCTGACAGAGAACCTGGATGCTGCTCTTCGGGAGGGTGCCTCTGCACACCTCCTTCCCCCGAGGGAGGGCCGGGCGGAGAACTTTTCGTTCCCTTTTCTTTTTGTACCCAAAGTGTCAATAAAAGAGCAGTTTCTACCTTCTTCCTCACATCCTCAGTCGAGACTGGTGGGCATACAGCCTCCTCCACCCAAGAGGGTCCGAACGACAGTGGATGCTGTCTCCGAGCAGCGTCGCTCTCGTTCCCCTCTGCCCAGTCTGCAGATAGCAGCAGCACTTCCTCGGTTGTGTCGCTCCTGTTGGCGGCTGAGTACAGAGGGGCAGATACCAGCTCACGAGGAGGCAGGGCCTCGTGCCTCATCTCTCCCCCTCCCACTCGCCACGGGGCAGCCCGCAGCAGAAAGCCCACGGGCTCTCTCTGCCATCTGCCCCCCAGTGGAAGCAGGTCTCTGGCGAGCTCCACGCCCAGACCCCGCTTCCAGTGGCTACATTGCCACTGGAGCCGGGTCCCTGCCTTTCACCTCGCTGCCCCTCCGCGGGTACGCTGGTGGTTCGGGTGGGCTTATTGAGTCGGTACCTGGAAGCCTGGCTAGCGCTTCTGGGTCCGTCCCGATGGCTCGTCCCCACCATTCGGTTCGGCTATGCAATTCAGTTTGCACGCCAGCCTCCCAGGTTCAGGGGCATCCTTTTCACCCGTGTGCGGTCAGTGGATACCCCTGTCCTGCGGAAAGAGATCGATGTCCTGCTGGCGAAGGACGCGATCGAGCCGGTCCCTCCTGCCGCGATGAGGTCCGGGACGAGGTTCTACAGCCCCTACTTCATTGTACCCAAGAAAGGCGGTGGGTTACAGCCAATCCTGGACCTGCGAGTTTTGAATCGGGCCCTGCACAAACTCCCGTTCAAAATGCTCACGCAGAAGAATTTTCGAGTGCATCCGTCCCCAGGATTGGTTTGCAGCGATCAACCTGAAGGACGCGTACTTTCACGTCTCGATTCTTACTCGTCACAGACCGTTTCTACGTCTTGCTTTCGAGGGTCGAGCGTATCAGTACAAAGTCCTACCCTTCGGGCTGGCCCTGTCGCCCGTGTCTTCATGAAAGTCGCGGAGTTGTTCCCATTGTTCCCATGAGTTGTTCCCATTGTTCCCATGAGAGAACAAGGCGTTCGCATTCTCAACTATCTCGACGACTGGCTCATTCTAGCTCACTCGCGAGAGGTGTTGTGCGATCACAGGGACATGGTGCTCCGGCACCTCAGCCGGTTGGGGCTCCAGGTCAACTGGGACAAGAGCAAACTCTGCCCTGTGCAGAGGATCTCTTATCTCGGTATGGAGTTGGACTCGATCGCCCAGACTGTGCGCCCTATGGAGGAACGCGTCCAGTTAGTGCTCACCTGCCTCAGGTCCTTTCGAGGCAGGACAGCGGTTCCACTGAAACTATTTCAGAGGCTCCTGGGGCATATGGCAGCAGCAGCCGCAGTAACGCCGCTCGGCCTTTTATATATGAGACCGCTTCAGCACTGGCTTCACGATCGAGTCCCGAGGTGGGCGTGGCAGAGCGGCACGTTCCGGATCAAAGTGACCCCGCACTGTCGCCAAACCTTCTCCCCATGGTCAGATCCTGCGTTTCTTCGGGCCGGAGTGCCCTTAGTCCAGGTATCCAGGCATGTGTGGTTTTTACAGATGCTTCTGCCATGGGGTGGGGGGCCACGTACAAAGGGCATGCAGTCTCGGGTCTGTGGACGGGGCCCCAGCTGCATTGGCACATCAACTGCCTAGAGTTGCAAGCAGTACGCTTAGCCTTGTATCGCCTCAAGGGGCCTCTCAAACACAAGCACGTACTGGTCCGTACGGACAACACTGCGACCGTTGCGTACATCAACCGACAAGGTGGTCTACGCTCCCGTCGTATGTCGCGACTCGCCTCCCACCTCCTCCTATGGAGTCAGAAGCATCTGAGGTTGCTTCGTGCCACTCATGTCCCAGGGGAGCTCAACCGTGTGGCAGACGAGCTTTTACGGTTGCCTCCCCTGCCAGGAGAATGGCGACCCCATCCCCAGGCGGTTCAGCTGATCTGGAGTGTTTTCGGAGTCGCACAGGTGGACCTGTTTGCTTCTCCGGACACGACCCATTGCCAGTGGTTTTACTCCCTGTCCGAGGGGACCCTCGGCACGGACACCCTGGCTCACAGCTGGCCCCGGGACCTGCGCAAGTATGCGTTTCCCCCAGTGAGCCTTCTTGCACAGACCCTGTGCAAGGTCAGGGAGGACGAGGAGCAGGTCCTTCTAGTGGCACCATATTGGCCCACCAGGACTTGGTTCACGGAACTCATGCTCCTCACGACAGCCCCTCTTTGGCCGATTCCTCTGAGGAAGGACCTCCTTTCTCAGAGACGGGGCACTCTTTGGCACCCGCATCCAGACCTCTGTAAACTCCATGTCTGGTCCCTGAACGGGACGCGGAGGTTCTAGGTGATCTACCACAGGCAGTAGTAAACACTAGGGCTGTTTTCGACGAAGGATTTTCATAGTCGAATCTGATTCGTTAGATTTTGCCGTAGTCGACTGATAGTCGAACCTTTTTTTTATTTATTTTTTTAGATAGCAGCTAGATGTTCGGTTGAATAACTGTTCGTCTCTTATAGGACAACTCGCTCTACGTTTAAAATGAACAGCAAGACAACTAGAAGTGAATGTGCTTTCCATTAAATGAATCCTTAACAACAACAAAAAAAGCTTTGTTTAAAAAAAATCACACACAGTAAACAAAACCTTAACAAAAAAACTTTGCAATGAACTTTGCAATTTAGACGCGCAAACTGGTTGCCGGTGCGGTCGGTGAGACGTACATGCCCGAGCAGATTCGGCTTGAAGCCGTTCATCCTCGGATGCGGTGTCGCGCGCGCTGTTACAAAAAAAGCCGTGCACACAGCCAAGCGAAATGGGGTCTTGCCGGTCTTGCACACCCAACGCGTCATTTTTTGCCATGCGCACCTTCGCGCTCGTGCGGACGCGTCTGGTATAAACAAGGCTTTCTCCGTGTCAGCGCGCGTTCTGATCAGTGAAGGTGCACAGACCTCTCCCGAATGATCTCCAGCACTAGCCTCCGAACCACCACTAACTCCGCCTCCGTTTCCCTCGTAAGCTGATATTAGTATTTAAACATTCTCTATGATAAATTTTTTTTTGTAAAAAATATTTTAATAGCACGGTTTTGGCGGTTATGGAGTTCTAATGACACTGTCGGTCTCATGGTTATATGATAACCGTCACACCCCTATTGGTTACATAACACTTCCCTACTGTTCGACTATGAGGTTCATAGTCGAATCAGACCTCTCCGAATCGAATCGTCGAATCCTCGACTATTAGAAGTCAGCCCTAGTAAACACCATCACTTCTGCTAGAGCCCCCTCTACGAGGCGCCTCTATGCCTTGAAGTGGAACCTATTCGTCGAGTGGTGTTCCTCCCGTCAGGAGGACCCCCGAACTTACCCGGTCAGAGTCGTGCTTTCCTTCCTGCAAGATGGGTTGGAGCGAAGGCTGTCTCCCTCCACCCTCAAAGTGTATGTTGCCGCAATAGCCGCAGATCATGATGTAGTTGAAGGTAAGTCCGTAGGGAAGCATGACCTGATCATCAGATTCCTTAAGGGTGCTAGGAGGTTAAATCCACCTCGTGTTTTGCACTCTGTACCCTCTTGGGACCTAGCTCTGGTACTGAGAGCTCTTCAAAGTCCTCCTTTTGAGCCTTTGCTGACAGTGGAGCTGAATATCCTGTCCACCATCCCGTACACGGGATATCTAAATTTACTTCACTATATTACTATTAAATCCTAATCTAATTATGACAAACTATATATCGTTGGAAAGGTCTAAGACTGCTAAATAGATATTTGACTGCTGTTTTTTGCTACAAATTATGTAGGAAGAGTAACCGATGATTTTTTGACAAGAGTGCACCTCAAAAAAATCTGCGTCATAACAGGAGTTCTGACCTTTGTCACAAAAAGTTGACGCACACACCTTTAATAATTGAAACTTTGGTTTTCATGCTAAAAGTTCATAATAAAACATATAATCTAGTATTTTTGAATAAAAAATTATAATATAATATTAATATCCACTAAAAACTATAATATGTATATTATCCTCTAAAATATAATATTATCTTTATCGCCTTTTTTATTATATCACATATTTTAGTAGTTATCATAAATTAGGTATCATTTGAAAGCTTACAAACTCAGAATTTATCCTGTGAAACCCGTTTTGAAATTGAACGTTGCGTTACCATAGAAACGGTACTCTAAAATATTTTATCAGGCTCCTCCCCTTTTGGGCATCATTATATTTCATAATTTGTGATCAAAACCTTTTCTAATCTTGACAAAACACATATTGTCAGAAAGGTCTGAGTCTCAAGGTTCCAAATTTTGTGACAGAATTGATATTTGGACAGAAATTTATTAATTTGTTAAGGCAGAATGTATACAACTAAATTCAATGGAATTCAATGGCACCCGGTGGCTATTTTTGGTACTACGCCCAAACAAAATCTCATGGGAACTTCAATTTTTGTGATATCAACTTCAAATTTGGAACATAACATGATTAGATATATGGCTTTGATTTTATAGTAATTTTATGGTAAAAAATATTTTGTAAAATATATATTTTATTAAAAAAAAACATATAGTACAGTATATTTAATTTACTGTAAATTTAAACTTCCATAACTTTTTCATACTTTCATTTTTTGAAGTGTTTTCACTTCAGCAATAATCTGCTGAGTGTTTCCTTTAAAACAAGACCAAATTTAGGTCTATATTCCAAAGCATTCTTGAATTACAACCATATAAGTTTGAATAGTGCATTTTAACCCCCATTCTCAAAAAGGGGGGTGACAGCTAAGGGGTTAAGACAGCGCTCCTGTTGGCATTGGCCTCTTTTAAGAGGGTCGGGGATCTGCAGGCTTTTTCGGTCGACGAATCGTGCCTAGAGTTCGGGCCGGGTTTTTCTCACGTGATATTAAGACCCCGGCTCGGATATGTGCCCAAGGTTCCTACCACTCCCTTCGTGGATCAGGTAGTGAACCTGCAAGCGCTGCCCCAGGAGGAGGCAGACCCAGCCCTAGCTTTTCTCTGTCCAGTCCGCGCCCTGCGGGTTTACTTTGACAGAACGCAAAGCTTCAGGACCTCAGATCAGCTCTTTGTCTGTTATGGAGGCCAGCAGAAGGGGAAGGCCTCCAAGCAGAGGTTAGCTCACTGGTTAGTGGATGCTATCACCCAAGCGTATGAAGCTTCGGCTGAGCCTTGTCCTCCCAGGTTGCGTGCTCACTCTACGAGAGGTGTTGCCGCCTCCTGGGCGTTGGCTCAAGGCGCCTCGCTGACAGACATTTGTAGAGCTGCGGGCTGGGCGACACCGAACACGTTCGCTAGATTCTATAGCCTACGTGTGGAACCCGTTTCCTCCCGAGTGCTCGCTACGGCCAGTGGTGCGAGGGAATAGGTTGTGTCGACTTGCTACGCCACTCCGTGCCTCAGCCGGATACGTGCGTCTTTCGCTCCGTTGGCGCCCTACGTTGGTTAGCCTCGTGAGTTCCTCCATCACCCCTCCGGTGCCAGGCGTGGCGGACCGCCGGCGCCAGGTCTACTACCTCTAAGGGAGTTGTTGTGTAGACTGGGTGTTATGTCCAGTGGTCTCTTCGGTGACCCATTATGCCACGTGCAGTCCAGCCGTGTCTTCCCCTTGACAGACTAGTTCTGTCGTCCCTGTTGAGTACGCTCCCACTTCCCTTGGAGGGGACTACCTCAGGGACTGCTATATGTTCTCTATCTCACTGGGCTAGTACATATGTGTATTCCTGGCCTTTCTCAGGCCGGCTGGCTTCCACAGCGTTCCCTTTCCCTTCTTTTTTTACGGGTTAGGGCAAGCTTTCCCAGTGTAATACAACATCCACTGCGTGGGTCTTGCAGAACAGCAGTGTGATTCTGTAGCTAGCTCCCGCAACTTATTCAAGAAACTGCTACAGGGTACCATCAGGGCACTGGAAGGGGCCAGCACCATGGCGTGTTATTAGGGATCCCAAATCGTCAGGGAACTCCCCCGACGAAACGTCGGAGTTCCCAGGACGAAAGGGAACGTCTCGGTTACTTATTTAACCCTCGTTCCCTGAGTACAGGGAACGGAGACGCGTCGCCCCCTCGCCATGTTGCTGTACCTTCGCGGAGGACTGGACACTGTTCGGCTCCTCAGCGAAAAGCATTGCGCAATGTTTACTTCCGTCTTTTGTACCCGCGCTGGTAGGCAGGTCGCGGAATGCAAATCTTGCATGCCAATGTCCGTTGGCTCGTTTTTAATTCTCTCGAAGGCAATTGGCTCCCTAGCGTGATCCCAATTCGTCAGGGAACTCCCCCGACGATATGTGTCCGTTCCCTGTAATCAGGGAACGAGGGTTACATACGTTAAACATAAATTAAAGGGTTAGTTTACCCCAAAATGAAAATTCGGTCAGTAATTACTCACCCTGATCATCATTGCTTACCCTGATGTTGTTCCAACCCCGTAACACTTTCGTTCATCTTCGGAACACAAATTAAGATATTTTTGATTAAGTGGCTCTATCTTTAAGTTTATCAAGCGACAAGAATACTTTTTGTGCGCAAAAAACAAACAAAAATAACGACTTTATTTAACTATTCATTTCCTTCTCTGTGGGCCTCGATATAGTTCACGTAGTGTAACTGCGCAGCGCTTCAGGTTATACATCACACGCATCACACACATGACCAGCGTCGGCCAATAGTGAGCCTACGTGTGACGTACAACACAGAAGTGCTGCGCAGTTACACTACGTGAAATCTCGAGGCCCACAGAGAAGGAAATGAATAGTTGAATAGAAGTCGTTATTTTTGTTTGTTTTTTTTGCGTACAAAAATTATTCTCGTCGCTTGATAAACTTAAAGATAGAGCCACTGTAGTCACTTGGACTATTTTAACGATGTCTTTAACTTTTCTGGGCCGGCAAGTTTCAATCCCGTAGAAGCCTATGGAGGAGTGATCCAGCTCTCAGATTTAATGAAAAATATCTTAATTTGTGTTCTGAAGATGAATGAAAGTCTTACGGGGTTGGAACAACATGAGGGTGAGTAATTACTGACAGAATTTTCATTTTGGGGTGAACTATCCCTTTAATATGAAATGCAGTTAGTTGAACTTTAGAGTACTTTTTGACCCACTTATAGGACTTAAGTACATCTTTATGTTATTTCATAATTCTTCTATTGTCTTTGAAATATGTTTAAAGTGTACTGCCAAATATACTAACAAGCATGGTAAACTAAAATATGATTTAAGGTAATTTTTATTGAAACTTGTATGTCATGTATTTAAATATATTTGTAATTACACATTTGTAATGATGAAGTTGCATCATGATGTATCTTCACTTACAGTTTTTTAAATATACTTTAAGATGTGAAGAACAATACAATTGAACATTCAAGACAATTAAGCACACTTCTTTTTCATAAAGGGTAACCAAATATGAGATTCATGTGCATGAGAAAATTAAAAGTGTTATTGTGTGTGCCACACATTTAAGTCTTTTCACTATGTGTAGATGAAACCCGTTCCTCAGAGTCGTGTGGTAGTGTCTGCCAGATTCCTCAAACCTATCAATGAACCCTGTGCAATATTGTAAGTACAGTTTATTTCTTTATTTCATAGTCCTTAACTTTAGGCACACTTCATTAATTTCAAATTTATTGTTAAGAGGAAAACCCCTTGAGATGTGACATCTCGTTTTCGAGGGGACCTCAAGAAAAACATGCTTCACATACGTACATACATACTAACAGAACAAAGACATTTTTAGTCAGCATCACTGCAAACCTTTGAAACCTTAGTGTCTAAAAGCAGCATTTGTGTTGAGGTTTTTTTTTTTACCACATTTAATCAAATATCTCTGTGGGGTACTTTAAAGCCTTAATTTTTTTCAAAAATGAAAATTCTTCCATTACACTCCCTCCTGTTGTTCCAAACCGTTAATTTTTTTCAGTAAATGTTTTGGATGAATTTTGCAGCTCTTTGCTCACAGTGATAGCTCATAGTAACCACAGCGGCCATGCTCAGAAAGGGAAAAAAACACCAAAAGCACTAGTCAAACTGTAAGGAGGTTGGATGTTTGGGAAGAACTTTCATTTTGATTAACTATTACTTTAAGCAACTAATGAACCAGCAAATATGTATTTATGGATGAACGGATGTACTGAATTCATACATTGTGTTTGTTTGTATACATCTGCAGAATTACAAATACACATTTGTAATATAAATGTAAATTTTTTCTGTGTCCTCAGTGTTGTGGCAAATGGAGATGTGCAGAATCCAGCAGCGAGGCTTCTGATTCCCAGCCGTGTGATTGGCCAGTTTGAGCGGATTCTGGAGATGATCACAGAGAAAATGGGCCTGCGAATTGTGGGTGGTGTGCGGAGGTACATTAAAGTGAATTTAGTTTATATTAGTCAGAATTTATATCATGAATTGAATTGGCTTCTAAAGGATTTTAATTGTTTTTAATAAAATCAGAGGTTAACTCTTTCATACGGAAGCCCTGAACCGCAACGTAAAAAAAAAAAAAAAAAAATCTGTGAAAAAAAAAGAAAATCTATAAAAAATAAATAAAACAGCTAGCATTTCGAGATTAAAGTCGAAACATTTCGAGATTAAAGTCGAAACATTTCGAGATTAACCCTCTGGGGTCGGCAATCACGCCGGCGTGATCTGCTCACTTTTTTTCTTATCAGTGCAAAACAAACTCAAAATACTTTGTTGATTTTGATCTTACATAGAAGTGTTACACATCATTCAATACTGTTAAAAGTCGTCTTTTTTTGTGTACACTCTTATTAACATCAAAACCTTGTGTTTTTGTAAAATAAATAAAATAAACAGGGTGCGCTTTCAGCTCACACTGTCTCTGCAAAAATCTTTCTGAAACGCGTCCGAAAAATGAACTGTAACTCAATAAATACTTGTCACAGAGACACGAAAGATTTCTCTTTATGAAGCTGAAATTCTCTTCTTTTAAATGAAGTAACTTACATAAAAAAGCAACTATTCTCAGTTGATGTAATCTGTATGAAAAGAGAGAGATGTCGGTCTTGTTCCTTTCACCTAATTATAGCGTATGACGTGTTAATGTGACCACGCCCACTGAGAGCGCGCGCTATTCAAACGTTAATGTTGAGGCAAGCCATGAAAACGCCCACATCAGAACGCGCTAACCTTTATCTCGTCTTGCTGCGCAGTGAGGAATAATTCCTGGAAAAGTTAACTCAGTTACCTGTTTCATTCGAGGAGCACGGATTCAGCTGATGTAGTAAGTCATTTATTCTTAAGTGCTTTGTTCTAATCGTGTTATTGAATAGTGTCTGTAAACTGCACAAAGACTGTTTACATTTTAAATGCGTGTCTGTGTGCGAATGAATGGACGAATTCACAGACGCGCGCGCGCTGTGCGTTCATTCACTCTCGCTCCTACATTAGTAAGACTACTGAGATTTGTTCTAATCGTGATATAGAATAGTATCTGTAAAACCGAAAAGACTGTTTAAATATGAATCGGGTGTCTGGGTGTGTGAACAAACGAACGCACAGATGCATAGCCTACTGTTACAGACGAAATAGACATCAAATAAGCTTTAGTTAGACAGTTTCTGCTCATATGTTAAATATATAGTAGCCTATGTTTTGTAAAAAATAAACTAATCAACTGTTATCCAATGCAAGCTTATAATAGCCTACTTTATATCGAAAAAAAATTCTTTTCAAGATGTTTCCAACTCTAACTTTGAACCAATTCTATACGATGACCCATATAACCTATTTGACCAGGATTTGTTTCCAGGTATGACTAAAAATGGGTTTTTGACTTTCATTTATATTTTGATTATATGAAGAGTTCAGATGCAAAAGCCTCTAGTGCCATTTGAAATTTTCTTCTAGAATGATAATTTTTATCAAGCTTGTACATTTTAAGTTCAGTAATTTCACTTAAATGACAATTATTAGGTAATCTTCATTGCCATTTAAGTGAAATTACTGAACTTAAAATGTACAAGCTTGATAAAAATTATCATTCTAGAAGAAAATTTCAAATGGCACTTAGAGGCTTTTGCATCTGAACTCTTCATATATATATATATGACAATATTCATTCTCTATATATATATATATATATATATATATATATATATATATATATATATGTGTATGTATGTATGTATGTATGTATATATATATATATGACAATATTCATTCTATATATATATATATATATATATATATATATATATATATATATATATGTGTATGTATGTATGTATGTATGTATGTATGTATGTATGTATGTTGTCCTTTCAATTTTTGCTTGTGTGACACCTGAATGAAAGGCTCATTATTATGTGGGTCAGGTGAGAATCACCTAATTATTCATGATGGGGCTTGGACTGTTCAAGGCCATTCGCATATTGCCTTGGCAAACAAAAAAAAGTTTTTCACAATAAAACCCAATTCACAGTTTTATGTGAATGATTAGGCAGGATGTTTTTCAGATCATTTTGAAGAAAAAACACTAGGCAACAACATCCATTAGTCAAAAGTCTTGTGGACACATATTTATTATGTGTTTTGTAGCCTTATTTCAGAAACTTTCATTTTTATTTTTTTCAATAGCCACGCATAAACAATATTCTCTCAAATATACAAACATGTATATACATATTATATCACATATTATCATAGCCATGTTTGTGCTAAATATAGTGTAATTTCACCTGTGCCATTAATATGTTTATAAGCAACTGAAAAAAACACAAATGTCACAGCATGTCAGAACATCTCAAGGACTCCAAAAACACCTCAGACCCCAGAGGGTTAAAGTCGAAACATTTCGAGATTAAAGTCGAAATATTTCGAGAGTACGAGAATACAGTCTTCCGTAGAAGTTGCTGTGTGCTTGCCATTGTTTCACATTGCCGCACACACAGGCATTCATAATGGTGCATAGCGAGTGTTTCACACTGTGTGTGTGTGTGTTAGTGTGTGTGTGTGTTTTGTTTCAACAAAAAAAAAAATTCAACAGGTGCCAATCTACCAGCATTAGGCTACCATTATAGGACGTTATAAAATATACTGCGTCGGAATAGACTTTAGCCTATAGGAAAACCAACCCGGAAAACACTTTTCAGACTGGATGGAGATATCCAGCTTTATGAATGAATGAATGAATGAATGAACGAGGCATTTATATAGCGCTTTCATATGTATACTAGGCCTACACTCAAAGTACTTTATAATCTTATCAGAGAGTCTCTCCTCCACCACCATTTATTAAATCTGAGGAAATCACGGGATCCGGCCAAATGATTGGATACAGAATGATGCACTTAAAATGTATCCAGAACGTATTTACGGTGAAGAGGGAGACAGGACGGTTACTGTTGTATTCTCGACCCAGATAGTGTTGCCTAGACGAGCACGAAAACACCTCAAAAACACTGCCATATAAAGTTTGGACCAGCGATACCTACTCCGGTGGAGTCTGTGCGCTCGTCTATAACGCCATGGTAATTCTTGTTGGTAGATTAGCACCTGTGTAGAATTTTGTTGAAAGCCCAGATAAAAGTACTATTTTGTGTTGATCCATGGCAGTTCGACTTCACAAGTGCATTTCTTTACACACACACACACACGCGTTCTGAGCCAGTGGACGCGCACTGTTATGAATGTAGCCTACACACTTCTATGGAAGACTGTATTATCTTAATGTTTTGACTTTATTCTCGAAATGTTTCGACTTTATTCTCGAAATGTTTCGACTTTAATCTTGAAATGTTTCGACTTTAATCTCGAAATGTTTCGACTTTATTCTCGAAATGTTTCGACTTTAATCTCGAAATGTTTCGACTTTAATCTCGAAATGTTTCGACTTTAATCTCGAAATGTTTCGAATTTAATCTCGAAATGCTAGATTTTTTTTTTCTCGTTGCGGTTCAGGGCTTCCGTACTTTCAGGCAAATTTGTGCACTTGGAAGAGTTATTATCGTTATTATAATTAATAGTTTTTTAAGAGAAGCAAAAAGAAAAACAATTAAAATATATATATATATATCATTTCAGATATTTGGGAATTCAAACCATAATTTACTTTCATGATTGTGCTTCTCCAGGACACTCCCAGCTAACAGGGAATGTTCTCAGAACTTTGGCTAATATTCTGGCAAAGGTCTCTGAAAGTTATAAACCAACGTTCTTTAAGTAACATTAATAGAAAGTTAATTCAAAGTTATCTGATCTTTAATAAGTTCTCAAAAACGGGACTTTTGTCTTTCATTTTTTTAAATGGTACTATATTTCTGTCAGAATGTTTAGAGAATATTAAAATGTAATGTTCCACATAGCTGCCAACTTTTGAGTTTAGCTTGGAGTGAGACTTTTCCGGGGGGGGGGGGGGGCTTGCACACGCAAGGTCTCTGGCTCGCTTTCCCTCTCTCCCGTACGCACAATCTCTGTCTCGCGTGCGCGCTCGCTCCAGATTCCAGGAGATTTTAACTATTTTGCGGCATAACTAGTCGATCACGAGTGGCTCAACAGGTAGATATATAGATAAACTCATCTTCCAGGCATTTGACCGACCAGGGGTGCGTTTCCCGAAAGCATCGTTAGCCAACTATGGTCGCAAGTTCCGTCGTTACTAATAGAGTTCATTTGGAATTGCGACCAACTTGCGACCATAGTTGGCTAACGATGCTTTCGGGAAACGCACCCCAGGTTGATACTTCATGCGTGAGAAATCGGGGATGTGGCGTGAGAGCGTGTGAAACCAATCAAATGCGTGTGTCTCACGGCCAATGCGTGAGAGTTGGCAGCTCTGGTTCCAGTAATGTTTGCAAAATGCTAAAATGGAATGTTCCCTTAATATTGGAATAACCGAGACATGTTTTTAAAACACTTTTTTTTAAATGGATGTTTTGAATGTTCAGAGAACATTCAGAAATTATGTTTTCATTTCTTAATGGGAATGTTAGCAAAACGTTGTTAGAACATATTTTTATTAGATAGGCTGTAAAACATTTAATCAAAAGTACTTTAGATGATAAGTGCCCTTTCCTCATTTGGGAAAAGAAAGCATTTCTATATCATCTGAGCAATTAATTACTTATTTTAGCCTTCTTCTTTTGCAGCCTGTACACCTTTGAAGGGACTCTCGTTATGGATGGAAAGAAATTAGAAAATGGACAGTTTTATGTTGCTGTTGGCAGAGACAAATTTAAAAAGCTTCCATACAGTGACCTCCTGTTCAATAAACCCATAGGCATAAAGCGAGTGAATGGGTAAGAGAAAGATGCTGCATTTTTCCAGCAGATGAAGTATGTTTTCGGTAACACTTTACAATAAGGTTTCATTTGATGACATTAGTTAATGCATTAACCAGCATGAACTAACAATGAGCAATACAGTGCATTTGTTACAATATTTGGTCACACTTTATATCAGGGGTTCTTAACTTCTGTGTACTTACATAAAAAAATAAGTAAAATGTACTTATTGTGTTCGTATTGTATTGCACACTTTTGCTGCTATTGAGGTGAGATACAGGTAGGGAAAGATTAGGGACATGTTTGGTGGCATGGATAGGTTTAAGGGTGGGTTACGGTGTAAGGGAAGGCTCAACATTGTAAATATATGTGTCAAGGGCGAAATTGTCAATCACACATTGGGGGGGACAGCTGTGGGACTTTTTGTGTTGGCGCATGCACACATTTTTTTAATCAAAATAAAATAAAAGTCAGAGTCCGAATGTTTGTAATTGTATAACACAACAAGGAATTTTATTACATCTGATCGTCAAACTAACGTATACTCACCCTGTAATGATTACAGCATCTGCATCAATTACAAGCCTAAATTGACAACTAAGCGGCCAGTGATCTCTCTCTTATATTCTTCTATAAACATATGGTGGCTATAAACATTTTGATTAAATTAGCCTACTGTTATAGGATAACAATATTCTAATATCAAGTCTTGAGCAATGATAGTAAAACAGTTATGTACTAATGAGGGAAAATGCTGTTTATTTTTTTATAGGGGAAAACCTCTTTTCCACGAGATATTGAAGCCAAAAAATTATCCTTAATTTTGAATTAAGTAAAACACGTTGTGGCAGCATACAGACATAGGCAAAGGCGGGTTGCGTGCCTATTGGCTGTCATGCGGCAACTGCAGCAGCCTATCGAGAGAGGCCCTTTGGTGACGGTCCAATGGGGGCGCATATTTTATGTAGAGCTATATCTTTGTTTTGAATGCAGTAGCGTGTATACAAGCTGCCGGCTAGCTTGTCAATAGTCCCTCCCATTCATAAAAGCTGTATAGTATTACAGTCGAAATTCACAAATTCTACCATTTGAAATTCTAATGAAATTCACCGGGTTGTTATCTAAGGGATTATGTCAGCCAAATACAGGATATTTACCATTCATAGATATGTGGCAAATGTCTGTCAGATTTCGCGAGGGCCTCTCTCGATAGGCTGCTAAAAAAATGTGTGCATGCGCCAACACAAAAAGTCCCACAGCTGTCCCCCCCAATGTGTGATTGACAATTTCGCCCTTGGGCAAATGTCTGTCAGATTTCGCGCTCCTAACTCTTCTTCTGTTTGGTTGTTCCTAACTCACTGACGGCGCACAAGCTACTAAAGGTATAGGGAAAACATGACATGGATTTCAGGAGAAATAGGTTTTGTTAATAACAGTGTAAGGCAAGTCAAATGGATTTGGGAAATGGACCGGCCGGGATTTTATATTTTCGGAGCTGGAAAGAAAGACGTATTTGCAATCACATCGCCCGCATAATCATACAGTAGCCTATGATCAAATATTGGGGGGGACAAATTGTCCTTCTTTGAATATTCGGGGGGACGTGTCCCCCTGTCCCCCCATAGAATTACGCCTATGATATGTGTAATGAATTGCAGCTGTAATTACATGCAGTTATTTTTAAAAAATATAAGTATGTACACAATAAGTGCATTGTATCAAATGATTAAATGTTAGTACATAAATACACCTAATATAAAGTGGAACCCAGTATGTATTAGTCTTTTTTAATGTTAGTTAATAAAAGTTATACTGTTCATTGTTTGTTCATATTAGTTCAAAGTGTATAATGTTAAGAAAAACAACTTTTTATTTCAATAATGTCTTAGTAACATTAACTAAGATTAATAAATACTGCAGAAGTATTGTTAAATCTTAGTTCATGTTAAATAAAGTAGTAAACCAATGTTATCTAATGAAACCTTATTGTAAAGTGTTACCATGTTTTCAAACAGAATGTAATTGAATGTGATTTTAGGTCAAAAGCAGCATCATTACCACCTATATACAAGTACAGACGACAAAATGGAGATGTGAGTACAAAAACTAAAAAATAAAAGATGTTGGGCATTCATTTGTTAAATCTTTGAATATTTCTGTTGTCAGGTGGGGAACCATCATATCAGTAAGTCTGATTGTGGACAAGAGAAGAGCAGTCCTTCGGACCAGACCCCCAAAGAACAGCTGTCATCTATGGTCAGAGAGATCTCTCAGGCCAGACTCATGAGCATACGCAAGAAGAGGAGTGAACTCGCAGCATCTATCGAGGCTCAGGACGATGGTAAGAGATGCACGTTTGACCAGCAGCAGAAAATCTGAAATCAATGAAAGCACAAACAATGAAGAAATTCATACACATACATTTGTCTGTCCAAAACAGGAACACAGCACAACTACATACACTAGTGTTCTAAAGTTTGGGGTCAGTAAGACATTTTCAAATGTTTTTGAAAGAAGTCACTTATGCTCACTAATGCTGCATTAAAAAAAAAAAAAACTGTAAAAACAGTAATATTGTGAAATATTATTACAATTTAAAATAGCTATTTTCTCGATGAATATATATATATATATATATATATATATATATATATATATATATATATATATATATATATATATATATATTAGGGCCGGGACTCGATTAAAAAAATTAATCTAATTAATTAGAGGCTTTGTAATTAATTAATCGAAATTAATCGCATTTTAATTGCATAAATATTTGACCTGAGAACAGTGAGAAGTAATTTTTTTCACATGGATTTTTAGTATACCATTGAATAATGACTGAATACATAAGCTTAAGCAACAAAATATTGTTTATTTTTGTTCAACCAAGTCCAGCAGACCAGTGTTTTTTGCCATTAAGTGTAGCAATAGCATATTGCTACACTACACTAATAGCAATAGCGAATTCCTTGTTGCATAGCTTGCACACAACCATGCTCTTATCGACGCTTCCATCCGTTCGTTTTTGTAACAAAATTTCCCATCCACCGGCCAACCAAAGTGATCTCGTCAGCTTCTTCGTCATGAACGCTAGTTGGTGCGCCAGTATAATCGGTCCGCCGAAACTCATCCAGTGAGAAACGTTCCGCGGTGCAAAAATAAGTGCGATTAAAAATAATTTGTGTAATTAATTAACGCGTTAAAGTCTGTAGTTAATTAATCTTAATTAACGCGTTAAAGTCCCGGCCCTAATATATATATATATATATATATATATATAAATTATTTATTCCTGTGATCAAAGCTGAATTCTCAGCATCATTACTCCAGTTTTCAGTCACATGGTCCTTCAGAATTAATTCTAATATGCCGATTTTATGCTTAAGAAACATTTCTTATTATTATCAATGTTAAAAACAGTTGTTCTGCTTCATATTTTTGTAGAAATCATTATACATTTTTCCCCCCAAGATTCTTCGATGAATAGAAAGTTCAAAAGAACAGCGTTTATTAGAAACATAAATCTTTTATAATATTTTAAAGTTTTTTTGCATCATTTTTGAACAATTTAATGCATCTTTGCTGAATAAAAGTATTAATTTCAATTAAAAAATCTTACTGACTCTAAACTTTTGAACAGTAGTTTATGTACACTGTAAGAACAAATGTACATTTAGCTTGTCACTGTCTCATGACAAGTGTGCTGAAATTAATCAACATGAATAGGTTTAACTGTAGAATATTTGACTGATTTAACTGTAATATGCATAATCTATCACTATCAAGTCAAGTCACCTTTATTTATATAGCGATTTTTACAATATAGATTGTTTCAAAGCAGCTTTACAGAGATAACAGGAAAATAATGCAACAAAGTTTGTTTCGGCTGTACAGCAGATCTAGAGGAAAACAGTGTCATAGTCCAGCTTAAGTAAATTCAGTGATGGTTCATTTCTGTTCATTTATTATTTAGTTAATTTAACTATACAGCCACTCTGTAGAAAACAGTGATGTCATCGTCCAGCTCAGTTCAGTTTTCATATAATGGAATTCAATGCAGGCAGATCAATGATATTGTTGAATATTAAATGTCCCCAACTAAGCAAGCCAAAATCCAAAGGCGACAGTGGCAAGGAACCAAAACTTCATCAGGTGACAGAATGGAGAAAAAAACCTTGGGAGAAACCAGGCTCAGTCGGGGGACCAGTCATCCTCTGGCCAACGAACGAACAGTGTATGATTATGATTCAGGCTGCATTACATGTCAGACGTCAGATTGGATCGGAACTATCACTATAACTATCTAGTTTTCGTTGTCTTTTGTGCACTCACCAAAGTGTTTCTGCTGCCACTATTGTCTGGATAACGATGATGTAATTCAGTGATGCTTATATAATGCGCTTCCCTGTGTGTTCAAGAGATGGCACTGGTGCTCTGTGAGTGTGTTGCTCATGCTCTTGCTGTGGCATGAGAGGGATTACATCATCATCATCATCATCATCATCATCGTGTGTCCTCAGATTGCAGCCGGCGGTGTGCGATCAGCGCCATGCTTGACTGCACGTGTCTCTTTTAGAACATCTCACCGAATGATGACATTTCAGTGCAAAAAGAGCCCTTGCAGAGATCACCTGTAAATGCTATTAGTCACGCTCCAGATTATGAACGAAATTGATTCATACTTAAATTGATGTGGTGAAAATAAAGCTCAGGAATAAGAGGTTTGGTAGTGAGCAGTGTCTGTAGTTAGTGTAGAAGCGTCTCTCCCTCATTAGCACTCGAGGTCTTGCTGGTACCCAGGTGTCTGAAACAAGCATATTAAATCGCCATGGTGATGAAATCAACAAAAGCACATCTCTTCTCTTCTTTTCTTGGGCCGAGCAGAATGTATTTCTGTGTGAAAACTGTTCTTTTGTAATCTGTTGTGATTTTAAAAGGATTATTTGATCTGTTTATTTCATGAATGAAGACTTTAGCCACGACTTTATTTATTTCCAGGAACATATTCACCAAGGTCATTTTAATTGGTGATTTGAGTGTGTATGACAGAATCAAGCCGTTAAACAAGTGGTAATAGTGAGTCAGTTCGACCATATCAAATTGTAAATTAATGAGGTTTCCATTGTCACAGGATAAATGTCTCCATTTGATTCCTTCATGCAGCATATATGATTATAGAATCAGGGAGTTTAGTTGCCTGATGTAATTAATTATCTGCAATGACTAGTCTGATATTTTAATAGAGCTGGTTGTATTCAGTATTCTGCTCATTTTATCTCCTACTTATTGAAGTTCAGGAATCAGTATTTATTATAGTCTGTTATTTGTCACCAGGCAGTGAAAATACAGATCTGTGCTTAAATTCAATGCTTAATCTACTATTAAGGTAAAAGTGTGGTTGAAGTGACCAGCAAAAATCCATTGCTGTAAGAATTGTCTTGACATGGGTTATTTTAGAATAGCAAAATAAGTTACACATAATGTCAGCATTGTTACAAATCTGTATAAGATCATTTGAATGAAAAGGCAAGAGATCAGAAACATCACATACTGCCTTTGAACATGAAATCAAAATGGACCCTTGTAGTACATGTTCCACACAAAATGTTTAGTTTTATCATTTACAATTAGTTTAAAGGTGTAGGCCTACAACTAATACTAATACTCTGTCGAAATGGCAGTCTCGTACTTATAATGTAGCTCAAAAAGTAATGGGAATAACAATACCAAGGCTTATATAAAATGTCTACTGTGCCTTCAGTGCAACACAAGTTGCTTTGGATAAAAACGTCTGCCTTTTTGAATTTTGAAACATTTAAATTATTCAGTTGATACAATACACTGATTGTGTGCATACATGTTTTATGTACTTATATAAAAAATATATATATATTAATTTCTCTAATTACATCTACACTGTTGACCCTTCTCTTACCCTTTAACCCACCCTTAAAGCAACACTAAGTAAGATTTTTTACCTTAAAATAATGTTTCCAAAATCGTTTCAGTGGTTCATTAAGTCGTAACAGGGTGAAAGGCACTTCTGGATTCGCTTTGTGGTCCTATATCTGCTATAACCACGCTGTGTAAGATTGCCAGATCGGGTCACGTTTCTGTAGTTCTAATGAGACATAAGAAAACTACATATTTTACTTGCTTTACGTCAAGCGTTACAATAGTCATTATTTTGTTTTTCTTCGTTTCTGATGTCGCAATACATCACAATTTCATGAAATCATGCAACATACTCTACCTTGTCTGTGGACATCGTTTATTCCAAAGAAGGTGCTGGATAAACAATGTGCGACAGTAGGATGTGGTAGGCTAAATTATTTACGACAGCGGTAATAGACAATTCCGCTTCCAACCTGTAGGGCGACCGCTGAGGAAAAGTTACTTGGTGTTGCTTGGTGTCCCACCCATGAACCCACCCATGCCACCAAACCTGTCCCTAACCTTACCCGTATCCCACCTATAGCAGCACGTTTTGCAAACAACATGAACACAATAAGTGCATACCAATTTGTTATGTATTTATGTAAGCCCATTATAGTTAAAGACACCTATAAAAAGTGGGACTAAAAAAAAAACATACCTTAAAAGTACTGTAAATTTCTTTTGGTATAATACTTTTAAATGAGGAACAAATTACAGAGTGTGCCTTAATTAAATGACACATCAATTTTAAAATGTCAATGAATCACAAAGACTGTTTTGCTCAGAATAAAGCTCAGTCTTAAAACACAGCTCTCAACGCAGGCAAAATATTTTGTACGACTGATAAATATCCCTCTTTGATAAATAAACCATGCATTAAAAGGAAACTATGTGCTGGAATATAACACTACGTGCATACATTTGAATATCAATGATTAGTGAGAATCTGACACCATTAACGAGGGAGTCTAACAGATGGCATAAGTGTTAAGTGAATGTAGGGCAAATTCTCCAATCACATGGTGTAATGAAGTCAGAGAGGTTTCTGGAGGAGAGTGAGTATGTGTGGCTGTGTTTGAGAGAGGGAAGGAGGAATCGGGGGAAATTGCTGCGGCTCCGTCCCACTCCAGTAATGACAGGGAGGGATCAGAGGAGAGACGTACAAGAGCCGCTGATGGCTTTCACAGTTCAGTATCTCAGAGCTCCTGGTGACAATCCATCCACAAAACTGTAATAATGCTCTGAAATAGGCCATTGAGGTGCCTCTCTGTGCCTCACTTCACTGATCAGAACGTGTGTGTGTGTCTGAGGTCTTTCAGCACCTCCGAACAGACTGAGATGTGACAAGTGCTAAAGTCTTGCTCGCTTCTAATTAGATCATGGCCTGCAGAGATGGCAGTAATGCAATATCTGAACCAGAGGTGAGAGACAAGAGGATAAAAGAGAGAGTCAGAAATTTATTTTTCTTGTTACATTGTCTTTTCCTCCCTTGTCCTTGCCATTGTGATCTCATTAGTGTTCGATGTACCAGAAAGTAAACTGTAGTAGTGCAGTACCTATTTTTATGCAAATAATATCCTATTAATCAATAATAATATCACATCACCGCTTCTAAAACATAACAGTATGAATGTGCAGGTACTGCGATCCACAATAGAGGGTGAAGTCGGTGGTGTTTTTTAATTGTAAAAAACTTGATCCTATCCTACCTTAAAGTCCCTGTAAAGTCAAAATTAAGTATGTGTTCTGAGTTTGTCACACCACAGAAAAATGTGTTATTAGCCACCCAGCCAAATTTGAATGATAAAAAAAGCCGGCAAGTAGATAAATAAGCTATCAAAATCTTGAAAAAATGAGCAGTATTCTCTGCTCTCAAACGCTGGGGGTGTGTCCGCTGGCTGCGCTGAAACCACGCCCACTCGCGGGAAAGCTGCCGATGGTAATATTTGGTGATACTGCTTTCGGGACGGGAGGATGAAGGCCGAGGCGGGAGATAGTCGGTTCGGCCCATTCACCAGTAACAGCGGATTATCAGTGAATCCCAGTTGTCTCCGACGAAAGTTTATAAAACTATCCCGTGTAAAATGATCACTACAGAGGCGGGTGTTGGCGGTGATCCTCAGCTCTCCATCAAGGTTGACTCTTCACAAAATTAATCCACCTCTTCTTGATGTGATCGTTTTTTGGAAATTAAAATAAAGACACCGATCTGTTTAGTACATTTTCGCATCCAGGTAATAGCCTACGCATTTCCGCGTCGAAGGCATAGCTAGCTAGCAAACTGTAGGCTGTAGTAACTAATAGTACTGACAGTAACTTGCGATTGAGCGGCGAACTGATGCGAATGTGCTCTATTGTTAGGGGAGGGGCCAGCTTCAGTGGCCTCAGTGCATCATCAAGTAGGGGCGTGTCCAGGAGCTCAGGGGCTCCAGTGCGTCATCGAGCCCCGTTTTAGCCCCGCCCAAAAAATCCGGAAAATAGCAATGGTGAAAAACAGTTTAACGGTCTAACTCCACAATTCAGTAATTCACAGTTCACAGTCTTTGTAATATGTTTTAGCAATACATTTCTAACATTTATAATGGGTTTAGAATTTTTTTTTTAGAATTGCCTTTACAGGGACTTTAATATTCAGCGAAATCTAAGCAAGAAATTAAAACTCTGTTTGATTGAGCATCCCGACCAGCCCGACATGGCAAATTGTTTGACCATGTTGATGACAAGGATAGTGTTCAGGAAAACCTGTTTTTAGAAATTACATACATTACACATTTCAGCTGTAATTATTATTTTTTAAATTCTGTCATACAAATAGTTCATGTTATTACTTGAAGCAAAACTGTTTAAACAATCTAAGCACTTGTTTCATACTTGAATGAATCAGAATTTTTTAATGAATCAGTTGAGTGAATCATTCAATGACCCTCTTATAAAGACAGGCTTGTTTTCATTCCTGTATGAATCAGTGACTGCGTCCATCTCTGAGTAGGTACTTTTGATTAAGTAATTCAGACCATTGAAAAGTATGTTTTACAGTATATGGTATAATGAATTTGTGTGGTATGAATGTAATCTGGATGTACTGCATTCATTTTCTTGTCATTGTCATGTGACCTACAGGTATTGTACCAAGATCAATTGTGTTGCATCACTGCATTCACAACTCCTCTCCCTAGACTTCATCGGATAGTAAAGTGTTCATCGTATGCGCACTTCAGAGTCTC
Source organism: Tiaroga cobitis (assembly GCA_030578255.1). Lineage (NCBI taxonomy): Eukaryota > Metazoa > Chordata > Actinopteri > Cypriniformes > Leuciscidae > Tiaroga > Tiaroga cobitis. The sequence goes on from CM060606.1 coordinate 11,902,173, forward strand.
TGCAGAAGTAGTAGATCATCATGTCCCCTAAAGGACCGCCGCCCTGCGTTTCACTCGTAGCCGACTCACTCCATAACCTGTTCATAAACAATCAGTGTACATTTCTGAGAACTTATTTTAATATCCTAAGTATTTATATTCTGTATATTTTTTTGTAAAATCATAAAATAAATAACTCAACCCCTGGGTTGTTACGTCTGACCCAAGAGCTGGGTTGCATAAAAACTACCCAAACACTGGAAAAAAATAACCCAAGGATTTGGGTAGAAAAAATAACCCAAGATTTTTTAAAGTGCATGCACTTTTTTATGGGCTCCATACGTTCACCTATATTAAGGGCCCACAACTAACTGTTTATACTCACTTAAGACAATTGACTATGTTTATTAGGATACTCGGAGACTGTAATTTTCCGTAATATTCAAGAAGACGTGAAAGAGAGTTCAATATACTATTCTCGCCCTGTTTGAGACGCGGCTTTCTGGGTGCGCACTTCGGATGTTTAAACTTCCCACATAGTGCAAAAGTCACGAATTTCACTTGAATATTTTTAACAGCGTATATGACTACTGTGAATTTGGACATACTACTCTTTTCACATACTGTTTTTCACCTACAATATAGCTAAGAGGTATGCATATTTTGGATGCTGCTGTAGTCTTGAATGAATCGGTTAAATCAGTGATTCAATGACCTGCTCATAAAGTCATTTGTTGCCACCCACTTGTATAACTATGTACCTGCAGAAATGGTCACTATAAATGCTCACTCCTCTCTGTCTGCTGACTAAATCATAACATATTTTTATTTCAATGATGCATGAAATATTCATGCTTACAATTAAGCCAAGGCTGAGTTAGTGTGTGGTTTTGAATCAGGATGATTACACCCCTGGATGTATGATGTTTTGGAGGAACTTTTCCAGAACCGTCTGTTGAAATTCTTCTGAAAGAGGCTGCTGTGCATGATTGGCTGAGATGTTGGCCTGTGTAGCAGTTGCTGGGCGGAGATTGGACAGTTGCCTCCATGGGTTTGCTGCTAACTGGTAACAGCGCTCTAATAGGATTCTCCTGTCTGCCTCTGACAAATCAACAGGAATGCAAGAAAACACTCCAGCGAATGAAAGTCGGTACTGATTATCCCTCCCCCGGTTTTTGTACGCACTTAGACAAGGAGGAGGTGGTAATCAGTGCGATTTTATACAGTCCTCCCACCAAAAGCATGGTGATTTATTTTTGTCAGATGTGGCAAATTGCTTTCCACCAAAACTGTGCCTTAAAATATTCCCAATTAAGCCTCAATGCAGTGTGATTCGTTCTGATTATGCAGTGTCAAGGCCATTAAAGACTCAAAATCCCAGCAGTGACTTCTACTGTGAGTTATATAAGCTTTACATCACTATTATAGGTGAATAAATTGCTTCTTGAGAGATCTACTGTTAGATGTATGTTAAGACTATGACTATAACATGCTGATGTATGAGGTTAGGGGTCTGTTCTAAAGATTGTGTATTTGTTCTCTATATGTTGAGACCCCACTGTAATAGAGATATTGGCACTTTTACTTTGGTACTAAGCAACTATCACTCGCATTTTCTTTGGAACAATGCAATTAATCACAGTATAGTACAAATCTTGAAATGTTTGCACAATTAAGAGCCACAGATCATCAGTGTGTTTCTTTGCCCTTGTGCTTTATAGAGGCATAACAAAACACCTCATGTTGAATAGGTCTCTTTCATCGTGCACATTCCTTTAATAAGCCTGCTATTAGACTGAAGGTTACACATGTCTTTTTAATGGCACCATAGAAGCTTTAGTGTTGGTATATCATTTGGCAGATATAATCAAGTATAAATGCATTGCCACACTGGCAGGTTTTTGCTTAAAATCCATTTTAAAGATTAGACATGATCAGTTTTTGGGAATGATAAAACTGTCATTTTGGTCATTGTTGCATTTCAAGGCTTCCGCCTTCTAAGAAATCATGTCTCTGTTGGTTTTCTCAGTTTTGCCTTCTATTCTATCTGTTTGCACAATATTTTCATAGTTTAACCTTGTGGGAGCAATTTGGTGCCATCAACTTCATGCAGTGAAATGAAAAGCTCCTTTAGCTGGAAAATTTAATCTACGCAAGGTCAGTCGCAACTGAAGTTGGCTGTTTGGTTGATCTATCATCTTCATTTGTTGTAGAGGACAGCGTTACAGCCATGTGTTTATGACTCTGGTAGCATGTGATTAAAAGCGCACTCATTAATCTGGCAATCAGCGTGTTAAAAGCTGCTTTTATAAGCAAACAACAAGATTTAATATTTCCCCCCGGCTCTGATGGAAAAAGGTGACGCTGCCAAAGCGAATTAGCCTATCAGTGCGTCTTCTTAATGCTTCACAGCAGTCTTCACTTATGAGGGAAAACAAATGCTGGAGCTGCACGTCTGAGCAGACAGGTCTATCTGTAAGCGAGCGTGTCTGAGCCCTGTGCTGTTTTCGTGTCACTTCTTCATGAATTGCCATAAAAACATTACATCCTTATCCTGCTTGCCAACCATCCTGTTTTATGATCCTTTGAAGGAGGCTTATTGGATTAGGGGAAATAAATAATATTTTGTCGTTTTAGTCTGTAGACTAAATGTAGAGTATGTTGAGAAAAACATGTCTGCACATTTATAGATTTGCGCTTGACCTGAGACATTAACAACTTTGAGGGGTTGATGTGTGCAATATCCTTATTATTCTGGTTTTATTTCTACCACTGTTCCTGCATTATAACTCCATTAATGCCATCAGAATAAAAGTAGATCAAACTAGATTTCACTGTTTTTCTGAAGACAATACTAGTGTGTTGTGGATGGTTTCCAAGGTGATGCTGTGCTGTTGCTAAGGTGCTCTGGGTGGTTTCTAGGGTGATACTAGGTGTTTTCTTCCAGTCTGGTGTAAAAGTCAAGTCAAATCAAGTCATCTTCATTTATATAGCGCTTTTAACAATGGATTGTTTCAAAGCAGCTTTACAGAGATAAACATATAATTTAAGGTAACAGATTGTTAAAAAGAGTCTTTGTGTTCGTTTTGTTTTTAGATATGGCTTAGATCTCTTCTTGAATTAAGGAAAACACACTTTACATTATCTGCAGTAGAATGAAACGACTATTAAAATCAATATCACAGAAAAGCATAATGTCACCAATGCTCTTGTTGCTAATAGGCTAATATTGGTTGTATAAGCACTGTAACTCAGTGTAGCTTAGAAAACCAAAGAATGGAGAACCGTGGGCAGCTTCACCACAAAGAGAGACTCCTGAACGCTATCACAAAACAGCGAAATGTATCACACGTACCTCGTTTCATCAGGTAACGTTTCATCGGTATTTAGACTTAAGGGTATGAAAACTTTTGAATGGGTTTTCTTTAATAAATTCAGCCCACTGTTTTGTCTGTAAACATTTGTTATGTGAAACAGCATTTTCAATTCAATTATATACACATTTATTTGTATAGCGCTTTTCACAAAACATATCTTTCAAAGCAGCTTTACAGAAGATTTAGCAGTGGCGCATGTTGATTTTGAGTTTGCGTTATCTGTTGTCCACGCAGGAGTTTTTCAGGGCAAGACCAAATAAAAAAACAACATGCAATTTTTACAATATATTTAGCTAAAATGGTGCATGGTGGATGTACATACATACAGTATCTCACATTTCAGCAAACATTTTAGTATATCTTCTCAAGGGACAATACTATAGAAATGAAACTTGGATAGATTTAGAGTAGTCAATGTGCTGCTTGTATAGTGTTATATATTTACTGTCCTCTGAAAATAACTCCAACATACAGCCATTATTGTCAAAATAGCTGGCAACAAAAGAGAGTACACCCTAAGTGAACATGTCAAAACTGTGCCCAAAGTGTCACTATTTTGTGTGAGCACCATTGTTATCTAGCACTGCCTTAATCTTCCTGGGCATGGAATTCACCAGAGCTTCACAGGTTGTTGCTGGGATCCTCTTCCAGTTGCTGGATGTTAGACACATGGTGCTTCTCCAACTTCTGCTTGAGGATGCCCCACAGGTGCTCAATAGGGTTCAGGTCTGGAGACATACTTGGCCACTCCATCACCTTCACATTCAGCTTCCTCAGCAAGGCAGTTGTCATCTTGGCGGTGTGTTTGGGGTCGTTATCATGCCATTCAGCCCAGTTACTGAAGGGAGGGCATCATGTTCTGCTTCAGAATGTTGGCCGTACATGTTAGAATCCATGTTTCCCTCAATGAAGCGCAGCTCCCCAGTACCAGCAGCGCTCATGCAGCCCCAGACCATGATGCTACCACCACCATGCTTGACTGTAGGCAAGACACAATTTTCTTGGTACTCCTTACCACGGCTTCGCCACACATGCTGGACACCATCTGAGCCAAACAAGTTTATCTTAGTCTCATCAGACCACAGGACATGGTTCCAGTAGTTCATGCTCTTGGACAGGTTGCTTTCAGCAGACTGTTTGCGGGCTTTCATGTGAGCCAGTTTCAAAAGAGGCTTCCTTCTGGGACGACGGCCATGCAAACCGACTTGTTTCAGTGTGCGGCGTATGGTCTGAGCACTAACAAGCTGACCTTCTGCTTCTGCAACCTCTAAAGCAATGCTGGCAGCACTCATGCGTCTGTTTTTTGAAGCCAGCTTCTGGACCTGATGCACAGCACAAGGACTTAACTTCTTTGATTGACCCTTGTGATACCTGTTCCAAGTGGAACCCGTCTTGGAAAACCTCTGTATGACCCTGGCCACTGTACTGTAACTAAGTTTCAGGGTGTTACCAATCTTCTTATAGCCTAGGTCAACTTTGTGGAGAGCAACAATTCTAATTCTCAAATCCTTAGAGAGTTCTTTGCCATGAGGTGTCATGTTGAACATCCAGTGGTCAGTATGAGAGAATTGTACTCAAAGCGCAAATTTTAACTGCTCTAATACAAGATACACAAATTTGAATGGTCCTGTCAAGCAGACAAAAACATGAAAATGATGAATAGGACATGTGGCTTTGCATGATTAAACAACATACAGCTATTATCACTTAGGGTGTATTCACTTTTGTTGCCAGCTATTTTGACAATAATGGCTGTATGTCGAGTTATTTTCAGAGGACAGTAAATATATACTGCTATACAAGCAGCACATTGACTACTCTAAAATCTATCCAAGTTACATTTCTATAGTATTGTCCCTTAAGAAGATATACTAAAATGTTTGAGGGGTGTACTCACTTTCGTGAGATACTGTATATGACCTGTAAATTCTTAATACAATAAATAGTTGAAATCCATGTTTAATATTTTATACACACCCAAATAATCTCAAGTGCATAGCAACCTCAAATTGTAAAAGTGAAATTTGATCATCAGATGAACTGTTTCTGTCATACATATTTCATACACTATCAGTTTTGATGAGGTTAAGAATGTGATTGGTTGCCTCTGGAGCAGCACATGTTTTTGTCCTCGTTTGCATAAGAGCAAAATCATTCAACGCGTTTGGTGCCAGGTGCATGCATACCAATCGCATTTGAACATTTTATTACCATATTCTTTTGTTTGGCTCAATTGCTTTTGCTGTAATTGATTTGCATCAGATTCAATATGCATCATGTGGTCTAAGAACGAAAGTAAAGCTTGTCACAAACAGTGATTGTCACAAACAGTGATGTAAAGCAGAATTCATGACAGCGGAGCGACTCTGATGCTCCGTCTCGTGGGTCGTGTAGTTTGCTTGGTAACATGTATGAGAGAAAGCTATAGCGAGCTTTAGCAGGTCTTTATTAAAATAATCCATAAATACCTCCTCTATAGCGTGTAAACAGCAGGATTTGTTCTTCTCCGAGCCGCGGGAGTTAAAAAGATTGGCCCAGTGCCTAGCAACCAATGACTGCCTTAACAGCTTCACATGTGTGAGTTCTTCACATCACCGCTGGAGCCGGTCCTTTGTGTAAAATCGTCCGAGAAGTGCTGAACATCTGACACGGGTCTTTCAAACACACATCTCACTTGTAGTGCTGCTTTGTTTACTTGTCACCGTCTTTTGTGAAAGTCTTCATTTCTAACTGAATGGAGTAGATGATGTTCTTCATCTAAACCTCTAACACTAAGTGTTAAAATTATGTGGTTGATTGTGCCTGAACCGCTGAGACTTTGTTTTGTTATGGTTACGTTTCAGTTATGGTTATGTATGCTTTAGATTACTGCTTTGTTAATAATAATAATAATAATACATTTTATTTATAATGCGCTTTTCTCAAACCCAAAGCGCATACAATGAAATAAACAAATACAGCAAGAGCAATAAAAACAATTAAGAAAAAGTAGCCTTGAACAAATGTGTCTTAATTAAAATGTGTCTTAATTAATCCTTTGAATTGTCCCAACGTTGGCGCACTTTTGATACATGTTGTAAACCTTATTCCTTTTAGTACATTTAAGGCAAGACACCTTACACCTAATTAATTAAATAATGCCTCATTTGGATATTTAAACATAACATTTCAGAAAACTTGTAATACAAAACATGTTTGCAGTTCTTAAATGGTTAGTTCATCCACAAATTAAAATGTTGTCTTCATTTACTCACACTCATGTTGTTCCAAACCTGTACAATTTTCTTTCTTCTGTTGAACACAAAAGAAGATATTTTGAATAATGTTGGTAACCAGACAGTTGACGGTAGCCATTGACTTACATATGATATTTTGTTCTACTGTGGAAGTCAATGGCTAGCGTCAATTGTTTGATTACCAACATTCTTTAAAATATATTATTTTGTGTTCAGCAGAAGACAACTTGAGAGTGAGTAAGTGATGATTTTTTTTTTTTTTTGGGTGAACTAACCCTTTAATGTAACCAATCAACAACGAATGTATGTTGATACCCTACTGGAGTATATTGCCGTAATATTTAAGTTTGACTGTCTCCTCATGTCAACGTTATATTTCCATAATTGTGATTAGTCTTTGCATTTCTTGGACAGTTTATAGCTGTCTGTACACTACACAGTGACATACTGTGATTCTTATGCACCGACGGCAGAAAGCAAGACTGAAGTCTAATTTAATATGCAGAGAAATAAAACCTACTAACTAACACTAGTTGTGTTGGAAATGAAGGCTTAAAAACAGGCGGCAAAACTTGCATCATTCGAGTCAGGCTTTATACCCCCTCCCCCACCCCCCACCCCCCATCCAACAGCCTTTAATGAAGGCAGGTTTTAAAATGTTATTTAATTTGATTTAGCATTTTTATGAGACGAGCCCTTCTCTCAATCACATTTAACTGTTTATTGTTACATTAGCGGTCCTGCTTACAGTCTGGGTTTTGGACTACAGTTAATAAATGTGAGCGATTTCCATAAAATATTCAAAGAAGCCCATTATTGCTATGGCGGCTCATCTCTGCTGCTAAACTTCAATCAGTTTTGCATTTGAAACCCATTAAATGCCTGGGTGAAATGCTATCATCTGCACAGCAATATTTTTATAGCCGCTATTGGGGAAAGCGTGAACTTATATGAGGTGCATTAATTCTGCTGTTTAATTATTTAGAGTATATTGATTTCACACAATGTTTGGATTTATTGCTCATTAAGTATTTAAAACACTCTTGTAATTTTCTTGTTTACTAGAGAGTACAATGGTATGACTGTAAATCTTGCGAAAATAATTACACCGAACCATTGAAAGCTAATGGTCATTTTAAAATCGACTCTATAATTAATTAATGAGAGATTTTAATAAGAGTGGGACATAGGTCTATTTCTGTACATGCTTGTTGGAGTTCTGAGGCTAATTTAATCTACCATATCTGAGTACCGTTTTAACAAATCTGTAATGTTGATCATATTGGTCACCGTTGATTTCACCAATAAAATCACAAATTTTCATAAATGAATATTACAGTATTTTATATAACTAGGCCTATGTATGAATTTCTTTATTTCATTTTTGGCCATTCGCTAATTTCATTGATACAGTTAAAAATATTAAAACTTTAAGACATTTTCCATCAGTTTTTTATAGAAGCATCAAATTAGGAGGTAACACTTTACAATAAAGTGTCATTTGTTAACATAGTTAAGTGATAAAATAAAACAAAATTCTGTATCAAAATTTATAGGCAAGACAATTAGTTTGTTTAGGCATGGCTTGTATGGAATTACAAACCTGCGCACATATTTTCAAAAGCACATAACTATAGAATCAATTCTGAATGAGCATGTGAACGCCGTCAGCGTTAATCACAGGTTCGCGTTTAAAGTCTGATCATTTCGACGGAGGTGAAACAATCAAAGTTAACTTTAGCTGGAAATAACATTATTCAAGAACCGCTATAAAGCCAAAACAATCTGTTACCTTAAATTATATGTTTATCTCTGTAAAGCTGCTTTGGAACAATCCATTGTTAAAAGCGCTATATAAATGAAGATGACTTGACTTGACTTGACTTGTTAACTAAAATTAACTAACGATGAGCAATACATTTGTTACAGTATTTATTCTTCATTGTTAACATTAGTTAATACAAATATAACTGTTCATTGTTTGTTCATGTTGGTTCACAGTGCATTAACAAATGTTAACATATACAAATTTTTAATTTTAATAATGTATTAGTAAATATTGATATTAACATTAAGTAAGATTAATAAATGCTATAGAAGAATTGTTCTTTCTTAGTTAGTTCAAGTTAACTAATCCAGTTAACTAATGTGACTTATTGTAAAGTGTTATCAGTTAGGATTTAGATACATGACCAGATGTTTGTTAATGTGTAAATTAGTAGTAACTATTGACCTGCAGCAATTACTTTGTAGTTTTAATCCTGACCAATGGATGGCGCTGCTGTTTTATCTGTTATGTTTGTGTTTGTGCAGATGATAGAGAGGACAGAAGTGCAGAGAATGACAAGTCTTCACCAGTCAAGCAGGTGAGATGCTCTAACCTCATCATGATCTCTAATACTCTTACTAGACAGACAGGCATAGTAATACTAGACAGGTATAAACCCAATCTGCACACATATGGTTCATTTCATAACAGAGTTACTCAGAAAACTTTTCAGCCTTTGCAAGAATAAAAAAATAAAAAAATAAAAATAAAATATATATATATATATATATATATATATATATATATATATATATATATATATATATATATATATATATATATATATATATATATATATATATATATATATATATTTATTTATAACCCTACCTACCCATTACAGAAATTGTTCTTCATTTTAAGATTTTTAAAATACTTTGATACATTTAGTACATTCAGTCCCTTGGGGGGACAGATGTCCCCATACTGTAGCGAATACGAATACACACACACACACACACACACACACACACACACACACACACGCAAACACGTTGTGTTTTCATGTTTTATGGGGACATTCCATAGACATAATGATTTTTATACTGTACAAACTGTATACTGTATTATATCCCCTTTCACTAACCCAACTCCTAAACCTGCCCATCACACAAAACTTTCTGCATTATATATTTTCAAAAAACATCACTTAATAGGATTAATGAGGACCAAAAAAATGTCCCCACAAGGAAAAGGATTTCTGATATTGCCATCTTTTTGAGGACATTTTGTCCCCATAATGTAGGGGATCACCAGGCCACACACACACACACTCATTTATAATGTTGTTTAATTAAGGAGGCAGCAGAGGCCAGTCCAGAAATAGACGACGCATCCAAAACAGAGAGTGAACCAGCCGAAAACACAGAAGTAGACGACTCATCCAAAACAGAGAGTGAACCAGCCGAAAACACAGAAGTAGACGACTCAGCCAAAACAGAGAGTGAACCAGCCGAAAACACAGAAGTAGACGACTCAGCCAAAACAGAGAGTGAACCAGCCGAAAACACAGAAGTAGACGACTCATACAAAACGGAGAGTGAACCAACCCAAAACACAGAAGAATCACCATGTGACGGAGAAGAAGCGACGAAAGAAGAGGATGAAAAAAAAGAAAAGGAAGAAGAGAAAGAGGAGGATGAAAAAAAAGAAAAGGAAGAGGAAGAAGAGAAAGAGGAGGATGAAAAAAAAGAAAATGAAGAGGAAGAAGAAGAAGAGGATGGAGAGATAAAGGATACGGGACTGACATCAGAACCAGAGGCAAATGAAACCAGTGAAGAGAAGAAGGACGGAGAGTCTAAAAGAGAGGATGAAGAAGAGAAACAAATGGAAGGAACAGAAGAGGAAAACCAGAAGAAAACAGAGGATGAGGGAGATCCAGAAGAAAAGACCGAAGAGAATCCAGATCCCAGTGAAGAAGAGTTGGCAAACACTGAACAAGAGGACGAGAAAACTTAAAGTAGTTCACAGAGAAATGATCATTCTGTTATCATCTACTTACCCTCGTGCCGTTCCAAACCTGACTTTTATGCAGAATAAAAAAGAATGAATATATATGTATATATATATATATATATATATATATATATATATATATACATACATACATAATGAGATTAAGATTATCAAAATGAAGATAATCAACGAATAATTGCTTAAATATCTCCTCATTCACATTTTTGGAAAAGTGAGATCAGCACATTCTTCAAAATATCTTAATTTTTGTGTTCTAAAAAAACAGAAAGTCATACAGGTTTGAATTGGCTGATGAGTAAATGATGACAGAATGATAACTGTGAATGATTCCTTTTAGAGTAATGATTAATGCTTTGATTACTACTAATTTAATCATATTATATTATTAATATTGTATTGAGATTACAATAATGTGAATTGATTTAAAAACAGCTAATTTAAAAATATCTATTCTCCATATAACATCATTCCTCTGCAAATACAGTATCTGCTAAGCTAGGTGTAATGTTTGATAAATAAATATATTTTATTTTAGACATTTTTTTTGTAAAACAAAGCTAAATATATATAGATTTGTGTTTCATGCCTCATGTTTCAGCATTTCCTCCATTGTTTATGACATATGATGTCAAGTTATTTGTCGTCATTATGATTATTATACTATCATTCTAACCGGTTTAACCGAGTTCATTAACATCAGTCCTGAACGATAAGCTATATGCATACTAAAATACATATCTAAATACAGTTGACTACTTTTTACAAATCTGTTTGGATATCCCATTCATTCAGTATGTCCTTCACGCAAGTAAACACATCATCAGAGAAGAGAAGAGTTGATGCTGTAAGAGGGAGGGGACGTTTTTGAATTATTTTGATTTCAAATTATGAGAAAAATTCAAAACCCACATTATTATTATTTTGGGGCTAATATACAGGCTGCTATTTTACATACAAGAACAAAAAGTGAATATCTCTTGTACCTTAAAAGTCGTTCATACATCTTGCACATATTCCAAGTCTTCTGAACTGAAGTCATTTAATGCTTTATAATGACCTGACTGAAATTTATTTTAATTTGAGCCTGTTCCTCACACAAAAGCTCGTATGATTTCAGCAGTCATATCAACTAACAGCGAGAACAATCTCCAAAATTTGTTTTACTATAGAAATAAAAATCTGTTTTTCTTTTATTATGTGAACTTTTCCTCTCATTTTACCTAAATAGACCCCTTATGAATATTCTAATTATGTTATATATGCTATGTATTTTTTATTATTATTATTTTTAATTGGGTTATAAACCAGAGTAATTAGAGAGGTTTCTGCCGTCTAAAAAGATGAATAACAGGTCACCCTAATAGACATTTTCATCAGTGTTAAACTAACTGCTTTGGTGGACTTTTACATGGACTTTTTTCTTGACCACGGCTAAATCATAACAATCATCTCAACATATACGATACCTTCCACAGACACACATACAGCTGACAAGTATTTGTGTAGATGGTGCTGCATTTCTGCTGCTTAGGTGAACAGTGTGAGTGAGTCATCTCTTCATCTGAGAGACAGCAGCAGATCTTTAGCATGACTCACTGAAATCAACATCTATTTCTAGCCCACTGACTCACTCACACACCGGAAAACAGCGAGACATCACTCACTATAACACAGTTCATACTATGGAAGCTTGTTTCCACCACGTAATAAATTACTTTTTATCTCACAATTGCAGGATATAAACTCGTAATTGTGACTTTATATCTCACAATCCATGACTTTGTTCCTCAGAATAGAGAATGTAAAGATACGTCATGCCGCTTGCTGGGATAGTTGCGGCATCTTTCACAGAATGGAAAGCACAGGATTGTGGGATATCAAAGGCAGCGATGGATACATCTATGCTGCCTCAAAAAATCGATCAGATGAAGGTAATTCAGGAGACAGGAAGTGAAACTAACATTGCATTCGGTCGTGCCTTGATGCATTCCCACCTTGGAATGTGTCCTCTAAAGGCTACATTTATCAGTTTTGGGATGCAGCCAATGATTCAATAGGCTTGTTTGAGATGAGCAAAATCTGCGTAGAACCAATCACATGTGATCACCGACGCATACAGGTTAGAAAAGTGGGCTGCGTTCGAAAACTGAAAAATGCTCCCTCCGCAGGCAGGATACGGAGGTAGGAAGCTAACAAGACAAGTCCGAATCCAATCGTCCAAGTCGTGCCACATCCTGTCTCCTGAGATACCTTCATCTGATTGATTTTTGAAGGCAGCATAGATGAATCCTTTGCTGCCTTTGATATCCCACAATCCTGTGCTTTCCATTCCCTGACTGTTGAGCTGAAAAAATAAAGATGGCGTCTGAAATTTGAAGTTTGTGGTCAGTTTGTGTGTAAGATGTACATTTTTAACAACTTGTCCCACTTTTGATGACATTTCTAGTGAGAAGTTAGTATTGTAGTAATTAAATATTCAATTTGTTGTCACCAAAGCTCTCTCTGTTTTGTTATCGAGCATTAAATTGTTACGCTGCCTCAAGTCCATCTGAAATCAGTTTCGTGAGGTGTCTTCATGCACAAATACTGCCTGCTAAGTCATTGTCTGACAGGGCAGTGAGGCAACAAGTCAGCTGCCTAGGTTTTCGGATGCAGCCATGATCTGACTTGCTCTAATGCCATGCTGACATATCAAATAACTTTATACTCAAAAAAGGCGGCCGTGTCGGATTGCGCAGTTGCTCTCCCTCAACTGAACTGATCAAAAGCACAACAGGAAACAAACTTGCTGAGAACACAGCTTAAAGGCACAATACGTAAGATTTTGTTAAAATATCCAAAAACCACTAGCACAGTGTTATATAGTTTGTTGACTTGTGTACTTACATTATCCCAAATGTTTCTAGCAATGTTTAAATCCAGAGAAATAAGCTATTTTAACCACTGTAACGTCCCTCATCATTGTGTCGCTTGTCAGTGACATCATTTCCGTGTTTCCCTCGATTTCTGGTTTTACTTTTGTAGAAACCATGAAAACGTCTCAGGTTACGACTGTAACCATAGTTCCCTGAGATAGGGAACGAGACGATGCGTCATCGACGCCTTGGGATGAGCAAAATCTGGGATGAGCCCCCAGTGTGAATGCGTCTGAGCATCAATGTCAACTAGTCCAATGGAAAGAATGAGCGTCACGGGCGGGTGACGTCATGACCAGGAAGGCATAAGAACACATCCGGTGAAACGCGGCATTAGCTTCCAAAAGTCGAAGCAAGCCGATCACAGGGATGCAGGAAGTATGGCAGGGTGACGCATCGTCTCGTTCCCTATCTCAGGGAACTATAGTTACAGTCGTAACCTGAGACGTTCCCTTTCGAGGGAACTCGCGATGCGTCATCGACGCCTTGGGAACGAGAATGCCCAAAACGCCAGAATTCCAAGTAACCGAGTGTCAGACTGTCGTAGCTAAACACTAAGCACCTGAGAACCTGGGGCAGCATCCAGGTCCAAACTGTAAAACCTGACGAACGTGAGCGGTGAGGACCAGCCTGCCGCATCACAAACGTCTTGGAGAGAAACCCCACATAACAAGGCTTTAGAGGCCGCCATACCCCTCGTAGAGTGAGCTTTGACCACCAAGGGACACGGATGGTCAGAGTACTCGTATGCAAGTGAAATAGCCTCGACTATCCACTTACTAACCGTCTGTTTAGAAGCAGGAAGACCCTTCTTAGGTGATCCAAAGCAAATAAATAACTGGTCGGACTTCCTCATTGAAGATGTCCGATGAACATAAGTATCCAGTGCTCGCACTGGACACAAGAGGTTCAGCCTTTCCTGGTCCGCAGACGTAAAAGGAGGAGGACAGAAAGCCTGCAGCACAATAGGCCTCGGAATCAAGGTCGGGACCTTAGGGACGTATCCCTGTTTCGGATATAAGAATGCCTTGACCATCCCCGGTGCAAACTCAAGGCAGGTGGGGGAAACCGAAAGGGCCTGAAGGTCTCCAACTCTCTTAAGGGAAGAAATAGCTAGCAGAAAGATAGTCTTGAGGGTAAGAAATTTCTCTGAAACCGAATCTAAGGGCTCGAACGGAGCCCTAGACAGGCCTTCTAGTACTATAGCAAGATCCCAAGCTGGCACCTTAGTGCGAGTTGCAGGCCTCAGCCTCAATGTGCCACGAAGGAAACGTGTAATCAGGGGGTCTCGACCCAACGATGTACCCCCCACCAGGGCGTGGTAAGCCGCAATGGCCGCCACGTAGACCTTGAGCGTGGAAGGACACAGACCTGACGTAAAGTGCTCCTGCAGGAACTCGAGTACTGTGTTCACAGAACAGTTAACTGGATCCCACTGATGTCGGTGACACCATACAGAAAAAATTCTCCATTTAAGCGCATAAAGTTTCCTAGTAGCTGGAGCTCTGGAGCTTAGAATGGTCTCAGCAGCCTCAGCTGAGAGACCACTCTCTATGAGTTGGGCCCCCTCAGAGGCCAAACCCACAGGTTCCAAATCTCTGGTCGAGGGTGAAATATTGTGCCCTCGGCCTGAGACAGAAGGTCTCTCCTGATTGGGATCTCCAAGGGAGGACCGTCTAAGAGATGGATCAGGTCCGCAAACCAGATCCGACTCGGCCAGCGTGGTGCTACAAGCAGTAGACTTATTCCGTACTGGCGGACTCGTTCCAGAACTCCTGGGAGCAGAGCAACAGGGGGAAATGCGTACAGACGTAGCCTCGGCCACGTCTGCACCATAGCAGGGGGGCTGGGTGAGTAAGGGAGAACCAAAGTGGACAGTGCGTCGTGTGCTGAGACGCAAACAGATCCACCTCTGCTTGGCCGTAAAACTCCCAAATTTTCTCCACCGCCTCGGGGTGGAGTCTCCAGTCCCCTGGCCTCAGCTCCTGCCTCGACAGGATGTCTGCCCCAATATTCTGGTCCCCAGGAATATACACTGCCCTCAGGGAGAGTACCTTCCCCAGAGACCACAGGAGGATCTGGTGCGCCAGTTTGCAAAGCGGACGCGACCGCAGACCCCCCTGACGGTTCAGATAAGAGACCACTGATGTGTTGTCTGTTCGTACAAGCACATGATGGCCCCTCAGGTCTGGGAGGAACTGTCTCAACGCGTTGAAGACAGCCATCATTTCCAGGCAATTGATGTGCCACGAAAGATGATGACTTTTCCACAGACCCTGAACCGAGCGGCCTTCCATTACCGCTCCCCAGCCGGTGAGGGAAGCATCTGTCGAAATAGTAACACGATGGCAAAGAGCTCCCAATACCGGACCCTGGGTTAAGAACCAATGTTTCCTGCATATAATTAAGGCACGGCCGCGTGACCTTGATCATACGAAGTGGGTTTCTCCTCGGGGAGAACCCTCTGGTCCTTAGCCACCACTGCAAAGGTCTCATGTACAGCAGGCCAAAAGGACGTTGGACGCTGCTGCCAAAAGACCCAACAGTCTCTCGAACTGTTTCACAGTGCGTGACTGGCCTAGCTTTAGCTCTTTGGTGGCTGTCAGGATAGCAGCTACACGAACGGGCGATAAAGTGGCCCGCATCGTCACTGAATCCCATACCACACCAAGGAAAGTGGTTCTCTGTACTGGAGAAAGCACACTCTTCTTGGTATTGAGCCTCAACCCCAACATCTGCATATGAGCGAGAACGACACCTCGGTGCCGAACCGCCAACTGCTCTGATTCCGCTAGAATCAGCCAGTCGTCGATGTAGTTCAGAATACGTATGCCCTGAAGCCTGAGAGGGGCTAGAGCTGCATCCACGCATTTCGTGAACGTGCGGGGTGATAAAGCTAGACCGAAAGGAAGAACCCGATATTTGTATTCTTTGCCCCCGAAAGAAAACCTTAGGAACTTCCTGTGCTGAGGGAGGATGGAGATATGGAAGTAAGCGTTCTTCAGATCTATCGTGACAAACCAGTCCTCGGATCTGATTTGAGTCACGATCTGTTTGAGCGTCAGCATCTTGAACTTGAGTTTCTGTACTGAACGATTTAACAGACGAAGATCTAAAATGGGACGCAACCCCCCCATCCTTTTTTGGAACAATGAAATAACGGCTGTAAAAACCCGACTCTCTGTCGGGTGAGTACACCTGTTCTATAGCTTCCTTTGCTAACAGGGCCTTTACCTCCTGCTCCATTACCAGAGCCTGCTCGGGGTACACCACTGTGGGCAGCACCCCGTTGTAACGAGGAGGACGAGAACCAAACTGGATTCTGTATCCTTTCTCTACCATCTGCAGGACCCAATGAGAAATATTCGGCAGAAGCTTCCACGCTGCCAGAAAATTTACTAAGGGAACCAGCCTCTCGAGGCTGGTTTCTGGTGTTATCGAGACAGCCAATTCCGGAGCCTGAAACATAATGGCAGGAACTACCTGAACTGGCCGCTCTAAAGCCCCCCTCAGAGGGCGCGAAACCGATGCTGTGCCGCAGCATAGCATCAGCGACTCGCAAAAGCACGATCTTTTTCGGAGACCGCTGCGCCCTGAAGCACCGAGGGTGGCAGGGTTGGCAGAACGGTCTCGTGAGGACCCCGAAATGGAATGGGCACCGTATAATGAGGTGTACACCACTCTATTTCGGTCGGGGCTGTCCTCACAGGCCTGATGCATGAACATCAGGACCTCTTTTTTTTTTTTTTGAGCCAAAGTCTTCTTCGCCTGAAGAACGGTCCTCGGATCCGGCTTCGACTTAGAAGACTTTGGTTGAGAGGGTTCTCTCTTTCTGATGCACACGATATGATGAGCTTGACGGCTGGGGCTGCTCACGCCCAGCAGCCCCAGGGGGCTGGACACGGCGAGGGATAAACTTTTTAAAAGCGTCCGCTTGCTTTTTTGACTCCTGAAATCTCTCGACGACCGTGTGGACTGCGTCACCAAAGAGACCAGAAGGTTCAAGTGGAGCATCTAACAAAAAAGCACAATCTTTTTCTTTAATCTCAGAAAGATTTAACCATAAATGTCTCTCAGTAGCTACCAAGGCTGCCATAGACCGCCCAATTGCTCTGGTGGTCTCCTTAGTAGCCCTGAGAGAAAGATCGGTAGCCCGACGAAGTTCTCGAATATCGTCATGACTGACTCCCTCACTACTATCCAGATCCCCCAGCAGGTCAGCTTGATAAGCCTGAAGCACTGCCATAGTATGCAGACATATGCTCCAGCTTGACCTGCTGCCGTATAAAGCCGAGGCTCTCAGAGACGATGCGGGACCAGGGGAAAGATAGCTGGCTAAATTCTGTTCCGCCTGGGGCATCGCCTCATAACCATACTCTTTCAGCCCTCTAATTTTCGAATAAATATTAACTTGAGGGCTGAAAAGTCGTGATGAGTATGGTTTATTCCATGATTTCGAAATCTCATTGTGAAGATCAGGAAAAAATGGAAGACCTCGTGGTGGAGATGAAGCAGTAGAAGATAAAAAGCGCTCATCTAATTTACTTTTAGGACGAGCGCCCCTCTTATCAGATGGCCATTCAATCTTTAATTTTTCTACAGCCCGCGACATAACATCCACCAGCTCATCATATGCTGGGGAAATAAATTGTGAATCCCTTTCCCCCATGTGTGTGCTTTCACTCTCCATACTCATCGCATCGACCTCCTCGGAGGAAGAGCAATGAAGTAAAGGAGGGCTCTCTCCCCGGGCGGAAGAAACCGCAGAGCGTGCTTCTGACACCGGGGGGGGAGCGCTGGATCTCTCGGGTAAGGAAGGAGAAAAGGCCCTCGGACCCGTCTCCAACCCCTCCGAAAGATCCTTTTGCGATCCCCAGGAATGCATTCTCCACGCTGCCTCGGCAGACGCGGGTCCTGATCCCTGAGGATCGCGAGCCTGCCCACTCTCAACATCAAAGAGTGACAGGCGAGAGCGGAGCATGCGAAGCGGTAACATTTCACAATGTTGACACTCAGCCCCCTCAAAGGCTGAGACCGCATGCTCCACTCCCAAACAAATGACACAAAGCTCGTGTGTGTCCCCACCCGTTAAATAACGCGGGCAGGGAGAAGCACACTGTTTGTACACTTGTTTCGCTTCCATAGCTTTTCCGCAACAGACAACAGTAAATAGACAGAGACAAAATGACACAGATCGCTTGCTGAGACACAGAAGCTAATGCCGCGTTTCACCGGATGTGTTCTTATGCCTTCCTGGTCATGACGTCACCCGCCCGTGACGCTCATTCTTTCCATTGGACTAGTTGACATTGATGCTCAGAGGCATTCACGCTGGGGGCGTTCCCAAGGCGTCGATGACGCATCGTCTCGTTCCCTTTGAAAGGGAACATCACAGACGCTTTAATATGTTGTTTTATTAGAAAGGTGACTAACTGTTTAGATACCTCATCGACAGAAAAATAATCATTGTTATATATATAGCTCAACACAGTTAGTCTTGTTTTCTTGATTTACTGTGACTAATATCTACAGTGACCGGGAGGGGACATGTTCGGTTCACTTATTTTTGTCGTGGCCACAACATATAAACTCGTGGGAACGTGATATTAAGTCGTGGGAACGTCATATTAAGTCGTGGAAACGTGATTATAAGTCGTGGCCACGAGATCATTTTGTTGAGGTAACGACATAATTATGTAGTGGCCAAGCGATGCAAAGTCGTAGCCTCGAGATCATATGTTGAGGGAACGATATATTTTTCTCGTGGCCACGACTTCATATTTTGAGAGAACGACATCTATTTGTCGTGGCCACGAGTTATGTTGAGGAAGCCATTGCGGCCAATACTGTAACCGTGCCATAGCACAGACTGGGCTACAGCAGAGATGGAGATGACAGAAGAAATAACATTTTACTTTAAATTAGGAATGTCATATAAATATATAGTGCGGTCTTTGGCATTAAGACCTGGGTACGTTATAAGTGAAAGACACCTGAAGCGCATTCTTAAATTGAATGGGCTTTTTTGTCACACTTTTGCACTGGCATGAAGTTGGTTTGACGTTGGACGTTCGATATTCGCATTTTAGGGACCGTCACAAAATTACATGCGACATTGACATAAACGTTTCCAACTTCAATAGCATTTGAAGAGTGACTTATTGTCATAAAACCAACTGTACATTGTTCTCCCAGGTCTCATGTATGATTCACACCTTTTAGATTTTTTATATTTATGACAATAAACTGCTAAATCATATGCAAATAATGCTATGTATTTTACTACTGTATGGGATCATATACAAAATATATTACAATATTTAAAGCTCAATAGCATTTTAAGACAATGACTTACAGTAATAAAACCAACTGTACATTGTTCACCCAGGTCTCATGTATGATGCACACCTATTAGATTGTTGATATTTATGACAATAAACTGTTAAATCATATGCAAATATTACTATGTATTTCACTACTGTATGGGATCATACACAAAATATGACAATATTTAAAGCTCAATAGCATTTTAAGACAATGACTTACAGTCATAAATCGACCTGTACATTGTTCACCCAGGTCTCCTGATGCACACCTTTTAGATTTTTGATATTTATGACAATGACCTGCTAAATCATATGCAAATATTGCTATGTATTGCACTACTGTATGGAATCATATACAGAATATGACAATATTTAAAGCTCAATAGCATTTGAAGACAATGACTTACAGTCATAAAACCAACTGTACATTGTTTATCTAGGTGTCAGGTATGTGACAGTCGTGAAATACATAGCAATATTTGCAAATGATTTAACAGTTTATTTTCATAAATATAAAAAATTTAAAAGGTGTGCATCATACATGAGACATGGGTGAACAATGTACAATTGGTTTTATGACTGTAAGTCATTGTCTTCAAATGCTATTGAAGTTGGAAACGTTTATGCCGATGTCGCATGTAATTTTGAGACAGTCCCTAAAATGCGAATATCGAAAGTCCAACGTCAAACCAACTTCATGCCAGTGCAAAAGTGCGACAAAAAAGCCCATTCAATTTAAGAATGCGCTTCAGGTGTCTTTCACTTATAACGTACCCATGTCTTAATGCCAAAGAACGCACTATATATTTATATGACATTCCTAATTTAAAGTAATGTTTTTTTCTTCTGTCATCTCCATCTCTGCTGTAGCCCAGTCTGTGCTATGGTTACAGTATTGGCCGCTGTGGCTTCCTCAACATAACTCGTGGCCACGACAAATAGATGTCGTTCTCTCAAAATATGAAGTCGTGGCCACGAGAAAAATATATTGTTCCCTCAACATATGATCTCGAGGCTACGACTTTGCATCGCGTGGCCACGACATAATTATGTCGTTACCTCAACAAAATGATCCCGTGGCCACGACTTATAGACGCTTTCAGCAGTAACAACATAAATAAACAGTACTGCGCATGTGCATTACTCTGGCCCAAACTTAACTTCCGGCAGACTTTCGCAGACAATCCATAACAAGTAAATAACCTTAGTATTAGCTGGTATTTATTGCCAGTCAAAGAAAAGAAATGTTACGTGGCCAAACTGATATGTGACACTACCAGACCCGTTGAACAAAAATTGGTTCAACAGACAAGAATGTTTTTCTACCCACGTGTCTGATTTACCGCAGTGTTAAAAAACTGGTGAGCGCGGCGGCTGGGTTTTATAAAGTTAACATAGCTCTCCTTATTAGCTAGGCTTCTTACATGCTTGCTAATAACCTTTTTTCAAGGTGGGTCTCCACATTGACAGCATGTTGGATGGATCTGTGCAGCATTGTTTATGATACTAACCATTCAATACACAGACTGGTCCGCTGTCAATGTGTTTGCGAGAGAGAGAGAGAGAGAGAGAGAGGGAGCGAGCGAATATGCACTGCATGCAACTCTGCAGTCAAATAGCTACAACTTTTCCCCATCTTAAATTGTAAAAAACATGGATATCAATATGTGGCGGTCAGCGCTGATAATGTGGTGGGCTGCCACTAATAAATGTATGGGAAACACTGTACCGGATATCACTCAGATAAACATAGCTATTTTAATACCGCCGTCTCCCTCTTTGTTAGGAAACCTTAACGTTTTAATTTTTAAAAATTGCGTTTGCTCCCAAGGTCAGGTTGCACCCCACAGCTCAACAACCTTCGGTCCTTCGTTCGACGTTCCCACGAGATATTATCACGTTCCCACGAGTTTATGGCTGTGTCCGAAATCTCCCACAACTCACTATATAGTGGACTATATAGTGATCTCGCCATTTTGTAGTGCTGTCCGAATGTATAGTGATGATTATTATACCCTATATAGTCCTCTCAATGTATCCCAGAATGCATTTTGAAAAGTAGTGTACAACCGATGGTCACTAACCCAAGCCCTACATACCATCATGCATTGCACTGATCGTAAAAATGGCGGATGGACGTCAAGGAGAGCAGCGCGACAATACGAATTTGTCATACAAATGTAAGTTATGTTCTTTCTCGTTTAACTTATGATATGTAGTAGTTCTACAATTTTGTCAGACATGTATAAATTGTTTGTAAGCACGTATTGCCCCATTACGGCACAAATCATGCCTAACTTTTACTTGTACTTGAGTAAAATTTCAAGTAATAAAGCTGTGTACTCTGTCCGTCTCTGATAAAGACCTAGCATCATCTTCATCTTTAACAATTTGACGACGTCTCGCAAGCGCAAGAACAGCACGTAGTTTTCTGTGTCTTGAAATCCTGTTTCTTTTGCTAATCCGCAAAATCTTCTGAATCACGAGAACAAACAAACAAAAAAGATAAATATTGAGTGGCATCTCCACAGAGTCTAAAAGCTGTTTTATTAAGAGTATTATGAGCAAGATATTTGATAGCGTAGATCTGTTTTTTTTTTTTTTCTAATTTTGACAGGCAAGAGAAAACATCTCAGGTTACGACTGTAACCATAGTTCCCTGAGAAAGGGAACGAGACGATGCGTCAATGACGCTTTGGGAACGCCCCCAGCGTGAATGCATCTGAAGCATCTATGTCAACTAGTCCAATGGAAAGAATGAGCGTCACGGGCGGGTGACGTCATGACCAGGAAGGGATAAAAGCACATCCGGTGCAAACCGGCATTAGCTTCGAAAAATTGCCGAAGCAAGCTGATCACAGGGATGCAGGAAGTATGGCAGGGTGACGCATCGTCTCGTTCCCTTTCACAGGGAACTATGGTTACAGTCGTAACCTGAGACGTTCCCTTTCGAGGGAACTCGCGATGCGTCAATGACGCTTTGGGAACGAGAATACCCAAAACGCCAGACTTTCAAATGCCTGAGTGTCAGCCTGTTGTCACACTGCACCAAGCACCTGGGACCCTGGGGCAGCATCCAGGTCCAAGTTGTAAAACCTCACGAATGTGAGTGGTAAGGCCCAGCCCGCCGCATCACAAACGTCTTGGAGAGAACTCCAGATAATAAAGCTTAGAAGCCATACTCCTGGTGGAATGAGCCCTGACCACCAAATGGTTGGCCAGAGGACTCACAAGCAAGAAGAATAGTCACAACTATCTATTGCTCAATAGGTTGGATTTTCCCGAAGAGAAGTCCAATGAACATAAGTGTCCAGTGCTCGCACTGGGCACAAGAGGTTCAGCTTTTCCTGGTCCGAAAAACGGGGGAGGACAGAAACCTGCAGCACAATAGGCCTCGGAATAATGGTAGGCACCTTAGGAACATATCTATGTTTGGGGTAAGATTGCCTTGGCCATCCCCGGTGCACTCAAGGCAGGTGGGGACCGAAAGGGCCTGAAGGTCTCGACTCTTAGAGGGACGAAATAGCTAGCAGAAAAAGGTCTTAAAAGAAAGGAACTTCTCTGAGACCAAATCTAAGGGCTCGAAGGGAGCCCCAGATAGGCCTTCTAGAACTATTGCAAGGTCCCAAGCCGGCACCTTAGTGCAAGTTGCAGGCCTCAGCCTCAAAGTGCCACGAAGGAAACGAGTGATCAGGGGGTCTCAACCCAAAAATGTACTACCCACCAGGGAGTGGAAAGCCGCAATGGCCGCCACGTATACCTTAAGCATGTATGAGTTGGGCCCCCTCAGAGGCCAAACCCACAGTTTCCAAATCTCCTGCCGGGGGTGCAATATTGCATCCCCTGCCTGAGACAGAAAGTCTCTCCTGATCGGGACCTCCAAGGGAGGGCCGTCGAGGAGAAGAATTAGGTCCGCAAACCAAATTCGGCTCAGCCAGGGTGGTGCTACTAGCAATAGGCTTATGCCATCCTGGCGGATTCACTCCAGAACTCCTGGGAGCAGAGCAACAGGGGAAATGCGTACAGACGTAGCCTCGGATACGTCTGCACCATAGCATCCAGCCCCGAGGGGGCTGGTTGAGTGAGGGATAACCAGAGTGGACAGTGCGTCGTATGCTGAGACGAGAACAGATCCACTTTGCCTGGCCGTAAAACTCCCATATTTGCTCCACCGCCTTGGGGGTGGAGTCCCCTGGCCTCAGCCCCTGCCTCGACAGGGTGTTTGCTCCAATATTCTGGCCCCCTGGAATATACACTGCCCTCAGACAGCGTAATTTCCTGAGGGACCAAAATAAGAGGCCATCAACGTGTTGTCTGTGGGACAAGAACCAGATTTTCCTCCATATAACCAAGGCGCGGGGATACTGCCGCGTGATCTTGATCGTACGGAGTGGGTTTCCCCTCAGGGAGAACCCTCTGGTCCTGAGCCACCACTGTACCAGAGCAACACATGATGGCCTCTCAGGTCTGGGAGGAGATGTCTCAACGCATTGAAGACGACCATCATCTCTAGGCAATTCATGTGCCAAGAGAGATGATGAATCCTCCACAGACCCTGAACCGAGCGGCCTTCCATTACCGCTCCCCAGCCGGTGAGGGAAGCATCTGTCGAGATCGCAACTCGATGGCAAAGAGCTCCCAACACCGGACCCTGGGTTGAGAACCAGTGTTTCCTCCATATAACCAAGGCGCGGAGACACCGCCGCGTGATCTTGATTATACAAAGTGGGTTTCCGCTTGGGGAGAACCCTCTGGTCCTGAGCCACCACTGCAAAGGTCTCATGTACAGCAGGCCAAAAGGAATCCCGTTGGACGCCGCTGCCAAAAGACCCAACAGTCTCTCGAACTGTGTTACAGTGCGTGACTGGCCTAGCCTCAGCTCTTTTGTGGCTGTCAGGATAGCAGCTACACGAACGGGCGACAGAGTGGCCCGCATCGTCACTGAATCCCATACCACACCAAGGAAAGTGAGCAACACCCCGTTGTAGCCTGGAGGACGAGAACCAAATCTGCCTCTTACTATTAACTGCAGGACCCATAGAGATATATTTGGCAGTAGCTTCCACGCTGCCCGAAAATCTACCAAGGGAACCAGCACCTCGAGGCTGGCCTCTGGTGTAATCAAGACAGCCAGTTCGGGGACCTGAAGCATACTGGCAGGAACCACCCGAACTGACTGTTTTCGAACCCCCCTCAGAGGGCGCAAGTCCGACGCAATGTCGAGTTGACGCTACGCCAGAAGCTCGTTTGGAGGCCGCTGCACCGCGAGCACCAAGGGTGGCGGGGTTGGCAGAACGGTCGCCTGAGGGCACCGAGATGGAAAGGGCACCGTATAATGAGGTGTACACCGTTCCACCCCGGATGGGGCTGCCCTCACCGGTCTGACGCTTTTCCTTTGAGCCAAAGCCTTCTCAGCATGAAGAACGGTCCTCGGATCCGGCTTCTGCTTTGAAGACTTTGGCTGCTGTGTTGTGTATGAGAAACTAGACGGCTGGAGCTGCTCACGCCCAGCAGCCCCAGGGGGTTGGACATAGCGAGGGAGAGATTATATTGTATCTTTCTCCATGATGCCCATCAAATAGAGCCAGAGGTGTCTCTCAGAGACCACAAGGGCTGCCCCATCCCTGAGAGATAAATCTGTGGCCCGACGAAGTTCTCAAACCCCATCGGGCCAAACTCCCTCACTTCTGTCCAAATACCACAGCAGATCAGCCTGATATGCTTGTAGCACTGCTATAGTGTGCAAGCAGGCTCCTGCTAGACCCACTGCCGTAAATGCTTTTCCCACTAGATTAAAAATAGTTTTCTTTAATGGTTTAGTGAGAGAAACCGACGCCTTCAGGGTCGATACTGAACCGGGAGACAGATAGCTCGCAAGAGTCTGTTCTAACCGGGGTATTGCCCCATAGCCATACTCTCTTAACCCCCTAATATCTGAATATATATGAATGTGGGGGCTAAAAGACAAGATGAGTAAGGCTTTTTCCATGATCTAGACAGCTCGCTGTGCAGATCGGGAAAAATGGAAGGCCCCGTGATGGAGGTGAAAAAATAGAGGGTAGGAAACTCATTTAATTTATTTTATTTTTTAAAACGAGTGCCCCCTTATTACTGCTGGCCATTAAATATTTAATTTATCTACAGCCTTAGTAAACACCTCCACCAGCTTTTATTATTATTATATATATATATTTTTTATATATATATATATTCATTTTATTTTATATATAATATAAACTATTATATATATATATATTTCTCATACACTGGGGAAAGAGATGGCAAATCCACTTCCCCCATGATTGTGTCACTTTCAATGCCCAGCATATCTACCTCCTCGGAGATATAGCACTGAAGCATTGGTCTCTCTCCCCGGGCGGAAGTAACCGCGGCGCGGGCTTCCGAGACCGGAGAGAGAGCAATGGATCCCTCGGGAAAGGGAGGAGAAAAGATCCTCGGACCCGTCTCCACCCCCGTAAAGAGATCCATTTGCGATCCCCAGGAATGCATTCTCCGCGCTGCCTCGGCAACGCGGGTCCTGCAGCCTGAGAACCGCGAACCTGAACACTTTCCTCGAAAAGTGACAGGCGGGAGCGGAGCATGCGAAGCGAGAGCTTCTCACAATGTTGGCAATCAGCCCCCTCGAAGGCTGATACCGCATGCTCTACTCCCAAACACATCACACAAAGCTCGTGTGTGTCCCTACTCGTTAAATAGCGTGAGCAGGGAGAACACAGAGTTTGTGCAATTGTTTAGTTTCCATAGTGTTTAAATATATATATCAGACAGACAACAGTAAATATAACAGACAGTATGACACAGATCGCTTGCTGAGGCAACAGAAGCTGATGCCGGTTTGCACCGGATGTGCTTTTATCCCTTCCTGGTCATGACGTAACCCGCCTGTGACGCTCATTCTTTCCATTGGACTAGTTGACATAGATGCTTCAGACGCATTCACGCTGGGGGCGTTCCCAAAGCGTCATTGACGCATCGCGAGTTCCCTCGAAAGGGAACGGTGTGGCGCGAAAATGAAAATAGGCCTATATGAAATATGTGTATTCATTTTATTGTTTATAAGTTATAATCATGTGTGGAGTAACGCATTATAACAGAAACGGCCAGACATGACTTTTAATTTTACAATTTTGGAGAAATAAGCTCAATATAATGTAATGTATTTATAAAAAAAAAAATCTATTTAGCCCAGAGCTGGCTCGGCACCAGCTGACAGATGATGGCGCGTTTAAATAGTGCGACAGTAATGACGTAATCAACGGCGCCGAGAGATGATCAACTAGTGTCCGAAAGTGGTGTTTCTATTATGCTGGTGAGCTCACTATATAGTGTTCTACTTCCTACCCCCTACATAGGGGTTAGGGAGTAGTGGTTTGAGTGGAGATTTCGGACAAAGCCTTTATGTTGTGGCCACGACAAAAATAAGTGAACCGAACATGTCCCCTCCCGGTCACCGTAAATATCTGTGTACCATCGGAGACAACACTATTCTGTCAAGTGGCTAACATAGCATAACCAGAAAGAGCTTTATAGTTACAGTAAAACAACATTTTCTCCATCATACAATACTTTTAAAATGAATTGCATACCGTTTAGCAACACAAGTCATTAATTAAAGGGATAGTTCACACTAAATAATTTGACTGAATTTAACTGTTCATAAAGCAATCGAGTCTCTTCAGAAAGTGTGGACTAATCCGCTCGATTGATATGGATTAGTTTTACAATCTCTTTATGAACTTTTTGAAGCGTCAGGCTGGTAGTTGCGTAGCGAAGAGTACAGAACTGGCTCAGATTTGATTAATAATATCTTCATTTGTGTTCCGAAGATGAACAGAAGTCTTACGAGTTTAAAACGACATGAGGGTGAGTAAATTATGAGAGTTTTCAAACTTTTGGGGAACTAACCCTTTAAGGTGTTGTTAACAAAGAAAAGGTATGCATTCCAAGGAGGGTAACCTCCCAGATTTCTACAGGATAAAAAAAAGGAAGGGAAAATTTAAACAATGAAAGCAAAGCAGCATTGTAAGATGCTCCTAGATTGAGAGGGAGCTGGTGGAAAGCAATATATTATTTGGAAAGGTATGGAAACTATTGCTGGCATAAAGAACGATAGGAACTCTAAAGTGACACTTGAAGGTTATAGATGTGACAATAAGTTGTATCTGAGGTTTGAAACCTACAATTAAAAAAAAAAAAAACATTTCGTACAGGAAAATATGTTAGAATTTAGTAATTTTAATAGGAAACCATGGAATCTGGAATTGAAGGATCTTTTTTGCCCGCAGAATTACGTTGAAACTTACCTAACATGACCACACTTTTGATACTATTATGACAATAAGCTATAGTCAGTAGTATGCAATTAATGAATGCATAAAATTAATAATGGGAACTTTTTATGTACTGTGATTAATTGGTATCTCTTCAAAGATAATTTCAACGTGCAAATTCAGAGCAAACAAGAAAAACAGACATTGATGGTAACAAACAGTTATTTTTATTCTGTTTGCTGCAAAAGACATGTTCCAAGAGTAAGAACAGCTCCGATGCCTTCTCCTTCCAAATAGAAGACGGCACAAACCAAACAAGAAGCTTTGATAGTTTGAGATAATAACCAGCATTGTAATCTACACACCTCTGCAAAGTCACAATTTCACATACAGTGTCATTTTAAACAAGAAGTATCAGTTCTTGAAGCAGCTTATATTATAAATGTTATATTTCAACTTGATGTAGGCCTGTCTGAGAGATTAGATTGTTAAATATCCTGTGATTAATGTGTTCATTAGCAAGCCTTGTCATTTTCAAATATCTGAATGCATATGCAATATGTTCAACGATCAGTCATAATAATCAGTAAATAACAAAAGATTACACTTACAAAAGCGGCTATTGTTTTTCATTCTTAACAACCTTCTTGAAAGTAGTTTACAATGTTTAATCAAAGTGAATACTATGACAATTAAAAAAAAGAAATACCTGCACAAAGTAATCGTGTTTTTAGGAATGAGTGTCACAAACAATGAAATGAAACTTTGCAACAGCAGTGATGCTACCATGAGTTCAAACAGCAACACACAAAAGAAAACCAGACGGAAAGAAAAAGTGGCGTTTTCTCCAGAACATTAGCAGAAGCGCATGGAAAGTCCTAATGGGCTCCGCTCCAATGAGTGTAATTACCAACAGACAGAGACGGCGCTTAATGTCCTCTTGAGAAAACAGAGGCTGAAGCAAGAATGACGTGCTACACAATGAGAGGATATTACATAATCCCACAGGCGTATCTTGACGTTAATCTATTTTCGCCCCTTGATATCGCAAGCAATGATGTATTTGAGTAGATGGATGCGTGGTATTGAGATGCTGCCGCATGATGTGAAATTGTGGCTTCAGCTGTCTGGAACGCATTGCGCTCTGTCAACTAACTATTGATTGACTGTAGCAATAGAGCATGAAGCGTTCGCTTGGAGAGATTTGGAGAAAAATTGCACCTTAGGTGTTGGCAATGAGCCAACGTGAAGGTTTTTGAATGAGCAATAACAAATCATTGTAGTTTCCGTTGACAGTGTTAGTAAGGCAGCGATGATAAATTAGCCAGTAACACGCACAGCCTTCTTTCTGCTTGTTTATGAGTGACTCTGACTAGCTCCATCTCATAAATTGTGAAGTAGCGAAGACTGCGAGGATCACTGCAAGATTTGAGTGTAATAGAGAAACCATTCTTACTTATTCGGTATTAATATGCACATGCTTAGACGCCTCTGAAGAATATGTTGCTCTTTGGAACAGCTGCCTAAAGGTGTTCTGATTCCTAGCCGTTGTTATCAGCATAGCACGCAAGTATATTTGTGCTGTTTGTCTATTCAGGAGCACCACATTTGTGGCATGATGATTTACAGGGGTACGCTTACGTTAAACACCAAATACTCTCTGTACTCTTGGTCGATATAGACGAATGATTTGCGCCGGAGAAAGTGCAGTGTTATCTATCTCTACTGTTCCTGGAACTGTTGTTTTGCACGAAACCATTGGAATCTCGTTTTGCTGACGTTTAACTGTGGTGAGGGCTGAGGTCAGGTTTCTGCCCCGGGTTGGACGCTCTGAACCTTGGAGAGCGTCACGGGCACCTTGCCCTCCCCCGGGGTGGGTGCGCGGGTGACGGGCTGAACGGAGGCCTGGATCTCAGCAAGCCGCTCTTTGAAGCGCTGCTGCAGATGGAGCTCTTCCTTCGAACTGCCCTGAGAGCAGGCAGCCAGAAGTAGCCCCACCGCCATCCCGCTTCCACCCACGCAGAACAGCACGGCTCCGGCCAGCTTACAGGCATCCAGTGCCCGGTTAAAGCGCACGGCGCGTCCGTCCACGAAGAGCAGCTCATCTTCTCCGAATGCCTCGAGTCGAGGCGGCGTGGCGTAGCCCACCAGCAGCACAGATAACCCCGCTACCAGAATCAGAGCTCCTAGCGCGAGACAGACCTGACAAAGAGTAACAGAACAACCAAATTAGTCTATTCAACAGCAGTGGCTTTAGTAGGATGACAGTACTGGCATCTGCTGCATAGGTTCATTTATGATTCAACCTCAAACTGACCGTCTGATGACTGCACACATAAAAAGACAGAACTAGCAGAAAACTGGGGTCACACTTCATATTAGGTGGCCTTAAAGGGATAGTTAACCCAAAAATTAAAATTAGCCCATGATTTACTCACCCTGAAGCCATCCTAGGTGTATATGACATTCTTCTTTCAGACAAATACAATCAGAGTTAGTTGTATCCTGGCTCTTCCAAGCTTTATAATGGGAGTCAATGGGTATATTTTTTTGGACGTCCATCAAAGCGCATCCATCCATGAAAAAAGTGCTTGAAACGTCTCTGGCAGGTTAATAAAGGTCTTCTGAAGTGAAGCGATGCGTTCGTGTAAGAAAAATATCCATATTTAAAACCTTATCGACTAAAATAACTAGCTTCCGCCAGATGGCTGTAGGCAAGTCGAATAAAGAGTAACCCTTGAACTTGACGCACAACGTAATGACGAACGCGGTTGCCCAGCCCTGTTTGTTTGAACCGCAAGAGAAGTCAAAGCTTACTCTACTCCAACATCATACATCGTCAAGTGTTACTCTTTTGGCGTAAGTCGACTTGCGTAGGCTGTCGGCAGTGTTGGGAAAGTTCATTTTCTACACGAACTAGTTCAAAGTTCAGTTCACAAATTTTAAAACGAACTAGTTCAGTTCATAGTTCATACTTCAAAAAATTAACTAGTTCATAGTTCTTTTTTTCCATATGTTGCTGCGAGCTTCCTTTTTTTATTTTATTATTGCCACAGCCCATATACAACCACAGACAGCAATTATTTTATCGACGGGCAAAGTTTGCACAGAAATGTAAGATTTTTCCCATCCTCACCGACCCTGTCATAAAACTCGTTTAAATGATCATACGACGCCTCCTCGCTCGCTGCTTTGTCGACTACATGCTGCTTTTTGTTTTGATTTGACAACACTGGCTGTCGGCCGGAAGCTAGATATTTTAGTCTATACAGTTTTAAATATGGATATTTTTCTTACACAAACGCATCGCTTCACTTCAGAAGACCTTTATTAACCACCCAGACACGTTTCGAGCACTTTTATCATGGATGGATCCACTTGATGGACTTCCAAAAAAATATACCCATTGACTCCCATTATAAAGCTTGGAAGAGCCAGGACATTTTTTAATATAACTCCGATTGTATTCGTCTGAAAGAGGAATGTCATATACACCTGGGATGGCTTCAGGGTGAGTAAATCGTGGGCTGATTTTCATTTTTGGGTGAACTATCCCTTTAAATGGTAAATGGACTGCATTTATATAGCGCTTTCACAGACCCAATGGCCACCAAAGCGCTTTACAATTTGCCTCACATTCACCCATTCACTCACTCACACACCGACGGCAGTGTCAGCCGTGCAAGGCGCCATCCAGCTCGTCGGGAGCAGCTGAGGTTAGGTGTCTTGCTCATGGACACCTCGACACTTGGTCAGGTGGAACCGGGGATTGAACCACCAACCTTCCGGTTTGTAGACAACCTACATGAACCACTGAGCCACTGCCGCCCCTTTAACTACTATGTACTAAACATATATAGGTTTGTATACATATACCGCCGAACCACACACAAAATTATTTTTATTATTATATATTATTTAAATTGATATTTATATGATGTGATATGGTAGCAAATCATCTAATCATCAAAATATAGACATTCTCCATATGTCCCATCTACAGCTGAAATTGAGATGTCCCAAGGAGGCGGAACTTTGTAGAAGTTAAGCCAATTGCTGATTCAATATATAAACGTTTTCAAGATAGGACATAAAATTTAGACAATCAGCGTCCTCAAATCTAATCCGACAAGGGTGCTTATTCCATCGCCCATAACTTCTAAAAGCAGGACTGATCTGTTGGCGCAATTTTAACTACATGACAAAGGTGGACGCAGTCATCAAACCTAACTCTGTAAAATCTATACTCCAATGTCTGTTTGAGAAGAGAGCTTTGGCAGAAACACTAAAGGTAAAAGAGCTGGGCCCAGACCAACATGCAGGTTTTTTCACCACATTGATTTTTTTGGTAACACTTTACAGAATAAGGCCTCATTTGTTAACATTTGATAATGTATTAACTAACATGAACTAACAATGAGCAATACATTTGTTACAGTATTTATTAATATTTCTTAATGTTAGTTAATACAAATGCAGTTGTTCATTGTTTTTTCATGTTACTTCACAGTGCATTAATGTCGAAATTAACATTAACTAACATTAATACATGCTGTAGGAGTATTGTTTATTCTTAGTTCGTGTTAACTAAAGTAGTTTACTAATGTTAACTAATGAAACCTTATTGTAAAATGTTACTGATTTTTCTTGTACATAGTTGTCCCCTGTTTCATTTGTTTAAATCGGTCATGGAGGTATCCACAATTTAATTGAAACTGGTAAATTAACTCATCATAGCTGATTTTATGAATAACCAGGTGTCAAGGTCAAGGAGATGTTCTTGAACTTTGCCTGTTTTGCAATAAATCATACTGCAACGCTTGCTGAAATTGTTTGATATGCCACAGCCCCACCTAGAAAATGATTCACCAGCTACCACTGCAATGCACCAACATGTATGTAAAAAGTAATTGCATTTCATTAACATTTGTAGTTACACTGTTAACTTCACCCCTAACAATGACCCAACCATTACCTCAAAACCTCAATAACTCAAACTCAAACTGTAATTGTAATTTCACTGTAAAAACATAGTATTGTGGGTATTTAATGTTAGTACATAGTAGTTAAGTCCACCTAATATAAAGCGTGACCAATAAATGCGGTTCTAATCTGATCATGAGGCTGCTTTGGACCGGCTGAAAAGCTGATGGAGGGGGTTCTATTTCGTTCTTACTGACCGCCAGAGGCTGAATATTATCTCTCTTGCTCATGCACAGGTCGAGTCTAATAACAACAAAGTCATCACATGACTAGGTATGTCATGGGGATCCCCTCTATTTAACCCTGTGATATCCTGCAAACTGTCCCTATAATCTTCTCGCATACGTGCAAAGATTGCAGGTCGAAGGAAAAACTTTCATTCAGAATACTTGAATTCCGTCTTTCACAGCCTCGTAACAATCATTTTTGTTGGAGCCACACATTGTGCATCCTCCAGAGGCTGCGGCGGATTAAAGACAAACTTTACTTTGTTGGAACACGTCTGTTTATTCCGGTCGCTGCCAGAGCGCGGTAAGTTGCTTACATAAGCACCGGATATTGTTTCTATTATGAAACGTGTATAAGTGGCATTTCAGAGTTGTTTCGCTCCATAGAAAAGCCATATAGTGATTAATTATCGCAAACAGTAAGAGTGTGTGCGCTCCAGGAACAACAATATATATTTTTCGTTACAGACCGGCGGCGTGCACTGCAGTGCAGGTTGCATTCATATTGAGCATTCAATTTAGGTAAGTAATATTTTTTATAGATTACATAGTCTTACACATGTAGCTTTGTACATGACAATTGAATTGTTTTTTGTTTGGTTTTCTTTAATATAGGCATGTCTATATATAATATTTCTTGCAGTTGCATTATATACGAGTGTTTTTGCTCTGTTTTCTGTACTACTACCTGGTACTTCTATCAACAGTGGGCTAAAAGATTAGCACAAGTTTGGCTGTAAAAAAAACAAAAAAACTTTCTTTCGGTATCTTACTATTATAGAATTTTTGAGGCACCCAGAGTGTTCTCGCTCGGGCTTCAGTAAAGCACTGCTGTGGCAGTATGGAACAGCTTAGCCTGACATGCACTGTTTGCAGGGCCACTTTACACCAGGACAATGGACATGACTGCTGTCCATCCTGCTTAGGCTTGGAACATTTGAAGTAGGGCCTCACTGATGATGCCTGTATGAATTGTAGCATCATGTCGTGGGAGCGGAGAACTTCCAGACTAGATGCAGTAGAGGCACTCTTGACCTCTTGATGTGCCTCGGCAGGGAAAAGTGATGGCTAAGCGGAAAAGGGTGGAAGCAGTGAGTGTCTCCACCAGTAAGAGACATAGAGATAATTCTTTAGCCAGTTGGTCCCATGTCAGTCGATGAAGCTTAAAGGCATCACTCTAGACTCGAGATCGATGAAAGTATTCCCATCACCTCAGAGGGTGGACACATCTTGCTCTTTCTCCAGCGTTTCCGGAAACAGATCAAGCTTCCATTCAGAGCGGTGCTCAGATTGATGGATGGGCATGCTTGCAGCAGTAGCTGCGCTGATACCACTGGGCCTTCTTTCACTGCGCCCTTTTCAGAGATGGGTAAAGAGTCTTCACCTAAACCCCACATGGCACAGGAGCAGAATGGTCAAAGTTACAGAACGATGCCTCATGGAAAGAGAGGTCATTCCTGACGAAAGGGGTGGCTCTGGGCGTGATTCTCTCTCGCCGGGAGATTATACAGACCGATGCTTCTCTAATTGGCTGGGGGGCAGTGTGGCAGCACAGGATGATCAGGGGGTCATGGAAACCTGGGCAAGCCACAAAAGACATAAATACCCTGGAGCTACAAGCAGTGCAATTAGCTCTGAAGCACTTTGTGTCAGCCCTACTGAACCTCCATATTCTCATCAGAACGGACAATACATCGGTGGTATATCATATCAACCATCAAGGCGGCACGAGGTCCAGCCAGTCTCTGAGAGTAATACAAGACCTTCTGACATGGGCCTTCCCTCGGTTCACAAGCATCAGGGCGATGCATATACTGGGAGTGTCAAATGTGGTGGCAGACTTGTCTTGCCACAGACCTTCGCCAGGAGAACGGAAACTCAATCCAGAAGTAGTTCAGATGGTTTGGCGACAATTTGGCAGAGCACAGGTGGATCTCTTTGCCTCAGAGACCAAGACCCACTGCCCCCTGTGGTTCTCCTGGACAGAGAAGTCCAGCCCATTGGGCCAGGATGCGTTAGCACATGCCTGGCCAAATCTTCTACTCTATGCCTTTCCCCCGAACCCCTTAATTCTGCCAACTCTCCACAGAATTATTCAAGGGCACCACAGGATGCTCCTAGTGGCACCGAACTGGCCAGGCAGGCCTTGGTTCCCAATGTTATGCTGGCTTCTCAATGGGGAGCCCTGGAGCCTACCCAGGAGGCCGGACCTGCTCCTTCAATTGCAGGGGCAGATTTGGCACCCAAGCCCAGGTCGGCTACAGCTCTGTGTCTGGCCACTGAGGAGCCAGAATTACTGTTGAAGTCTTGTAATTTTAAGGTGCAAAACACAATCCTGAATTCTAGAGCACCTTCCACCAGGAATATCTATGCTTGTAGGTGTAAGATTTTCACTGATTGGTGTACACCAAGAAGGTTGGTCCCAGACCACTGCCCAGTGCCAATGATGTTATGTTTTCTGCAGTCCCTGCTAGACAATAACAGGGCTCCCTCTACCCTAAAGGTATATGTGGCCGCAATTTCTGCCCAGCATGTAAAGGTAAATGATCAATCACTAGGGTCACATATTCTAATCTCCCGCTTTCTGAAAGGTGCTCAGCGATTGCACCCTGCTCCAACTGTTAGGGTGCCCTCATGGAACCTCAGTCTGGTTTTAAGAACACTTACACAACATTCCTTTGAGCCAATGGAGCATTGTGACCTGAAGTGGTTTTCAATAAAGACTGGATTCCTTTTGGCAATAACGTCAGCTAAATGTGTTGGGGAGCTCCACGCATTGTCAATCAATATGTCCTGTAGGCGTTGGAATGCGGATGGAACAATGGTGACATTGTGGCCTAACCCCTCAATCCTACCCAAAAGGCTCTCAACATCATTTAGGAATCAACCAATTGAGTTGGTAGCACTAAATCATTCCATGTCTGACACACAAGATGGCAATCCAACGGAACAATTATGCCCAGTGCGAGCCCTTCGGGGCTATCTGAGTGCCACAGAGAAACTGCGACAGTCAGACCAAC
Organism: Tiaroga cobitis; assembly: GCA_030578255.1. Taxonomy (NCBI): domain Eukaryota; kingdom Metazoa; phylum Chordata; class Actinopteri; order Cypriniformes; family Leuciscidae; genus Tiaroga; species Tiaroga cobitis. The sequence continues at coordinate 11,938,332 of CM060606.1, forward strand.
TCTTTCTCTGCTACAGTGGGCCAAGAAAAGGGCAGCCTCTGTCAAAACAGAGGTTGTCACACTGGGTGGTGGAGGTCAATGTCCAGCCATATAAGGCCAACAACCTGACATTGCCAGCCGGCATAAAATGCCATTCGACAAGAAGTACCTCAACATCTTGCGCAGCATTAAAGGGTGTCCCTCTAATGGACATTTGTAAACCGGCTAATTGGTCATCCACTGATACCTTTTCCAGATACTACAGAGTTAATGTGGCAGCCCCTGGTGCTATGGAAGCGGCAGTCCTGTTGGGACCCTCAACTTCGGCTTTAGGCTAGGAGTAGCCTCCTCGTGACCTCCTCGAGTCAGTAAGAACAAAATAGAACGAGAGTTATGTATGTAACTACGGTTCTATAAGTTCTGGATTACTGGCAGAGCACCCTGTCACTCAGTCTCGTGAGAAGATTCTGTAGAGACAGTTTGCAGGATGTCACGGGGTTAAATAGAGGGGATCCCCATGACATACCTGGTCATGTGATGACTTCGTTGTTATTAGACTCGACCTGTGCATGAGCAAGAGAGATAATATTCAGTGGGAAGCACTGCCTCTCGGTCAGTAAGAACAAAATAGAACCGTAGTTACATGCATAACCCCCAAGATTTGTTTTGGAAAACAAATTGAGTTTCACTTTATTTTAATGGTCCCTTTAACACATTCTGTTGACTATAAGTAACGTTGCACCTACATGTCTACTAACTCTCATTAGAGTGTTAGTAGATTATTAGTAGACTGGTAGGGTTAGGGTTAGAATAAGTTGACATGTACTTTCAAAGTTACTTATGGTCTGTAGTAGGGGTGTTAAAAATAATTATTTCTCTATGTAAGTTTCTCTATGTATCATCGTTTTAATCTTTTATATCATTTTATAACTACCATATATCTCTTTTAATTTTAATGTAAAATGGCAGAGGGAGGCAAAACACAAAAGCAAGTAAAAAATGCACCCACTATTTTAACATTTACAGCATGAGCTGTAATGGGGGAGCATCACAATAAAGAGTTAGCAGATATTAAGCAGACAGTCTACTAATACTCTAATGTGAGTTAGTTGACATGTAGTTGCAAAGTTACTTATAGTCAACAGAATGTTCAAAAGGGACCATCAAAATAAAGTGTTACCAAATATAGTAATCAGCAGTTGAAATTGTTTCTGGAAATTATTATATTACAATAGAACTACATGTACAGTAGTTTGTGGTAACATGACATCCTTAACGGCAAAATGACTGAGAACTACAAATTAAACTTTAAACTTTAAACTTTACAAGTTTAAATAATACTGAAGTTCTGAAAAAATATAATCATAACATGTTAATTTATTAGGCTAAAATGTGAGAAGTGTGTTATATAAAATTGGTTTGAATAAAAACAGCAGATTTGCAAATTTACTATCTAATAGTAGGTGGTTACCTACCCCGGTTACCCCAGTACACAAAGCAGTGATGCGCTTATAAGTACGACTTTATTAGTCATCATATGGAGGTAAGAAAAGAAAAAGCTATCTTAACGTTTCTAAATAAAGTCTAAATAAACATTAATACTCCCCCCAAATAAAAGCTCAGATTTGCACAAATCATGTGAATGGCCCATTTTAATGTCAGAATGGTAAATTTCGCCAAAGGGCAACGAGTTTGCAGGTATGATAATCATGATTATTTTGGTCAATATTGGTATCACCATTATTAAACACAATTACTCACTGACACTGAAAACATCATCATGGGTTCATTAAACTACTTGAATAATATAAATAAAAGTAAATAATCTTGGTTTGAGCTAAACTGAACATGCCACAGCTTGGCAGAGAGTGTGTTTAGGCTTTTATTAAGGGGTGAGAAGCGCATTGCTGTAAAGGAAGTGGGTGTGCTCACTGTGCTGGATTTAGAACACAACACAAAATGAGAGCATCATTGCAAAACTGCATGCGGCACAATAATCGTTTAATCTCGATGATCTTGTTTTCATAAATGTTGAAAGCTAAAACAGTTATTAAAAATAAAATTAGATTTCGCCCAGCCTTATCTGATCGTGACATGTCTGTCGGGGTGCACTTGGTTGATACAGCGAGAGCATTAGAGGAAGAACCAGGTTTGTGATTGGCAACACGTTCTGCTATTGTCTTCTGTGTTTCATTAACTAAAATGTATGTCTAAATGTTTGAATGTTTTTTCCCTGCAACAAACTGTTTGACTGCTTTACATTTCAGTTAGATAGACCTGAAGTGTCAGTCCATGGTCAGAATAAGTTGCAAAGTAAACCATATTTTATACTGACAGTCAGAGGTCTGGCTACATTCATGCAAACATAAAAACGGGCTTACAGCTGCAACGTTTTTGCATGGAAATAGCACATGGCCAGCCTTCACAAAAGCTCACCTTCCAGAGCACAGAGCTCCAGCGATTAGGCGATCTCTGTGTCTGAAAATCTTCATCGCGCTCCCAGATGGAAGCGGTGCACTCCTCGTAAAACTGGTGCAAGTAGGAACGCACCCCGTAACCCTGGTGACCGCTGCTGAGTGCACCGTGGCTCTGCTCAGCGTAATCCGACCCACAGATCTCTGAGCAAGAAGTCATCCTTCACATCTGCACACACACACAAACGAAACACTGTCATTTAATTATGCAACATGGACATTTATAAAATGCATTTTGTGCTCAAATTAACAGTCAGGAAATAACCAATCTCAACAAACAGCGTTCAAATTACAAGTAGAGATGCACCGATTGCAATTTTCTTGGCCGATTCCGATTTCAGTTTTTGTTTTTGTAAGTGTGACCTACCAATACCCATTTTTGCCGATTCCGATTTTCTTTCAAAGAACTATAATTGACAGCATATACAAACCAAAATCTACTTTTCTTCATGCTAAATATTATTTTCATAAAAAAACAAGTAAAAAGACAGTACTAATTAACTAAAAACCGTATGAACAAATTTCAAACAACAGCATAAATAAATGCAATATAATAAAGAGATATGAATTAAACACGGCTTTAAGTTTTGCAGGTGGGTATACAGTACATTCAGGTAAGAAAGACTAAATACTGTAAAATAACACTGGATAGTCTTCATTGTAAAATTAAATACAGATTAATGCTTACAATTAGTTACAAAAGTTATTCAGTCAAGAGCAGAGAGTGATTTTCTTTGTCTTTTATTTTATTAACATGACAGACAGCAGCAGGAATATTAGACTGTCACTTTAAAGGGATAGTTCACCCAAAAATGAAAATTATTTAATGATTTACTCCCTCTAAAGACATCCTAGGTGTATATGACTTTCTTCTTTCAGACACACAATCGGAGTTATATAAAAAAAATATCCTGGCTCTTCCAAGCTTTACAATGGTAGTGAATGGCGCTCCTGATTTTCTAAAAAAGTGCATCCATCCATCATAAAATATATCCATATGGCTCCAGGGGGGGTAATAAAGACCTTCTGAAGCGCAGCGATGGGTTTTTGTAAGAAAAAAATTCAATATTTAAAACTTTATAAACTGAAATAACTAGCTTCCGGTAGACGCAAGTCAGCCTGAGCCAAAAGAGTAACCCCTGACGCGATGTATGACGTAGGATGTAGTAGCGTAAGCCTACGACTACATCTTAGATGCATCTCGTGGTTCAAACAGATCGGGCTGGGCAACAAACTCAAGCTCCTCTTCTCTTATAACGAAATCCTGTTTTGCTCTTTCCTCTGCACGTTCATGTTCACACGTTACTCTTTTGCCGTAAGTGGATTTGCATAGGCCGTTTGCCAGAAACTAGTCATTTTGTTTTATTTTATAAAGATTTAAATGTGGATATTTTTCTCACAAAAACCCATCGCATCGCTTCAGAAGGCATTTATTAACCCCCTGGAGCCGTGTGGATTACTTTTATGATGGATGGATGCACTTTTTTGGGCTTAAAAATCAGGAGCACCATTCACTACCATTATAAAGCTTGGAAGAGCAAGTGTATTTTTTAATATTACTCAAATTGTGTTAGTCTGAAAGAAGTAAGTCATACTTGAGGGTGAGAAAATCATGGGATAATTTTTGGGTGAACTATCCCTTTAAGAGTTTATCCACGGATCCAATATACTGTTACCCAACTTGAGTTATCTTTCTCAACTAATTAGGCTCCAAAACTGACTGTGTTTATCTGAATATTTCGCCAAGACAGGCTTTTTGACATAATTTTGTGTGTATTTGAACGTTTAAAGCCCAGTAAGACACTCCTTTTGGTACTTGCGACTAACAAGCTGCTTGAGAGGTGGCTTATGTGCACTCCACTTATATAGCGATAGATCAGTAGTGTGCACGTTTTTGATGTAAGCAACAAATCTGTGGGAATTTGTAAAATATATGCAATACAAGCACTATTTAACCGGAGCGAATGAGACGAGCGAGTGAGAGGAGCCGGGTGAGTGTCACTTCGCCAACTGAGAGAAGAACGTGCAGCTGGTGTTTATTGCCTGTGCCGCTGGCAACAAAACGGTCAGGCTTGGAATCGGAAAGATGTGAGACTGACCGGCCAGTTACCGGTCCGGGCCGATCATGCGGAAAATCGTCCGATTCCAGACCCCGGCCAGCATCTCTAATTACAAGACCATGTAGTTTTAGTAAATTAATTAAGAAAAAAAAACTGACTAATAATGGGCGGGACAACCTGTCACTCACATGAGATCGACCAATAGCAAACCACAAACGTCCAATCAATTCCTCATGGACAAAATCAAGTCCTGTCCTACTTTTTATTGTTATTTTTGTCATTGTTGTTGTTCCAGTAGCTGTTTCACTTGGATATATGTTACAATAGGGAAGAAAAGACTATCACAACTTCTGTTTCATGCCGACAACCACACTGGTGTGCAGAAAAACAGTTCTGATCTTCTGTCATATGCTAGATGTGTTCAAACACCATATGGGTTTCACTGTGAGTTATTTCTTTTGAGGTCCAGATATTAGCATTTTTAAAGGATGGTTTGTGTGATGGGAGCACAGGGGTGAATAAGGCTGTTAGCGTCCAGCAGAGCGCTGTAATTAAATCACGACTCAGTGTGTACCTGCTGAAACCCACGAGGAAATGACTCAGCTGCCCTTCAGCATAGCTCTCTTCTGACAATATCAGTGTGTTTCATTTGAATATTTAGGCTCATTTTGTAATTAAAGTCATGTCATGCAAAGATACAGAAAATGAAGCCAAATTTACCCATCGTCAGTAAAATTTCAATACCATCACTTTATAACAACATAAGCTAATACGTCTGTCCACTTTTTCAGTGGTGTTGGTTCTGAATGTTTTTTATATACATTTTTGTTCCATAGGGATTTTAAAAAAAACATATTGGTTTAAGCATTATAAGCCATGAACCAACCCAACTAGCTACGAGATAAATCACTTTGATTTGTAGCAAAGACAAAAATATTTGAAAATCAGACAAAAACACAACTAGAAGAAAGACCTACAATCCCATGAAGCATTTTGAACGACGATTGAGATTAAAACGATGCAGTAATATACAACTATTGATTTGAAGATGTTGATTATTTATATAGAAACAATATATTTTACATTTATTGTAAAAATTAATATATACAAATATTTAAGAACTTCGAGAGCGTAGGGAGACCAACTCAATTACATCATTCGCAGGGCTTCAATTGAAGTGGGCGGAGCTGAAGTGTTATTTTGATTTCCTTGTCCTTATTATCTGATTGGTGGAGATTTCTTTGCAGAATCATGAGTAATGTAGTTTCTCGCAAGGAATTCTACTGTTGAGCATGAATATTAAAAAAAGGAGATAATGTGGGCGGATGCCTTCAACAAAAGTAAATACCACTGAACAACCTTGTAGCTCACAGTAGGTCTGCCTTTTGTTATTGTAGTTAAAAGTTATTATTTAAAACATATTCCCCCATTGAGAAAATTAATGGGATATGTATTTCCAGAAACAGACATTTGCCATCTATTTGGGCTCCATAAATGTCTCTCCACTTGGAGGAAATTCACATCATCAAGTCTTCTTGATATGACAACTGTAACCACCATCTCTGGATGATTCCTCAAATGAAAATGCATACATTCTGGATTCTTTCAAAATATCATACATCTGATTCATTATAAATTATATTATTATCAGTAACAAATAATAATAATTGACCTGAATTTGTCAATGTCTTTGAATTTGGCTTGAGGACATCTGTGTCAAGCAAGCTGTAGGTTTTCCTGTGATGAAAGAGCAGTAAAACGTCAAAGATGACGTCATCCCAAGCTCTTCATGTCATCTGATGTTCCTGAACAACTGAGACACTCTGTACCCGACAGTCCCCTCATTAGAGATATGAAAATATATTAATAGCTGCTGGCATGTCCGATACACCAACGAATGTTTTAAAAAACGTGTCGTTCTTAACCAACAATACAGCACAAAACAGCATTTTACACATTTGATGATCACTATATTAGTAGTTTCATCCTGCAGTCACAGTCTTACCCATCAAATGTGTCTTCGTGACAGACATAACAACGATGATATCTGTATAAGTGACCTCGAGAGGCTTTGATAGATCAGTGTTCTTTTGCGCATAAAATATAAAAGTGAATATACCTGTCATTACCGGGCTGGAGCGCGATCGCTGCTCTTCACTCTTCACAGCCGACGACTCAGTGACGCACTGCGCATGCGTGAAATCCATAGAGGTGGGAGTCTATTCTGATCAGATGCTTTTCTGAGTCACCTGCAAAAGTGTGTGATACATTTTTAATGAGGTTTAAATCCCTTATCAAATGAAAGAAGCTGCTCTGTCCTTCCCCATATTTTACTCCTTGAATACTAAATCATATAATCACTATTTAATACTAAAGGGGAGGTGAATCCCTTCAATCCTAATAAATATCCAGAACTAGGTCGGCTATTTTTTGCATTGTGATTAAACTTAAGCTTTTAATTTTTTTTTAATTGCACCATAACTGCATAATAAATATCAGATTGTTTCATATGTAGGCCTATATCAAAAGGTAGCCTAAAGGCTAGAAAATGGCACATATTATTTTTGTTATGCAATCAAAAAATAAATAGTTTATTAAAACATTTGCATGTTATGCTTTTTATTTTCCAGCATTATATATTTAAAAAGCTCTACCTATTATGAATACTGAGATAATACATTTGCTATATTAGCAAAGTCACAAATCATAAAACTAAATGTTCTCGATTGCTGAAATATTGCAGAAAGTCAAAATTGTTCAAAATGTCTAATCTGCTGTGCCTTCTCTTAATCAGTGTATAGTGAACATTTTAGTGTATCATCCAACAAGACAGTTCAGCTGAACATTGTTGTGTCCCGTTATGTGAGGCCTCCTCAAAGTTTAACTCTATACTGAGTTTCCACACTTTTCCTGTGGACGAAGAAACACGCAGAGAGTGGATTCACAACATTCGACGTGACAGATTAACCATCACTTCTCATACAAGGGTCTGCAGTCGTCACTTTAAAAGTGATGATCTGATTGAGCCTTCGACCCCTAAAGGGAGTCGCTTGCTGTGAAAGGGAGCTGCACCAAGTGGAACGGCTACTCCGTTGCTGAACCAAGGCGCCACGGGGGAAAGCAAAGAAGGGAGATTTGCACTCAAGTGGATGAAGGTCCTGTGCCAATGGATCCCCATTATCTGGAACATGATTATTGTTTAGTTCCAGAACAGGCAGTTGATAAAGCACTGGATCAGACCGAAGATCTCCATAAAAAGGTGGACCGACTAATGAGACAGGTGGATGAGTTGTCAGTCAGTCAAAGATTTAGTTTGTTAGTTTGGGGCAATTTGCCGCTTCTGACAAGGATATAAGGTTTTAAAATATCTGTATGTGTGTGTAAATGTATTTGTGTGTGTGTGTATATGTATGTATGTATGTATGTATGTATGTATGTATGTGTGTGTGTGTGTGTGTGTGCGTGTGTGTGTGTGTGCATAAATGTAAATAAACATGTCTTACATCTCATTTAGGTTCTTAAAGGGTTAGTTCACCCAAAAATGAAAATTAAGTCATTAATTACTCACCCCCATGCTGTACCTACCCCGTACCTACCGTATAAGAGGACGTGTTGGAAGCGCAAAACTTTCTGTTTACAAGCAGAGGAAGACGCGCGCTGTACATACGCGTTTCAATTCGTAAATATGTCTACTGATTTCGACTTTTTAACCATTGTATATAATATAGCGAGACCTACAGGACATTAAGTGTCGAATTGAAAAGCGTATGTACAGCGCGCGTCTTCCTCTGCTTGTAAACAGAAAGTTTTGCGCTTCCAACACGTCATCTTATACGGTAGATGGCGGTAATACTTCTAAGCGGTGAGCAGCCGGTAACAAGAAGGAGTCGAAGAAGAACGTCCTCATTTCAGTTCTCGCGCATGCGTCGTGGAAATCTCTTGAACTCTCGTCTCTGGCCCACAAGGAAGAAAAGGAATAGTCGAATAAAGTCGTTATTTTTGTTTGTTTTTCCGCACAAAAAGTAGTCTCGTCGCTTGATAAACTTATAATTGAGCCACTGTAGGCCCATGGAATATTTAAACATTTTCTTTAATGACTTTCTGGACCGTCAAGTGTCAGTCCCTTAGGCAGCCTATGTAGCAGTGATCCAGCTCTCAGATTTAATCAAAAATATCTTCATTTGTGTTCCGAAGATGAACGAAGGTCTTACGGGGTTGGTACAGCATGGGGGTGAGTAATTAATGACTTAATTTGAATTTTTGGGTGAACTAACCCTTTAACTTTTAATGACTTTCTGGAAACTCATAGAAACTGCATCCCACACTATGATTCGTGTGACCAGAGCAAGGGCAACTACAGTGAGGAGTGAAGCTGAAACAAGAGGCAGTGCATGGGTAAATAAAGAAATAGAAAAACAAAACCTAATTTTACATTTTCAGAGAAAGCCTAGCCTACACATTATATGTGCATAATTGCAAACCTTGTTATTTTTATAGGGTCAGTCCTTGCAGCCCATTGATGAGTTCTTCCTCTTCATGATCCACCTCTCAGTTGGCCAAACACAGCAGAATCTGGCCCACAGATTCAACATTCATCAGTGTACAGTTACCTGAATTATTACAACCTGGGCCAATTGTTTGTACACCGTACTTGGCTCTGTCGGCATATGGATGTCTGAGGATGAAGTCAAGGCTCATCTACCCAATGAGTTCCAGGACTACCCAGACACACAAGTGGTGATCGACTGCACGGAACTGCGTTGCCAAACTCCATCCTCTCTCCTGCTTCAAAGTGAAGTCTTCTCCAATTACAAGTCCCACTGCACCTTCAAAGGGGTTAATCGGCATGGCACCACATGGTGTGGTCACCTTTGTGTCATCCCTGTATGCAGGATCTGTCAGTGACAAGGAGCTTTTTTAGCAGTCTGGGATTGTGTCTGTTGAAACCTGGAATGGCAATAATGGTCGACAAAGGTTTTCTTATTGATGACTGTGTGCCATGCAAAGTCTACAGATCTGCTTTCCTGTCAAAAAGGAAACCGATGACGGCTGATGAGGTGAGGAAGACAGTCCATTGCTCGGCTGAGGGTCGAGCGTCTCATCCGCAGGGTGAAGGAACACAAGCTGTTCGACCCAGTCATCCCTCTTTCCATCACAGGGAGCATCAACCAGCTGTACAGTGCTTTCCTTCTTGTAAATTACCAGAATGGACACTTAGTAAAAGCATGGGCAAAGGATTAAAGACAAGATAACTTTGGTTGGGGATTGATGAATTTGAACAGATTTTTGTTCGAATATAAATAATAGAAACGTGTGTAAATATCTTGAACACTTACGCTGCAGGAATATTTTTCCTTGCAGACAGAACCACCAAAGTTATGTAAATATAAATAACGTTGTACATTTGCACTGCAGGAATGTAAACATGTAAATATAAATAACTTTGATACAATATTAAATGATTATTTGTCTTTTTACATCTGTAGGCATCTTGGCAGGTAAAAGTAAAGAAAGAAATGGTCAGCTTTCTCTCGAATGGTCTGAAACATTTTAATGTCTTTGTGTATGCGCTGGATCATCATGTCATCCTGTACATAAACGACAAAATCACACCAGGCCAATCCTGAGATCAGCATTTGTCCTTGAACTTGCCAATAGTACGCATGCTGTTGTTTCAGTTCTGGTGTGCTATTGTGAAATTTAAGGTAAGGACAGTCCACGTAACTTATGACATTGGGACATTTATCTCCAAAAGTCCAAAAAACACGGTGCTCTTTAGGGTAAAAAACAATCCCATCAGGAGAGTCCCCCGCCAAGGTGCATCGGGGTGAATTAAGACAGTATTCCTCAATTGCAGCAGATTCCATTTCAAGGCCTCTCTTCGTGTATGCTGTCTGGCGAGTTCCCTTATAGATTCTTTCAGCCAGGTGTTCAGCTGAGCTCTGTCCACATGACAAACCTCCCTAAAACGTGACGCTGTTACCCGGGGTTTTCGGACCGAGTGCCAAGCATGTGATGCACTCTGTTCTTTGGTGGCATGCTCTATCTTGTGAGCCATATCCAAGGTTACTGCCAGTGACCTCATGTGTGGTTGTCCATGTTCGCTATGTGGGGTGGGGCATCTTGATGGTGAGTGATGTTGCATGTTGTTGCTGCTGGCTGCTGGTATGACAGCACACTTCCATACTGAACTTTACCAAAGGCAGAATCCACCAAAGAATCCTCATGTGACATCCTGATAGTGATGATTGCAGGAGCAACAAAACGTCCTCGCGCGGCGCAACCCATTGAAATTATTGGGTTTTGCGCATGCCGCGTCCTGTTGCAAAAGCATGTGTAAAAAACTCCAAAGTTTGCTAGGCCAAAAAGACCGTTAAACAAATTGACGCCGGGTAAAATGGGTTTGCGTTAACGCCGTTAATGACGTGTTTAACTGACAGCCCTAATTTTTATATATATATTTTTTTATATTCAAATTCATTTAAAATTACCATTGTTCTAGGTTTGTGCCAGCTCGGCTCCGTTTCAGTACAACTGTGTACTGGAGGAACTGCACTGATGCCAAGCAGTGAGTGGGCTGTTTGGTAGAGTAGTGCAACAATGTGCTGTCCCAGCAACACATCTATTATGTGAAAGTGTTACAGGACGAGAGTCCTTTAATACAATCTGTGAAGATAATTAAATAATTAATGGTATTTGTAGTGATGTATGTCTTGAGACCGGTCTTGGTCTCGACCACTTTTACGTGGTCTTGGTCTTGTCACGGCCTTGACGTGGTCTTGGTTTTGTCTTGGTCTCGGACCTCTCGGTCTTGTCTAGGTCTCGCTGTCTCAGACCGACATAGTGGTCGGGGGATTTAGCAATACATACAATATCCACGACGATATCTGCAACGGATTGAAGCACGCATCCAAGTGACTGCGGTGTGCGCGAGCCACACGAGAAAACACCGTATCCGCGCCACTGATCGCAGCGGCAACGAGCACTTTGATCACTTCATTTAAAAAACACGTCTCATGTACAGTTTTTGATGTATTAATATTTAGTAAAACACATATCAGTGACATGATGGGTTTTAACTTCATTCAGGAGATTTTGGGTAACTGCACAACTGACAGATGACTTTGAGCGCACCGCCAATGGTGTGTGTGTGGGCGTGTGTGTGTGTGTGTGTGTGTGTGTGTGTGGGTGTGGGTGTGGGTGTGTAACCAAATCGACAAAACAACCAACTTTCGGATCCTGCACTTAAGCTTATAATTTCGTTTTTAAAAATATAATTATGTATTTAAAAGTTGCAGAATGGATTCATTTGGAGACTTCGAAATCAGCAGAGATAGGCAGGCAATGCAAAACAAAATCTTACAAGTTATTGCTTAGCTTCAACAACACTAGTCTGTTTTTTTTTCCCCTCCGGTCTCGGTCTTGGTCTCAACTTGGTCTCTCTTGGTCCTGGTCTTGGTCTTGTCTTGGTCTCGATACCCTCTGGTCTTGGTAGTGTCTTGGTCTCGGTTTAGGCGGTCTTGACTACAAGTCTATTTATCTGTAAATAGATTCTAAACTATGTAAAGCTATTTGAAGCAATTATAAACCCATTTACTGACTATACCTGTCTTTATATGTATGTAGAACCCACAAACAACTTCTGTTTAAAACATACGACCTGAAACATGTCGCCCTAACGCTGATCTCTCCTGAGAACTGATCTTCACTAGAAACTGAGAAATTACTCATAGTCAGTAAAAATCACATTCCACAATTTTTATGTACATTGCACAAACAAGCAGTTTTCAAATTTACGTTTAACTAAATAGATCAAAAAATACAAAGACTGGTATGAACTGGTCAGAAACGGAGACAATGATTTTAGAAAACGATTCGCTAGTCAGATTTCGCATGATTTGAGAGAATACTCACCCTCAAAGTTGTCAATGTAGCTTGAAATATGTAGTAGTTTGCCATTATCTCCACCGAATGCAAAAACTGCTTCCGGATGTAACAGGACGGGCTGAGACAAAACGCGGAAGCAATCGTGCATAGAGCCTAGTGTAACCCAGTGAGGGTTATTACGCCAACTGGTGTTTGATGGCTAACTGACGTTTAGTCATCTGAGTTTATTTAATTTCGAGGACAAGACTGATTTCTTTGACCGAGTTAAAGCTCCGGGGTCCAGACCAGGCTGCACTCTTATCCCCGCTGACATAGTGGAGAGAACTGCGCCGGCCCTCTGCCGACTGTCAAGGAGACTACAGGACGATCAGCCGCTTCCAAGGAGGAAAATCGCAGAGTTCAACTGCCTGAAAAACGTCTCGGGTTACGACTGTAACCCTCGTTCCCTGAGAAGGGAACGAGACGCTGCGTCGAGAATCGACACATTGGGGAATGCCTTCGGCATGAAGCGTCTGAAGTCAACTATTCAATCTTGATTGGCGTAGCCTAATCACGTCACTCATGACGTCGCATGTGACGCCGATGCGGAAGCTATAAAAGAACGCCGGATCATAACAGCGTCAGCTTCTGATTGGTCGAAGCAAGTCGTTCTCAGGAGCGCGAAAAGTGTGACCGAGGGACGCAGTCGTAACCCGAGACGTTCCCTTTCGAGGCAACTCGCGCTGCGTCGAGAATCGACACATTGGGGAACGAAATGTCCACTGCGCCACACTGAGAGAATACGCCCTGGTGTGAAGCATCTGGCACACTCACGGACGATAGGAATGAGAAGGCAGATCCAACCTATATTGTCATAAGATTTGGTGTAAGAAGGGGAGGTCTGGAGCCGGTGGCTCAACGGACCCCATGGATAGGAACCCCAGACAGCAAAGAAATATTAGATGAGAGGTGAAGGCAAGAGCGCAGCTCGTACATCAGTTATGAGAGGTTTCCGTAGATAACCAACTGTCTAATTGAAAAAAAGGGGGATAGCTCCTAGCCCTTGATACATCTAGATAGATCTAACTCCTACCAGCCCGAGGCCTAACATAGGGGCCTCCAAGGCTAGGACCTTGACCATCCGACACATGCGATGGAGGATGGATTACCTGAAGAATCATGATACTGCCTACAGGCACCTCAGTGTCGAGCCAGAAATAAGATAGAGTGGCTCCCATGCCCTCGAGTAAGAGGGGGCAATGTCACCGCTCTTCCAGGGAGTAGGACGAACAGGAAGCAGACTCAAGATTCTTATATATATTCTCAAATAACTCATCCACAGGACATGACGGGTGCCAGGGATAACCCGTCAGCCTTATGCTAATAGGCTAGATGACAGGATTCATCCTCCAATCTGCAGGAACATGGAGTTTTTTGGTGGGCATTTCCCTACGAGCTCACCCTTAGAAGCTTGCGGAGGGCACTAAGGCCACCACAGAGGCCCTAAGCATGAACGGGAGGTCCCGATAGAGAACAGGATGGAACGCCAGTACTGAAGCCAGTGGGCAGTATTTAACTGGGTTCAATGCTGTACCAAACCTCTTAGAAATATTTAGTTCCTAGTAGAGTGGGGTTCTAGAATGGATGACCTAACCACCTCGATGGAAAGGGCAACCTATTTATGGGTTGGTCCCCCTCAGGGGCCAGACCCATAGCCTCCATAACTCCGGCCGTGGATAAAATATTGTACCACCGGCCTGGGAAAGAAGATCTCTCCTAATAGGGACTTGCCAGGGAGGACTCTCCAGGAGACATATAAGGTCCGAGAACCGAATTTGGACTGGCCAGTACGGAGCTACAAGGAGTAAACTCACGCCGTACCTCCTGACCCTTTCCAGAACCCCAGGGAGCAGAGCGATCGGGTGAAAGGTCAACAGACATGACCTCGGCCACATCTGTACCATGGCATCCAGGCCCAAAGGAGCTGGATTTGAGAGAGAGCACCAGAGCGGGCAATGAGTGTTCTCATGAGAGGTGAACAGGTCAACCTCCGCTGGGCCAAACTTTCTCCATATAAGCTCAACTACTTCAGGGTGGAGCCGCTATTCCCCGGGCCTCAGCCCCTGCCTCGACAGGATATCTGCTCCCACATTATCAACCCCAGGAATATAAATAGATCTAACAGAGAGAAATTTATCCTGGGACCATAGAAGAATCTGATGCGCCAGTCTAGAAAGAGGGCGTGATTTCAGGCCTCCTTGGTGGTTGATATAAGAGACCACCGACATATTGTCCGTCCTAATGAGAACATGATGGCCTCTGTGGTCTACAAGGAAGTGCCTCAGGGCAAAGAATACGGCCAACATCTCCAAGCGATTAATATGCCATGAAAGACGATGGTCCTTCCAAGTACCTCGGGTGTAACGGTCCTCCATAACTGCACCCCAGCCCGTGCGGGACGCATCTGTAGTCAAAATTCTTCTCTGACATGGTGCTCCTGAAGCCAGGCCTTGAGACAGGAACCTTGGTTTCTTCCACATGACAAGAGCACGAAGGCATCTGCGCGTAACTCTGATCATGCGAAAGGGGTTCCCCAGCGGAGAAACCCCGTGGTCCTGAGCCACCACTAAGGCCCTCATGCAGAGCAGACCAAAAGGAATTACGATGGAAGCTGCAGCCATGAGGCCCAAAAACTCCTTGAAAATGTTTAACAGTGATGGCCTGGCCTAACCTAATACTCTTTATTGTGGTTAAAATAGTATTTATACGAACAGGAGACAATTGTCCCTGTATCGTGACTGAGTCCCACTCTACTCCAAGAAACGTAGTCCTCTGAAGAGGAGTTAAGGAACTTTTCTTCACTTCATTGAGTGTCAACCCCAAACACCTCAGATGACGCAAAACAACATCTCGATGTTAAATCGCCAGTTCAGAATACGGATCCCCTGAAGTCTCAATGGAGCAAGGGCAGCATCCATACATTTAGTAAAGGTGCTAGGAGATAAGGCTAGGCCGAAAGGAAGAACCGTATATTGATAAGCTTTTCCCCCCCAAAAGCGAATCTCGGAAACTTCCTGTGATGGGGTTAGAAGGGAACGAGGAGTTAAGGAGCTTGTTGATCTATCACGACAGACCAGTCCTCGGGGCTGGTTTGACTGACATTCGGTATCTTGAATCTAAACCCCCTCGGAGGTTGATCCAGTACCCTGAGATCCAAAACCAGGCCTAACTCCCCCTCCCTTCACAGGAACTATGAAGGGCCGGCTGTAGAACCCAGGCTCCCGTAACCAAAGAAGAGCCCACGTTGAGGTCTCCTGTGTTAAGAGGGACTAGACTTCCTGTTCCAAGAACCGACCCTGCTCGGGGCTGGCCAACATGTGAACCACTCCTAGTAGATATTATTTTTTATATTAGCTCCACTATAAGCAGGACCCCCTAGGCTGTATTTTGAAGACCCCTCGGGGTGTCTAGATATGCCATTATGGGGACCAGTCCCTCGAGACTGGCTTTGGCTATAAATTTCCAAGAGGCAACCTTCTCAAAAAATATGAGGAGCTGGCGGCTGTCCCATGAGGCTGCCCCCTGACAGCAACCCCATGAGACCTGGACTGACATCCTCTCAACAACGGTTCTTGCCGCGTCGCCAAAGAGGCCAGAAGGCGAAAGGGGGGTATCGAGAAGGAAGGCCCTGTCCTTCTCCCCGATCCCCAAGCGATTAGCCATAAATGTCTCTCTGAGACGACTAGTGCTGCCATAGAACGGCCAATGGCACGGCCCGTCTCTTTAATAATACGGAGAGATAAGTCAGCCACTCTCAAAAAAATTCAGTAATACCGTCTAGCGAGACCTCCCAGTTATCATCCACCTCTTTGAGGAGGTCAGCCTGGTATGCCTGTAATGACCCCATCGTGTGTAGGCATGCACCGGCTTGACCCACCGCCATATATGCTTTGCCTAACAGATTCGATGTACGAGATTTGGAGGGAAGTGTCTGAGCTATCAGGGGTGACGCAATGTCGGGGAGAAAATATTTCGCAAAACATTCCTCTACCCGAGGCATCACCTCCTAACCATTTTATTAGATTCCCTAATAGATGTAAATATATACATGGGGGAAAATAATTAAGATGAACATGGATTTTTCCACGATCTCGATACCTCAGTATGGAGATCAGTGAAAAAGGGAAGGCTCTGACATGAAGACATGACTGGGTCTGCAGGAAGCGCTCATTCATTTTATTTTTCTTAGTCGCTTCCTGGTATTAAATGGCCATTCAACATTTAATTTAGCCACTGCCCTGGTTACAACCTCCAGCAACTTTTTTTTTTTTTTTTTCATAACGGGAAAATGGCGAACCTGTGTTGAGAATATCTAACTCCTCGGACCCAGATAAATGAAACACCGGGTCTTTAAGACGGTCAGAAGAAGCCGCAGCGCGGGCTTCCGAACCTTGCGCGAGACCAGTGGAGCTGGTAAATAAACACTGAGAAAGGGTCGCAACCGTCTCAGTATTATATGCCAGCCCCATGTGCGAATCCCATGCATACAAGCGGCGCACTGCCTCGACAGCCGCGAGACCTGATGCACTGGAAACGCGAGCCTGATCTATTTGATTGAACAGGCTCAAACGCGAGCGGAGCTCTTTCATATAAAAAACAGTTTGCACAGACAGCGCCCTCAAGCTGACAAACTAACCCTCACTTAAATAACGCGGGCAAGGGGACGCACAGTGACTGAATAGTTTCTCCTTATTCTTCGCCATGATATATATATATATTCAGAGTGACAGACAACACCAAATAAGACATACTGCATGCTTTTATTTTGAGGTTTATTCTTAGTTTGTTCGTTGTACTTACATGGAGTGAGTGAAGTGTTGGTATTCCATACTATTGTTTGTGTTACTGAAACGAACTAAGTGTATTATTGGGTACTGATTTCCCCCCAATTTGGCATAATCTTGGATTGTTTGGTTCTTTGACGCTCATACTGAACTTGCTGTCATAGTAACAGGTACATAAGCTTAAACCTGCTCGGGAGCAGGCTTATTTCATGTAAACAAGATTAGATCGCATCTTTTATAAACGGGGGTAATATGGGAAGTCCTTTAGCGCAGCGCGATAGTGTACTTTTTGAGGGAAATCGTTTTTCTCGTGAGGGTGTCATTTACATCATTAATTTTTTGGAACCACACAAATTAACACACAAAACCACACATTAAATGTTCGACTTGTCGGAGTCGGGCTTTTTACAAGAGCATAAACTGCGTGCATTGCCCTGAGATTCTTTGCAAGTCCCTTAAAGGGGCTATATGGAACTTTTTCCCCAAAATAAACATAACAATAGCCTTTTTATTTGACCATTTATGACTCAAACATCTCCCGATGAGCATACTGACACCTTGTCCGCTCGCAGTGGGTGCACCTATAAGCCTGTATCCTATTTTTCCTATTTTCTGTCGGGTCGGATTTTCCCGCGCTGTCTGCGGATGTGACGTCAAGCGCGTTCATGTTAAACGTTTCAGATCACTCTGCCACCACCGCTAGTCAGCAAGTAGCCTACACTCGCAAGCAGTGCAATGGGTTTCGCGATTTTGTGACTGTTCTTACCTCTGTAAACATAATGTTGACCTCCTTGCAGCAGATGACTTGTGAAGTGTGCACGTACGAGCGCGCTGCGAGAGCGAGCAGAAAGGAAGAGCAGTTCTGTTTTTTGGCCACAGGTGTCAGTCGCGAGTTTAAATTTCAGAAAAACGCATATAGCCTCTTTAAGGCGGGCGTACACGGTGCGAATTCTGACGGTCGGAAGATCGTATGTCCACACACACTTCACGAGCGAGTTTATCCGAAAATCGTACGGGCGCAGTGATATACGACATGATTTTACGACCTGCCGAATTCTGAAAAGTTGCGCGTCCAAATGGATTCAGAGGAAGAGATTGCTTTCTTTGTTGCAGCAATAGCTTGCGAAGGAATAAAAAAGAAAAGAAAAAGGAGGGAATGGCAAAGGGTTTGGTTGAAGAGCAGAGAACAGCATGGACTTTCTGTTCTCCAAAAACAACTTGAGGTGAGTGTATTTCTGTGTATGCATCTCTGATGTGTTCGTGGAAGTTACGGGAAAGTATAGACTACAACCATAGTGTGTCACGCAAGTTTGGGTGATTTGTAACGTCGTTCTTATATTTAAACCAATTTAAATGCTGGATAGTTGGGTATTATTGTATACGTGCTGTAATTGTAGGCCAAATGATTCTATACGGAATAGCCTGCATACGTATATGAGACACACACACACACACACATACATTATATATATATATATATATATATATATATATATATATATATAATGTATGTGTATATATATATATATATATATATATATATATATATAAATACATGCATAATATGCAATATGCTTATATTACTACAATGTGAATGGACAATGTGAATGGACACTATTGCATAAAATGCAATATGTGTAATTGACGAACTTATTCTACAGATGAATGATATGCGGGGCTTCAGGGAGATGTTACGGGTGACTGTAGATGATTTCTACGAGTTACTGTCCCTGGTTGAGCCTTTCATTACCAAAACAAACACAGTCATGAGGAGGAGCATTAGTGGCAGAGACAGATTGTCAGTGACATTGAGGTTTCTGGCCACAGGTAAGTTTGTAACATGTACAAAAAGTGTATTATTATTTATATATATATAGCCTATATATATATATATATATATATATATATATATATATATATATATATATATATATATATATATATATGTAGATAGATCAATACAATCTTATTTTTTTATAATTTACTATTTTCTTTATCAGTATGTGTATGAAATGTGTTGTACAAATGAATTACCTTAGCTTTGCCCCACATACAAATAAATGTTCTTTACTCCTGTTTATTTATTTTAGGAGAGTCCTTTAAGTCACTTGGCTTTCAGTTTCGGATGGGAAGCACGACTGTTGGTAGAATTGTAGAAGAAACATGTGACGCTCTACACCGCACTATGAAGAAGGATTATTTGAAGGTTTGCAATCATATGCAAACAAATTTAAATTACATTAATATTTGTAACAGAAAACTTGACTTAGTCAGATTATTTAAAATAACACTATTACACTTTTTTTTAAGGGTAACACTTTTACATTAAAGTTTCATTTGTTAACAGTAGTTAAAAATGCTTTAATGTTAACAAAACATTAGATTAAGCATCGTCATTTGCATTGATGTTGGGAATTGGGATCATACAGATTATGCAATTTTAAACCAGCATCTCAAAGTAGCTGTGTGTTGATAATCTGATAATGTCATGTTTACAGACACCAACTTCTGAACACGAGTGGAGGAAAATTGCTGAGGGGTTTGACCTGAAGTGGCAATTCCCTCATTGCCTTGGCGCAATAGATGGAAAACACATCTTTATTCAGCCCCCAGCCAACAGCGGCAGCACATTCTACAACTACAAGTCCAGGTTTTCCATACCATTGATGGCTGTAGTGGATTCAAACTACAAATTTATTTACACAAATGTGGGAGTTCAAGGCAGAGTTTCAGATGTAGGTTTGTTTGCGCAGTATGATTTGCGAGCTGCCTTAGATGAAAGAAAATTAAATGTTCCTGCTGCTGAGGCTCTACCCAACACCAACATCATCATGCCATATGCTTTTGTGGGAGATGAAGCTTACCCTCTGAGGAATGACCTGCTGAAGCCGTACCCACACAGACGACTACAGCCAGAACAACGCATTTTCAATTATAGGCTATCACGTGCAAGACGTGTTGTGGAAAATGCTTTCGGAATTCTTGCTAACCGACTCAGGGTGTTCCGCACAACCATCTGCCTTGATCCTGACAAAGTAGTGACAATCACCTTGGCAGCACTGTGCTTTCACAATTTCTTGCGCAACAAGCAATCAGATGCCTACCTTCCACCTGGCCTGACTGACTGGGTGGACGAGAACCATCAGCTACACGATGGGGCATGGAGACAAGAGAGAACCCTGCAGTCTGTGAGATTGGAAGGAGCAAAAAACCCAATAGCTGCCAAAGAGCAACGTGACTGTCTTAAAGGTTACTTTGTTTCCCCAGCTGGCTGTGTACCACGGCAAGACCAGTATGTCTAATGGATAAACTGAAAACACTTCACTGTCAAATATTTGTTTTTATTTTATTTTTACAACATGTTGTATAAAACAAACATTTTACAAAACATTAAAACGTCAAAAGTTTTTATTTGTGAAACAAAAACAAAACTTTATGAAAGTTCACATTCAAAATAATTCAAACCCTAACAAAACTTTGTGGCAAATAAAATAAAGTTAATTTTTTTATAAAAAAAAATAAGCATTCTGTGTTTCTATACAGAAAAACATTGTTGTTTTGGTATTAATACTTTTTCTGTATGTTTCTGTTTTTTTCTCAAAGTATGTCAATTGCTCATTCCAGTAGTAGAACTATATAATAACACAACATTCAAAATATGTAAAGTACTAACTGCTCTTTTAAACGACCAGCCAAAATAGTTGCAAAAAAACAAAAAATGTTTTAAAGCTCTTGAAGCTGATTGCACCCTGTGTCATCTACATGATGCATTAAAATGTAATTAGGCTGGGACAGTAAAGGCCGTGGGGGTGGTGTTGGTGTGGGTGGTGTAATGTATGTTGGATGGGAAGAATAGTAACTTCCAGACATAGGGAAGCCTGGGTGAGTTTGCATTTGAGGCACTGAAATTTCACTTTCTTGTGCATCATAAATCTGCGACATTATTGCCCTTTTTAATCTCAATACTAGGGCCGGATTTTTAATTCGACCAAGTTCCTCCCCAACCTGTTTCCCAAAGGAATACTCCCCTTTGTCCTCTCTATTAGAAATTCAGTCTGCAACCTTGCGAGTATTGCGATTTTTTGTAGCTCAATGTTTTAATTTTTTTTACTCCTGTGCTTGGCCCGACACAAAGGATATCCAGGGGCAGGCGGTCCAGAAGCAGGTTGGCCATTTTCACGAGGTGTGTCACAAGAACTCTGCTCTAAACCAGGTGACAGATCAGTTTCATTTTCCATATCACTGTCTTCTCCTCCTAGAGCAGCAGTGTTGTCTTCAAGCTGTAAAAGATGCAAAAAATTTTGCCAAACAATGTAAGCTGGGAAAATGACAACTGCCTTCCCACTATCTTAATTTTTCACACTTTGTCCTCCTGTTACCCTTATCTACATATATATATATATATATATATATATATATTCCTTGTTACTTCCTTTTCCCTCCCATGTTTTTCTCTCTCCCTAATACATCTACTTACTTCCAAACTACTTTGACTTGGTCTTTGCAAAAGAAAGGGCTTCAGGAACTGCAAGTGTTGTAATATCCATGTCTGCCTTGCTGTTGGCTGTTTAAAGCCACTACCACTTGCTTTTTCCTTGATTAGCTTTCCAAACTGTGTCCTGAGAGTGGCCATTCTTGTTTGGACATCGTGTACTATATAAACAATACCAGAAAACAAAACAGCAACGTTAAATGATTCTGTCTTTAGGCTCTCTATTTATTTAGGGTGACCAGATTATTTTTTTAATCCTTAGAAGGCAGTGTTTAATAAACTGTATGTAATACAGTTAAATATAACTGCTCTCTCCCTCATAAACTATATAAAAATATATAGTTTTCTGCATCCATGTAAAAGTTTGAGACAAGCCATGACTACTTTGCTACACATGCTGGCTCGTTTTCAGCACCTAGAAACAGGGACGTCTGGTCACCCTTTTGAGTGTGTGTGTGAGTGTGTGTGTGAGAGAGAGAGAGAGTTAAAAAAACGTAGGTACACACTATAGCTAGCTATAGCTAACAATGGGTAGCTACCATTATATCCCACCTGTTAACTGTAGCTCTTGGGCGATCCGCTGTAAAATATCTCGAACGACCCTGTCATGGTACACACTGCATGACACATCATACAGTTCTTGCTGTTCCTGCCAGATTTCAGCAAGTTTGTCTTCCTTTTCAATAGTCCAAATTCGGCGTGGCGCTGCCATTTTCGTCTCTCTTCTTCTGTGGTTTTCCTCAGCTCCTGATTGGTCAAATTCAGATAGATCGACAAATCGGCTCATTCAACCGCACACACCTCACGAATTCAAGCCGACAGCTCCCGAACTTTTTCGACATGCTTAAATTATCGGGAGGTCGAGAGGTGCTCGGCTCGGCTCGTAGTTTCATCGCACACGATACGAGCCGCGACATGCGAGCTTAACCGATTTCCACGCGATTACTCCCGAGTGAAAAAAATAATCTGCGAGCTCGTAAAACAGCAAAAAAAAAAAAAAAAAAAAAAAAAAAAAAAAAAAAAAAAAATCGCCTTTATGGAACAAAAATAAATGGGAATATACTGGAAAATATAATGCAATATATTAGCTACTAGGGGTGTAACAATACACGTATTCGTATTGAACCGTTCGGTACGAGGCTTTCGGTTCGGTTTTCGGTACGCATTTTTAAACCGAACGGTTCGTTGGACCATTTTTCCTGCCGACCAAAATTTCGTTATTTCAAATGTAAGCGCGTCGCGCATGGCAAGCGCGCTAAAAATGTAAGAATGTGGCGTGATCACAACATTGCCCAACATCAAATGGCAAATGTAATGTAAGCGGAATGAAACTGAGCCACTCGTTATTGTGTGGTTGACGGACCGCTTATCGGTTTGGACCAATGCAGCGCGAGCCGATCTTAATCAAACAGCACTGTTACTATACAGCGAAATCCAGTAAAGAAAAAATTTGAATTCGCCACTGAAGTAATAACATCGCTGCGAGATCTAGTGAGAAACATTCACATTTCTCCATTGTTAACGGTTTAAACAGCGCTGACGTGGAAACCAGGAAGTAACATTGTGCCATGAATGAACTCTTCAGTGTCCACAGATCAGCAACATTCACCATGGATTTACTGTAGTAACACTACTAACTGTAACCATGGAAGTTTGGCAGGAATAGTAGGCTATAATGCTTTCAAGTAACATTACGTCGGTTTTATTTTGACATTATGAACACAATTACTGCCCTCAAATGTTAATCTGAACTAAAATAAACCTTTGTTTATAATATTACTACAATATTACATTTCATTTTGTCCAAGGAGCGGTTTTGTTTTATATGCTCCTAAGAAAAGTCAAGTATAGCTCCATCATTGCTCAAAATAAAAAAATATCATACTTTATTTTATTTACAACCCTATTAGCTACATATACATTTCCATAAATGGAAAACTAGTGCTCATATTTTTCAATATACTGCATATTTGCATTGACCATGTATGGCTATATTAATTATTTATACTAATATTTATAAATTAGGACAAAAATAGCATTACATGTAATCACTGATGGGCAGTAACACGTTAGAAGTAACGGGTTACTGTAATCCAATTACTTTTTTCCAAGTAACGAGTAAAGTAAGGGATTACAATTGCAAAAACAGTAATTAGATTACTGTTACTTCCCCGTAAGCAGGCTGCGTTACTGCGTTTCTAGTTGTCTAGAAACAGGGCCCCCCGTTGGAGAATGTCAAAATTCCACCTCAAATCTGAGCAAGCACCTAGCAAGCCGGCACAGGAATGTGAAACTTACTGGAAAAAAAACCCTGAACTCCCAACTGACATGACATGGCTGTTTTGGTAAACTAATTTTTACTCCTCTTTGCACTTTACTGTTAAAAGACGTAAGTGCTAATAATTTGGAATACAGTCAGGAGAGACTTTCATTTGAATTATTTTATTGCTGTATTTTATTTATATCTATTCGAATGAAGGATTTTACAAAAAATATATTTATTTTATATGCTGGAATATGCAGAAATATAAGTTAACAGAAGAAGAAATTTCTTTATTTCATTAAAATATGGTGGAATGTGCAGAAAATAGGTTTAAATGTTCATCAAAAGTCTGAGACTGTTGCATGTAATTAAATTTTTGCTTGATGCAATGTGCATTAAGTTAAAATATTGAAACTAATAAAACAAGTTTAAAAAAGAGAGTGTTTCATTTGATTAAATTTTATATGATGGAATATGCAGAAAGAATAGAATTAGGCTGAAAGGTATATTGCTTTATAGCGTATTCAGGTCGTGCATCATGTTTTTGAAAAGTAACTTAGTAAAGTAACTAATTACTTTTTAAAATAAGTAATAAGTAAAGTAACTGGATTACTTTCTTGGAGAAGTAATCAGTAACTAATTACTAATCCAAGTAACTTGACCAACACTGCATGTAATATTCAAAAGGTTTTATCCTTTGTACAACACTTGAAAAGTACAACACTTCCAACCTCTGTATCACTTCTATGTGGAGACTCTTCTGTAGGTCTTTCTGTTAATGTGGACTCCAGCAACTCATATTGCAGTCAGAAATAATAGGTTCACAAGTGTAAATCAAGTGAAGTTATTATGCAGTTACAGATACTTTCTCCAAAGGACAGTCATCTGAGACGGTTTTGCTGTCCTGTGCATTGGAAACAAATAGGTATTACAAAGTGTTGCACTTTCTTCCCTATTGAAGTAAAAAGTCCACTTACTCACATGATTCAGCTACCACTTGCTTGGGAACAGGTAACATTTTTGGTGTATTGTAAACTGTACAGAAGAGGAAAACAATTTTATTTACAATGAAGTATACACTGGAGAAAATGTGATCAATAACTTTTTACATTAACTAGCCTACAAGTCAATGCAAGTCAAGATTTAACATTTGATATGACTGGACCAGCCATTTGGTCTATAGGCCTACTTAATTTAATGCAGCAACAAATTATTTTTCAGTGTACTAAGATAATTTAAAGCTCATTTACCAGTAATGAATGTGTTGCTGCTACTGGTCCCTGGCTTTGGGTCTAAGGAAGAGCTGACCCCAGGGATGCCCTCCACAATGGGTCTGTTTACATTCAACCCAAGGGCCAGCTCTTCTGCCGGGGTGTAATATGGGGGAGCAGGACCACCACCTGTTTTTTATTTAAAATTTTTATAGACTTTTTCTTGGTTACCCGAGCGCTGTTCTGTTTTTGGACTTCTGTGCTACCTACAGCTTGTCCATAACGAACACCATGTTCAAGCATAAGGGTGTCCATCAGTGCACGTGGCATCAGGACACCCTAGGCTGGAGGTTGATGATCGACTTTGTGGTAATTTCATCCGACCTCCGGCCGTATGTCTTGGACACCCGGGTGAAGAGAGGGGCGGAGCTGTCAACTGATCACCACCTGGTGGTGAGTTGGATCCGATGGTTAGGGAGGAAGCTGGACAGAATCGGCAGACCCAAACGTACTATAAGGGTTTGCTGGAAACGTTTGGCCGAGTCAACTGTCAGAGAGATCTTAAACTCCCACCTCCAGCAGAGCTTCGACCAGATCCCGAGGGAGGCTGGAGAAATTGAGTCCGAGTGGACCATGTTCTCCACCTCCATTGTCGACGCGGCCGCTCGGCTGCTCTGTGGCCGTAAGGTCTCTGGTGCCTGTTGAGGCGGCAATCCCCAAAACCGGTGGTGGACACCGAAAGTAAGGGATGCCGTCCTATCGGACCTGGCTGGCTAGTGGGACTCCAGAGGCAGCTGACGGTACCAGCAGGCCAAGCGGACTGCAGCCCGGATGGTTGTGGAGGCAAAAAATCGGCCCTGGGAGGAGTTCGGTGAGGCCATGGAGAAGGACTACCGGTTGGCCTCGAAGAGATTCTGGCAAACCGTCCGACGCCTCCGGAGAGGGAAGCAGTGCCCTACCAACGCTGTTTACAATGGAGGTGGGCAGCTGTTGACCTCAACTGGGGATGTCGTAGGACGGTGGAAGGAATACTTCGAGGATCTCCTCAATCCCACAGACACGTCTTCCATTGAGGAAGCAGAGGCTGAGGGCTCGGAGGTGGACTCGTCCATCACCCAAGCTGAAGTCACGAGGTAGTCAATAAACTCCTCTGTGGCAAGGCACCGGGGGTGGATGAGATCCGCCATGAATACCTCAGGTCTCTGGATGTTGTGGGGGTGTCTTGGTTAACACGCCTCTGCAGCATCGCGGCGTTCGGGGACAGTACCTTTGGGATGGCAGACCGGGGTGGCGGTCCCTCTTTTTAAGAAGGGGGACTGGAGGGTGTGTTCCAACTACAGGGGATCGCACTTCTCAGCCTCCCCAGTAAAGTCTATGCCAGGGTACTGGAGAGGAGAATACGGCCGATAGCAGAACCTCGGATTCAGGAGGAACAGTGCGGTTTTCGTCCCGGCCGTGGAACACTGGACCAGCTCTATACCCTATCCAGGGTGCTGGAGGGTTCATGGGAGTTTGCCCAACCAATCCACATGTGCTTCGTGGATTTGGAGAAGGCATTCAACTGTGTCCCTCATGGCGTCCTGTGGAGGGTGCTCCAGGAGTATGGGGTCCGGGGCCCTTTGCTAAGGGCTGTCCGGTCCCTGTACGACCGGAGCAGGAGTTTGGTCCGCATTGCCTGCAGTAAGTCAGACTTTTTCCCGGTGCATGTTGGACTCCGGCAGGGCTACCCTTTGTCGCCGGTTCTGTTCATAATTTTTATGGACAGAATTTCTAGGCGCAGCCGGGGGCCGGAGGGTGTCAGGTTTGTAGACCACACGATTTCGTCTCCACTCTTTGCGGATGTTGTCGTGCTGGCCCCTTCAGACCAGGACCTTTAGAATGCATTGGGACGGTTTGCAGCCGAGTATGAAGCGGCTAGGATGAGAATCAGCGCCTCCAAATCAGAGGCCATGGTTCTCAGTCGGAAAAGGGTGGCTTGCCCCCTTCAGATTGGTGGACAATTCCTGCCTCAAGTCAAGTGGAGGAGTTCAAGTATCTTAGGGTCTTTTTCACGAGTGAGGGAAGGATGGAACGGGAGATTGACAGACGGATCGGTGCAGCTTCTGCAGTAATGCGGTGGATGTACCAGTCTGTCGTGGTGAAGAAAGAGTAGAGCCGCTGCTCCTCCACATCGAGAAGGGCCAGCTGAGGTGGCTTGGGCATTTGTTTCCCGAGAAGGTGTTACGGCGCGTCCCACCGGGAAGAGGCCCCGGGAAGACCTAGGACACGCTGGAGGGAATATGTCTCCCGGCTGTCCTGGGAACGCCTCGGTGTCCCCCCGGAAGAGCTGGAGAAAGTGTCTAGGGAGAGGGAAGTCTGGGCATCTTTGCTTAGACTGCTGCCCTCCGCGACCCGTCCCCGGATAAGCAGAAGAAGATGGATGGATGGATGGATGGAAAACAAAGATGAACTTTGAGTAACCATAGAAACAAACTAGAACGCATTGAGTAACATAGGAGATAAACAAGTGGTGAGAAACTGAGAACAAAGGAGACATGTGACTGAAGGTAAACAAACTAAGAGGCCATGAGGGTGGAACTAAGAATAATCGTGACCACAGCAATTATATTTATTAAATGATTTTATGAAATTATGAACAAATTAAAAGTGGTGATGAAAGTACCACGGAAGTCACTTGAGATAAATAATTCATTTGTTTTCTCATTGTGTGTGTAAATTTATTGAAGGAATTTTCGGGGAGAAACAGCTGAGACCAAGTTGATACTGAAATAAAACATGATCGAGGACTCCATTTAGTCTGCTGAGCTATGAAAGAGAAACCTTTGAGAAATATACAGCTTTGCTCTGTACATATACATCTTTCATTTGAAAGTCACGTGAATAGTATCTGTAAAATCGCATTTTTCCATCTTAAAAATATATCTAAATTATGTCATATGGTCTCATTGACGAATGCGGAACAATTAGTTGCTTTCATGACATCAAGGCTATTGTAATGCTGTACTCGATGGTTACCCTGCACGCTTAATAAGGCAAATTACAGCTGGTCCAAAAGGCAGCAGCTCGAGTTCTTACCAGAACCAGGAAGTATGACCATATTAGCCCGGTTCTCTCAACACTGCATTGTCTCCCTTTTAAACATCGTATACAATTTTAAATATTGCTAATTACTTACAAATGGTTTAGCTCCCCAGTACTTGAGCGAGCTCTTAACGCATTATAGTCCTCCATGTCAATTGCAATCTCAAAATTATAGCCAGTTGATAATACCAAGAATATCAAAATCGACTGCAGGTGGTAGATCCTTTTCCTATTTAGCACCAAAACTTTGGAACATTCTTCCTAACATTGTCTGGGAAGCAGACACACTCGGTCAGTTCAAAACTAGACTAAAAACACATCTCTTTGACCTTGCATACACATAACACACTATAGACTTCTATAATTCAATGTTAGGCTGCATAGATTAGGTCAGCCGGAACCGGTAACAATTCCCATAAATCCTGATGTACTGGTTACATCATAAGAAGAATAGCATCTACACTAATATTAGTCTCTGTTTATCCCGAGGTTTACCGCAGTCTGCCGTATCCAGGCCGTATCCAGATCTGATGAAGTCCTGAAGTGTCAAGTCCCTCCCTGTTAAGGCCTCCTTCCCTTTACCTCTGTACAGATAATCGTTGTCGGGATAATTCCGGTTCACGTGGCTACGCCGAAGCGATAAAATTCTGTATTATAAATGTTAAGGCCAGACAAGTAGTTTGTTGAGGGTTGTTTTTTTAGGGAAGGACAACATGCCTGTGCACATATATTCAAACGCGCATACCTACACTGAAAAAAATAAATCTGAGTGAATGTAAATGTTATGTAATTAAAATGTGTGATATTAACAATAAAATGTTACGTTTGTATCTTTACATAATATATCTGTTTTTGAATTCATCTGCATTTGTTCAAAACACAAGACAATGTGCATTCTTTTCCTTTACAAAATTAATCTAAGTAATCCCAGCCAATCTTTTTAGGTACACACACACAACAAGCAATACCTTGTTTAATTTACTCAGTGCAAAAAAATACTCCCCTTCCTGCTTTGTTGGTCTGGAAACCCCTTGCATTCCAAACGAAGAGGTACACGAGGACTGAACCTAAGGTAAGAATAAAGTTAGCAAAGTAGGCTAACAGTTAATGTTACTTGGGTTTGTACATTCTTTTCAGTTTTCGAATTGTTATACAAAAATTAGGCTTTAAATGTAATTTGAAGATAGCGTTGTTGTACATGGATTTTCTAATTAGGCTACCGTTAATTACCATGTGGCAACGCTGGCATGGCTATAATGTTGTGTAGCCTAACATTAATTTAAACTTTGCAAGTGGCGATAAAAAAGTTTTTTCTAGTGTAATTTAAAGCTAACGTTAGAATCCAGCAATAAAAGGGATGTAAAGTTAGTGTAAGCACGTGGATTTTTAGAGCAGCCATGAATAATGTAGGGTATTAACATCGTTAGTTTTTTTTTCCAACCTCCCTATTTTATTCTTTAAAAAATATGTATTTGTGTTTAAGTGACTGATGGGAACAAAAATCTTTGAAATCGGTCTAGTAGGCCTAGACCGCTTCAGTCTGCAGAGGCGAAATAATTAACAGCCCTATAGGCATATACGTTATATGGGCAATTGCGTACTTTTAATTAACATCCACAAAACCTGGTTGTTTTGCCACTGACATGCTCAGATTATTATTCTAAGTGTCTGACAACATTACCTATAAAAAGATCGCTGACAGCCCTATATTGTTTAAAATTCACGGCACGTTAAAACATATTTTACTTGATCTAAAAACTGAGTATCATATTAGAAAGATTTAAGACTCCAGCGTGAATATTTGGCCACTAAAAGACAAAACTGAGTTGCAGTGACATTCATTTCTTATTTTTTTTTGTCAAATAGTGCAAATAATTATTATAATATCATAATAATTTATTTGTGTTCACATAGATGCAATTGACAGCGTCGTTAGGACTCTTAGTCCAAACGTGCGTGCATTTTTAGAAATATCGATTTAGTTTGAAAACTAAATCGATATTTTTACAGCGCGCTATCAGTTTTTCTTCATGGTTTGCGTTGTTAAGGTAGTTTGTACGGTCTATTGTTACGGTTAGAGCGCTCATTAGGGGTTTACAGCTGTCAATCATCTTACGTGACCATAGTCCCGCCTTCTGCATGACGCGGTTCCCTGCACACTTTCCCATCTGAGCTAAGAGGGAAATCAAACCCAAAGTAACATTTCAACTGAAACTGAAGACAATTTGCTGTCTGATCAGCAGTGTTTGTGGAGAGAATAAAATGTGAAACTATTTTTAATTAGGCTATAGTTGTAGTTAAATTATTTGCTATGTTTTTGGTTTCTTGCATTGGTCAGTTACTAACCATAACACTGTGTCCTTAACAGGTGATTCTCCTGACAAGTAGGCTACACTGGATAAAGGTATGTAACTTTCAATAAATTGGTTTATTGTAGTGAGGAAACTGGGGGTAAAGTTATAATAACTCAGTTAGCTCATGGGCCAGACAAAAAGTTTTTTTTCATTTCAAATGGCAAAGTTCAAGTTGTCCTGTTTTTTGTGTGCATTTTTTTTTTTGTATTTGTAGGACAACAGCATTGAGTCCAGAAGAGAAACTGTGATCAGAGGCCTCATTCTCTACCTTGGTGAAAAGACAGAGGAATTAATCAAGGACTACCGGGTAAAGAAATTATATTTCTGCATATGTATCTATACTGAAAGATTTTCAAATGTTTTTCTTGATTTATATAAAAAGTTTTACAGTGCACTTATACATATATGTGTGTGTATATATATGTATACACCTACTCATGACCAGTGATGCCGGTAACGCGTTACTGTAATCTGAACACTTTTTTCAGTCACGAGTAATCTAACGCATTACTATTTCCAAAACGGAAAGTGGAAACGAGTTTGAGTGCCGTTCGGGCACAAATTGTACATAAGTATATAGAACAAAACTACCACAGCAACCACGTAATCCCACCCAGATTTCTGTTCAGGGCTAAGAGCTATATGCATTCTTTACATTAGCAAACAAACAGTAGGTTAAATTCTCTCTGGTATATTTCACAGGTTTGTGATGACGACGATTCTGCAGCCATCCAAGAGGCCATCACTTCATTTGTGCTCAATATCTTTGTGGTCAGCAAAGCTAGGGATGGAGGTCTCGAGAAGCAAGCTGGAATAGCCATCGAGGGAGCAGAGGTCCTTTTTGGAATTCCCAGTGTAGCACATGCTTGCACCTACCTTATGGGCCTAATTTATGCCTTGGAACTAAGCTATCCAAAGAAACTGAAATACACCTTTGAAGTATTTCAGAAGATCTTCCTGGAGCTGGAGGATGTTAACAAAAACATGTCCTCCAAAATCCACGATCTCAAGATCAGCTTACTGGCCTAAAAAAAATACAGACATTGTTGAAGGTAGAGGGTTTGAGTTAGGTCCCTCTGTTAAAGTTTTACTGTACAATTTCTCAGGTTTGTTCAATGCACTTTCTCAAGTTACATTAATACTATTTTATATAGGGACCATGTTTGTGAGTCTGTTAATGTTTAAGGTGCAGTTAAAGGAAAGATGACAGTTAAGAAGTCAGAAACGTGGAAAATATATTGCACAATGTGAACTTATTTCAATAGAAACCCAAAGAAACTGAAATATAGGTATCTTAGAAGATCTCCATTTTCACACAGGGATCATATTTCTGAGCGTGTTGTTTTAAAGGAACACGCCGACTGTTTGGGACTTTAGCTTATTCACCGTATCCCTCAGAGTTAGATAAGTCCATACATACCCTTTTCATCTCTGTGCTTGCCATAACTCTGTCTAGCTGTGTGCTAGCTGGAGCCATTTACTTCCGTCTTTGTGCTAAGCTAGGCTAGCGGTGGGTGCGTAAGACAGAGTTACGGCACGCACGGAGATGAGAAGTGTATGTATGGACTTCTCTAACTCTGGGGGATACGGTGAATGAGCCAAAGTCCCAAAAAGTCGGCGTGTTCCTTTAAAGTTTTAGAGTATGTTAAATGTACATGACTGAAAAACACAATTGTAAATAAATAAATATATTCTGAAAATATTCTGTAAATGTTTATTTTTATTTTTATTGAAAAGTCTTTAGAAAGTGTTGAAATATAGTTAAACATCCGGTTGGTAGGTTGAGGCTGACAGATGTCCATTTCATATTAAGGTTAACCCTTGGCCACAGCATGCATATCTTGAAGTAAATAGTAGTAAAAAATAACTATTTGCATTTCTACTTTCAGTAGAAATACTAAGTTGCTAATTAGAAAATTTGAGTACATGTAACTTTAAAATACACTAACAAATTTTTTAAAACAAAGTAGATCCCACTTGAAATATGTAATATGAAATTTTAAAAATTAAGTTGGATTCAATAAAAAATACACATTTAGAACTCTTAAAGTTATGTAGATCACACACACACACAAATGACTAGAGCAATGCTAAAATTAAGTTAACTTTATGTGAAAATTTTATTTCAACAAACAGAAAACTTAAGTAGTTTCTACAAAGACTAGTCTTGTTGGATCTACGTAATAAAATTATGCAAAAAAATTCATTATATTTTTTAAGTAAATCAAGCAGATTATTTTTATCAGTGTATAGAATGAACTCTTAATAATGCATGTGCACGCCATCAGTGTTCTCACAGGTTCGCGTTTTTCAAGTTTGCGTAGAGAGAACTTAAAGGCTTAGTTCATCCAAAAATGAAAATTAAGTCATTAATTACTCCCCCCCCCCCCCCCCCCCCCATGCTGTACCAACCCCGTAAGGCCTTCGTTCGTCGAGACTTCAAGAGATTTCCACGACGTATGCGCGAGAATTGCGATCTCCTACTTCAGTTAAGTTCTCGCGCGTGTGCGTCGTGGAAATCTCTTGAAGTCTCGTTTCAAGCCTACAAGGAAGAAAAGGAATAGTCGAATAAAGTCGTTATTTTTGTTTGTTTTTTCGCACAAAAAGTATTCTCGTCGCTTGATAAACTTATAGTTGAGCCACTGTTGCGACATGGAATATTTAAACATTTTCTTTAATGACTTTCTAGGCCGTCAAGTGTCATTCCCTTAGGGAGCCTATGTAGCAGTCATGCACCTCTCAGATTTAATCATAAATATCTTCATTTCTGTTCCGAAGACGAACGAAGGCCTTACGGGGTTGGTACAGCATGGGGGTGAGTAATTATTGACTTAATTTTCATTTTTGGGTGAACTAACCCTTTAAAAGTTTTCTGTTAAAACGGTGTCAGCGGCCCCTAAGTTAATGACTAATGATCGTTGTGACGGAAGTGAATCAATTAAAACTAACTTTAGCTGGAAAATAACTTCATTCTAGAGTAGTCATAAAGCCAAAACAATCTCTGTTACTTTAATGTCCTATTATCACTGTAAAGCAGCTTTATCAAGAAAGAGATCTGTGTAACTCGTCAGGGCAAAAAAAATTAAAAAAAACTTGTTTCATATAGAAAATTAGACTAGATGAATGATATTTTATTTCAGAACTTTGCAATCTACACTGATAATGACACAGGCTGTTAATCAATATTCTGTTATTAACAATGTAAACGAGAACTGGCTAATTCATTCTCTTTTAGGCTTTCTTTTAACAACTGCAGAATTCCCACAGACTGGTTTCTTTTCTGTAACACTAGTGAATTATTTACATTCTGAACACAGATTGCTTATTGTGAGCTTTAAGCCAAACACCATCTAATGACTAATCAATATTCCTCCTTTCAATCACATTGTACAATTCCATGTTTCACACTGCTCTCAGTCTAGGATTGATCCTGGCTGTAATTAATGTGTCAAGCTGCTTATCTGTGCACTTACCTCTTTTCAGTCTTCTTTCTGGGCAGTTTTCTTAGTTCAATAGTTCCCAGAATGGGTAACACTTTAGAATACTGTCCCGTCATTAATAAATAACTGCAGAGGAACAAATGAGTAATACAATATTAACATTATAGTAATTGCTATTACCTAACAAGAAACTCTGATTAACAAATTAGTAAGAAATTGTGTTCAGTTGAATGAGAGGCATTTCACTATTTAATCAGTAATTGTTTTTCATACCTCCTAGGACTAGGTACAGGTTTGTAATTAATGAGAGCAATGCACAATTCATATATAATTCTAAAGTGAAGATTGTGGTAACTACAGAAATGACTTAAGTGTTTTCTACATCTTTCAAAAAAAAAAGACTAATTATTTGGAGGAGTATTCTAAAGTGAAAAGCATGATAACTCTCTCATAAACATTGATTACCATAGGGAGTTAGCATGCTGTAACTTCCGTCTGATGATGAAGACGAAAGGCAGAGAAGATCAAATATAAGTCCTTTTATTTAAATTCAAAGTAAACAAATTATCCAAAGTGTAGAACCGGCAACAGGACCGCATGTAGCACGCAATACACCAATAATACCGAACAACTGAAGTGAGCCCACAGAGGAACTTATACACAATGATAATGAGACAATGACAAACAGCTGTGATGTGTCCATGGAAACTGATGAGTGGCGGGAAACTGAACAAAGGAAAAAGGCAACAGATGAATACAAACTAAAAGTCCATGAAAACGAAACTAACTAAACATAATTGTGACACATGCTTTATGTAGGTGTTTTAGAATAAAGGCCTGTTCACAACAAGAGCGGTAACTAGGGATAACTATAACGATAACTATATTTGTGCAGTGTCCACACCAATGTATGATATTGTTCTGTTTATTATAAATGTGTACTGCAGTTTCTCGTCTACCACTTTAAATGCCTGGATGGATTCTGATTGGCTGTCAATGTTTTTTTTTTTGTTCATCAGCTGGAAAAAAAAAATGTGAAAGTGATTCCAACAATGTAGTTTCTCAGTGCCGTTATTGTTATAGTTGTGGTGTGGACTCTGCTATTCTTTTATAACGATTTTTTAAATCTTTATCGTTAGCATTATAGTTATCGTCATTTGTGTGAACGGGCCTTTAGCATTCTAGTGAAGTGTCAATGCTTAGGCTGAAATGTCCAAAATCTAGCTTAGCTTTAATAAAAAAAGCAACAATTATGTGAGTGTTATGTTATGAACGTAGGACTGCCAATACATAACATAATGTGGGTAAACAAAAGTATTTAGCTTGCTCTTGTGGAAACATAATTTGATTTAATTGTTTTAACTTGATTTAATCAAGTTATTTGGACATGTCTAGGTTTAGTTGAGTTTACTTCATCATATGAAACCATGTCCATATATCCATCATATGAAACCATACCCATGATTGTATCAAGTTTCTTTTTTTTTGTTTTTCATTCTTTTTTTTGTGTGTGTTTAGCAGATGATTTTATTTGAAGTGATTTACAGATGAGCAATTCATCATCAAAATATATAAATAATAATAATTATTTCATTATTATTATTTATTACCAGTTGATTTTGCGGTCTGAAATGTGTTTATGCATCAAATATTTCCAATTTCATGGCATCTATTCGGTCATATTATGTTTCCTCATCCCCCACGGGGTCCTCGCATCGACGTGTGTGTTGCAGTTGTTGACTCAGTACAGAGACGTGGAAACTGCCGGTAATCTTTTAATCATGGGAGCTTCTATAGCAACCACTTAACGATCTGTTGCTCCAGTGAAGCTGCTCCATCGTAAACTACACAATGGATTACTGGAATAAGAGTCCTGCATCACCTTTGCACAGCATTTTACAGCCGTTCTGACTTTTATATAGCAGCTTATATTTTTAGTTGGGTACAAAAAGCTCATGAGCTTCATTTGAGCAAATTTTTTATTTGTATTATTGTTATTATTAATTTATGAACGTGCAAATTTTTCTGCTTGTAATAAAAGGTTTTGCTGTGAACTAGTACCCGATTTGTATTCCATGGTACATTTTCTTTTCTTTCTATTCTAACACGCTTATTAACATGTTCTGCTTTCAATCTCAATATATTATAGTGTTTAACAGTGAATGAGCACCTGGCAAAGGGGCTGATTACAGTGAATGCACACCCATACCAGCATGCACGGTTAGTCAAAGTGTATCTTTCCTGCATCTGTAAATAATGAAATGTTCAAATGTACATGTGTATAATACAGGTCTGAAATAAATTATATTTACTGGTGTGTTCTTTTTTTGTTTTTGTTTTTTGTCTGCACAGAAGCCATCTCTCCTCCTGCTCTATCTGTGTGTGGACAAGCTGTGCCTCTCTCATACCGTTTCTATGGTTACAATCACACAAAGGTCACCTTCTGGAAGTTGCTCGCGAGCCGCATGCGCCGCATGATGACAGTTCCATAATCACACTTGCAATAACAGCTGATAAAACCAGACTTCATTAGTGTGAGTGTGTGTGAATCACTCAGATGTGTTACAAGAGCCACTGCACTTCATTATAAAAGCACTTTTACTCTCACAGCAGCTATATATCAGCACTAAATAATGATTTAAAAATACATAGTAATTTGTTGATCATGTTATGAATGCAATACAGCTCAGGAAGAAAAGAACAGAGAGCATCTCTGAGGATCATACCTTATTGTGTCCTCTATAATATTCACCATATTTTTGCAAAATTCTCTAATAGTCTGTCATTGCAATACAGACAGTGGATGATATAGTTCATGAATGGAAAATGCACATGCATCTCACAGTCCCTGTACACTGGCTGCTTAAACAACATTAATATTGAAAAAAGAAAAAGAAAAAAGATCTGAATATACAGGAGCAACACTGGAGACACCATCTGCCTCCTAGTGGTTTATTTAGACATTTCAGATTTCATCACACTTCATGAGCGAAGGAGCAACAACAAAAGTGGAGCTCACACACATCGATAAATCAGCATATTTGTATTTATACGCATGAATAAATCCATATAAAGTGACACTTCAAGATTCCTGACCATTCCATCAGTCAAGGACTCAAACAAAATGTTCTCTTATGTAAATGTAACCAAAAAACAAACAGATCTCTTTGTAGCCAAAGGCTTTTTCTCCCACACTTCATATACAACAAATGATATGCTCCTTTACCTGAGTTGCTGTAATGGTTGGGTAATCATTTAATAACCAACCCCTGGATGCTCAGTAATCAGGTTACCACCCCAGACAACCTCATCTTAATTTCAAATCTCTAATGATAGTTTTGATTGGTCATCTGTCAGCTCTCCACGTTGATGTATGGAGTTTGCCTTCATTAGCCTTTGCCTCACAGAGAGAGTGTTACTGATGTGCCGACCGTTCAATTCATCACCACACACGTCTCTTAAGCTGAGCGTCGGAGAGCAAATGAAGAGTGTTTTTGAGTAGGAAGACACAGGTCAGTGTTTGTCATGTGCAAGTATAGACAATATGTGTTGATAGGCGAAGGAGAAATCGAGTTATATACTTACAAATGTCAATGACACATTTGTATGCAAGGGTGTTGACTTCGGCAAAGAAATACAATCATGTTACCCCAATTTAAGTCTCTCTTCATTGCCTTCCAGTCTGTTTCATGATTCATTTAAAAAAAAAGAAGAAAAGTTTTTAATGCCCCATCTTATGTTAGATACATTATTATGCCTTATACATCTGTCTATTGTGCTTATACATGGTGTTTATTAATAGAGCACAGCACAAGAATGGGTGAGGTAGAAACAGTCCAAACAGAAGGGCCGACGGAAAACAGTGTCAGGACAGCTGAGGGTGACTGCTGGAACCAACTCCAGAGGACAACAGGTTGAGTCAGTGACCAGGCCAGGCAGATGGTTGTGGTGAAGACAGGACAGAGCACAATGAAGCAGATATCTGATACTTGCTGCACACAGACTCTTAACCAGTCTAGCTGCCAGGCACAAGGAACCAGCAGGCAGGGAATCTCAGGGAGCAGGCAGAAACCAACATGAGACAACACAGAAGACAACAAATAATAAAATAACAGAGAGACAACTAAAAATAAACAAGAGAGTAAAGTAAAAACTGTCCAAACTAACACCAGAAAACAAAATAAAGAAACCAAATTATGGAGCTAGCAAAGGAAATAAATAAATAAATAAAACAAGACTGCAACCTTGCAAAATGAGTAAGCAATACCATCAAAAGAGAAAACCCCAAAATAAGACTTGGTTGAACTAGAGCAAAATCAAAACTTGACCTTGACCAGAATAAAACAGGAACAAAGAAAAACAGGAAAAATCAAGGGGAAATAAATACAAAGCTAAAACTGACAAGGAAATCTAACTGTAGCACTGACTGACCAGACCCTGTAAACAAGCTAGAAAAGCTCACACACAATAAACGCAATAAACCAATTAGGCCAACGAGGACCAGACAAGGGCTGAATCCGAAATCACCCCTATACCCTCAAATAGGACATGGTGTGGAGGGGCCAGTGGTGTCCGAAACCATAGTGGACATAATTGAGTGCAACTCAACGGTTGTCCGAATTAGCACACTCGTTTTCATTCACTCCTTCAAGTGAACAGTTTTATTGGACTAACGTAGGGAATAGAGTTATGATTGAGGGTTTAGGGGGCAAATTCGGATTCAGCCAAGGACTAAACAAACAAACAAGGTAACTGGAAACAAGGAGGCGGGATGAGAGGAGCACATGGCCAACCCAAACAAAGACAGAGCCATTAGCTCAAGCACAAGACAAATAAGGAAACATTAAACAAAGACAAGGGCAGGACCCTGACATACGGTAATTACTGTATGTTTATCTCTGGAAAAGAAGATATTTTGAAGAATGCTGGGAAGTTTTGGTGATAATGGGCCTCATTTATGAAACGAACGTATGACAGACAACTTGGCGTACGGCCATTTCCTCGGAAAACTTGGCATTTGTCAATATGGACGTGAGCGGTGGCAATAATCAAATCTCACGTCAGGTCTCAGCTCATGTACGCAAGTTTTTGAGTTATCGTTAACTTATGTGCAGCATAGGCCTAAATCTGGTGGAGGATTGTAATGAGAGTTTTTTGTTCATTTAGATTATTTTCCTGACTGACAACCGAAGCTCAATCGATCATTAACCATTAAGATTAGAATGTCAAATTAAAAAAATTTGAATAGATGGGTTTCTGTGACCCATTCCCCTAAAAACAAGGACAGCCCGACATTAAACAGGAAGTGTTTGTCCGAACTTTTTTTAGAATTTTTACTCCCACCCCATCCCATCTCATCCCATTTTTTTTTTTTTGCACCACCATGTCCCTTTAGTGGCTCCATAATAGCCTACATGTTTGTAAGAAGTAATAATAAAATAATATGCTTAAGTTAGCAATAGTGAGACTTTCTCTTCAGTGCAATCTCTCGACATTCACACTAAATAAACATTTTTAATTGTAGTCCCAAAAAATGTTCACAAAAAGAGGTGTCATTTTCTAAGCTTTCTTTTCATTTTCTTCGCTGATCGATTGCTCCTGTCTGCCTCTCTGCCTGCTGTGTGTTTGTTTACTTCGAGGCTATAAGCTCCGCCTGAGCCTCGTATTTCTTTATGTTTTGAGCCATCATTTACTATCTAGTTGTTTATACTACTAAATACAGCTTACACAACATCTCAGATTAACCTTACATCTCTAGCTTCCGTTATTGTTAACACAGCACGCTAGTAACTCGCTAACGTTAGCCTACTAACGCGCCACCCGTGCGCTTATTTATTTATTTATTTTCTCTCGCGCGCCCGCGCCTTTGAGTTCATAAAGTCCAGGTAAGTAAGAATCAGTCAACAAACACGGTGAGTAATGTCTTCTTGTCCTGTTATTGTCACCTGTGTCACATGTCATATGTTTAGTATAGCCTTCTCCGATGGCAATATAGGATTTATATGTGATAAATGCAAGGAGACAGTAAGGCTGACAGGAAGATTTCAGAACTAGAGACACGCATCCAAACTTTAATTGAGGATGGTAAGAATGCTAGATCTTTAGATACTGTTTTGGATGCGCCTAGCATAGTGAACTCTTTACATGATTCGGTTCCGGCTAAAGTAGAGCCCGTGCAGCAGGGCAGATGGGTGACAGTGAGAGATCGTTCTAGTCGCGGATCAAAGAACCACTCTTCCGTTCCGATTCCCATAACAAACCGATTTGCCCCACTCAGTGAAACACCCACTGAGAAATCTGTTGATTGTGCCCTGGTAATTGGTGATTCGATCACACGGAACGTGAAAATAGAGACACCAGCCACCATAGTCACATGTTTGCCGGGAGCCAGAGCGCCTGACATCAAAGCAAATTTAACCTGTTAAGCTGCAACCACACTTTTGAAAAATCCCCAGAAATGGCATACACAAACTAAAACGGATACAGTTCATGAACCCATTGTACTAAAAGCACAAGTATGATCTCATTTGAAAGCTAACACCTGGCAGTTTATTGTAAATGTAGAATTAATTATTGTCATAATGAAAAAAATAGTTATAAATAGCTTCAAAGTTTTGTAAAGTTATTAGAAATTAATTTTTATGAAACATCTTCATGAAAATAAAATTGAAGTTGGCATTGTAGCAATCTAGAAATGCACTCTAGCTAAAGCCACATGTCTGACCATGTTATATTTAAAATCTGAAGATTGTAAGTCTAAAACTCTGTATTTAGTTCAATGTTTTTCAAGATCATGTCATATGACTTTATCTTGATTAGACTCTAAAATGCAAACTGATGTTTATTGTCATCTTCTAAGCATCTATTCAGTCTATTGTCTCTATTGTTTTGTGGTGCAATAGAGCCCCATTCAGTGTCAGTCTTCCCTGCACACATTCACACCTCTCCAGCCTGGTTATATGGCTCTAAATATGCTTCCCTTTCAAGGGAACTTCGAGCTGCGTTTGAGAGGCGGTGGGAACGCTCTGCGTGATTACGTCGTGAAGCACATGTAAAATCAGTCCAATGGAAGCCCGAAACGTCATAGGCGGGTGACGTCATAGACCAGGAAACTATAAAGCACCCCTGAATTCAGACCGCGCCAGCTTCTGTACCTTCAGCAAGCGCTCTCTGTGAAATCTGTCCTTGTCTATTTATTGTTGTTTGTCAAAGCCCAATATATATCACTATCTATCATTATGGCGAGCAAGCAAGATTATAGACGTTGTGTTGTTCCCTGCCCTCGTTACATCACGGGTGGGGACACACATAAGCTTTTTGTTGCTGTTTGGGAGTGGAGCATGCCAACAGTCAGTTCTCGAGGGAGCTGACTGTGAGCATTGCGAGAAGCTGTCCGTGAGGACGCTCCGCTCCCGCCGGGCGTTCTTCGAGGAGGACGGTTCGGTTCGGTTCGGTTCGCGTTCCCCGCGCGGGTCTCTCTGTTGCCGAGGCACGGAGACGACTCGCATAATTTTCGGGGTTCGCAAACGGATCTGACAGCGGGGGTTGGGACGGGCTCCGCCCTATCTCAGCTTTCACATGCCAGATCTAGTGTGCAGCGATTTCCATCGTTAGTGTTTTGTTTAAAAAGAAAGATAACAAAACAAATACAAATATTAAGAAGAAGGCAGATGTTTGAGTTTTCAATGAATAAATAAATAGTCAGCTCATAACTCTGCTGAATAAAGAGGAGCTTTTTAAAAAAAAGGAGGTTTTATAGTGCTGTTGCCAGTTAAATATTTACTGGCCAGCTGAACATTATGAGATTGAAAATAAAGAAGAGTTTGTTAGATGAAATGTGTCTGAAAACAGGAAAACTCTGTATCTCAGCCTCCTCGTCGGGGACTGCGGTTTTTCCCTATCTCCACACTGAGGTGTCGGGATCGTGGAATAAACCGGTTTGTATTGTATGTGTTTAATCCCCAGATGTCTAACCTTAGTAATTTTTGGGTATTTAGTATCATAGTATGACAGTGCCTCGGGTTAAAGAGACGCTTGCGAGAACGGTCAGTTCGGTTGTTCCCTGCCGGTTCGCCGCTTCAGGGCACCGTAGTGACTGTTCAACCAAGGGACGGTTTTGAGAAATCGTTTTTCCTCTGCGCCCTCTGGGGTGCAACTCTCTGAGGAGGGTTGCAGCGCTGCCAGTTCGGTTGTTCCCTGCCGGTTCGCCGTTCAGGGCACCGAGGTGTCAGCGTCCCCATGCGATCCTCCAAGGAGGGTCGTAGAATGGTCAGTTTGGTTGTTCCCTGCCGGTTCGCCGCTTCAGGGCGCCGTAGTGACTGTTTAAACAAATCCAGAGGCCAGTCTTGAGAGACTGGTTCCCCTAGTAGAATTTCTGGCAGCGTGGAAACTACTGCCACATATTTCTCAGTGGGTCCTGCACACTATAGAAAAAGGTTTCAGAATTCAGTTTGGTTCTCGTTCGTACAGATTTCTAGGGGTCCTCCTCTCATTGGTGGACCCCGAGCAGGCTTTGGTTATGGAGCAGGAAGTACTGTCACTTCTGCAAAAGGAGCTGTAGAAGGGGTTCCTCCTCCCAGCAGACAGCCATTACTTCATTGTTTCCGAAAGAGGATGAGGGAGGTTCCCGAGGTTTGCTTTCGGGGGCGAAGCATACCATTATCGGGTTCTTCCATTCGGCCTAGGTTTTTTACCCCACACCTTTACAGTATCCGTGGATGCAGCTCTGGCTCTTCTGAGACTCCAGGGCATTCGCGTATTATAC
This sequence comes from Tiaroga cobitis, assembly GCA_030578255.1. NCBI lineage: Eukaryota > Metazoa > Chordata > Actinopteri > Cypriniformes > Leuciscidae > Tiaroga > Tiaroga cobitis. The sequence continues at coordinate 11,981,160 of CM060606.1, forward strand.
TACATCAATGATTGGTTGATCCTGACCCAATCTGAGTTTATGGCAGTTCAGCATCGAGATGTCGTTCTGTCTCATTAAGGATGTTGGGGTTGCCTCTCAACGCCAAGAAGAGTGTGCTCTGAGGACCACTTTTCTAGGTGTAGCGATTCTCGTATTGGGGTATATCTAGGCCAGTCACTCACTGTGAAACAGTTTCAGACGGGTGGGTCTCATGGCATCTGCGTCCAACGTAATTACTTTTGGCCTTCTGCACATGAGACCCCTGCAGTGGTGGCTCGGGACCAAGGGGTTTTTCTCCGAGGGGAAATATGTTTTCGCATGACCAAGGTCACGCGGCTATGCCTTCGTGCCTCGGTCATGTGGAAGAACCTTGGTTCCTCGCCCAGGCCCAGTGTTGGGGGCTTCTTGTCGACGCATATTGCTATCGACGGATGCTTCCCTCACAAGTGGGGGCGATCATGAGTGGGCGCTCGCAGATGGTGGACAACACACTGATGGTCTCGTATATCAGAGCAGATATCCTGTTGAGGCAGGGGCTGAGGCCCAGGGATTGGAGACTTCACCCCGAGGTGGTGGAGCTTCTTAGGGAGAACTTTGGTCAAACTAAAGTCAAGTCGACCTTTCACATCGTTTGTACAAAGCATTGCTCTTTTTGGTTCTCCCTCACGCATACAGCTCCGCTTGGACTGGATGTGATGTATTAGGTGTGGTTGACGCTACACCAGTACGCATTTCCTGATATCTTTGCTCCCCGGAGTTCACCCTCTTTTGGAGTTTGGATACTGTGGGCTCGGCCTCTGAGGGGGCCCGGCTCATAGAATCCGGTCTCTCGACTGAGGTCGTTGAGACCATTCTCCAATCCAGAGCTCCTTCCACGAAAAAACTATATGCATTGAAATGGAAATTATTCTCCACCTGATGTGGTGAACGTCATTTAGATCCTGTTAACTGCCCTGTTGGTTCAGTTCTTGATTTCTTGCAAGACCGTTTCTCTGCTAGGTTATCTCCTTCTACCCTAGAGGTTTACGTGGCGGCTATATCTGCCTACCACATAGTGCTGCAGGCATTTTATCCTCCACCTTTTAATACCCCAGATCAGGAACAACTGAACCTGTTATGTCCAGTTTGGGCATTAGATGCCTACGTTCACAGGGCTGCCCTGTGGCGTAAGTCTGAACAATTGTTTGTCTGCTTTGGGTCACTCAAGAGAGGGTGCCCTGCATCTAAACAGGTAATGAGCAAATGGATAGTTGAGGCTATATCATTGGCTTATGAAGCAGCCGGTCAGCCTTCACATATGGCTGTACGGGCCCATTCTACAAGGAGTATGGCGGCCTCTACGGCCTTAATTTCGGGTGTTTCCCTTCTTGATATCTGTAATGCGGCAGGTTGGTCCTCTCCACATACATTTGTCAGGTTTTATGACCTTGACCTCTCCACTCCAGGGGCAAGGTTGCTTGCTTCTTAGTGTGCGCAAGGACTTCACACAGAACGGGCATTTGTCACTATGGCGTAGTGGGTATGGGGTTCCCACCGCGTCTCAAACGCAGCTCGAAGTTCCCTTGAAAGGGAACGTCTCAGGTTACGTATGTAACCCTGGTTCCCTGAGAGGGAACGAGACGCTGCGTTCGCCTGCCATACTTCCTGCATGCCCTGATCGACTTGCTTCAGGTTTTTTCAGAAGCTGGCGCGGTCTGAATTCAGGGGTGGTTTATAGTTTCCTGGTCTATGACGTCACCCGCCTATGACGTTTCGGGCTTCCATTGGACTGATTTTACATGTGCTTCACGACGTAATCACGCAGAGCGTTCCCACCGCGTCTCAAACGCAGCGTCTCGTTCCCTCTCAGGGAACCAGGGTTACATACGTAACCTGAGACGTTTTCTTTTGTCTGCATTATAATCACTAACGACTGGCTATTCACGCTGTTTTAATCCCTAATTTCTTTTACCAAAGTTCTCTCTTCACATTTTAAACTGTATCAAATGGCCTTTTTGAAAAAAGAAAGATTTCAGTAAGCATTCTTATTTAGAAAAATTCATAAAAATAACAGCTAATGTGCTGGCAGGTGCACAGAGCAAGCTAACATGTTAGCTTAGCACACCATCAATACACGACAATTTATGAGATTAAAAACGTGTTTGTGCTTCAAACTTACTTTATAGCGCAAGTCGAGTGTTTTAAATAACTTTCTGTGATCTGATTTGGCTTCAGATAAAAAAATCAGACAGAAAATATATTATTTTACAGTATTCTCCACAAATGATAGTCTATATATCGATTAGCATTACATTATAAATATAATCTATTATAATGAAAATACCTGACATTGCACGAAGAACACAGGTAAATCGAATATCATTGCAATCATGTTTATTGTCTTCAAAACATCTTTATCTGCATGTTACAGCGATCTCTGAAAGCTTTGTTTGTGTCAGGGACTTCCTGGAATGTCACATGGTTATGGCTCTTCTTCATGTGTTCCATATATGGACTATTACTGTGCATAGAGCGCCGGCGCCCTCAGGCTGCCAGTATGGATTGAAAACACAGTAGATAGTATCCAGCGCTCATGATTACATCGACGCATTTGGGTATAAATTCAATAAATATTATTCTTGTCTATAGATATCTGATGTAAACCTATGAGAATATATCAATATTTCTCCTAATCTGCACCTGTTTGAGCTAAAAGCCCTGAGGGACGTTGTTTTGTCAAGCTCTGTCATGACGATCGCACAGGAGTTTTTTTCTGAATGGAAGCGGCTGACGCTCATAATTCATATTAAAGGTAACGACTCATTTGTTAAAAGTGCTGGCTAATGCTAATCGTAAATTCTCTAAGATCATTATTCATGTCGGCACTAATGATGTTCAACTCCGCCAGTCGGAGATCACCAAAATTAATATTAAAGAGGTGTGTGAACTCGCAAGTACGATGTCAGGCACTGTAATTTGCTCTGCCCCCCTTCCTGTACGCAGGAGTGATGAGATAGTTAGCAGATTGGCCTCACTCAATGGTTGGCTGTCGAAGTGGTGTCCGCAGAATAATATAGAATTCATAGACAATTGGAAAAGTTTTTGGGGCAAGCCTGATCTGTTGAAAAGAGATGGTATCCATCCCTCCTGGGCTGGTGCTGCTCTTCTCTCTAGTAATTTGGCTCATAGTCTTAGAGATAAAACATGACAATCTGGGGCTCAGGTCAGGAAGCAGACAGACTGGCTAAACCGACCGTCTGCTAGCGGCCTCACGTCACCAAGGTCAGATAAATCCCATCACATAGAGCCTCTTTCACCTAGATATCATCATATAGAGACTGTGTCTGTTCCCCGAATTTGGAAATCCAAAAAACGTCAGGTTAAAAATTGTATTGATGTTCAACAAATAAAAAACAGATATAATACAGATGAGCAAATGATAAAGCTTGGGTTGCTGAATATTCGATCCCTTACTTCAAAATTTCTCATAGTTAATGATATGATTTCAGATTATAATCTTGATATGCTGTGTTTGACAGAAACCTGGCTAAAACCAAACGATTACATTATTTTGTGGAGTCAACCCCACAAGATTACAGTTATAAACCTTGTCTGAAAGGGGGGGGGGGGTGTTACTGTAATTTATAGTAATATTTTCAAAACCACTAAGAAATCTAGTTTTAAATATACTTCTTTTGAAGTATTGGTGCTTAATGTAAAAATATATAGTGTAAACGATAAATCACATTTGAGAATTATGCTGGCTACTGTATACAGGACACCAGGGCACCATAAAGATTTTATCAAAGAATTTGCGGACTTTCTATCAGAATTAGTATTGGCTGCAGATAAAGTACTAATTGTTGGTGATTTTAATATACATGTAGATAATGAAAAAGATGCATTGGGATTGGGATTTAAAGACATTGTAAACTCAATTGGAGTTAGACAACACGTGTCAGGACCTACTCATTGGCGTAATCATACTCTAGATCTAATATTATCACATGGAATAGATGTTGATGCCGTTAAAATTCTGCAGCAGAGCGATGACATCTCAGATCATTATCTAGTCTCATGTAAATTACATTTAGCCAAGGCTGCAAAGCCGACTCCATGTTATAAACACGTTAGACCTATAACTTCTGCCACTAAAGATTGCTTTATCAATAGTCTTTCTAATCAGTTTCATCATCTCATCATCCCGGATAGCTTAGAACAGTGGTTCCCAACCTTTTTAGGGTACTGTACCCCCAAAACATTTTATCCTGCCTGAAGTACCCCCACAAGCGCATGTGATCGGTGTGATTTTAAGATTTGGTGTACATTTTAGGCGATACCTGAATTTACCTGTAAATAATGATATTTTTACTTCCTATAATAACTCTTATAATATAATACTTGTCTTTGTTCAATATTTGTATGACTTTTTCCACATCTTCACATGTCCAGACCAATTATACAAAAACAAAGATCACATTTTATATAATAATAATAATACATTTATTTTATATAGCGCCTTTAAAAGTTGCTTTCTCAAAGCGCTTTACAGGCAAACATAACAACAGAGAAAAATACACACTTTAAATACAAAAATAAACTAATAAATTAATAATCAAGTAAAAGCAATCATAAAATAAAATGTTTTGAGAAAAGATTTAAAAGTCACTAATGTATTTGAATTCCAAAGCATAGGAAGAAAATTCTCTATCACAGAACGAAGCTGTGTCTTGGGAACAACCAAGAGACCAATCTGAGAGGAACGCAGATTACGACATGGAGAAAACTTTGTACATAGTAGCAGCCAACTCTAAATATGTTTAGACCTGTGTATGACACAAAAGGACTCACCAATCAATGAGAAACTTGACCCTGTCTCTTACTCATAAGCTTGGTCAGTCTTGGGGGTAATGTGGCAACAGCAGCTATAAGGCTTTTCTCCAAGTTGAGTCTGTTCCTGTGCTTGGACTTGATTACGGCCATGGATGAAAATGTCACTTCACATAAATATGTAGATCCAAATGGCAGGAGTTCATTCAGTGCATGTTTCCCCAAATCAGGATATTCCTTCTCCACATCACACCAGAACTGTGACAGGTTTGTTTCTGAGTACCTCATCTTCAGTCCACGGTCTGAGGACACATCCAGCAGATTTTCCTGTAGTCTGGTAGGAATGTTGTTATCCGTACTTTCAGTCATGAAAGGATTACGGACCCAGTCAAGTTTGGCAGACTTGCTTTCAATATCAGGGAAGTAGGAGTTGAACTCACAGTTGAGTCTGGATAAATGTGTGCTTACTAATTGCACTATAGAAGCTCTGTCAACATCACCTGCAGAAAGATAGCTGTTGAGCTGCTGGAAACAACTTGTGTCCCCATCTTCACATTTACTCTCCCACAGTTTGATCTTCTTCATGAATCCACACACTTTGTCATACATGTTTAGGATGTGTGTGTCTTTACCCTGTAAAGTTAAATTCAGGTTGTTCAGTTTGCTGAAAAAAATCAGCAAGATATGCAAGGCGGGCTACCCAGTCTGTGTTCTCCAACATAACAACAAGGGGATGTGAGTGTTCTTCCAGAAAAGCGCTTACTTCGTTGCGCAGCTCCAAAAGCCTCTGTAGTGCTTTCCCTTTCGATAGCCAACGTACGTCGGTGTGAAGCAGTAGCCGTTGGTGCTCAGCGCCACTGTCATGACAGAGCCTTTCAAACAGTCTGTGATTCAGAGGCCGCGATTCAACAAAGTTTATCGCTTTCACTGCGTCATTCAAAACTTCATGTAACTCAGGACTCATTCTCTTACTGGCCAGTGCCTCTCTGTGGATGATACAGTGATTCCACTGAACGTCGGAGTTTACTTTCTTAATCTGCGTGATTAACCCTTTCACCCTCCCAGTCATTGATGCTGCACCATCCGTGCACACATGAAAACAGGACTTCCAATCCAGATTGTGCTCTGAGAAAAAGGTGTCGATAACGTGAAACACATCTTTACCGGTAGTGCTCCCCGTTAGCTTCTTGCAGAATAGAATGTGCTCGTTAATTTCAGAAATGTCTCTGTATCGCACAAACGCAATCAGCTGCGCTTCCCCACTAACATCTGTTGACTCGTCCAACTGCAGCGTGAATGGACCAGAAAGTTTTAACTTTTCCACTACTTGATCGACAATATCAACGGCCATGTCATCAATCCTACGGCACACTGTGATATTGGACAATGGTACCGTTTTCAGTGCATCAGCTGCTTTCTTATTAATCATTGTTTCTGCAAGAATTACAGCAGCAGGCAAAATTAGCTCCTCAGCAACAGTAAATGGCTTTTTGGATTTAGCCACAAGTAGCGACACAGCATATGAGGCCTCCAATGCTTTGGTTGACACTGCGGTCGCTTTCTTTAATTTTTCTTGACTTCCCTTAAACTCTGATAGTTTTCTTTGAAAAAACTCTGCTGTCTTACCGACACAGGAAAGATGCTTGGTACTTAGGTGTCGTTGTAAATGGGCTGGTTTCATGCTATTATTAGGGAGCACATCCCCGCAGAGGAAACACAGCGGCTGAGGCGGTTCAGTAGGTGTGGACGTGAAACCGGAAACGACATACTGTTCATGAAATTGCCGGTACTTTGACTTATCAGCTTTTTTTTTTGCTTTTTTCCATGGGTTCACTTGAGCTGCCGCTAGCACTGCTGGTGCTTGGAACAGCGCGTTTTTTTAGCCATTGATCCATAGCTAGCTAGTGTTCTACTCAAAGCTAGCCTCTCTGCCTGTTGCTATGGTCACTCTACTGCGCGGCCACACAGCGCGCGTCCACGGACAAGCACATTTGGCAGGAAGGACAGGGTGACAATATTATAACATGATTATAATGTTATATAATATATATATTATATAATTTTATTATATTATGTAATGTTTTGAGAATAGTCAATGGCTAAAAAAATGTTTTAGTCTTTTGAGAACCATCCCACGTACCCCCTGGGGACTGCTCACGTACCCCTGGGGGTACACGTACCCCCGGTTGGGAAACACTGGCTTAGAAGAACTTGATATTGCAACAGAAACGTTTAACTCTCTCTTTTCCAGCACTTTAGACGCAGTTGCTCCGTTGCGCTTAAAGAAGATTAAAGAAAATAGTCCAACGCCGTGGTACAGCGAGCACACTCAGGCCCTTAAGAGAGCAGCCAGAAAAATGAAGCGCAACTGGAAGAAAACTAAACTAGAGGTATTTCGGATTTCGTGGAAAGAGAGCTCGATTGCTTACAGAGAGGCTTTAAAAGCTGCTAGATCTGCTTATTTTTCAAACCTATTAGAAGAAAATAAACATAATCCAAGGTATTTATTTGAAACAGTGGCTAAACTAACGAAAAATAAAGCTTCAAGCTCAGAAGTGTCCAAGCAACACAGCAGTGATGACTTTATGAACTTCTTCACTTATAAGATTGATAATATCAGGGACAAAATTATAACTATGCAACCGTCTGCCACAGTATCACATCAGGGAGTGCATTGTAGTCTCCCTGAGGAAAAATTTGATTCATTTGTTGCTATAGGAGAGGAAGAATTCTGCAAACTCGTTAATTCATCTAAATCGACAACTTGTATGTTAGATCCTATACCGACTAAGCTACTGAAAGAGATGTTTCCAGAGGTCATATATCCTCTTCTTAATATCATTAATTCATCTTTGTCCCTAGGATAGGTACCAAAAACCCTTAAACTGGCTATGATAAAACCGCTTGTTAAAAAATCACAACTTCAATCACAAATCCTACAGAATTAGTCAATTACAGGCCGATCTCGAATCTGCCTTTTCTGTCAAAGATATTAGAAAAAGCAGTATCTTCACAACTATATTCCTTTCTAGAAAGAAATGATATCTGCGAGGATTTTCAGTCCGGATTTAGACCCTACCATAGTACTGAGACTGCTCTCATTAGAGTCACAAATGATTTGCGCTTATCATCCGATTGTGGTTGTATCTCTCTATTAGTGTTACTCGATCTTAGTGCTGAATTTGACAACATTGACCACAACATTCTTTTAAATAGACTAGAAAACTATGTTGGCATTAGTGGAATTGCACTAGCATGGTTTAAATCATACTTAACTGACCGTTATCAGTTTGTAGCAGTAAATGAAGAGATGTCTTATCGATCACAAGTTCAGTATGGCGTACCACAAGGCTCAGTACTAGGACCGTTGCTGTTCACTCTGTACATGCTACCATTAGGAGATATCATTAGGAAACAGGGAGTTAGCTTTCACTGTTATGCCGATGATACTCAGCTGTATATTTCTTCAAAACCCAACGAAACTTACCAATTCACAAAAGTAACGGAATGCATAGCTGATATAAAAAATTGGATGACTAGTAATTTCCTACTACTAAATTCTGAAAAGACAGAGATTCTAATTTTTGGACAAAAAACTTCCACACGTAATAACCTAGAATACTGTCTAACACTTGATGGCTGCTCTGTCAAGTCTTCGTCGTCGGTTAGGAACCTGGGTGTGCTCTTTGATAGCAACTTTTCTTTTGAAAGCCAAGTGTCTAGTATCTGTAAAACTGCATTTTTCCATCTTAAAAATATATCTAAAATACGCCATATGCTCTCATTGGGAAATGCGGAAAAATTAGTTAATGCGTTCATGACCTCAAGGCTAGAGAGGTCATGCTCTACTGGGTGGTTGCCCTGCACGCTTAATAAATAAACTACAGCTAGTTCAAAACTCCGCAGCTCGAGTTCTTACCAGAACCAGGAAATATGACCATATTAGCCCGGTTCTGTCAACACTGCATTGGCTCCCTATTAAACATTGTATACATTTTAAAATATTGTTGATTACTTACAAAGCACTAAATGGTTTAGCTCCGCAGTACTTGAGCGAGCTCTTAACGCATTATAGTCCTTCACGTCTATTGCGATCTCAAAATTCCGGCCAGTTGATAATACCTAGAATATCTAAATCGACTTCTGGGGGTAGATCCTTTTCCTATTTAGCACCAAAACTTTGGAACAGTCTTCCTACCATTGTCCGGGAAGCAGACACACTCTGTCAGTTCAAAGCTAGACTAAAAACACATCTCTTTGACCTAGCATACACATAATACATTATAGACTTCTATAATTCAATGTTAGGCTGCATAGATTAGGTCAGCCGGAACTGGGAACACTTCCCTTAAATCTTGATGTACTCGTTACATCATAAGAAGAATGGCATCTACGCTAATATTAGTGTCTTTGTTTATCCCAAGGTTTTCCCGCAGCCTGCCGGATCTTGGCCGTATCCAGATCTGACGAAGGAGGCCTGGACCCGATGACAATGCAGTGCTGAAGTATCCACTATCCTCTCCCTATGGAGGATCCCTTTCCCACTCTACAGATAAAGCGTTGTGAATTTCAATTCGCGTACCCCGAAGTGATTAAATAAAACAAAATTCTGTATCAAAATTTATAGGCAAGACAAGTAGTTTGTTTAGGCATGGGTTGTATGGAATTTACAAACCTGCGCACATATTTTCAAAAGCACATAACTATAGAATCAATTCTGAATGAGCATGTGAACGCCGTCAGCGTTAATTACAGGTTCACGTTTAAAGTCTGATCATTTCGACGGAGGTGAATCAATCAAAATTAACTTTAGCTGGAAATAACATTATTCAAGAACCGCTATAAAGCCAAGACAATCTCTGTTACCTTAAATTATATGTTTATCTCTGTAAAGCTGCTTTGAAACAATCCATTGTTAAAAGCGCTATATAAATGAAGATGACTTGACTTGACTTGACTAAATGAACTACATTGGTAATGTGTTTTTTTTAATAACCTAATAGTTCAAGACTAAATAAATAAATAATAGTGTTATATCTTTGACCCCACAATGGAATCTTACATGTTGTTTATGGTCATTTAGAGTCACAGTAGCCATGGATACATTACTCGCTCTGCTCTCAGCAGGCTACAGTATTCTTTAGTGCTTTTTTCTGTTTCCAGATGGAAGATATAGAAAAAAAATCAATGCAGACGGACTCTGAGAACTTATGTTATCTAGTTTGAATATATCTCTTCACTCCACTTATACAGGGAATTTGATTTGACCCATATCATAATTCTGTCTATACAGAGTTCAGTCAGTGCAATATTTCCATTAACACATAATATTGCCTTTTCAGGGAAAAATCAGCTCAGTCTATGTCTGTATTCATTTCTTTCTATTCTAACCTTATTCCAGAGCTGCAATAACCTGCTCAGAGTTTCAGACGGTACATCATGTACCCGGAGTCTCTCAGTACGATCATGCTATGTTCATTTCCCCTGGCATTGTTAATATTAAAAATAAATGTATTGATGTGGGAAGCAGCGGTGTTTTGGTGGGAAATACATTGTGAGTGATGCAGATCCAGAGGCCATGCACCTGCTTCTGATTGGGCTTCTGCATGTACAGCCGCACATCATTTATCAAGCAAAACAGTTCACGCTGCTCCATCAAAAGATGGCTAATAATGCGTCGGGCCCGTTGCATGGCTAGGCAGGTGGTTTTTTTCTTCTTAAATCTCTTTATTTGTGTTCTGGATAAATCTTATTTTTGCGTTCTCTCTTTCTTAATTTCTTTGTCCCCCTTTCATTGTACCTCCTGTATCTTCCCCTCACCCCCTCTCTCCATCTTTTTTTTTATTAGACCTTTTATAATTGCTCATTTGTTCGAAAATGCCTCAGTTTGGGGATTACGGAGGCCAGACAGCATCGTGGCACGAGTCACCACAGCGTTACCTAGACAGCGGGTGCTCGGCGACAGACACTCGTGGCTTTGGCTGAGCTCTAATTATGCCTGCAGCTGATGCTGCGGCCCGATGAATAGAAGCAGCTATTTGCTGCTGCGTGCCACTGTTTTCAAAAGGCCATGGACGAGTGCTTGTGCACCTGCCTTTCTCAGCGGTCTGAGGCTATTTTTTTACACGCGGGATCTCTGCGGGTCTGAAGTAGACCAGGAGCTTCTATAGGAAGGTGACAGGGGAAATGGTTTGTGCTTATGGAAAAAGCCAGTCTAAATGTCAAAAGCGAAAAGCTTGTATATCAAGGATATGATTTTTTTTTAGCCATCTGTTATTTGTTGTAGTTTATTAATACCTCTGATGATTGATTAGAATGGGTGCAATTGATATTATTAATTTTTGCTGCTGTACTAGGTACTACAGCTGTAAGAGGTGAATACAGTCCTACTTTAGGACTGTAATATGCATTGTTATTTTCATATCAATTGAACACATTTCGACACCATTTCACAATTTTCCTGTATACAAAAAATACAGTAAATGTCTGCACACATTACAATAATTGGGGGGAAATGTCCATTAACACAATTTCAGTATGCATATATATCTTTGATGACACTTTATATTACAGTGTCTTTGTAACACGTTACATTTACTTACTATAGTAATAACAGTATAGTATGCATAATTGCATGCAACTAACCATAAGCCAAACCCTAACCCTACCCTGCACATGCATTTAATTCATAGCAAATAAATGTATAATGCAATGTAACTGAGACACATACATATATCACACTTTCTTGCTTTTTTTTTTTTTTTTTGCTCCTTTTGATTTCTGGGCCTGAATATGTTTTCAGGATATATAGTTTGCATGACATTTTAGTTCATGTAGTCCAAGACCTCTAATGTAGGGGCCTGACACTGAAACGTCTCAGTGTTTCACAAGATACTTTAGATTATGATTATAAAATGTTTTTTTTTTTATATTTTTTTATTTAATGTTTCAGTCTATTTGAATAATGTTTTGTTGTTATTTTATGTTTATATTTTATAACATTTCAGCTAGTTGCCAACACACCATTTCTTCTTTTTATCCAAGTACTAAAATAACTAAAACTGAATAAATTAAAACTTCCTGTGCGTTATAAGTGTTTACGCAGGCAGATGAAGACACCGAAGACACAGAAGATTAAGGTTCCAACACACAGTTTACTTATAGTCCAAACGGGTAGCGATCCAAACAGGTAGTAGAAACACACACATAGTGACCAACAGTGACCGGGAAAGGAGTGCAGGTGAAGGAACAACTTTAGTAAACAAAAATGAGGATAATTAATAAAACACAGCTGACACATATGAACTAATAATGACAGTAACCAAGGAGACAAACGAGTGCCGGGAATCTGAACAAATTAGACACACGACAAATGAAAACAAAATAAACGTCCATGAAAATGAAACTAAACTGAATAGAATTCTGACATTGTGAAATCACATGTTTGTATATTAATCATATCCTCTTATGGTCACCGGTAGAGATGAAGCAGTATGTTTCTGTTCAGCAGGAGGGAACAGACATCGTCCTCCTCATTATGCCTTGTTCTGTCCTTTCTGTGATGTCACTTCCTGTTTTCTGCATGTTATTGCAACTTGATTTTGTTTTGATTTGTTGGACAAGGTTTTTAAAATATAAATAACCAGTGACGGAGTCATTAAAATGTGTAGCCTATATTTCTAAGAAACAACAATAAGAGGTTATGTCAAGCAAAGCTTGCATCAATCTGTCATTTTTATTTACTTCATTATTTAGTAAATAAAGTCATGGGCATCAGGTGTATTCAAGTTATTGTACAGGGGTGGACAATGAAACCACAATAATTTATTAGTACGGTGTAGGGTCTCCTTTTGCGGTCAATAAAGGATCAATTTGTCTTGGAAGGACAGATACAAGTCTTTCATAGTGCCCAGAGAGGTTTTGAGCCATTCCTCTTCCAGAACAGTGGCCAGGTCTCTATATGATGCTGGTGGAGGAAAACATTTTCTAACTTGCTCCTTCAAAATTCCCTCAAAAATATTTAGATCTGGTGACTGTGCAGGCCATGGGAGATGTTCAACTTCACTTTCATGCTCATCAAACCATTCTGTCACAAGTCCGCTGTGTGTATTGGTGCATTATCATGCTGATACAGGGAACCCCTTTTCAGGGGTTTGAACCATTATGTGCACATGGTCCTCCAGGATGGTTCGGTAGTCCAATGATGCAGTCGGGAATGTCATGATATTGCAGCCCAAACCATCACTGATGATTCACTCTTGGAACGCAACAAAAGCTTCTTTAAGCAACGTTAAGCCTCTTTAGGGCTTCTCAATACTGTAACTCCCACGGATGTGGGAAAGACAGTGAAGGTGGACCCTACAATTCATGTTTCACTGATATGTCTCCCATTATGTTGTCTGGATTGCAGTTTTTTATGTACAACTGTGCTATTGCTCTGCTAATTCAATCTTCACAATCTGCTACTGATGGAATGTAAAATCAGTGAAGATTGCGCATATAGGCGTGAAACCTCCAACACTATATTGGCCAGAGTTTCAGTTTCATTGCCCAACCCCTGTATGTATAAATAAAACAGTATTGTATTACATTTTTATTAAATTAATAGTTCTGGGAAAAAATAACGAGCATCACGTCATTGTGGGTCGCGAGTCTAAATGCAAATCTGCTGAGAAAGTCCCAACAGAACAAAGTAAACTTGCTCTTACTTTCTAAGTGTCTTCCCATCTAACTTGTATCAGTTGGTTGATGAATCGTTTACATCATGATCTTTTTGGTGCCATTCTCATTTGATCTCGCTCTTTATTTCCTCTTTCTCTCTCCTTTAACTGCCTCTCGACCAGCGACTGGAATGAGGTATAGGTGTAACTGAATAAAATAGTATTGCTCTAATCTTTTGAAGATGTGTTTGAGCTGCAGGCCTTCTGTCAGATTGTAAGTGGAGGAAACTGTAGAGTGTGTGTATCCGAGTGCAGAGCGCTATCGAGCCACACAGCTTTAGGCAGAGTGTGTTGGAGACTGCTAATAGATCTTTATTAATCCAGAGCAGCAAAGCTTGAAATAGCCTTTTAAAGGCCAATTTTGAAGCATTCTTGGTGTAAAGAAAACTTTAGCGCTGCTGCTGAACTTCAAAGGGAGCCGCTCGAGCGTGTTTAAAGCACGTGAACTAAGATAACTGATAACAAATGATCCCGTGTGTCAGAGTGATTGGGTTGATAGTACAAGGCTTGGAAACAGCAGGTTACAGCTAGTTTAACCACACAATTATTCATCTTATTAGATACGCTGTGAAATGTTACATGGGAAGATAACTGATGTAGATCATCAAGGCGATCGGAGCTGGGCGAGATGAGCATGAATCTCCATCCAGGCTAGATGCTGGTCTCAGTCTCAGTCTCAGTCTCAGACGTCACGCCCACAGACCGATGGCTGAACGTCTGATGCATTAGGCAGACAAAACTGGAAACACTTAGCACTTACACTTGAATTCTACAGGATTTCTGGGAGACGTGAGTGTCGCGTACTTTAACCGTCTGACTGGAAACAGCCGTCGTGAAGCCAAACCCCCCATGGAAGAAAAAAGCTGTTGTGTTTACAGCTGTAACGATGAACGCTTATCAGGATCAACAAAACGCTGGATTTTTTTTAAAAGTATAGGATCAAAGTTAAGGATGTGAAGCTCTTTAACTCTTTCCCCGCCAGCATTTTTGGTCCTTTTCACAAAAAGTTCACGGCCCCCAGAATATCTTAACATGCAATATTTCAAAAGAAAGAATGTTTTTTTTTTTAAAGTTTGATTCTAGCTTAATGCGTTCTGTTTTTTATCAACACTTGAATGTGGGTAAGTTTTATATCGTTTTAAACAAAAAAAGCTGCGAAAATCATGTTTTTGTTAAAGACTCCGATTCAGAATGATGATCAAAACATAGATGGAGTAGGCTAGATCGAGTCCATAAACACCCCCAAAGCATCACTGTTGCGAGTTTGCAGATACTGACGCTTCCATTCACCTCCATCCTCCCCACCACCACCATGATGGTCTCTTCCCGTACCTCACAGGGGGTCGGCTGCGCCTGTAACACAGACGCAGACTGAGTAGGATCCATGTGCAGTTTATTTAAATATAGCAGGCTCAGTGTACAAACAGGCGTGGGTTGAGAAACCAGGGCTAACAACAATATAAGAGACAGGACATCAAACGTGGTCAAGACAGGCAGAGGTTCAGGGCTGGCAGCTAACATCAGGAGTGAAGGTCCGAGTGAAACAGAGATCAAGGGCAGGCGGAGAAGAGTCGTAGTCTGTAATCCAAGGCAGGGTCAAAACACAGACAGAAGATACAATGACAGGATAACGCTCAGAAATGCAGCCGGGACAAACAAGACTTCGCAATGTGTGTATGAACAAGCAGGGTTTAAATAGTCTGGTTATTAGGATCAGGTGTGCAGTAATCAGTCTCTGTATGTGGGTTCTTGGGAAGTGTAGTTCAAAGCTCCCGTTAGTATTCAGGAGAGTGAGACCTCCGGTGGCCGACAGAGGACTCTTCACCGGCGTTCGTGACAGCGCCCCTGCCTTCATTTTCAGGCAGGAAATGCAGAGTCCGCACCCTCGGATTGCGAGCTACGCCAAAGAACTTTATATCATAATATTGCTTGCTGGGCTGTTAATAAATGGTTAATTGTTACAGTATTATTCTCCTAAGTCTTTCTGGTAGATTTACAAATAAGGAGAGATGAACAGCCTACCTTTACATTGCAAAATAGCTGAGCTTTATTTTACATTCTTCTTCAAAATGAGCCGAGAATCAACCATCTAAACCCACAGGTATTGACACGAAGGACAATAAACTGCTACAAAGTCCAACGCAGCCCCAGAGCAGACTCTCGCTGACAGGAAACATGCAGCTTTTGTAGGGAACGAAGAACACCTGCGCGCCAGTGCTCCCAATCACGCCGCAATTAGCCAGTCACCTGCAAACAATACAGACGCAACACACACACACACACAACAAGGAACGGCCGACTGGGACGTCACATTCACAGTCATGAACCCTTCCTTGATCAACATTTCATTCAGTAACATTAGGCAGTTTTAATTTATGCTGTTCAATGGCGGGGAAGCGTTGTCTCATAAATTACGTAAATTTCTGTCAATGGCAGGGAAAGAGTTAAAAAACGTCTACGATTTTTACATGGCAGTCTGGTATTGAAGGGACATCAACTTTACATTTTTGCGCATCTAAGCATGATGATGAACGATCTATGATTGGTTGCTTTACATTTCAGTCAGGTAGCCTAAAGGTGATGATACACAGGGCAACTTTTTGAGCAATGTTGCTGGGCAATCTTGCTGAGCGATTGTTGCTTGGACACTTTCCCATTGAAAATGGGCAATACATTTCTATCTGGATAATTTAGATCGTCGTGGGCCCTGTGTCTCATCTGGTTGCCCGTTGACGGCAACATTGTCCAGCAACATTGCTCAAAAAGTTGCCCTGTGTATCATCACCTTAAAGGTATTATATAATAGTACATGCACTTTTATAAGTTGATTGTACTGAAATGTGTGTTGGCAGTGCCCAACCATCATAAAATGATAAAAATCCATCCAGTGTTTTTGTTTTAATCTCCTTATATGTTTTCCCCTGCCTCAAATCAAGCCATTCGACCGTGTGACGTCACACGGTCGGACGCCCCTCCCACGATTGTTGATTGACAGCAGCGTTTCAACACAGACTCGCCCTCGCTCGTGAGCGAGCTGTCAATCATATTCCGCGCGGACCGGCGCGGTCATTGTTGATATGCTGGAGCACTGTCTATGAGCGGAATGCCGTCTAAAGCGATTGTGGTGTTCTGTTCTTGGGTGTAATAACGAACACAGTCATTTTAATGTTCCTAAATCCGAACCGCTTAAGACGCAGTGGCTGAGTTTGTTTTCGAAGGGAATATTACCCACGAGCAACGTCAATGCGTTCATGTTTGCGCGAATCATTTCTCACCAGACTGCTTTATAAATGAGGGTCAGTATAAAGCTGGTTTTGCTAAGAAGCTGCTCCTGAAAAAAGGATCGGTACCAACTATTCATGTTTCTGCTGAACCTCCAGAAGAACTGACGTGAGTGCAACGTTTTATTAAACTTTATATTAATATTTTTATTAATCTTTGCAAATCGCTTGCAGGTTTCAAGATGAATACGTCGGTTTACACTCAGGGTGCATTACGGCATGTTTTCTATGTACGACGTTCTCAATATAATTCATAATCCCACGTCTATAATGAACAACACGTTATGGTTATTGTGTTACAAACGGTGTACGCACAGAACAGAGAGGCGGGGTGAGCAAAGCTCATTATCGTTCAAAGGCATATGCACTGAAACGGCGTGCTGAAAACAGAGATGTTTTTGACCAGGTAAAATAAGTGTTTTCTTACAATACTAATGAGAATTTTTAATTAAAGTATATTACAAACTTTTAATTTAGACCCTAAAGAATCATATTAGCTTGTACAAAAAGGGCATTATATGACCCCTTTAAAGGGGTGGTTCGGAATTTTGGACATCGGGCCTCATTTACAAGTGAGCCTTAGTGTTATTTATCAGTAGAGACATTTTTTTTTTAAAATCATCCAGTCGTCCCAGTTGCGTAGTTGGCCGGTGCTAGGCTAGCGCGAATCAATGGAACCAGTTTTAGCCTGCCATTAAAACAGTTTTACCCACTCCACAGTACACTAAAAGCACATCAGTTATAACGCCAGACTATCGATGTAAATGTCTGTTGAGAGAATAATGTTAGAAATCAATGTAGTTTGACATATCAAAATATATTCCAATGATCGCATTACTTAAATACAGGAACTAGTTTCTCAGCAGCGGCGGAATTTTACTTTGCTCCGGGAGTAGTACTGTGCCGGAAGGTAAACACAACAGAATCGCACTACGGTACAGTCGGAACGCCAAGTTAGCTAGTAGTAGCCTCGATTTTGAAACATTCGATCAGAATTTAAAGAATTGGCAAAATGGTTATTCACTGTATTTTTTAAAATTGTACAAAAAAAAAAAAAAAGATGGTCAACAAAAAGTTTCCACAGATTTCCAGTAAGAGATCCAGAAAGGAACCAACTGTGGCTTCTTGCTGCTGGCTTGGATAAGGAGACACCGACAGAGACACTACTAAAGGCCCGAATTTGTAGCGATCATTTTAGATCAGACGACTTCGTACAAAGTGATCGACACGATAAAAAGTCACTGAGTTTGAATGCAGTTCCAGCCGTCTTTGCCGATGCACCAACAGCTACAGATGAACAGGTAAGTTAATAACTTTTGTTAGGCTACTCTAACCTCTAGCTAATGAAGCTAACACATTCCTCATCTTCATCGTCTTCAAGGTCCGAAACATTGTCATGGCTCTCAAACGTGGCCATAATTATATGTCTTGTTGCTTTATTCTTGAAATAAACTCTGTTTCTGTAGTGATGACGAGTGTCAGCGGCAGGTAAATACACTTGCGTGATTGTCATGTGGACCGGCTCTCTCGGTTGCCTAGGTAACATATCACTCCGCCGCTGCTGTAGACTATGCTGATAAATACAGGGAACAAAGTATAACTATTGCAATGCGATGAAAGGGTAGTTTGATTTCTAACATTATTCTCTCAACAGACATTTAAATCGATAGTCTGGCGTTATAACTGATGTGCTTTTAGTGTACTGTGGAGTGGGTAAAACTTTTAATGGCAGGCTAAAACTGGTTCCATTGATTCGCGCTAGCCTAGCACCGGCCAACTACGCAACTGGGACGACTGGATGAATTTTTTTTTTAAATATCTCTACTGATAAATAACACTAAGGCTCACTTGTAAATGAGGCCCGATGTCCAAAATTCAGAACCACCCCTTTAAAGGTGGTCCTTGGCCAAGCTGCAATGAGCTGCGTCTCATTTCGAAAACTGCGCCCTCCGGAGGTCGTATTTGTAGGCTGCATATGTCATTGAGGCTGCTTCATTTCAGTAAACTATGCAAATAAACAAGTGCAATACATGAACACACCTAATAAAATATGACCCTGTAAATTATGCACGATTATGCAACTAACCCTAAACAAAACCCTAACCCCCTATGGTAATGTAGTTAATTAATAATACTCAGTTATTACACTGCAGCAGGGTCACATTAAAATAAAGTGCAACCAAAGAAAAATCTTCTCTTTTTTTCTTGTGTGCTAAATGTACACATAAAATGATTGTACCAGAGCAATAACGCTTCAGCAGGTTCTGGGTCAATTCCTCCACATAATGATGAGATTAGAGCTGTCAATCTCTCCTGACAGAAACAGTTAGACCTGTGAGCACCTGACGGACACAACAGAGGGATGGGGGCGTTTTACAGCTCCATATGTGAGAGTTTGGTCAATTTTGTGAGTTCCAGGCTGAGTATTCCTCAGTGACAGAATGCAGGAATAATGTTATTCTTTTCTTTCTGAGTTATCTGAGTTTCTATGTGATAAGGCACACAGTGCATAAAGAGATCACAGGGACACGATGAAAAAAGCAAGCAAACACACACACACACACACGCACGCACACACACACACACACACACACACACACAGCTGTGTTTTTGTGATATATGAGGACATTCCATAGGCGTAATGACTTTTATACTGGACAAACTGTATATTCTATCCCCCTACACTGCCCCTATCCCTAAACCTACCCATCACAGGAGACATGCTGCATTTTTACATTAAAAAAAAACACATTGTTTTTTATGTTTTTTAAGCTATTTGAAATATGAGGACTCATGCAATGTCGTCATATATCACGTGTAAGTTGTAATACCAGTGTAATATGCATGTCATTATACACATTTGTGTCCTCATATATCACAAAAACAAAAGCACACACACACACGTGCGTGGTTTGCTATATTTGTAAGGACTCTCCATAGGAGTAATGGTTTTTATACTGTACAAACTGTACATTCTATCCCCTTTCACACTAACCCTAGCCCTAAACCGATCACACAAAACTTTCTGCATTTTTTACATTTTCAAAAAATCTCATTCTGCATGATTTATAAGCTTGTTTTCTCATGTGACACGAGTCCCCATGAGTCAGTATGCATTCAGGTTGAAGTCCTCACCGGGATAGAAAAACATGAACATACATACACACATACTAACGCACACACACAGGGACATTCCATATAAATAATTTTTATACTGTGCAGTTTTTATACTGTATTTTATAGCCCCTAACCTTAAAGTTTAACCATCACAGAAAACGTTCTGCATATTTACATTTTCAAAAAAACATCACTTAAGCTGTTTTCCTCATGGGGACCAAAAAATTTCCCCAGAAGGACAAGGATTTTTTAGATATTGCCATCTTTTTGTACCCATAACATGTATACCTGAACCACACACACGCACATATTGAGTTTCCATGTTTTATGGGGACATCCCATAGACAGAATGATTTTTATAATGTACATTATATCCCCTAAACCTACCAATCACAGAAAACATTCTGCTTTTTTTTATATTTTCAAAAAACATAATTTAGTATGATTTATAAGCTGCTTTCCTCATTGGGACCAAATAAATGTCCCCGCAAAGTAAAACATTTCTGGTACTGCCATCCTTATGGGGACATTTGGTCCCCATGACGAAATACCACACACACACACACACACACACACAGACAGTGATGTTTGCCAGCCCGCAGCACAGGTGCTCACCGTAGTGAATGCACTGATGAGTGGACTGTAGTAATGGGGTGGTGCGCGTGATCACACTAGGTGGTCCACATTAAATACAGCGGTGAGAGCTGAGCCTGACACAAACCCTGCAGCACGGCTCCACTGACCGCTCATTTAGCCCGCTGATAGATTCTTGTGCTCTTCCAGATAATAAGGAGCTTGTGGGCTTGTGAGCTTCATCTCCTCTAAATTTATCATACGCCAGTCACATTACAGGCCTTTACCAGCGTCTCCTTTAATTGTGAACCGGCCCCCTCCCATGTAACAAATGACCCGTCGAAGCAGCATTTCTCAGAGGAGGTGCAGAAAAAGAGAGAGAGAGTTTTCTCTAAAGAATGCTGCAACACTAGGGAAGACGTGTCAAGCCATCCACCGTGGTGTCAGTGGACACACCAGGTAGGCAAGGTGGCTTGTCAGATAGAAATATTAGACTCAGGTACGTCTAATGATATAATATCAGCATCAGCAGAAAGATAAGTTGATATGGAAGAACAGTTGCAACATGCGACACTAGATGGCAGTTTTGTTCCAGAGTGCCAGCACAGCCTGCAATGATGTAATTCTCTATAGTATAATGCAAATTATTAGAAAAAGTATTGTCTGCTTGTCTTTTTTAGCATTAACTATCAGCTTCTCATAAAAAAAAAAAGAGAGAGGTCAGGGCATAAGTACATATAAATTACTTATATATCAAATGCTAAATTGTAAGTTAATAAGGAGGAAATCCATTAAGTTGGAATTCTGTATCTATTTATAATAAAAAAAAACAAAAAAAAAACAGAAACCACTGCAGTCTCTGAAAACGCAGCTTAATCAGCTGACTTGGTGAATTTGCAAGTTATGAATGGATTTTTTGGGTCATACTGTACATGACTCTGAATTATATTATCAGTGGTCACCCACAGGCTCAGTCAATATGTTTATCACATATTTTTTACGTTATATAAATTAAAGAGAAATGCATCCAACAGTTTGAGGCTGGTATGATTTTGAAAATGTTTTTGAAAATCTCTTCTGCTTACCAAGACTGCATTTATTTGATCAAAAATACAGTGAAATGAGTAATATTGCGAAATATTATTCTAATATAAAATGTTATATGTGAATATTTAATTTATTCCTATGATGAAAAGGCAGAATTTTCAGCATCATTACTCCAGTCTTCAGTGTCACAAGATCCTTCAGAAATAATTCTAATATGCTGATATGCTGCTCAAAAATCATTTATTATTATTATCAATGTTGAAAAATGGAGCTGCTTCATATTTTTGTTGAAACCGTGATCAATTTTTTTCGGGATTATTTGATGAATAGAGAGTTCAAAAGAGCATCATTTACTTGATAGAAACCTTTTTTAAACGTACAGTATGTAATTTTTGGCCACCAGGGGGCACTCGATTTAAATAAAAACAAAAGACGTACTTTGATGACGTCGGGAAAGAGCGTGGGCTCACGGGAGTTGTTGTCGCTGTCAATGACAACCAGCCCTCTGAGGGATAGAGAGGGAGTGCGCGCGTCACGTGAACCAGCGATACGATGTTAATTGGAACACAAGCGCTCTGTCATTCCCCACATTCCTCACTCATTCAAACTATGTATTTTGATAATCACGTCTTTTCGAACAGAGAGATATATGAATTATCAGACCCCTATTGAATCAATATTCCATCTAGCTAGTATTAATAGATGTTTAAAAAACACGGTCACCTTTCGTTAAAAATATAATTACGTTTATACTATGGTATCGAACAAGATAACGTTAGTGAACTGCATATGAAGCTACTTTCTCCAGCTATATATAGAACAAATATGAATTTACATTATAGCTACATGAGAGCTAGCCTGTCTGCGTTTTACACATGACATTTCACAAAAAATATACGGATAGATATAGTTAGCTGAACCTGTTTATTAGAATGCAAGCGAGATCGGCATCTCTCTGTAGCCTATATTTAGCATGTCACGAAGCTCTCTACATTTTTTAAATACAACCCTACAGTTTACCCGTGTCGTGCTTCTTCTCCTGTCCCAAACCCTTCTCGGGTCATATTTTTCACCCGTACGTTTGCTAGGGTGACCATATTTTTATTACCAAAAACCAGGACACTCGGCCAGCAGTTTTTTTGAAAACCAGTACATTTTCGTCACTTTATTTAAACAGCCAGGACGGCCAGGACAGAACGTGAAAACAGGGCATGTCAGGACTGTCACCCAAACATCTGCGCTTTAAGCTGGCTCCAGCAGCAGAAGGTGCAGGCAAAGCGTAATCGTGGTTCATAACTTACAGGGCTGCCAACTCTCACGCATTCAGCGAGAGACTCACACAATTGAGCCAATTCTCACGCTCTCACACCACACCCCCGATTTCTCTCGCTGAAGTGTCAACCCGGTCGGTCAAAGCCAGAAAGATGAGTTTATCTATAGATCTACCTGTTGAGCCACTCGTGATCGATTAGTTTTACCGCAAATTAGTTAAAATATCCTGTAATCTAGAGCGAGCGTGCATGCGAGACAGATGTTGAGCTCCTAACCGCGCACGCGCACGATGTCAGAGAGGTAAGCGAGCGAGAGATCTTGCACGTGCAGCCAAACCCCCCTCAAGTTTGGTGCAGTTACAAAATGATACTAGCTACTACTTTTTTTTTCTACGTCGTTTTCTTTTCTTTTATTGGCGGTAGTCCGGTGTTCCCCTTTGTGGTTGGTGGTTTCGCCGTGTTATGCAGGAAGTTAGAGAAAATAGAGGAGTCAAAGGTTATATGACGCCATAGACGGGCGACAAAACGGAAATAAAGAAACGGCCCGTCTCTTCGAATTAAACTATACATTTGAAAGTTGGTGGAAACTGTCGGGATAATGTAAGTACATATCTCATAGAAATATATAACATAGATACAGTTATTTTTGCTATTTTTAAAGCAGAAAAAAATACATATTGTGCCTTTAACATTAAAAGTTTATTTCCTGTCAATTTTGATGACAATTGAATGTGTCCTTGCTGATTAAATACAAAAAACAACAAAATTATTACTAACCTCAAACTTTTGATTGTTAGTGTCTGTGTACAATCCAGTGATGCCATATCTAAAAAAAAGAAGACCCTCAACTTTTCCAAATGGGGTCAGAGCAGATTTCTGGGGGCCAAATACTTTTCAAAGGCACATTTTTCCCACATTTGGAGACGTCCCATCTACTTCCAGCATGGGGGGGCTACACAGCCAATTTACAGAGTAACATGAAAATGGACAAGAAAATCATTACACAAGATTCATATCGATAGCTGTTCCTTTAATGCTCAGGGAGCAAAGTTTAGCTTTAAAGTCCTGCAGCGAAAGACTCAAGGATAGATCAATGTCAACAAACCAGGAATGGCAATCCGAACCTCTCAACGAGCAGAGCTTCAGGCGTGGAAAGTCACATTGTGATGTCTGGCTGGTATGGTTTCATTTCATGAATTCTTTAATGTGCTAAGTCCAAATGGTCCCAAACGTCCCCTATTGCTTGGCAGTCTAAAATAATTGAGGAGTTTTCCATCAGGTTTCTCTCAAAATTACATCCTCTCTTTCTGGGCTCTCATGGCTTTCAGGCCAAGAAGCTTGGGTCCGATGATGGAGCTGCGTACGGCCGTAATCTACAGATGTAGCGGAAAATGGCCCCCCGGAGAAAACAGCCCCTACCTCCGACATCATTTATCCTGCTGTCCAATCACCACGCTCATAGATCAATATTACAACCTAACAGAAAGAGAAAGTAGAAAAAGTCAACGTGTTAAATGTGCGCTAAAAGAAAGCTGTCTTTAGGCCTGTGTTGAAGTTTGTTTGGACTCATGATCAGAAGATACAAATGCTGGAGTAAACCTGCACAGCAAATACCGAGCTAACAAAAATATGTTCTAAGAATGTTTTGCTAACTTTCCCATTAAGTTATGAAAATGTTATTTCTGAACGTTCTCAGTACAGGTATGCAATGCAGCAGAGCCAATATCTGTTACAATCTTAAAGGGTTAGTTCACCCAAAAATGAAAATTATGTTATTAATGACACACCCTCATGTCTTTCCAACCCCGTAAGACCTCCGTTCATCTTCGGAACACAGTTTAAGATATTTTAGATTTAGTCCGAGAGCTTTCTGTCCCTCCATAGAAAATTTATACACGGTATACTGTCCTTGTCCAGAAAGGAAATAAAGACATCATCAAAGTTGTCCATGTGACATCAGTTGGTTAGTTAGAATGTTTTGAAGCATCGAAAATACATTTTGGTCCAAAAACAACAAAAACTACGACTTTATTCAGCATTGTATTCTCTTCCGGTTCTGTTGTCAATCCGCGTTCAGTGACGCTGGTGACGTAAGACGCTGCTGACGTGTAATCAGTGCGCCCGAGCTTCGTTTACAGTCTGAGGGAGACGCACGCTGTAAACATAACAATCTTAGCAAACATGTCTAAGGTTTTCGACACAGAAGAAGACTTGTATTTTTTTGCCCAGTTATTCGAACCCGAGTACACGGGCGCACCGGATTACACGTCAGCAGCGTCTTACGTCATCAGCGCCACTGAACGCGGCTTGACAACAGAACCGGAAGACAATAAAATGCTGAATAAAGTCGTAGTTTTTGTCATTTTTGGACCAAAATGTATTTTCGATGCTTCGAAAAATTCGAACTAACCCACTGATGTCACATGGATTACTTTGATGATGTCTTTATTTCCTTTCTGGACAAGGACAGTATACCGTACATACATTTTCAATGGAGGGGCAGAAAGCTCTTAAACTGTATCTTAAACTGTGTTCCGAAGATGAACGGTCTTACGGGCTTGGAACGACATGAGGGTGAGCATTGTGACATAATTTTCATTTTTGGGTGAACTAACCCTTTAAAGTTATTTCAAATCTGTATCTGTATTCAGATAAATCCAGAAGTGGGCGAGGCTTTCTTTAGGATTGATTTTAAAGTATTATTACTGGTATATAAATCACTCAATGCCCTAGGAGGACCTCAATACATTACCAAATATGCTCAGTAAATATATAAACAGATCACTCAGATCATTAGGATCACATCAGCTAGAAATACCAATGGTTCACTCTAAGCATGGTGAGTCCGCTTTTAGCTACTATGCCAGCCGCAACTGGAACCAGCTTCCAGAGGAGATCAGATGTGCTCCTACAGTAGTCACATTCAAATCCAGACTCAAAGCACATCTGTTTAGCTGTGCATTTACTGAATGAGTACTGTGCCACTGTACGTCTGACTGAACTCAAATGGCACTGAGAATTGGGTAAGAGAGATGAAACCATGCTGATGGCCTGGGTCTGTGGTGGAGTAGTGAGTTTGACGTGATTAAACTCGAGGTTCTGCGGGGTGCGGACTGAATTGATTCCATTCCTAGAGCTTCCGAACAAATGTGTTTTTGGGATGCGGACTAATGGGGGAGTGAACCCGAGGTTACCCCGTGAGTCAGTCCCAGAGCTCCTCCTGTCCGATTTTAAGGAAAAATCGGGTCCTTTGGAGACGTCCAATAGATTTCTTAGGCGCCGAAATAACACCACAGACACAGTTTAATCACCATGAGAAAATCTCAGAGTAAAGCTGGGAGTTGTGAAAAATATGATACACCGGTGTTTTGCCAGATGAGAAGTTTATCATTGTATCATCTTTTTACTCGTTTAATTCATTTTATAACGGTATCATATATCTCTTTTATTTTATAACTGTTTTAATTTGGCTTGCTTTTATTTTGTGATTATTTTAATTCCTTTCTGTAAAGCTCTTTGAATTGCCATAGTGTATGAAATATGCTATATAAATAAACATGCCGTGCCTTGCCTTTATTCTTGTTTTATAAGCATATCTATAAAGTGTTTATTAATAATTATTTTTTCATACTTTATTAATTCTCAATTTATCATTTCTAAATGAAATATTTACAAACCAGTTATTTAGGAGTTGTCAGTGGTTCATAAGATCACTCCAAAAGTTTAAGTAAATGATTAATAAACTATTTAACACTTAAATTGTACAAACTATTTGTACATTCATACATCTTAAATATTGTCTGAATCACTGTGTTGTGTTTGTTTCCTTTTTCTGTTTAGAAGATGATGACCATCATCCTGACTGGCTTGTCAGGGGTTGATAATTACCTGGACAACATTATCATCCACGGACATGATGTTTATGCATGGCAACTTCAAGTGGTCTTACAATGACTAGAAGCTTCAGGCTTGCAGCTCAATAAAGACTTAGGTCATGTCTTCTTCCCGATGAGTCATGTATACTGGCGATTCTCAATGCCCCTGCACCCTCTGATGCATCTACTTTGCACTCCTTACTTGGACTTGTGTCGTGGTACAGTTTACTATGGTGCACTCGCGGTACACAGGTTTATTCCTGATTTTGCCACCATTGTAGCTCCAGTTCGTGCATGCCTACAAGATCCAAATGGATTCAGGTGCTCAAAAGAGGCTGAACAAAGTTTGTTGTTTCTTGTACGCTTTCCGTACATATCTGTCACTGCTTCGAAGGCAAGTTGACAGGCACTGGACCACACAAACTGTGCAGATCAATCCGCTTTCGGGGATTTAATCAGTACTAATGCTGTTTTATTGGACTGGCACCCACCCACATCAATGTCATAGACACATGCAGAAGTTTTACCTGGCACATCATGGGACAGGGTGGAAAAGGTATTCAGCAATTCAGCTAGGTCATGAGACTGTTCTGCAGTAAGATGCGAAAAGAAACCAGTGAGATTCTGCAGCATGGTGGAATTTTAAAGGCGGGTAGGAGAAAGAGAGAGGGAGAGAGGAAGAGAAATCATCCTCTGTCTTGCAAATCAAAAATATTTGTTTTGTTGTAGAACAAGAAACAGCTTCACAAAGCAATCATTAACCGTAACCATGACAAAAAAGGGGCATTATCAGTTACCTAGGAAACAGAAAGAAAGCACAAGAACTAAACAGAAGCAAAAAAGCAAATAAACAGTCCACAGAACATAATCTAAACCAGTCATGATAGTGTATAGTTTTAATTAGTTGAAATAAATTAAAGATGTTCATCAGTACGCAACTTTATTTTTTTTTATGAATAATTATCAAAGGGGTGCCCTTTTTTCATTTAAACACCCACCACCCAAATTGTCTTGCATATGGCCCTGGATATAGTAGTTGTATAATTTGTTAGTAAATACTAATTTGTTAAAGGATAATTCTGGTATTTAACACTTTGAGTCTATTTTCTAGTTTGTATTGGATGAACTAGAGTGGTGGACTTAGAAATGTTGACGATGGGTCCTGTCTCGACTTTTTGAGTATTTTAGAATCGCCTCCGAGCGCTTCAGAGTGGCTGTCTATGGGCATGCTCAAACATGTCCTTAAAACAACCCTTAACGTTCGTTTTCAAAACTGTGCAACTCACCGAGTGGTTAGTGGTGTTCGTTGATGTTCCAAAACAAGTAGCGTAGCGAAATACAGTTTCTGTCGTGTTTTATTTGCCATTTTTTTTAATCGCATTGATGTCTGCTGGAGGACTAAGTGCTCGTTGATATTACTGCGCTACCGGAAACGGAAAGGGGTCTGTTTACATTTGGTTGTAGTCTTTTCACTCGGTTCTCCGTCTCTCAGAAGGCTAGCGTGAGCTGAGCAACTGCGGCAAAGTGGTTGTCGTCATCAAGTGGTCGGGAGTGTGCTAACGCTTCAGACTCAAATATCGAGCGGAAGTTTATACGCGGTTGTGAGGTATCTGAAAAAATTGTTCCACTATAGAAAATAACACGGATTGAAAGCATACATTGCGCCGCTATATTTGTTTTTAATCATCAACAAACACCACTAACCACTCGGTGAGTTGCACAGTTTTTAAAACAAACGTTAAGGGTTGTTTTAAGGACATGTTTGAGCATGCCCATAGACAGTCACTCTGAAGTGCTCGGAGGCGATTCTAAAATAGTCAAAAAGTCGAGACAGGACCCATCGTCAACATGTCTAAGTCCACCACTCTAGTTCATCCAGAACAAACTAGAAAATAGACTCAAAGTGTTAAATACCGGAATTATCCTTTAATTATTTCATCATGCAAACCTTGGGTAAAATATTCTTATTTAATTTAATATTTTTTATCAACCCATTTCTATGTTGAATAAATTAAACTGAAATATTATCAACATTTCTCTCATTCTAAAATTAGATTCATTCATTGCTATAGGAGAGGAAGAATTTTCTAAACTCTTAACTCTTAAATCATCTAAATCAACATCATCTTAGATCCTATACCGACTAAGCTATTGAAAGAGATGCTTCCAGAGGTCATAGATCCTCTTCTTAATATCATTAATTCATCTTTGTCATTAGTATATGTACTAAAAACTATTAAGCAGGCTATGATTGAACCGCTTGTTAAAAAAACGCAACTTGATCCTACAGAATTAGTCAATTACAAGCCGATCTCGAATATGCCTTTTCTGTCAAAGATACTAGAAAAGGCAGTATCCTCTCAACTACAGTATGTTCCTTTTTTAGAAAGAAATGGAATCTGCGAGGATTTCCAGTCAGGATTTAGACCGTACCATAGTACTGAGACAGCTCTCATTAGAGTCACAAATGATTTGCTCTTATCATCCGATCGTGGTTGTTTCTCTCTATTAGTGTTACTCGATCTTAGTGCTGGATTTGATATTATTGACCACAAAATTCTGTTAAATAGACTCAAAATTTAGGTTGGCATTAGTGGAATTGTATTAGCAAGGTATAAAACATACTTATCTGTACGTTATCAGTTTGTAGCAGTAAATGAAGAGATGTCTTATTGATCACAAGTTCAGTGTGGAGTACCACAAGGCTCTGTACTAGTCCCGTTGCTGCTCACTTTGTAAATGCTACCCTAGGGAGATATCATTAGGAAACATGGCATTAGTTTTCACTTTTATGCTGATGATACAGCTCTATATTTCTTCACGCCCTGACAAAACTTAAATTAACAAAATTAACGGAATGCATAACTGATATAAAAAACTAGATAACTAGTAATTTCGGTAACACTTTATTTTGATGGTCCCTTTTGAACGTGCTGTTTGTCACAGTGTAGTGCGGGTTGAAAGAGGACTCAAGGCAAAAAGCTCCAATTCAAACATTTACTAATATGAAAATAAAGAAAACTGGTACAGGCAGGTTGACGGGCAGAAGATCCACAAAACACAGAAAACAAACATCAGCATTGACGTGCTAACATTCAACAATGACTGACCAAGACTGAATGAACAGAGGCTAATGTAAATACAGAAACTAAATACAGAGACAAATGAACCATAATGATGTGAAGACAGGTGACACAGATGATGATAACGAGGGACAGGCTGGTAAGTGAGGGAGTGAATACAGGTGTGGAGACGAGGAGGATTCTGGGAAGTGTAGTGAAGAGACAAGGACAGACTGGTGCAGACGAAGACTGTGACATTACATTCCCTCCCGGTAGGGGTGTCCTCACGCCGTAGAACAGGGGTGGGAGGGTGGGCATCCTGGAGTCCGTGACGGGAAGGCGGACCGGGTGCAGCAGGTCGGACTCCAGGATGGTCCAGGCGGCCATGGCGGAGCAGGACGAGGGTGGCGGCCAGGGTGGAGCAGGACTTGCAGGCGGCCTGGGGGGAGCAGACGGACCCTCGGGCGTCCAGGGCGGAGCAGGCTGTGGGCGTGACCACGGCGGAGCAGTCGGACCTTCGGGTGACCACGGCGGCGGGGACCCTTCGGGCGGCCAAGACGGAGAGGACCCTTCGGGGGGCCACGGCAGTGAAGACCCTTCTGGCGGCCACGGCGGTGAAGACCCTTCGGGCGGCCATGGCGGTGAGGACCCTTCGGGCGGCCGTGGACCTTTGGACGGCCGGGGCGAAGACATATGCCCCCCCCCCCCCCCCAAAAAAAATACTTGGGGTGAGTAACCGGATTAGGGACAGGCTCTGGGACCAGGGATGGAAATTAACTTTTTTGTCCACCGGCCACTGTGGCTGTAAAACTTCAAATAATAGCCAAGTCCCAAATAGACGCCGGTCTCTTTTACACGCCTTGTGTGGCGACTGGTTTGGGTAAATAAAGGCTTTTTTAGTTTCGGGTTGTATATAATCTTCTAAAACCCGTCAGATCGTCTGCTTTTTGGCGCCGCCAAAGCCTTTTTTGATCGGTGAGTGATGTAGAATAGAATGACTGCTGCGCTTGACAGGGCGCAAACGACCAGAGCAGAGAGAGAGAGAGAGAGAGAGAGAGAGAGAGAGAGAGAGAGAGAGAAAGAGAGAAAGAGAGAAAGAGAGAAAGAGAGAAAGAGAGCCTTGGCCGCGCGCGCGCACTCTCACGTCTTCAAACCACACCAGCACTGTCTTGCTCTCTCATGGAATCAAAACCATGGTTTTTAAAAATACCAGTTACTACAATCATGGTTACTATGGTTTTACTGTAGTATTACTACAATATAACTGTAGTAAAACCATGGCACCAAAATACCACGGTTACAGTCATAGTTAACTACAGTTTTACTATAGTAAAACCATGGTTAATTTTCGTAAGGGTCCCTCGCGCATATTAATCAAAATCAGTGGACACGACAGTAAAAAGTCGGAAGGCCGCAGTGTCACGTGGAGCATTCGGGGATTTTTAGTGATTAGAGACTCTAGGAACATCTCAACACTAAATCATAAAGGCCCATCTCAAATAAAAGCCGGTGCAGTTCGACGATTTGGGAAAATAAAAGCCCAGGCTATTATTTGAAGTTTTACGGTATGCCTGTTCTGTCATATTTACATCATGCGCTCGCGGCTAGCTCCCACCTCTCGCGCTCAAGCCTCGACGGAAGAAGCGCGCTGGTAGATGTTCGCGCGGCTAGCTCTTTACGACACAAGAGAGCTACCCCGCCCTAAGAATACACCATGCGCTCATGGCTAGCTCTCTTTTTGGATGGCAAACCACCTCTCACACTCCCACGTTTTCTTCCCTCGTTAAGCCTCGACGAAAAAAGCGTGCGGGTATTGAACGTGTGCCTCCTCTAAAAGTGTCTGCCATCCGGGTAAAACAGTATGCTATTTTTATTTACCCGCCACGGTGGCCGGTAGGTGAAGCGAGTTTATCCGCCACAACACAAAATCACCTGCATTTGGCTGGTGGCGGGTGCGAATTTCCATCCCTGTCTGGGACTACGACAGGCTGGGCAGACGTGACGCGAACAGTCTCTGGCTGGGCAGACGGGACATGCATAGTCTCTGGCTGGGCAGACGGGACATACATAGTCTCTGGCTGGGCAGACGGGACGTGAATAGTCTCTGCGTGCCTGACGTACATCAGCGGTGAAGAGGGTTTTGTGCTGGACGGAACCAGCGGGGAAGAGGGCTTGGTGCTGGATGGAACCAGCGGCGAAGAGGGCTTGGTGCTGGACGGAACCAGCGGCGAAGAGGGCTTGGTGCTGGACGGAACCAGCGCCGAAGAGGGCTTGGTGCTGGATGGAACCAGCGGTGAAGAGGGCTTAGAACGGACGGTCCCTGGCTGGACAGTCCCTGGCGGGACGGTTTCTGGCTGGGCGAGCGGTGAAGGGTCTGGGCAGGTGGTCATGGCATGCCACGGGAGGAAGCTCTCCAGACATCTGTCTGGGAGCTCCCTCGCGTCCACGGTTTCCACCCCCAGCCGATAACATGCCATAATGGCCTCGTCGTTTAGAGGGCTGGAGGCAGCCAGAGGAATAAAACCCCAAGTAAACTTGAACAGATCGCAGCTATCCAAAGCCAATGCCGCGATCTGTTCAGCGAGTCCACAGCTCATCTTGGTTTGGTCGGTCGTTCTGTCACGGTGTAGTGCGGGTTGAAAGAGGACTCAAGGCAAAAAGCTCCAATTCAAACATTTACTAATATGAAAATAAAGAAAACTGGTAAAGGCAGGTTGATGGGCAAAAGAGCCACAAAACACAGAAAACATAAACATCAGCATTGACGTGCTAACATTCAACAACAACCGACCAAGACTGAATGAACAGAGGCTAACTAAATACAGAGACAAATGAACCATAATGATGTGAAGACAGGTGACACAGATGATGATAACGAGGGACAGGCTGGTAAGTGATGGAGTGAATACAGGTGTGGAGACGAGGAGGATTCTGGGAAGTGTAGTGAAGAGACAAGGACAGACTGGTGCAGACGAAGACTGTGACACTGTTGACTATAAGTAACCTTGCAACTATATGTCAACTAACTCTCATCAGAGTATTAGTAGATTGTCTGCTTAATATCTGCAAACACTTTATTGTGATGGTCCTCCAACAGACACTCTACTGACTATAAGTAATTTTGCAACTACATGTCAACTTAATCTAACCCTAACCCTACCAGTCTATTAATACTCAACTAACACTAATGAGAGTTAGTTTACATGTAGGTGCAACGTTACTTATAGTCAACAGAATGTGTTAAAGGGACCATCAAAATTAAGTGAAACCGTAATTTCCTACTACTTAACTCTGAAAAGAGATTCTAATTATTGGGAAAAAAAAAAAACTTCCTCACGTAATAACCTAGAATACTGTCTAACACTTGATGGTTGCTCTGTCAAATCTTCGTCGTCGGTTAGGAACCTGGGTGTGCTCTTTGATACCAATCTTTCATTTAAAAGTCACGTTTCTAGTATCTGTAAAACCACATTCTTCCATCTTAAAAATACATCTAAATTACATCATATGCTCTCAATGACGAATGCGGGACAATTAGTTAATGCGTTCATGACATCAAGGCTAGATTATTGTAATGCTCTTATGGGTGGTTGCCCTGCACACTTAATAAATAAACTACAGCTGGTCCAAAATGCAGCAGCTAGAGTTCTTACTTTAAAATATTGCTGATTACTTACAAAGCACTAAATGGTTTAGCTCCCCAGTACTTTAGCGAGCTCTTAACGCATAGTCCTTCATGTCTATTGCGCTCTCAAAATTCCGGCCAGTTGATAATACCTAGAATATCAAAATCAACTGCTGGTGGTAGATCCTTTTCCTATTTAGCACCAAAACTCTGGAACAGTCTTCCTAAGATTGTCCAGGAAGCAGACACACTCTGTCAGTTTAAATCTAGACTAAAAACACATCTCTTTGACCTAGCATACACATAACACATTATAGACTTCTATAATTCAATGTTAGGCTGCATAGTTTAGATCAGCCGGAACCAGGAACCCTCCCCATAAATCCTGATGTACTCGTTACATCATAAGAAGAATGGCGTCTACGCTAATATTATTCTCTCTGTTTATCCCGAGATTTCCGCAGTTTGCCGGATCCAGGCCATATCCAGATCTGATGAAGGACCTGCGCCTGAACACGACAACAACGCAAAGTGTCAACTCTCTCCCCTGTGAAGGCCTCCTTCTCCTTCCCTTTACCTCTGTACAGATAAAACGTTGTCAAAATAGTTCCGGTTCACATGGCTACGCGGAAGCAATAAATAATTCTGTATTATACATTTGTAAGGCCAGAAAAGTAAGTTGTTGAGGTCAAGTTGTAAAGAAAGACTACACGCCTGCGCACATATATATTCAAACGCGCATACCTATAGACTGAACACGTAATGCGTTTTTTTTTTTTTTTTTTTTTTTTTTTTTTCAGGGCTTGCACCTTGGAACCTATTTCGGGGTTTGCGTTCTCGAGCCACCAGGCACTTTTGTTGTACGGATGAGCGGGCAGGAGCGCGTTAAGGGTTTTCTGTTGGAACGGTGTTGTGTTAGCGCCCCCTAAGTTAATAGCCAATGATCTTTGTAACAAAAGTGTATCAATCAAAACTAACTTTAGCTGGACAATAACTTTATTCTAGAGCTGCTGTAAAGCCAAAACAATCTCTGGTACTTTAATTTCCTATTATCACTGTAAAGCTGCTTTGAAACCATCTATATTGTTAAAAGCACTATATAAATGAAGGTGACTTGACTTGACTCACTCTGGATCTTGAATCAGTTGTTCCCTTTCGAGTTCCGTCGGATGACGACGAATGGGGTTTCGCTTAGAAAGCCTATCCGCTTCGAGTAATACAAAACGAGCCAATGGCAAAGAAATGCCATGGGTCTGCAGAATTTGCATGGAGCAGCTCCGCCCCACCTCGTGGGTATAAAGGGCGTAAATTCCAGCAAAGCAGTATGTTTTCGCTTCGGAGCCAAGTTCATCCTTCGTTCCACAAGCCATACCTGAAATTGTCAGTTCTACAGACGAGCAAGATTCTCTGGTGTTGGTGTGACGGCGATCTCCGGCGAGCGCGCGCTTCCTGCCTATCTGTCTGTGATTCGACAGCGAGTGTGTGTCTCCCCGGGCGCTTCAACACAGTCAGAGTTTCTTTTCTCTCACAAAAGAGCTTGCACGTGGCACGTCTTTTTAAAGATGCATCGCCCGTGCACTTCTGGTTGCGGTAGACTCGTTGACAACTCTGTTGGGCACGAGCGTTGCATAGTATGTTTGGGCATTGATCACGCTAGAGCAGCGCTCGTGGATGACTCATGTTCTCTCTGTGGGAACATGACCATCGCAACATTACGGTCGAGACGCGGTGATCTCGCAAGAGTGAGAGTCCCCTCATCCATCCCCCGTTCTACTGGCTCTAGAAATAGAGCTGGTACTTCGGCTGGTGGCCAGGGTGATCTGAGGGTGACGGTTTGGAACAAAGCGCCGACTATCAGTCCGTGCTCAGCCGCACCCTCTCCAATGTTGCAACCCACGAGTGTTCAGGGGATTTCCGCGGGACCATCTTCGGATGCCCCGCGGTTTTCCTTTGGCGCTCCAGAGGAGGACGCGACGTCTATCGCAGCATCACAAGGTGGGTCTGAATCTTCTGGAAGTGAAGACTCAGCGCAGCTGCCACCTTCCGGTGTGCATACAGTTGTGCCTGAGTCGGATCCGGAGATGACGGCCATGCTTGCCCGGGCCGCCGCGAGCATCGGGTTAGAGTGGACCCCTCCACCCTGTCCCGAGCGCTCGCGGTTGGATGATTGGTACCTGGGTAGGGCCGCGGACCCCCGTCCACGTCAAACCCCAATACCTTTCTTCCCGGATGTGCATGATGAGATCTCGAAGTCCTGGAAGACCCCCAGCTCTTCCCGTGACCGCTCGTTGGTCTCATCCGCCTTTCCTCCCCTCGATGAGGCGGCTGCCCGTGGGTACACTGGGCTCCTCCCGGTTGAACGCTCTGTTGCGATGCAACTGTGTCCTCAGAGCGCTTCTTCTCGTGGTGAGCCTAAGCACCCATCCAAAGCCTGTAGGTACTCGTCTACACTTGTGGCGAAGTCCTACAGAGCGGAGGGACAGGCAGCCACCTCTTTGCCATTCCATTCTGCAGGTCTACTAGGCCCAGATGCTCAGGGACATGCACGAGGGTAGGACAGACCCAGGGCTCTTCAATGAGCTGCGCGCCGCCACCGACCTTGAAGGCGCCCCAGCCCTCTCCTGCCCCGCCCCCCGCTAAACGCCGGGCCAAGCGGCGCTCCTGAGACGGGCTGCTCAGGGATAATGTTCACTTCTCGGGAGATGGTAGCAGGACCACTCCTTCCCCCGGTGGAGGGCCGGGGGAGAATCTTTTGTTTCACCGCTGCTCACCCACAGGTGGGCAGCACCCTTATGTGGTTAAAGAAAGAAGTGACACATTCATCCCTGAGCACACAGAGTTCTCGGACGACACGGTGCGCCGCCCCCGGGCCGTGCACCCCTCGTCCTCCTCCGTCCCAGAGCCGGATGACAGTGCGCGCCGTCCCCGGACCGTGCCGCTCTCATCCTCCTCTGACGCCAGACCCCTGGCAGAGCACACCCCCGTGGAACGTTCGTCCTTCCCTGGTCTGCTCTGTCAGGACGCGGTCAATGACTGTGCCCCCACACCGGGCCGCTATCATTCCGCCTCGCTGCACCACCGGTGGGAAGTCTGTAGTTCGTTTGATCCCGCTGGTACAGTCGTTGGGAGCTTGGCAAGAGCTTCCCAACCTGTCCCGCTGGGTCCCTCGAACAGTCAGGCTCGGCTACGCGATTCAGTTTGCGCGGTCTCCTCCCCGCTTCAGGGGAGTCCGCTCCACTATGGTCGGTGGCAATGCCCCTATCATGAGAGCGGAGGTTGCTACCTTGCTGGCGAAGGGTTCTACAGCCCGTACTTCATTGTCCCCAAGAAAACTGGTGGGTTACGGCCAATCCTGGATCTGCGCGTGCTGAACCGCTCCCTTCACAGGCTGCCGTTCAAGATGCTCACCGCCAAACGCGTTTTCGAATGTGTGCGGCACCAGGATTGGTTTGCAGCGATCGACCTGAAGGACGCCTACTTTCATGTCTCCATTCTCCCTCGACACAGACCGTTTCTTCGGTTTGCTTTCGAGGCGCAGGCATATCAGTACGCAGTTCTCCCTTTCGGGCTAGCCCTGTCTCCTCGCGTCTTCACGAAGGTCGTCGAGGCAGCCCTTGTTCCCCTCCGGGAACACGGGGTTCGCATCCTGAACTATATCGACGACTGGCTGATTCTAGCTCACTCTCGAGATCAGCTCTGCGAACACAGGGACTTGGTGCTCCGCCATGTAGCCCGTCTGGGCCTTCGGGTCAACTGGGAGAAGAGCAAACTTTGCCCCGTGCAGAGGATCTCTTTTCTCTGTATGGAGATCGACTCGGTCGCCATGTCCGGCAGCTTACGAGCGGGCGGCACAATCGCTGCTGACTTGCCTGAGACAGTTCGAGGGCAAGAGTGCGGTTCCACTGAAACTTTTTCAGAGGCTCCTGGGGCATATGGCATCTGCAGCCGTGGCAACGCCGCTCGGATTGCTTCATATGAGACCGCTTCAGCTGTGGCTTCGCGACTGAGTCCCGAGGTGGGCATGGCATCACGGCACCTTCCGAGTACCAGTTACTCCGACCTGCCGTCAGACCTTCACCCCGTGGTCGAACCTCAGTTTTCTACAGGCCGGAGTGCCTCTGGAACGAGCTTCGCGGCATGTTGTTGTAACGACAGATGCCTCTGCCACGGGCTGGGGCGCCATGTGCAACGGACGTGCTGCCGCAGGCTCCTGGACAGGACCCCACCGCTTATGGCACATCAATTGCCTCGAGTTGCTGGCGGTACAGCTCGCCCTGCGCCGCTTCCGAGCCATGCTCAGGGGCCAGCATGTACTAGTCCGTTCAGACAATACCGCGACTGTAGCGTACATCAACCATCAGGGTGGTCTGCGCTCCCGCCGTATGTCGCAACTCGCCCGCCACCTCCTCCTATGGAGTCAGAAGCATCTGAGGTCGCTTCGTGCCATTTATATCCCCGGAGCTCTGAACTGTGCAGCCGACGAGCTCTCACGGCTTCAGCCCCTCCCTGGAGAATGGCGACTCCATCCCCAGTCGGTTCAGCTGATTTGGGACCAGTTCGGGGACGCACAGATAGATCTGTTTGCCTCTCACGACTCGACCCATTGCGCCCAGTTTTATTCCCTGACCGAGGGCACACTCGGCACGGATGCTCTGGCGCACAGCTGGCCGCGGGGCCGCAAATATGCGTTTCCCCCAGTGAACCTTCTTGCGCAGACCCTGCGCAAGGTCAGGGAGGACGAGGAGCAGGTCATTTTGGTCGCGCCTTACTGGCCCGCCAGGACCTGGTTCCCCGAACTTGTACTCCACGGGACAGCACCATCCTTGGCTGATTCCTCTGAGGAAGGACCTCCTTTCTCAGGGACGGGGCACCCTATGGCACCCTCGTCCCGATCTTTGGAACCTCCACGTGTGGCTCCTGGACGGGACGAGGCAGGGTTGAGTACCCTACCACCAGCGGTGGTGGCTACCATCACTTCCACTAGAGCTTCGTTCACGAGACACCTCTACGCGTGAAAGTGGAACCTCTTCATCAGCTGGTGTTCTTCTCACCGAGAAGACCCCCGGAGATGTTCGATCGGTGTCATGCTTTCCTTTCTTCAAGATGGGTTGGAGCGAAGGCTGTCTCCCTCCACCCTCAAGGTCTATGTCGCCGCCATTGCCGCACAGCACGACCTTATAGAAGGTAAGTCCGTAGGGAAGCACGACCTGATCGTCAGGTTCCTGAGAAGAAGCGAGGAGACTGAATCCTCCTCGCCCTCCTCTCTTACCCTCTTGGGACCTCGCAGTGGTACTAACTACCCTGCGGACTGCTCCCTTCGAGCCTTTGCAGTCGGTCGAGCTTAACTTCCTGTCAATGAAGACAGCGCTTCTGACTGCATTGGCCTCCATTAAGTGGGTAGGGGACCTGCACGCATTCTCCGTTGACGAAGCGTGCCTGGAATTCGGGCCGGCTTACTCTCACGTGATCCTGAGACCCCGGCCTGGATATGTGCCCAAGGTTCCTACCACTCCCTTCCGGGACCAGGTGGTGAACCTGCAAGCGCTGCCCCCGGAGGAGGCAGACCCAGCCTTGGCACTGCTCTGTCCAGTACGTGCTCTCCGCATCTATGTAGACAGAACGCAGTGTTTCAGGACCTCAGACCAGCTCTTTGTCTGTTATGGTGGGAGACTCAAGGGAAAGGCTCTCTCCAAGCAAATGTTGTCTCACTGGATAGTGGACGTCATTGCTTTGGCTTACCAACAGCAGGGCATTGGAAGACAGCCGAGAAGGTGGCGTGATTAGACTGGTATCCCCATTCGTCGTCATCCGACGGAACTCGGAGTGACAACGAAAGGGAACGTCTCGGTTGCGGATGTAACCCTCGTTCCCTGAGTAGGGAACGGAGACGTTCCATCTTCCTGCTACTTTCTGCTGTACCGCGGGGATCGCCTGAGCTCAGTCTTGGCTCCTCAGCGAGGAAACATACTGCTTTGCTGGAATTTCCGCCCCTTTATACCCACGAGGTGGGGCGGAGCTGCTCCATGCAAATTCTGCAGACCCATGGCATTTCTTTGCCATTGGCTCGTTTTGTATTACTCGAAGCGGATAGGCTTTCTAAGCGAAACCCCATTCGTCGTCATCCGACGGAACGTCTCCGTTCCCTACTCAGGGAACGAGGGTTACATCCGTAACCGAGACGTTTTCTCTGAGCTTGTTGCATTATGTGCAACAATTATTAGACGGTACCTTATGGAACAGCCATGTAAGAAGCTTTAAGTCAGCGCTTTAAAATGCTGCCGATGTAGTTTTGGAACAGAGCCCATAGTGTAAAAGTGTCACAAAGGGTCTGTAAACCAATGAAGGATCTTACATGTGTGCATATTAAACAATGTGGAATTTACAGCTTGAATTTAAATCCACAATATCTTTTATTTTATGACAAAGGTTTGACAGGCAAAAGATTACAAATTTGGCAGAACATTGGCAAATCAAATAAGTAAAAAAAACAAATTAAAGGTAATTCTCATTAACCAACCCATCATATTCCAAAATAACAAATTATGATGATGACAGCCATAATGGGTTTTAAACAAATAAACATGGTCACATTCCTCATCATTGATGGAAAAAGAAACAGCTGAATGTAAATCACAGTAGAGCCTGTGTGTGTGTGTGTGTGTGTGTGTGTGTGTGCGTGTGTGTGTGTGTGTGTGTGTGAACGGTTTTTCAGGCCTGCTATGAAGTTATTCGTGGCCTCTGTGTTTTGGAGGACAGGATGAATGAGCCAGACTGTCACAATGCCCACAAGGGCTGAGAGATGGTGTTATTTTCAAGACGAATGGGCATCAGAGCTTTTAGGTACACAACAGAAATCCAATGAAAGGGAACATCGCATCATTTGATGAGGCATTCGGGGCGTCCCTGGGGAAATCGAGCCCCATGGCTATATGACAAATGTGTGTGAGATGCAGTGATTTTAGAGCGACGCACATCGCCTGCGGTCCTGCACTCTTCGTCCTTGAAGATGGCTTTTCTGAAGTCCACTACTTCACTTTAACTCCGCTTTAACCTCTGGTCACGTTTTGAGGTATGCAGCGTTTAGGAACTGATATCATACAGCATGTGTCTATTATGTTTCTTTCAATCGCACATTATTCTGTGATGGTAAACGGTGCATTATGTGAAGATTAGTGCTGAAGTGTATTGCTGTCAACATATCTATAGGTAATAATTTCTCCTGTTATTCCAGGCCAGCAGAACTACGGTTGTATTTATTTTATCAGTAACATTTTACAATAATGAAAATCATTTAATCTAAGTTAAATGTAAATTTCACATTAGTTAAATTAAACGTTGCTGTGGACCTGAGCTAACATGAACTAGCAATAAAGAGTTGCATTTTTTAACAAATGTAAACAAATATGAATAAATAATATAACAAATTAATTGCTCATTGTAGTTAATACTTTAACTAGTGTTAACTAAAGGAACCTTATTGACAAGTGTTAACGTTTTATTTTGATTTGATTTTGAAGAAACCTGCATGTTTGAATAATGTAAGAAGTTTCAGGAGTCACACTTCTCCTGTACTCAATAAACCTTAACACTTTAAATTCTCACTCTCTTGACTTGTTTTGCAGTTCGGTCCAGTGCACTGCTGCAGAATACAGTGTCAGTCTATTTCATTTCTGAAGCAGGTTTTCAACCATTTACGAGAGACTGACACCACATCCATTTTAACTGACAGCCAGCAAATAGCCCTCCAGTCTCCATTTACTTCCACTGGGACATCAACTGAAAATAGCAGCACAGCCTCCATGCTGGATTTTCTTATGGCTGAAGTTTGAATAACTTGATAAATGCTTGTTATGTGCTTGTTTAAATGAGTTTTACCTCATTTCTGTTTCTCATGAAATGCGTCTCTATAGCACGCATTGTATTTATCGTGCAATTTATACGCGAAAATTAAATTTTACGTGCATATGAAGCACTATAAACCTCTTAGGTAGGAATAGTGGTGTGGGGTACGTGCGTATTACACGCCATGAAGTGTGTATCATATGCACGCATAAACTGCGTATCATATGCCCGTAAAAACCAATTTTCACGTATAAATTGCACGATAAATACACATGTGTGCAGAGATGCATTATACATGAGATCAGGCTGTTTTACAATACAACCTGAATCACTGCATTGATAAACTGTGCATCATGGATCAAGGCTGGCAAATTTCTGTGTCTGTGTCAGGTCTGATAGTTTGTTGATCTGCAAATACGTTTTGTTTTTTATGAGACTAAGGGAAGTAATATGGCCAACATTATATAAACAATATATATTGTTAAAAGTGCTATATAAATGAAGGTGACTTGACTTGACAATATGCTAGCCTTGGTTGGTTCAGAATTTATAGACCTTATGAGTGAGAGCTAGCATGATATCCAATGCTTTACCTCAAGGATGCAAGTAACATCCCTTTCTTCCCTGTTATTTTTATTTTTTTGCCTCTTTGCCCTGAACACTCTGCTGGTTTCCCCTTTCAACTGCATTGTACTGTCATGAATATGACAAATCTTTAATATTTGTAGGTTTTCTCTTTAATATATAACTGCATGTGGCAATGTACAATCATGCATACTTTCATAATAAAGTATTGTCTTTAATAAAAACAAAGTGTTGTGCTTTTCGCCAAATAAAGAAAAAAAAAAAAACATGATGCGAGTTCTGCGTTCTCTCTGTCAGTGAAGTCTAGGGCTGACTTAGTCGAGGATTCAACGATTCGTTTCGGAGAGGTCTGATTCGACTATGAACCTCATAGTCGAATAGTAGGGAAGTGTTATGTAACCAATAGGGGTAGGGCTGCACGATGTGTCGTTTTAACATCGATATTGCGATGTGCGCATCCACGATAGTCACATCGCAGGATGTTGCGATGTAAGCCTTAGGGATCGTAGTATGGAGGTAGTTTTGTTTCTTTATTATTCAATCAAAAAAAAGGTTGCTACAATCCAAAAAAATATTTTCAATTAAAAAAACCTTCACTTCAATGAAAAAAAAAAAATTCAATCAAAGAAAAAAATTATTTGAATCCAAAAATATATTTGAGACTCTTCTTTCTTCTTTCTTTCTTTCTTTCTTTCTTTCTTTCTTTCTTTCTTTCTTTCTTTCTTTCTTTCTTTCTTTCTTTCTTTCTAACTAATCTTTCTTCTTTCTTTCTTTCTTTCTTTCTAACTAATATTTCTTCTTTCTTTCTTTCTAACTAATATTTCTTCTTTCTTTCTTTCTTTCTTTCTTTCTTTCTTTCTTTCTTTCTTTCTTTCTTTCTAACTAATCTTTCTTTCTTTCTTTCTTTCTAACTAATCTTTCTTCTTTCTTTCTTTCTTTCTTTCTTTCTAACTAATCTTTCTTTCTTTCTAACTATTCTTTCTTTTTTCTTTCTTTCTTTCTAACTAATCTTTCTTTCTTTCTTTCTAACTAATCTTTCTTATTTCTTTCTTTCTTTCTTTCTTTCTTTCTTTCTTTCTTTCTTTCTTTCTTTCTTTCTTTCTTTCTTTCTTTCTTTCTTTCTTTCTAACTAATCTTTCTTTCTTTCTTTCTAACTATTCTTTCTTCTTTCTTTATTTCTTTCTAACTAATCTTTCTTCTTTCTTTCTTTCTTTCTTTCTAACTAATCTTTCTTTCTTTCTTTCTAACTAATCTTTCTTCTTTCTTTCTTTCTGTCTTTCTTTTTTTCTTTCTTTCTAGCTAATCTTTCTTCTTTCTTTCTTTCTTTCTAACTAATCTTTCTCCTTTCTTTCTTTCTTTCTTTCTTTCTTTCTTTCTTTCTTTCTTTCTTTCTTTCTAACTAATCTTTCTTCTTTCTTTCTTTCTTTCTAACTAATCTTTCTTCTTTCTTTCTTTCTTTCTTTCTTTCTTTCTTTCTA
The DNA here is from genome assembly GCA_030578255.1 of Tiaroga cobitis. Lineage (NCBI taxonomy): Eukaryota > Metazoa > Chordata > Actinopteri > Cypriniformes > Leuciscidae > Tiaroga > Tiaroga cobitis. Next base: position 12,024,445 of record CM060606.1, read on the forward strand.
ACTAATCTTTCTTTCTTTCTTTCTTTCTTTCTTTCTTTCTTTCTTTCTAACTAATCTTTCTTTCTTTCTTTCTTTCTTTCTTTCTTTCTTTCTAACTAATCTTTCTTATTTCTTACTTTCTTTCTAATCTTTCTTCTTTCTTTCTTTCTTTCTTTCTTTCTTTCTTTCTTTCTTTCTTTCTTTCTTTCTTTCTTTCTTTCTAACTAATCTTTCTTCTTTCTTTCTTTATTTCTTTCTTTCTATCTTTTTTTCTTTCTTTCTTTCTAACTAATCTTTCTTTCTTTCTTTCTTTCTTTATTTCTAGCTAATCTTTCTTTCTTTCTTTCTAACTAATCTTTCTTTCTTTCTTTCTTTCTTTCTTTCTTTCTTTCTTTCTAACTAATCTTTCTTTCTTTCTTTCTTTCTTTCTTTCTTTCTTTCTTTCTAACTAATCTTTCTTCTTTCTTTCTTTCTTTCTAACTTATCTTTCTTTCTTTCTTTCTTTCTAACTAATCTTTCTTCTTTCTTTCTTTCTTTCTTTCTTTCTTTCTTTCTTTCTTTCTTTCTTTCTTTCTTTCTTTCTTTCTTTCTAACTAATCTTTCTTCTTTCTTTCTTTCTTTCTAACTAATCTTTCTTCTTTCTTTCTTTCTTTCTTTCTTTCTTTCTTTCTTTCTTTCTTTCTTTCTAGCTAATCTTTCTTCTTTATTTCTTTCTAACTAATATTTCTTTCTTTCTTTCTAACTAATCTTCCTTTCTTTATCTCTTTTTAAACTAATCTTTCTTTCTTTCTTTCTAACTAATCTTTCTTTCTTTCTTTCTAACTAATCTTTCTTTCTTTCTAACTAATCTTTCTTTCTTTCTAACTAATCTTTCTTTCAGTGAAACCAATCTTTCTGTCTTTCTAACTAATCTTTCTTCTTTCCTTCTTTCTTTTTTTCTTTCTTTCTAACTAATCTTTCTTCTTTCTTTCTTTCTAACTAATCTTTCTTTCTTTCTAACTAATCTTTCTTCTTTCCTTCTTTCTTTTTTTCTTTCTTTCTAACTAATCTTTCTTCTTTCTTTCTTTCTTTCTAACTAATCTTTCTTTCTTTCTAACTAATCTTTCTTCTTTCTTTCTTTCTTTCTTTCTTTCTTTCTAACTAATCTTTCTTCTTTCTTTCTTTCTAACTAATCTTTCTTTCTTTCTTGCTAACTATTCTTTCTTCTTTCTTTCTTTCTTTCTTTCTAGCTAATCTTTCTTCTTTCTTTCTTTCTAACTAATCTTTCTTCTTTCTTTCTTTGTTTGTTTCTTTCTTTCTTTCTTTCTAACTAATCTTTCTTTCTTTCTAACTATTCTTTCTTCTTTCTTTCTTTCTTTCTTTCTTTCTTTCTTTCTTTCTTTCTTTCTTTCTAGCTAATCTTTCTTCTTTCTTTCTTTCTAACTAATATTTCTTTCTTTCTTTCTTTCTTTCTTTCTTTCTTTCTTTCTTTCTTTCTTTCTTTCTTTCTAACTAATCTTTCTTTCTTTATCTCTTTTTTAAACTAATCTTTCTTTCTTTCTAACTAATCTTTCTTTCTTTCTTTCTAACTAATCTTTCTTTCTTTCTAACTAATCTTTCTTTCAGTGAAACCAATCCTTCTGTCTATCTAACTAATCTTTATTTTCTTTTCTAACTAATCCAACTACTTTAAACTTCTTCAAACTCTCTGGTCCGGCTTTCTCAAGCCAACTTAAAGTTTGTCTCATCAAACTTTTTTTCTAGTTTCAAATGTAGGCGCATGGGAAGCGCGCTCATAATTGAAGCGACGCGCTCATTTTTTCCAGGAGCAAAGAAAGAAGAAAGAAAGGAGAAAATTTTGAAACTTTTCAGTATGGGGGTGCACCCAAACACGTGGGTGTTTTTCTCTTCTCCGTAAATAAATATTTTAGCAGAGCTACAGCAAGCGTTTTTCTGTGGTGGAAATCCATACGGAAACTTCTTTGTCGTTGTGGAGAGCGCAGTGCATGGTTGTATAGCAACGACAGCCTTGGGAAATCGGACCGAATTTTACTATTAATAATAAAAGATAAGCTACTGTGCATTATACATGTCAGGAATTTATCTTTATTGACTCATTCTTTTTATAAAGATGATTTAAAGGCTGAAATATGTGAGGTTTATCTTTTTATAAAACCTTTTTTGTCAAAAGTTTATTTGAACGTGTACATATAACATAAAAACCACTCCTTTAAAATTTGGCCATCATCTTTAATGTTATTAACTTGGTGAATTGATTTCATTGTGTATTAGGTCTACTTTTTGAACAAGATTCTGTGTTTAACCGTGATAATTTTGGTCAATATATTCATGAAAGAAAATTAGTTTTCATAATGATCAAATAAAATCAACTGTAATTTTACAGTAGCCTAAAATGCAAAGTACAATTTTCTATTAAAAAATCATCTCGGATTCTGTCCTTTTCTCTGACATTTAAGAGTGACAGGCCTACAAAAGCTATTTTAGATCTAAAACTGTTTGCATAGTTGTTAATATGAGAGTTATTAGAAATTATTTAATAGATAAGTATTGTGTTACTACTACATAAGTAGCCTAGCTCTCGGCCACTTTCACTTTTAAAAACTCTATTTCGTGACATAGTATAGTTTAACAAGTCATAACTAAAAGTGTGCCATGCATAGAATTTGAGGCAGTAACCAATGAGCTAATGGTTCCTCCCTGAAAGTTAGATTAACAGCTATAGCAAAATAACTGGATTCTCTTAACTGTGTTTTTCAAATAAGCGGTATGTGATTTTATTGTTTTTGGTGTGGGGGGGCTGGGGGGCTGGAAGGGGGTCTCGCCCAGGGTGTAATTCAATGTAGAACCGCCACTGATCGCAATGTGATTTTTTCCCAATATCGTGCAGCCCTAAATAGGGGTGTGACAGTTATTATATAACCGTGAGACCGACGGTTATAGTTGAACACCGTCATTAGAACTCTATAACCGCCAAAACCGTGCTATTAAAATATTTTTACAAAAAATGTTTATCATAGAGAATGTTTAAATACTAATATCATCTTACGAGGGAAATGGAGGCGGAGTTAGTGGTGCGATCGGACTCGGAGGCTGGTACTGCTGGAGATGATTCGGGAGAGGTCTGTTCCCCTTTACCGATCAGAGCGCGCGCTGACACGGAGTAAAGCCTTGTTTATACTCGACGCGTCCGCACGAGCGGTGCGCAAGACCAGCAAGACCACATTTCGCTTGACTCTGTGCACGGCTTTTTTTGTAACAGCACGCCCGACGCCGCGTCCGAGGATGACTTCAAGCCGAATCTGCCCGAGCATGTACGTCTCACCTACCGGCACGCAGTTTGCGCGTCTAAATTGCAAAGTTCATTGCAAAGTTTTTTTGTTAAGGTTTTGTTTACTGTGTGTGATTTATTTAAAACAAAGCACGTTTTGGCACGTTGTTGTTTTTGAAGCCAATTTGTTCCTATTTTATGTGAACTTTTCTGATGTTTGATATATGTGTGATATGTTTTGTTCATCTGGCTTTAAATTAATAAAAGGTATTTGTTACACACCATGTTTTTCTTTTAGTTTTTTTAGCTCTTTTGTTTGAAATGGAAAAAAAAACTAGCTGCTATCTAAAAAAGTAAAAAAAAAAAAAAAAGGTTCGACTATCAGTCACTACTATCAGTCGACTACGTCAAAATCTAACGAATCAGATTCGACTATGAAAATCCTTAGTCGAACACAGCCCTAGTGAAGTCCATTCTGAAATGTGTCCGCAAATGAATTGTAACTCAGCGAATACTTAGTCACACAGGCACACAGGCATGAAGCTTGAATTCTCTTCTTTTAAATGAAGTAATTTTTATAAAAAACGACTCGGTTACTAACGTAACCTCGGTTCCCTGAGAGGAGGGATCGAGTATTGCGTAAGTAGCTTACGCTATGGGAAAACTCCTTTTCTCGAGAATATTGAAGTCTTTATGTAAAACGCATTGCAGCTGCACAGCAGACAGCAATGAGCGAGGCAGCTCGGTCATTGGCTGTGCTGCGGCAACTTGCTCGAACCAATGGCGGGGCGACTCTGAATGCGCGACCAATGAGCGCGCTTCGCGCCCGCCAGAGCCCGTCAAGATGGGCGTGGCCAAGGGCTATATATTGGGCGCCCCGTCATGAGAGTTCTTTAGGTTAAAACGACTGAAGCGAACTAACCAAGCACCAGCACGGCAGCTTACGCAATACTCGTTCCCTCCTCTCAGGGAACCGAGGTTACGTTAGTAATGGAGTCGTTCCCTTTCGAGTGGTCTCTCCTATTGCGTAAGTAGCTTACGCTATAGGAACACCATGCAAAACGCCGTGCGTGCTGAACTTCGCCCTATGACAGCCAGAGGCAGGTGCCTGAGCTGAAAAGCAAAGTTATCATCCAACTAGCCGGCAGAGGCGAGCTTTATATGTGGAAAAAATGCAGAGCGGCTAGAAGGCGCTCAGAGTGACACAAGCACATACATAATCTAGATACAAACTCATGGTTCTACTAGTATCATGCTGACAGTACGTTGGAATGCAACGTCGGTACCTGTAGGTTGTAAAACCTGATAAATGTGGACCCAGCCTGAGGCCCAGCCTGCCGCCGCACAAATATCCTCGATCGGTATCCCGCTCGACCATGCCCAGGAAGAAGCCATACTCCGAGTGGAGTGAGCTTTGACTCCCCAGGGGCATTGGAGTCCTTTGGCTTCATAAGCCAGCGCTATAGCCTCAACTATCCAATGAGAGATTCTCTGCTTTGAGACGGCGGAACCTTTCGTACGGCCGCCGAAGCATACAAACAGTTGTTCTGTCTGTCTGAATAGGGCAGAACGCTCCAAATATACTCTGAGAGCCCTGACGGGGCAGAGTAGATTAGCGTCGTGTTCGTCTGCTGGGGACGATAACGCGGTTAGGGAGATAACCTGTGCTCTGAAGGGAGTGGTGAGCACTTTAGGAACATACCCATGTTTTGGCCTAAGGACAACTCTGCAGTCGTTAGGTCCGAATTCTAGGCAGGCAGCGCTCGTCGCCCACTCTCTTGACCGAGGCGAGTGCCAGCAAGAGCGCAGTTTTGAGCGAGAGCTGCTTAAGGTGCACGGTTCGGAGTGGTTCGAACGGGACCCCTTTAAGAGCGTCTAGGACAGTAGCCAGGTCCCAGATCGGCACTGAGGGGGGCCGTGAAGGGTTCATCCTCCTAGCGCCCCTTAGGAAACGAATAATTAGGTCGTTTCTTCCCAATGGATGTTCCATTACAGGGTCGTGTGACGCTGTGATGGCCGCCACATATACTTTGAGCGTGGAGGGGGTGCGACCCGCCTCCAGAAGCTCTTGTAGAAAAACGAGTACGTTCGTAATCTCGCATGTTTCAGGGTTCAGGCCCTTGGTGTTACACCAGTCACTGAACACCTTCCATTTCTGGGCATACAAGCGTCTCGTGGAGGGCGCCCGCGCCTCAGCGATGGTTTTTAGTGCTCCGCCCGTGAGGTTCCCGGGAACCCGTTGAGAGGCCATGCATGAAGGGCCCACAGATCGGTGCAGGAGTGAAATATCATCCCGCTGGCCTGACTGAGGAGGTCTGGCCTCAGTGGGATCGGCCGTGGTGCCGATTGCATCTGCATTAATTCTGGAAACCAAGTTTGGTTCTTCCAGAGTGGGGCTATTAGAAGCACTGCGTCTTTCTCCTCTCTGACCCGACTGATGACCTGTGGTAACATCGCGATCGGGGGAAAAGCATATAAGGGGCGGCTCGGCAAGCTTCGGGCGAGCGCATCCGTGCTTTTCGTGAAGAAGAGAGGGCAGCGCGCGTTCTCCTTGGAAGCGAAGAGGTCGACCTCCGCTTTGCCAAAGATTTTCCATAACCACTGAATCGTCAGAGGGTTGAGAGCCCATTCTCCTGGGAGAATTTTGTCTCTGGATAGCATGTCCGCCCCCTGGTTCAGAACGCCTGGCACATGCGCTAATCTCAGCGAGCGCAAGTTGTGCTGGGACCATAAAATGAGTCTCCTGGCCATTGTATGCAAGGAGCTCGACCTGAGTCCACCCTGGCGATTTATGTACAACGCCACCGTCATGTTGTCCGTTCGGACCAGGACGTGTTCGTTCTTTAGATGTGGAAGTAGGGCTCTGAGAGCCAAAGCGACCGCTTTCATCTCCAGATAGTTTATGTGTAGGCGCTTTTCCGGGTTTGACCAAAAGCCGGAGACAGGCCTGCCCACGTAAAGGGCCCCCCATCCTATTTTGGAGGCATCTGTCGTGATCATTTTTCTCCTTGTGTTCACACCCAGACTCACGCCCGACTGGTACCAGTCGGCGGCTTTCCAGCGCGTCAGGGCTTTTACACAGCCGTGGTTTGCTCTGATTAAAAAATGGCCCGAACGCCACGCGTGAGTAGGGACGCGGCTCTTGAGCCAGCGTTGGAGAGGGCGCATATGCAACAATCCTAGCTGGAGTACAGCCGATGCTGAGGCCATTAGACCGAGCATCCTCTGAAACCGCTTGACGGGTTCGCGCGCGCCCGCTCTGAATGATGTTGCAAGGCGCCGGATGGTGAGCGCGCGCTCCAATGAGAGGTGCGCTGTCATTTGCTCTTTGCAAAATTGATTCTTAGACCCAGGCATTCTAGATGGCTGATAATCCAAGATCTGTGTTGATGTTAACTGACTCTCTGATTGTGCTAGGACCAGCCAATCATCGATATAATTCAGTATTCGCACTCCCCGCTGCCTCAGGGGTGAAAGTGCTGCATCCATACATTTCGTGAATGTACGGGGAGCCAGGGACAGGCCGAATGGAAGTACCGTGTACTGGTATGACTGTCCTTCGAAAGCGAATTTCAGAAAAGGCCTGTGATGAGGCGCTATTGGAATGTGAAAGTAAGCGTCTTTCAGATCCACTGAGAGAAACCAATCTCCTGGGCGTACTTGCGCGAGGATATGTTTGGTTGTTAACATTCTGAACGAGCGAGTCATTAGTGCTTTGTTCAGGTGTCTGAGATCCAGGATGGGGTGGAGACCGCCATCCTTTTTCGGGAAGAGAAAATAGCGGCTGTAAAAACCTGCCTCGCTCAAAGAGGGGAGAACCGTTTCCACAGCGCCCTTTTCTATTAGTTTGCGCACCTCGGTGCGCAGAACATGTGAACACTCTCTTCTCACTTTCGTCTCGACAACAGTCGTAAAACGTGGTGGTCTGCGAGCGAACTGGAGCGAGTATCCGTGTTTTATTATATTCAACACCCATTTCGGCATATCTGGAATGTTTTCCCATGCCGCTGCATACACAGATATGGGCTGAATACAGGCTAGGGGTGGGCCGCTGTGACGCAGGGACCCGGCCAGCGAATCGCCTGAGCTCGCAGCTCTCAGAGGCGCGGACGCGCGCTGAGCAGCTGAGTGTATGGGCGCGTGTGTGACTGTAACAGCGCGCGCTGTGTCTGTGACACTCGCAGCCTGAGCTGGGGTAAGATTTGACACTGCAGGGACAGTGTTTATAAGTGGGGGTGCATAAACAGTGGTAGGCACACGCGTCACCTTTATAATGTTTCCCGCTTTTACTGGGGATGAATTTGTAACTGTGTGAACAGTACTTGTGTGTAGTGGTGCATACATGGCCGTAGGCACGTGATCTACATTTATGGGGCGTCCAGCCTGAGCTGGGAATGAATTTGGCACTGTTTTGACAGTATCTGGGGATGCACACTTTGTGGGCATGTGAACCCTTAGTGACACAGGTAGAAAAAGGCTCTTTTTGTGTTTTCTGTGTGTCGCCGTAAAAACGGCGTTTGTTTGCAGGTAGGCGAGCTCTGTGACTGGCCCATTGACTGCTGTATAGACATTTCCAGCCGCCTGTGAGGGGACTGGGTAATGTTCGGGATTTTGCAGAGAGAGTGGTCCGGCTTTTGCGAGACACGCACTCTCTCTTTTCATTCCTGTGGCTAGGAAGGCTTTCGAGGCTCAGGGTTCAGCGCTATCTTTGGCCGAGGACCCCGTCGCTCAGGAGGCGGCTTGCGGTTGTGAGAGCGCGAGCGGCGTCGAGCGTCAGTCTGAGCTGCGGGCTGAGAGGTGGTGGGGGTGGTTCTAGCCCGCTGCGGCTGAGGCGGTCTCTGCCTGCTCTGTGATGAGCTGGAGCGCTTGGGCAGAAAATGATGCATAGCTTGTGAAGCATTTTGGGCCTCAGTGAAGCGTTCGGCGAAGGCTTTAACTGCTGGTCCAAACAGCCCGCTGGTGGATATCGGCGCGTCGAGAAAAGGGGCCTTATCCACGTCCTTCATCTCAGTTAGAGCCAGCCACAGATGTCGCTCGAGAACAGTCAAATTAGCCATGACACGGCAGATAGACTGGGCGGTGGCCTTTGTGGCTCGCAGGGCTATGTCAGTTGCGCTGCGTAAGTCCTTGAAGGCTTCGGGTTCGGAGCCAGACTCGTCCAGGGAACGGAGAAGTTTGGCTTGGAACACTTGAAGTACCGCCATCGAGTGAAGCGCTGATGCAGCTTGGCCGGCGGCGGCGTAGGCGCGACCGGCGAGAGCAGAAGTAGTGCGGCAGGGCTTCGAGGGGTGGGAAGCCTTGGCTTTCCATCCGGTGGTGGAGGGCGGGCAGAGATGATTGGCCACGGCCTCCTCGAGGGGCGGCGCTTCCTCGTAGCCTCTTTCCTTCGCGCCGTCCACAGAGGAGAGCGACGAAGAAAAAGAAGGCTTCAAACGTGCAGAGTGAGGGGCTTTCCATGACTTTGTGAGTTCGTCATGAACTTCCGGGAAAAAGGGAGAAGGCCTTTGCCGAGGGGCCTGCTGGCGCCCCTGCAGAAACCATTCGTCCAGCCGGCTTCGGGTTGGTTCCTCGGGAGAAGACCAGTCGAGCCCGAGGTCCTTCACGGCCTTGGAGAGGATGCGAACAATCTCCGCGTCCATAGTGGAGCCCCCACTCGTGCTTGCTAGCGTTGACGGGGCGGGGTCGAAGGAGCCCGGCCAGTCATCAGATGCAGCGTCGATGGATAAGCTGTCATCTACTTCCCCGTCGTCCTCGGACGCGGCGAAAGTCACAAGGCCCGCCGCTCCGCTGGAGGGGTGTGGGTCCGGCTGGGTGAACTGAACCGGCGGTGGGGAAGTCAAGAGCGCCGGTGAAGCACGCGGAGACTGGCTCGGCGTCACATTACTGAGCTCGGGTTCAGGAAGCCTCTGTGAGCGGCGCTTTTTAATACGCGGCTCAAACAGAGGGGTGGCGCTGGGCTCGCTCACGGCGAAGGCGGCGAGGCGAGCTCGTAGTGTGGAGAGACCCAGGTTGTCACACTCAGGGCATCCGCCCTTGGTCAAGGCGGCTTCTGCATGGTCCCGGCCCAGGCAGCGAGCGCAGATGATGTGACGATCCCCATCCGGGAGAAGGTCTCTGCACGACGCACAGGAAGGCATTTGAAACAACGCCTTCTTGAAATTTGCTCTTTTACAACGTCGCCGGGCGACCGGTTGAAAAGATACTTGCGTGTCAAGCGCGCCGGATGGCTCAGTAGGATGATGTTCAAAGGCGGCTGAAGGCCCCGGCGTCCTCGTAGCAATCCCGCTGGTGTGCTTTTCTACGGCGGCGAAGGCTTTCAATAATCCGGAGGATCCAGCGAAGAAGGTGTTCGCTGAAGGAGATTAAATCTAAAGAACTCTCATGACGGGGCGCCCAATATATAGCCCTTGGCCACGCCCATCTTGGCGTGCTCTGACGCGCGCGGGCGCGAAGCGCGCTCATTGGTCGCGCATTCAGAGTCGCGCCGCCATTGGTTCGAGCAAGTTGCCGCCGCACAGCCAATGACCGAGCTGCCTCGCTCATTGCTGTCTGCTGTGCAGCTGCAATGGGTTTTACATAAAGACTTCAATATTCTCGAGAAAAGGAGTTTTCCCATAGCGTAAGCTACTTACGCAATAGGAGAGACTTCTCGAAAGGGAACAAATGTTCTCAGTTTATGTAATCTGTATGAAAAGAGAGAGATGTCAGTTGTTTTCTTTTCAGCTCATTGAGTTTTAATGTGACCACGCCCACTGAAAGCGCGCACTATTCAAATGCAAATAATCTGGGCCAAGCCACGCATATGTGTCAACGCCCACAACAGCTGGATAAAACACAACACGTTTAATAAGAATCATTTACTATATATCGTCTTGCTACGCTGTGAGGAATGATACTATCTAATAATCCTGGAAAAACTTACCTCAGAAGTGCTGGTAGTTTCATTTCGAGGAGCAACGGATCAAGCTGTAAGTTATTGTAGTAAGTTATTTATTCTTAAGTGCTTTGTTCTAATCGCGATATGGAATAGTGTCTGTAAACCGCAAAAGTTTACAGACACTTGAATTCTTAAATTTAAATATGAATCACGTGTCTGTGTGTGAATTAATGAGTGAACGGCACAGGCACGTGTTGTTGTTTACTAGAGCTGTACAGCGCACATGTTTGTGCCACACTCGACCTTGACCAAACTATATTGCTATAGCCTACTGAGATAGAAAATAGACTGAAAAAAATGTCTTTGTATAAGCAACAAACTGCAAATTAACATTTATATACTAATATATCATACACACATAATTTTACAGACTAAATATGAATGTTTAGACAAGATTTTGTTGATTAGTTTTTGGATAGATTATAAAGTTTTTACTGTAAACAAAGACTACTGCCACATCAAATAAGCTTTTGTTCGCCAATTTCTGCTCATATGTTATATATATAGTATGGGATGGTTTGTCAAAAATAAAGTAGGTATATTGAATTATCAACTAAGATGTTATTATGTTTGTTCCCCCCGCCCGCATATTGCCTTTCCAAACAAAAAGTGTCTTACACAATTTAAACCAATGTATTGTTTTGTGTAAATGATTAGGCAGGATGATTTTCAGATCATTTTGACGCAAAACCTCTAGGCGACAACATCCATTAGTCAAAAGTCTTGTGGACACATATTTAGTATGTGTTTTGTGGCCTTATTTCAGAAACTTTAAGTTTTAGTTTTTTCAATAACCATGCATAAACAATATACTCTCAAAAATACAAAAATGTACATACATGTTGCTCACATATTATGGTAGCCATGTTTGTGCTAAATAGAGTGTAATTACACGCCATTAATATTTTTATAAGCAACTGAAAAAAAGCACAAATGTCAGTGCATGTCAAAACATCTCAAGGACCCCAAAAACACCTTAGACCCCAGAGGGTTAATATCAAAGAATGACCTTAACCTACAGTCCAAACCATCTCAAAACATTTGCAGTACACTGATGAGATTACCATTCGGCAGGCTTGTCAGGAGTTCCATTATGAAGAGCATCTGCTGAAGTCTTTGCAGTCTCAGAAATCCAACTTTACAGTGAGCAGGTGTCAGAATTTTAAACAGATTGTCTTTTTGTTCCCTTTTCTGAGCACATTGCCTCTAATTCCAAGAAGATTCTGTCACCTCGACCTGTGTCCTGACCCTCAATTGAAATAAACCAAATACTTTCTATTTGAATGCATAGCACTGATTCAACAGCTTTAGGGGACAGTACTACACATCATTCACATGCTCATGTTGTCTGGCAGGAAAATGTATGAGCTGCTCTCTTCCATATAATGAAAGTGAATCGAGACATAAAGGACAAAAATTAAAAAGCATGATAAAAAGAATTTACAACTCATATGCTCGAGTCAATATCATTGTTTGAGGAACAGATACAAATTTGAATTGTAATTCAAATACTACCTTGAAAATGTTGCATTAAAACCCATAGTCCCCAATAACTTCCATAGAGAGGAAAAACGACAGCTGGGTCATTCTACTATAACCGTGTTCTTTAATATCCACATGGAAGAAAGAAAGTCATAAAGATTAACATTTACATTTATGCATTTACAAGATAATTTTATCCAAAGCGACTTACACAAGACGAACAAAAGCAGTTTGTCACAGAGCCAACAATCTTCGTAATGTACTACTGTATACTAGATTAGGAAGCAAGATGAAGGTGAGTAAATGACAGAAAGCATGTTCAGTTTCAGACAGGAATTAACGCAAACTGTTGAAAAAAATGTTTTGAACATCTCAAACATGCATCTCAACAGATGTGTTAATGGATTCTTATTGAACCATTTTCAGTGGCAATATTTTCTACAAGGCCTGCATTGGTCCACTATGGAAATCATTAGGAAATATCAGACAGAATGTCCAGAGACTGTTCAAATGGACAATAATTCAATAATTATTCATAATTCAGTTCTCATTCTGACTCTTGCATCTAAGATTAACATATAAGAGATTAAAAATCCTGTTGCAATACGCAAACAAGTTCACAAAATACAGCTGGAGCAAAGAATGTTAGTGTGCTGTGGGACAAGCATTTCCGTCCACTCCTTACGAGGGCTTGAATAAGCTTTTTTTTTCTTGTGCTTAGTGCCTCAATCATTGTCAAATAAAACCTAAATGTAAGCACTCATTTCAGACACAAGCATATGAGAGTATGTGGAATATTTCTTACTTTAATGGCAATTTGATCAAATCTGGTGCATCGATACAGCTGAGTTCTCAGAGAGGGAAATTGGATCGGTCTGTGTGAGTTATGCTGTGTGGATGACGTGCGTGATTCCATTTGCACTTACAGCATCAGGAAATACTTCCATCTATCATCGCGTAAAACAATAAAGCATGCCAAAGCCAACATGCTGGCCCATAGATCAAATCCCGGCTGTCACCAAACCTGGCAGGATTGCGTTCCACTCTCAGCAATCGTCCAAATATTTGCATTTCTACATAACCGCCCAGTTTCAAAATAAATGTGTTGTAATTGTTTTCACAGTCTCTGTGTCCTCAGTACTGCAGGACTGCAATAAGCTTGATGTACATGACACATTTGTTGAGCTGAAATTTGAAAATCATCGATTTTACACAGTCTTCTGTTTATTGGAATATTAATGGCAACACTCTTTTACAGTCGTATTTTCTTCTTTACAGTGGTGGACATGGAGCGTTCTAGTTTAGTCTTTGTAAAAGTGATGGAATAATCCATGTGCACAAGTGAGAATGTCAGACATAAAGTGATTGTTCTGTGGAACACAAAGAGATGTTTAGCTGAATGTTAATGCTGATTTTTTTCAAAACAATAAAAGCAGACAGTGACCAGGGGCTGTCGAGCTAAAAAAATCAAAGTATCAAAGTATCATTAAAAATTGTTATATAGTAATTATTGTCGGTTTTGGAGCCTGATCGCTGTCTTCTTTATATGGAAATGAGCTGCTTGGATATTCTACAGAATAACCCCTTTTTGTTCCACGGGGTTTGCAAAGTCTGTAAGAGAGAACACATTCATTTTTGTTCCCATTACCTCCGTAAGTGAGGAATTGTTCTTCTTTACAATTTTGTTGCTCAACAATACAGACTCAACTTTAGGAAGAAACATTTTACAATGCCCCATACAAGCATTAGATGGCAGTACTTTTCAATACAGATGCCAATATGTTCCAGCCACTAACATTCTATCACAGGATGTTTCCAAAAGTTTGGAATTGTAATATTGGAAACATTACAATTTAAAATAACGTTTTTTTTTTCTATTGTAATATATTAATATATTATTTAATTGATTCAAATCGCAAATTATTATTTGATGGTAAATGGTGCATTATGTGAAGATGCTGAAAAGTGATGAATGTCAACAAGTGCATTGCTGTCTACATATCTATAGGTAATCATTTCTCATGTTATCCCAGGCGAGCAGAACTGTGGTTGTATTTATTTTATCAGTAACACTTTACAATAATAAAAGTAATTTAATCTGAGTTAAATGTCAATTTCACATTAGTGAAAGTAAACATTGTATCTGTTTTAAGGGACCTGAGCTAACATATTTAAATTTATTCCTGTGATTGTAAAACTGAATTTTCAGCATCATTACTCTTCAGTCTTCACTGTCACATTATCCTTCAGAATAATTCTAATTTGCTGATTTTCTGCTCAAGAAAAATGTCCTATTACAGTATAATCAATGTAAATAAAAAAAGTTAAAAAGAATAGCATTTATTTGAAAAAGAAATATTTTGTAACATTATACATCTTGTTAAAATCATTACAAATAAGCAACCTTTGAATCCATGGGAATATCACTAGACGGCACAGTCCAAACCCTCTCCCAAACATTAGCTGCAAGTCTCAAGCCCATCTGCCTCTCTTCCATGCTGGGTGTCTTTCTCTCATAGTCAGCCCTGAAGCCATTATCGGTAGACTCGGCATCTGCCGGTCCCACCTGCAGTGGCGATACAGGCCTTCACGCTCAGGTTGTGGATGGCTGATGCCAATGGCAGTGCCTCCCACCACAGGACTCATTGCTCATATGGTTGCATGGAATGGGGTGACCTTCACTGGAGCCTCTCCAAAGGGTGTGTGGTTATTGTGACTCTGGGCATCATTAAGAGAACAGGGAAGAAAAATAGACGTGGGAACGCTCAATAAATCAAACCATTACGATATTTGTGAGTTAATGCATACATTATTTTAATTATCCCTCCTGGGTTTGGTGCTTGCATATTTTAAATGGAAGGGGAAATAAGGGCAGCTTTTGTGGATGTCATTTGATAAGATCAATGTGTGGTTTGTGGGCAGTTTCTTCTGGAGAGCGAGGTGTGCTTTATCAGAACCACACGTGCTACATTTTTGACGGGCGTTTGCAAATTGATCATACCAACTGTAATATATAATTACATTCAATAGTGATTAGTCACGCACATGACGACCAATGCAATTTGATCAGCATGTTCTGCAATATCACATTTCATGTTCATTTGTCTTAATCGTTACTGATTTCCTCACACATAATTCAATTCCAGTTCATTGTTTTAACGTTGTTACAATTCAGTGCAAGAGATGACAGAAAGACAATGAGATTCAAGCAGCCTGGAAAGTTGCTGCCAGAAATGAAATGGAGCGCTGTGCTGTATGTGTCAGCTCTCTGACAGAATCCCATATGACGCTCATTTCACTCTCCTTGCAGGATGACGAATCAGAATCAGGCCTGTTAGGGTCTCCAGAGAGCCCAGAGCCAATCGAAATCAAATAAACAGAGATTGAATTATTTCACTGCTTTTATTGCATTGTATTTCTCTACTGAGATGAAGCCCTGCGTTTTTTTTTTTGTTTTTTTTTGGCTTTAATATCAACACAAATTTGAGGTTACTGAGTTGAGAGATTTTTCCAAAGATATTCCCAAGCAAAATCACTCCAAACGACCACAGCATGAGCCGTTTTTGGCCAGTGTTTTAAATAAACAACACCTTCTCACACAAAGGTTTGTCTTAAACTGAGAAAAGGCTCCCTTGGAGCTTCCAACAGATCGGCATTTATCACGTTAACATTTCCAGACTATCGTTTAATGAAATGTGGCTCTTAAATAGAGCTCTTGAGATTCATCGCAGACGGAAGCAAAACACAAGGTGTACAGCGATGGGCGGTACAGGGCCGTCTTTAGAGCGTTAGCTTAAGGTCATTAGCGTCCACGGTGCAACTCCAGGGAAATTTGATGGATTCAGGAGGGCATTTGCCCTTCAAGTCTTTGCTATTTGCTGCAGGCTTACCCCTGGTTAGCGTTTAATCTAATGCCAACTGTCTACGGCCCAGAAAAAATGAAAATATTGCTGGTGAAAAATGAGTATTCCCTTATCAGAAAAATGCTTGGCTACATTTATTGGGCCTCAGAGGATCCCATATTTGCCCTCCTAGGAAAAGTAAACAGAGCCAATTATGCCAGAGTGATTTAACAAAGCCGTATATATTGCTCACTTAGTGACTTGTTGGAGCACCGGTTTCAGGTATTCTGAGTTCAAACACTTTTACTTTATAACAAATTACATCAAAGAGTACAATATAAAAATGTATAGGAGTGATGATGTCATTAAGGTGAAGGTTACATATAGAGTTAAGTTAGAATGCAGTTGGAATATAGCGGATTCAGGACGGAGGATGAGATTTTAAGCAGTTGGAATACAGCGAATTCAGGACAGGCGATAATATTTTAAGATAAGGCACATAAAAAGACGACATACAGTATGTGATCTCATCGCTCTCTGTAATAGTTCTTAATTCTTATTAGTCAACAACTTAAGATGTGTCCCAATTCACGTACTTACACACTATTCTATGCTATTTTAAGTAGAGTTTTCGCACTGAAAATTCCAATTAGAAAAAGCGAAAGTCCAGATGATTCACTTAAAAAACAATGGGGGAATGTTTGAAAATTTGGTAATTTTGGTAATTGACATATCTGAATGGGCATGGCTAGACTCTGATCCTGAATATAAAAATATCCTTATAAACTGCATACACAAGAGTACATAGTGTAAAAGTGTATAGTATATAGTGCGTCATTTGGGACCAACCCGATCACACTAAATGCGTCTTTATAGGACGCATGTGTATTGTCGTGTAATTTATACGTTAAAGTGAGTTTTTACGTGCATATGATACGCATTGGTTGGTTAGGGTAGGTTTAGGTGTGGGGTGGGGTGGGGTGCGTGTGTATTATACGTTTGGGTAGAATTAGTGGTGTGGGGTGCGTGTGTATTACACGCAAATGAACTGCGTATCAAATGCACGTGAAAAACTGCGTCTCATATGCACGTAAAAACTTATTTTCACGTATAAACTACACGACAATACACGATGCGTGTTATAGAGACGCATTTACGTGAGAACAGGCTGTTGGGACACAGCCTTAAGCCCTATTCAGACGGGACTAGTTTATAATGGAGAGGTGGGGTAAAGTAATAATTACTAGAGCTTCTCTGTGATTTTAGTCCCGTCCGAATGTGCCATCTCAGTAATCTTTACGAACAATTTCAGTAGAGATTACAGTGACTTTTACCTTCAGGAAAAAGGTCAGGAAAAATTACCTCAGGTAATAAGAATCCTGTGCGAATAGACCCGCTGTAAATATGTATGTAAATATTTCGTCATTTCCTGTTTAAAAGTAGTTCCCTTTCGTATGGGAACTCCTACGTCTCGTCGGAGGAGTTTCCAACGAATTGGGATCACGCTAGGGAGACCAATTGCCTTCGAGTGAATTAAAACGAGCCAATAAATATTGGCATGCGGGATTTGCATTCCGCGTCCCGCCTGTCAATGCGGGTATAAAGCGGAAGCGAGCGCACACACATTTGCTTTTAGCTTCGGAGCCGAACTTAGTGTCCTCTGAGTGATGAGCTACAAAGATTGGTTTGATATCTTCACGCTCTACGAGTCTGCTGTTCCAGGAAGAGCCTCTCTGTGTTGGTGTGACGGCGCTTCAGTGATCTTCGCGATCTCCCGGTGTCAGCTGTTGCTTCACGCGATCTCCCTTGTTTTCAAAGAGCTGTTGTAACAGCTGGTATTTGGTTGAGTGCGCACAGCGGGCTTGCAGTTTCCTCGCTGTGTCGCCGCGTTGGTCCCTGTGTGTCTCGACACAATAAGAGAGCGTTTCTTTTCTGAAAGAGCAACACGAGTGAAGTTCGCGTCCTTTTAAGGATGACGTTTCACCCGTGTGTTTCTGGATGCGGCCAGCTTCTGCCTCCGGCTGATGGTCACGATCGCTGTGTCACGTGCTTGGGCCTCGCGCACGCTGAAGCAGCGTTCGTGGATGAGTCATGTTCTCATTGCGGGAACATGACCATCATGGTGTTGAGACTGAGACTGCGATCCCTCACCAGAGGGGGAGTCCCGTTGGAGATCCCCCAATCTAGTTGTTCTTCTGGTCCATTCCAGAAGAAAGCTACTTCGGCTGATCCCATCGGTGGTCTGAGGGTTACAGTGAGGAATGATCTGCCGGGTGAAAGACCCCCTCGGACATCCCACTCCTCTTCAGCCGTACCACTGGGGTCTTCGGAGGAGCGTGCTGGGTCATCACGTGTGGCTCCAGTCGTTTCCTTCGGGGCCCCTCCGGAGGATCAGATGTCGGTCGAGGCATCGGAGGGAGATGAGTCGCGATCTGGGGATGACGACTCGGCTGCATTGCCCCCTTCGGGTGTGGTAGTGTTGTCCGAGCCTGACCCGGAGATGACACTTATGCTCGCCCGGGCGGCCGAGAAGTTCGGGCTCGTGTGGAACCCTCCACCGCGTCCCGAAACGTCTCGGCTTGATGATTGGTATCTCGGGGCGGCTCGTGCTGGTACTCAGCGCACCGCTCCGGTTCCTTTCTTCCCGGAGGTGCATGAGGAGGTGACGAAATCTTGGTCGAACCCCCTGGCGGCTAGACTGAGGTTGACTCCCTCCTCCACCCTCACCACTCTCGATGGCGGAGCAGCCCTGGGGTACGAAGGCATCCCCCCAGTGGAGCGCGCGGTGGCGATGCAACTGTGTCCCACCTCCGCTTCCTCCTGGCGGGGTAACCCTTCGCTCCCCTCCCGCGCTTGTAGGTTCTCTTCCAGTCTGACTGGAAAGGCCTACACTGTGTGTGGAGAGGCTGCCTCTGCCCTGCATGCCATGTCGCTCCTGCAGGTCTACCAGGCCCAGGCGCTATGTGACATGCAGGAGGGTGGTGCCGACCCGGGGGTGCTCAAAGAGCTGCGCACGGCGACGGACCTTGCCCTACGGGCGACGAAAGTCACCGCGCGTTCCCTGGGTCGAGCGATGTCCACTCTTGTGGTCCAGGAACGACATCTATGGCTCACCCTGTTGGATATGAAGGACTCGGACAAAAATAAGTTCCTTGTTTCCCCCATATCCCAGGGTGGCCTCTTCGGCGATGTGGTGGAGAACTTCGCCCAACAGTTCTCCTCCGCCCAGAAGCAGTCGGAGGTGATCAAACACATCATGCCTCGGAACCGGGCTAGGGCTGCCCCGCCTCCGACGGTCGCGCCTCCAGCTGCTCGTCGCCGAGGGCGCCCTCCAGCCGCCGCCTCCGCCCCTGCCCAGCCTAAGCAGCAGCCCGCTAAACGACAGGGTGCCGGCCGTAGGAGAGATGCGCAGCCTGCTCAGGCCTCGTCTAAACCCCCCGGCAAGAGGAGAGGTAAGCGACCCTGAGACGGGCCACCCAGAGGACGTGGTTGCTGCTCTTCGGGAGAGGACCTCTGCACCTCTCCTTCCCCCGGAGGAGGGCCGGGTGGAGAATCTTTTGTTTCCTTTTGTTTCTGTTCCGCCGCTGACCCCGCGGTCAGCGGTACCCAAATTCTCAATAAAAGAGCAGTTTCCATTTCCTCTGGGTCACCCACGGTCGAGACTGGCAGTCAAGAACGACGCTCAATTGCCTCGTCACTCTCAGTCTCCTCCGTCGAAGAAGGTGAGAATGTCTGTGTGCGCCACCACGTTGCCTCGCCACTCGCATTCCCTTCGCTCCAGCGCTCAGATGCCAGTGATGCCGCCCCGGCCTCATCACTCTCGTCTGTCGTTGGCCAAGGAGGCGTGGAAGCCAGGACTCGACGCCCCTCAGCCTCGCTCCTCGTTTCCCCTCCGACCTTCGCCACGGGACACTCAGCAGTCGAACGCCCCAGAGAAAGATGGGCCTTCCCTGCTGTTTGCCCCCCGGTGGGGGCAGGTAAGTGTTGCACCACACACACAGACCCCACCTTCGGCCGCAACAATGCCTCCGAGGGCGGGTCCCTGCCTTCCACCTCGCTGCCCCCCCGCGGGTACGCCGGTGGTCCGAGTGCGCTCTTTGGTTCAGTCTCTCGAAGCCTGGATAGCGCTTCCCAGACCGTCCAGGTGGCTCATTCGCACCATCCGGTTCGGCTTAGCAATTCAGTTTGCCCGCCGGCCTCCCAGGTACAGGGGTGTCCTCTTCACCCAAGTGCGGAGTGGCGACGCCCCTGTCCTGAGGAAAGAGATCGTTGCCCTGCTGGCGAAGGACGCGATCGAGCCGGTCCCTCCAGCCGAGATGAGGTCTGGGTTCTACAGCCCTTACTTCATTGTACCCAAGAAAAGCGGTGGGTTACGACCAATCCTGGATCTGCGTGTTTTGAATCGGGCCCTTCACAAGCTCCCATTCAAGATGCTTACGCAGAAACGCATCTTCGAGTGCATCCGTCCCCAGGATTGGTTTGCAGCGATCGACCTGAAGGACGCGTACTTTCATGTCTCGATTCTGCCTCGACACAGGCCGTTTCTTCGGTTTGCGTTCGAGGGTCAGCCATATCAGTACAAGGTCCTACCCTTCGGCTTGGCCCTGTCGCCCCGCGTCTTCACGAAAGTCGTGGAGGCGGCCATTGTTCCCTTGAGAGAAAATGGCGTTCGCATTCTCAACTATCTCGACGACTGGCTGATAATAGCTCACTCACGAGATCTGTTGTGCGATCACAGGGACCTGGTGCTCCGGCACCTCAGCCGGTTGGGACTTCAGGTCAACCGGGACAAGAGCAAACTCTGCCCCACGCAGAGGATCTCTTATCTCGGTATGGAGTTGGACTCGGTCAGTCAGACTGCGCGCCTCACAGAGGAGCGCGTCCAGTCAGTGCTCAACTGCCTCAGGTCTTCTCGAGGCAGGTCAGTGGTCCCACTGAAGCAATTTCAGAGGCTCCTGGGGCATATGAGACCGCTTCAGCGCTGGCTTCACGATCGAGTCCCGAGATGGGCGTGGCAGAGCGGCACGTTCCGGGTCAACATTACCCCGCACTGTCGCCAAACCTTCAGTCCTTGGTCGGACCCTGCCTTTCTACGGGCCGGAGTACCCTTAGTCCAGGTGTCCAGGCATGCTGTGGTTTTCACGGATGCCTCTGCCAGCGGATGGGGGGCCACGTACAACGGGCATGCAGTCTCAGGTCTGTGGACGGGGCCTCAGCTGCATTGGCACATCAATTGCCTAGAGTTGCAAGCAGTACGCTTAGCCTTGTGCCGCCTCAAGGGGCTGCTTCTGCACAGGCATGTACTGGTCCGTACGGACAGCACTGCGATCGTGGCGTACATCAACCATCAAGGGGGTCTACGCTCCCGTCGTATGTCGCGACTCGCCCGCCATCTCCTCCTATGGAGTCAGAAGCATCTGAGGTCGCTTCGGGCCATTCATGTCCCTGGTGTGCTCAACCGTGCAGCCGACGAGCTCTCACGGCAGCCGCCCCTTCCGGGAGAATGGCGACTCCATCCCCAGGTGGTTCAGCTGATATGGGGAATCTTCGGAGCCGCTCAGATAGATCTGTTTGCCTCTCCGGACACGACCCATTGCCAGTTGTTCTATTCCCTGACCGCAGGGTCCCTCGGCACGGATGCACTGGCACACAGCTGGCCCCGGGGCCCACGCAAGTATGCGTTTCCCCCATTGAGCCTTCTCGCACAGACACTGTGCAAAGTCAGGGAGGACGAGGAGCAGGTCTTGCTAGTTGCGCCGTACTGGCCCAACCGGACCTGGTTCCCGGAACTCATGCTCCTTGCGACAGCACCTCCTTGGCCCATTCCTCTGAGGAAGGATCTGCTTTCTCAGAGACGGGGCACTCTTTGGCACCCGCGTCCAGACCTGTGGAGACTCCATGTCTGGTCCCTGGACGGGACGCGGAGGTTCTAGATGGCCTACCACAGGCCGTGGTAGATACCATCGCTTCCGCTAGAGCCCCCTCTACGAGGCGCCTCTATGCGTTGAAGTGGAACCTGTTCGTCGTCTGGTGCTCTTCCCGCCGGGAAGACCCCCGAACTTGCCCGATCAGTGTCGTGCTTTCCTTTTTACAAGACGGGTTGGAGCGAAGGCTGTCTCCCTCCACCCTCAAAGTATATGTGGCCGCAATAGCTGCCCATCATGATGTGATCGACGGGAAGTCGTTAGGGAAGCACGACCTGATCATCAGATTCCTTAAGGGTGCTAGGAGGTTAAATCCTCCTCGTAATTTGCACCCTGTACCCTCTTGGGACTTAGCCCTCGTGCTGAGAGCGCTTCAAAGGCCCCCATTTGAGCCCTTAAATGACATAGAGTTAAAAGTTTTGTCTGAAAAGACTGCTCTTCTATTGGCTCTAGCTTCCTTCAAGAGGGTCGGGGATCTGCAGGCTTTTTCGGTCAACGAATCGTGCCTAGAGTTCGGACCGGGACTTTCTCACGTGGTTCTGAGACCCCAGTTCGGATATGTGCCCAAGGTTCCTACCACTCCATTTGCAGATCAGGTAGTGAACCTGCAAGCGCTGCCCGTGGAGGAGGCAGACCCAGCCCTGGCTTTTCTCTGTCCCGTACGTACTCTACGTTGTTATGTGGACAGAACGCAAAGCTTCAGGACCTCAGAGCAGCTCTTCGTCTGTTACGGAGGCCAGCAGAAGGGGAAGGCTGTCTCCAAGCAGAGGTTAGCCCACTGGCTAGTGGATGCTATCGTCCGGGCTTATGAATCCCAGGACATGCCTTGCCCTCCCAGGTTGACGGCTCACTCCACTAGGAGTGTTGCTTCCTCCTGGGCATTGGCGCAAGGCGCCTCGCTGACAGATATCTGCAGAGCTGCGGGCTGGGCGACACCTAACACGTTTGCCAGATTTTATAGCTTACGCGTTGTACCGGTTTCCTCCCGTTTACTCGCTACGGTCAGTGGCGCGAGGGAATAGGTTCTGTCGGCTTGCTGCGCCATTCCGCCTTATGAGCTGGATCCGTGCGCCTTTTTGCTCCTTGGTTCCCCAACAAACGGCTAACCTTCTGAGCTCTTCCATCACCCCTCGGCATCAGGCGTGGCGGACCGCCTGATGCTAGGTCTATTACCTCTCTTAAGAAGTTGCTAGTAGACTGGGTGACCTTCACGATGACTTCCTCGTGCTCATTTTCCACGTTCCTGCTACCCTACGGGCTAGCCCCGTGTCTTCCCCTCACTACCTCGAGGACTCCCATATGTTTTACTACCCTACGGGCTAGTTCATATGTGTATTCAGTGCCTCCCTTCAGGCTGGCCGGGGGCTCCGCAACGTTCCCACATGGGCACGTTTCCCCAGTGTTATCCAAATCCTCTGAGCGGGTCTTGCGGAACAGCAGTGTGATTTCTTCCTAGCTAGCCCCCGCCCTAAAGATGAAACTGCTTGGCGGGGAGCTCAGCTGGGCGCTGGAAGGGGCCAGCACCATGGCGTTTTATTTGGGATCCCAATTCGTTGGAAACTCCTCCGACGAGACGTAGGAGTTCCCATACGAAAGGGAACGTCTCGGTTACGTATGGTAACCCTCGTTCCCTGAGTAGGGAACGGAGACGTCTCGTCCCGTCGCCATGCTTGCTGTACCTTCGCGGAGGACTGGACACCGTCCGGCTCCTCAGCGTAAAGCAAATGTGTGTGCGCTCGCTTCCGCTTTATACCCGCATTGACAGGCGGGACGCGGAATGCAAATCCCGCATGCCAATATTTATTGGCTCGTTTTAATTCACTCGAAGGCAATTGGTCTCCCTAGCGTGATCCCAATTCGTTGGAAACTCCTCCGACGAGACGTCTCCGTTCCCTACTCAGGGAACGAGGGTTACCATACGTAACCGAGACGTTTTCCATGTTTTTTCAAGTATGGAGAGGCTTGAAAAAAGCATTCAGTTGCATTCTGGACGCTAGAACAAGTCTGTGGCAAAAGTCAAGTGTTTTCCACATAGCATTCAGATCAGAAAGAAGATCGAAATCACTTGTTAGAGGCACGAAACATCTTTTAGCGTTAGGTAAGTGCCTATTACCAGCACAATCCAATCATTTACATTTACATTTATTCATTTAGCAGACGCTTTTATCCAAAGCGACTTACAAATGAGAACAATAGAAGCAGTTAAACTAACAGTAGGACAACAATACGTAAGTGCTATAACCCCTCTCAGTTTAATTTTAGTGCAGTTTTTTTTTTTTTTTTTTTTTTATAGAATAGAAGAGAAAAGAAAGTGTTAATTCTACTGAATCAAGTGCTGCCGAAAAAGATATGTCTTCAGCAGTTTCTTGAAAGTGGCTACTGACTCAGAAGCTCTGGTTGAGTTAGGCAGATCATTCCACCAACAGGGAACAGCCATTGTAAAGGTCCGAGAAAGAGATTTTGTGCCTCTTTGAGATGGTACCACAAGACGACATTCGCTAGCAGAGCGCAGGTTTCTGGATGGCACATAAGTCTGAAGTAATGAGTTTAGGTAAGAGGGAGCAGTGCCAGTGGTTGTTCTGTAGGCAAACGTCAGTGCCTTGAATTTAATGCGAGCGGCAACTGGCAACCAGTGCAATTGTTTGAGGAGAGGAGTGACGTGTGCTCTCTTCGGCTCATTGAAGACTACTCTGGCTGCAGCATTCTGGATCAATTGTAGAGGTTTGACAGAGCAAGCTGGAAGACCAGCCAGGAGAGCATTGCAATAGTCCAGTCTGGATAAAACAAGTGCTTGGACAAGGAGTTGTGTGGCATGCTCTGTAAGGAAGGGCCTGATCCTCCTAATGTTGTGCAAAGCAAATCTGCAGGACCGGGCAGTTCTAGCAATGTGGTCTGTGAATTTCAACTGATCATCAATTACAACCCCAAGGTTCTTAGCTGACCTTGATGGAGTTATGGATGACGAGCCTAGCTGAATGGAGAAGTTGTGATGAAGTGTTGGGTTGGCCGGGACCACAAGTAGCTCTGTCTTCGCAAGGTTTAGTTGAAGGTGGTGGTCCTTCATCCAGCCAGAGATGTCTGTCAGGCAGGCTGAGATACGAGCAGCTACCGTCGGATCGTCAGGCTGGAATGAGAGGTAGAATTGCGTGTCATCAGCGTAGCAATGATAGGAAAAGCCATGTTTCTGAATCACAGATCCTAGTGATGTCATGTAGATGGAGAAGAGGAGTGGTCCAAGCACTGAGCCCTGAGGCACCCCGGTAGCTAGATGTTGGGTCTTAGACGCCACACCTCTCCACGACACCCTAAAGGACCTACCTGAGAGGTAAGACTCGAACCATTGGAGTGCAATCAGTTAATTAATACATCGTTCGACCAGACATAATAGGTTATATGTGTTTGCGCATGTGATATCAGGAAGCAACGTAATACGCACATAACGACAGGAGGGTGACGGCGATGCCCAAATCGAGTTACCCCTCCCACTTCTGCTAGTTTTACTGAGATATCTTATCCCTTGCGAATTGGCCATTAATATTACAGACGTCCTGTGGTAAAATTGCATTACTCCATCTACCCTTGTAAAGTTAATCCCATCCGAATAGGGCTTTAGACTATTTTTGAAGATGCATGTTTCTTGGTGATGTACAGAAAGGTTGCATAACAAGGAAAAATTAAAACTATTTCATATTGCTTTTGCAACATTATGTAAATCCATATTTTTTGTATTAAGGATGTGGGACAAAAACAACATTAGAAAAAAAAGAGTTTATTTACACTAACCGCTATTATACTAATTATACTTAAGTGTGCTTTCACGGTAATGTCAGGCACTGCTACTTAACACACATGAATCTCTTGCCCTGAGAAATATGGCATGCTGTGCCCACTCATCTGAAATGGTCTGGACTGAGGTTTTGCTGAACAGGCTTTCTGTAAAGGTTACTGTGTGACTCTCTGACAAATGAAACTTGATATTAGTGTAAAGTGTCATATTTTATCACCTCACATATGAATTAAGAGGCTAATTCCAGAAATGAAAATCTATTACACTAGTGCTTTAAATTCACTTGGAGCTCTCTACAGTTAAATGTTAAGCCCTAATAAACCGCACATGGCAAGTTACTAACTTTCCACTAATCCATACAGGATCAGTCCACATCTCAGAAGAACATGGAGGTACAAAACAAATAACTCTATTTCATTTCAGCCTTGTCCTTAAATGCCCCTCTTATCTACCTTGTGATGAATAGTTTCTGGATATCATCTTATGGAACACATAAATATTCTCCTCACAAAGACCCTCATTGGTGTGTCTTGCCTATAAAGTATTGGAAGGGTTTTATTCTAAAGGGAAGCAGCTGCTTTGTAAATTATGGGTCTTTCTGCACTATCCATTTATATCCTCCATCTGGGAATGTTGCCAAAGTAGGAGAAGTGGGAAAGTATGGCATGAATGTGTGTGTGTGTGTGTGTGTAATGTGTAGGCCTGTATTTTAGAGAGCGGTGGATAGGTGTGAAACATAAACACACTCATTCAGCCATGTGGGTCACAGAGGCAGTTTTATCTGAACTGCAAGACCACCTTGACTGGGGGGAATTCACTAAGTGCTGTTTATTTCCACATTCTGTTCATGTGGTTTTCACCCACGATTAACAAAAATAATTGTGCAAAAATTTCGAGCTGAATGCAATTTACTTGGCATGATTTGTTTTCTTACAGGAGCACACAATCTGATGGCTTTACTAGGTCTGTGTGATACAGACACCTGAATAGGTTGCGGAAAGTGCATTTGAATGTACAAAACGATGGTCTTCTCTAACATTTGTAATTTAATTCGATGAATTATTCAAAGAATTGTTGTTGAAATTAATACAGAAAATATAGGGTACAGAAACCTTGCGGCTGTGCTTAAGCCCCGCACCCCTATTGGTTTACACAAACAATATTTATATGAACAGCAGTCAGTAAAATGTGTTCACTAAGTAGTAAAAAAAAAGAATTTGAAAATTAGTTTAAAATGTGCCTCTACCTTTTGCAAAAATTCAAAAACACTTCACTGTTACAAAATTCTCTGCAGTTTCCAGTTAAAAGTGGCAATAAAACGCAATTGTCATTCCTTTTCACAGAAATTATGACATATAAGGGCATATTATTGGTTAATAAAGACTTATAGTTATGCAGTTTCTTGCACAATACTATGAGCTCACGTCTGGCCTGAGCTACTTTCCTGACACCCTGCTTCTTCCTCCTGGACTCGCGCCGAGGGGCACGAGCGGCAACTGAGTCCCTCTGGCCCCGTCTGCGATCCTCAAAACGAGTCAGGCCAGGACCCCCAGGCTGTCTGGGTGTGGCCGAAAAGCTCAGAGGGCGAAACTGGGGCATCGAGGAGAAAAGCCTTCTCTTTCTCCCCGATGCCTGCCAAGTTCACCCACAGATGCCTCTCCGTAGCCACCATGGCCGCCAACGGCCATCGTCCGATCGCGGCAGCCGTCTGTTTGGTAGCCCGGAGAGCCAGGTCTGTGGTGCGGCGCAACTCAGCCATCGAGTCTGGGGTTAGACCCTAACCCTTGTCCAGGTCCCTCAGCAGGTCAACCTGGTACGCCTGCAACACCGACATTGTGTGCAGCGCAGCACAAGTCTGACCTGCCGCCACGTATGCCCTGCCATTTAGACGAGACGTGGTCTGAAGTGGTCTAGATGGCAGAGTCAGAGCTCTTAGTGTCGATGTCTGCCCTTGCGAGAGATAGCTTGCAAAGAGCTCATCAAGCCTTCCACGAGCGGCTTCCCCTCTGACGCGCAGCCATGTCAACTTAAGTCTAGCGGTGACGCGCTCCATCAACTCCACCAGCTCCGCATAAGCGGGGCAGAGGGGCTGGGCAGGTTCAGCCATCTCGGCCTCTTCACCCGCTCCAGCCCCCTCCTCCTCATCCGGGCTCGAAGCCAATAGAGCACTGGCTGTTGGACCAAGGGCTGCATCAGAGAGCGCAACCCCGCCCAGCAGCTCGTTCTCATCAGCCGCCGACGAGTGTGAGAGATTTTCCCCTCTCTCAAACTCAAACGAGCTCCCTCTGAGACCCCCACGATCTGAGTCTCCTCTCGGCCTCAGCACGAGCAGGTCCCGAACCGTGGGGCAAAGATGACTGTCCCTCTTCCCTCGAGAAGAGAGACAGACGAGAACGGAGCATTCTCATTGAGAAACGCTCACAGTTTGGGCTCTCCACCCCCTCAAGGACCGAGCGCACATGCTCTTCACCCAGACAAAGCACACAAAGGTTGTGAGTGTCACCAGGTGTGAGAAACCTCTGACACGGGTCGGCACACTGCCTAAAGCTCTTGTTTCCAGCCATAGTTCGTAACTCACAGTATCAGTGAAACAGTCCCTGAAGACGAAAAGAGGATGACATGTTCTCTAGGCGCCCCTTTTATACTTCCTGGTCGCGCTAGAGGATGACGTCATGGCTGATGCCGGACAATAGGATTGCCATGATTATACAGTGTTTCAGTCATCAGTCACGCTGAGGCGTTCTGACGCAGTGAGAGTTCCCTTTCGAAAGGGAACTGCTTATTGCTGAATTGAACTAATTTCATAATTCATGAACTTTACACAGCTATTAAACTGAACTGAATCAACTGAACTCAATTGCAATGAACTGAGCTGAGACTATATAATAAAGACTTGAAAAGGTAGTTTTTTTAGAGCTGATTTACAGCAGAATTCGAATTAGTCTCATATTTAATGAAGTTTGCATCATTGATTCTGTTAATTTCCTGTGTATTGCTGTGAAGCTGTTGTGAAACAATCTGTATTGTATAAAGCGCTTTATAAATAAAGGTGAATTGACTTGACTAGTTGTCGTATCAAAACTATAAAAAGAAAAAAGTGCCAAAATTAAGAAAAATCTTAGCGATAACACTAAACATTATAGCAAGAGTAAATTTCATACTGAAGTTTTTCATCTTTTAAAAAAAAAGGGAGAGGAATGCTTCCTAAAAAATATTGAAAGAGTCTTAAATAGAGAATGGGATAGTCAAGTGGAAATGTAATCAATACTTTAAAAAAATCCCACTTCTGTTTATCTTTTTCTCTTGATTCATTCATCCATTCATCCTCCGTTCCTCTCTTCCAGGCTTACTTCTCCCTGCCGCACACAGCAGATGATGCATTCGTTCAAGTCCCGGGGCTCCAGCCACATTATACCTCCTCCCGTCCATCTATTCCCTCCTCTCTCCATTACTCCATCCCTCTATGGGATAAACCTAGCTAGAGGTAATTGCAGTCACTGTCTAATGGTGACAGGCTTAATCAAGCATGATGGGTTCATATCTTTTGCTTTGGTTTCCACTCTTCCTCTTTGTCTTTTCTTTGGGCTCCTCGTGGTTCTCTGGTTGTTGTCGCAGGCCGTCCTGTCAGCTGCCAGATGAAGTGAGCGCTGCAGTCGCATGTGTGGGCAGCACCACAGACCCACACTGAGAACAAATTGGGCAGGATTCCACCATGAAGAAGTGAGACAGAATTCGACATAAAGTTTCCAATCATCTATTATAGAAGAGGAATGAGAAAATGCAATCCTCTCCAGGCTGAGCAGAGAGAGAGTGAGAGGATAGGGTAGAGCATTGGATGTGCAAGTTAATGAAGAAGGTCATTGTCCTTTGGAGCTGTCGGACCGCTGCCAGCATCTGAGAGCCGTAATTAAAACGTGGAGCCGTCAGACTGAAGTATTTCAAAAGCAGCTTCCATTTGCTCATTCAGATAAACACTCGGCCCTTCCTGTGTTATCGACAACACAGACGCCATCTGAAGCCACTGGCCTCTGTCGGCGTAATGCTTTTGGAGAGGAACTTGTTAATGCCAAGCAGCGCTTAAATTTTCTCTAGCATTCATCCACCTGCTCAAATAATGAGACATGTAGCAATGTGATCTGCAACTTGAAACTGTTGTCCATGTCCAACGAGTCCATATGTGACAATTGGACCATTGTCTGGGGAATAAGTGTTATGGAGTGGTTGGAAAGCTGCTGTTGTTAGGAACTGTTGAGGAAATTAAACTGTTGAATGAAGTAGTGGTATTTCTAATCTACATAAAGCACATGGACAGATAAAGCTCTATGTTTTGCATGTATCACTAATGTGCCGAATGCACACTGCGAGACAGAAGGTCGTCGTCCTGCACACGTTTGAAAGGTATTGTAGTGCCTGTGACTAGTCGCATTCTGATTGACATCCACTGTGAGATCTGGACCTTCTTGTCGCAGGCTTGATGCGCGGTCACCATGAAATTATACATCATCAATAGTCTATTGTCATTACAGTAGCAATGTGTGAAGCACAGCTCTTCTCATCTAAGCTGCTTTTTGTTAGTCAATGCTGCAAATCTGCATTGACAAATTAAACGTATTGTTAAAACATGAAATTCCTGATTGAGCAGATTTGTATTAAAATTTCAGCCGCAAAAATTCACAGAATAATGCTAAATGTGACTGCACCTTTAAAACATGAAAGGACGATCAGTTTCAGCCTTGTGTTTGACTTACAAAACTATACAACAGACATCTTCTGACCATTATCAAAATTCTTTTTGTTTCAGACTAATCAAGATTTTCTTCACAATTTTAGTAGTATGAATGCAATGTGCCTTATCTGTTTGTGGGAAGGTTAGTAGTAAAAAACTCAGTTCATTATGTGGCTCTGTGGTTCAGTTCCTCAGTAACAGAATCATTCTGAGTATCGAGAGAAACAAGAACATTCTCATATTGCACAGATGGATGGTGCTGTTGTTACACCACTGCCGAGCTGAAATGAAAGTGGATTTGATGAACAGCTCTGTTCAGCATTATATAAGCACAAAATGAGGACTGTCCTGCTTTGCTTAATTAAACAGTATATGTGTGTTGTCTTGAGGGACGGCACTTTGGCAACTGTCCTCGTGCCCATTTGTTTGCATCTATTCATGGTGGGAGGAAATTAGAGTGATCAAAGGCAGGATCAAGACAGAAAAAAAAACCCATTGCAACGTAATGTTGAATGTGTTTAAATATACACTGTTCCATTTCCCCAAAGCATCGTACACCTAAGTAGATTGAAAACAAACAAAACAAAAAAAAAGCATTCATTATTTTTCCCTATGTTTCCCAAAAGCATCTTAACTTGAGTAGCTCTTGAAAATGGAGGTAGATCTACGAGTGCTCTGGAATAATTGTAGAGTGCTGAAGTGCATCATGCAATCACTTGCAGGAAAACAATAAAATTACATCTACTCTTTAAACACATATATCACATTTTACATTTATTGTTTTGTTCTTCTGCTGTTCGCAAATAATATTATTAAGAGCATCTATCACCTCACTGTGACTGGACAGGCCCAGTTTCTGAACACTGAACAAGAAGTATTGATAAGTAAATGTTGTCTTGAGTTTTTGCAGAGTAGTTGCAATAAATCTGGACTAGAGAGTAATTATTGAGCTCTGCAAGTTTCATTGTACAATAAAGTCGGTACAATAAGATGAAAAAGAGTCAAACTAAATAATTTAAGAATCCTTTAAGAAACATGCCATCTCACATCCGTGGGATGTGTTTTACTGTAGCTTCTGCATCTGTAGGTCCTGTCCAGTTCTGTAAATTGCCCTCCATCTCTCCTCTCCCCCGTGGTGAGACGTTTTTCTTTGAGCAGCGAGGAGACGAGCATGGATTAACATGAATAGAAATAAAGCTGTAGTGAGAGC
Source organism: Tiaroga cobitis (assembly GCA_030578255.1). NCBI lineage: Eukaryota > Metazoa > Chordata > Actinopteri > Cypriniformes > Leuciscidae > Tiaroga > Tiaroga cobitis. The sequence continues at coordinate 12,055,600 of CM060606.1, forward strand.
CCTGCAGCTTATCTGATTGCCCAGAGAAAGAAATGAGTGAGATTAAACAAATCTCTTTGAGCTGATTTGCTGTAACATTTCACCCGGGGAAGAGTTTGTATTTACATACATTATTTCAGTCTAGATCAGAGGCCGATTAAGCCATAAAGCCCTTATTTAGACTCAAACCAAACACAGATTTATGATCGCACAGTACAGACAAACACAGTGTGCTAAATTAGGTGTTATATACAACCATTGCTGAGTGCTGTAGACCAGAAGTCCTCAACATTTTTCTGGCCAAGGATCGTTGGCAGATAGAGATTGAACAGATACCGTGGGACGCTGTTAGACATTGTAGCCTATAAATTTGAGTGTTGCATTTTTAAGTCTTAGCCTAATCATAACAACAACAATAACAAGCACAGAGTGCCATATCAATGCCATATCTTTGTACATTTTGACTTTACTTAATAATAGTGCTGTCAATTGATTAAAATAAAACCAATTAATCAAAATTTTTCTTAACTTATCTTAACTTCTGGGGTGAAATGAGTAATTATACCCATTCAACACTATAGTATGATTGAAAGTCATAATTTTGAACATTTAATAGGCTTTAAAAATATAATAACTAACTAAACAGGGCAAATTAGCGTGAGAGCGCAATTCCAAAAAAGCGCCAATGGGAGTGGAAAGTTCTGGGCGTGACTGACGACGAGCAAAAGAAAGAACACAGACACAACCGGATCATTTCCATAATGACCAACGCTATCTCTCAATTTTTTTGGGTGGTAAATAATGGTGAAAATACCAGTAAACTGACTAGCACAAGCCTTAGTAAATCACCTTGCATAATTCATTTAAATACTCTTCTCCCATACATTTTGCTTATGAAAGGGAAACTCCTACAAAGGCATATGCAATAAGTTCAGCAGCAAAAATAACTCTGTCCACGCCTTTTCAGCCCTAATTTTTCACTGTGTCTTTAGTAAATCCTGACGTTAGTTTTAACACCAAAAGAAGGTTGCGCTGGCACAAGCTGTTACTAAATCTGGCTTTTAGTTATTGTTGCTGTTGTTTTGACCTATGTAAACTTGTATTTTAATAAATAAGGTTATCATCAACATTTTATATAGCAGTGAAATTTCACAATTCTCGATTCCCATTTTTATGACACAACAAAAACTTTAATATCGTTTTTTTTTTGTTAACATATTTAAATTGTTTCACAAAATCAAGTTTGAGATAAAGATAATAAAGACAAAAAATAATTAAGATTATCAATCTCATACTTTGTATGTTGTTGCGCAGAAATTTCTAAAATAGAACTTCATATAGTTGCGAATCGCTGTTGCACTCTGATTAACATGGAAAAGAAGCCTTTTATTGTGTGTCGTGTCTTCGCTTTGCTTCGCATCTGGTTAAGAGACAGTGTAAGATGATCTGAGTTATGCTATCAGCCTAATTTTATTGCATGACTTCTCTGTATGTGGTCATGCTTTTTATGACTATGATTTTTGAAGTTCAACATCATCTGTCCCCCTACACTTTCACTGTGTGGAAAAGAGCAGTTTGAACATTCTGTTAAACATCTTCTGTTGTGTTCCACAGGACAAAGTCATCCGGGTTGGGAGCGACATGAGTAAATGATGACTGAATGCTCATTTTTGGGTGAACAACTAACCCATTAAGTCTCCAGAGCTATAAAAGAGCAACCTCTGAGCAATGAAAAATACTTCAGGGTAAAGAAATAAAAATAAAAGTCACTCTCAGGCTTTGTCTTTCTTAGACACTCAGATGTGTCTTTTAGAGCAGGTCAAGGCAAAAAGCACCCGCTGCGAGTGACCTCCGCTAAACAAATGAAGCTCCTCCATGACCACATGTCCGGCAGCAAGGGTTTGACTGATGCTAACTGGCTGCCCTTTCTCATGTGCTTGAACTGGACCAGTAAAGGGTGGACCAGTGTGAGTGAGGTCACTGTATCCTTGTCTGGGTCTATAATGTCAAAAGAGCAATCATTTCAGACAAATTGCTGGAGATAAAAAAAAAAAAAAAAAAGCTATTCTATTTTTGCTCTGACAAGGACAATGGAGGAAAAGAGGAAACGATAAAGAAATCAAACATAGTCTGTGACAAACTGCATGTTCTAAAAATAAGACAAAGTAGCTCCTCTGTTAAGTGTTTGTGCTTGAGGTTCTCAAAGCAGATGCCAGAGTCGATTTAAACTCATTAGTTATGTTGGTCTTGTTCCCTGCATATCTCATGATAAATGGGACTGACACTACATGCATACCGCTGGTCTGCCTCTAGAGTGTACTTGTTACATTGAAAGAGGAATGGCATGTACACTTATGTCTGTCTGTCTGTCTGTCTATCCCATTTTTATACCAAGGTTACCGTTTTAGCCAGATGGTAGACCTGCATCCAGGAACGACCACAACAGCCCTTCCTTCACGGCCAGCGAAGACCTTGACAAGACAAGCCTTCGAGACAGATCCTGAGTAAAGACCTCAGTGACAGATGAGCCCTCGGCACTGATCCCTACGGCCAGCTATGAATGCGTGATGCAAGGACCAACTGGGGCCTAAAAGCAGTTTTAACAAGAAGGATGTTCATTCCGATTAAGGCCACTGATAAGAAAGTAGTGTACAATTGTAAATGGCAGCTCTACCTTCAAGTTTCAAGCTGCTGGACAGACTACAACTTTTCCTTCCCACCTAATAACCCTCTCACGTATCCCGATCAATATCACACCGTGTTCATCCATCTAGGCCAGAGGGGAACTGGTTTCTTGCTAGTTTTTTTTTTCACCATTTCTGTCACCTGATGGAGTTTGGGTTCCTTGCCACTGTTGTCTTTGCCTTGCTTTGTTTTGGACACTTAATATTCAACAATATTATTGATTTGACTGTACTGACACTGTCAGATGAAGCTGAATGACACTACTGTCTTCTGTAGAATTTGAATCTGTCTCATATTTGATGTTTGCATCATTAATTCTGTTTCTTTACTGTGTATTACTATGAATCTGCTTTAAAACATTTTCATTTGTATAAAGTGCCATAAAAGTAAAGGTGATTTGACAGTATGAAGAAAAAGCATGAGTGTCCATGAGAAAATCTGTGCATGCACACCTTATAATTCATAAGTCAAAATCCCACTTGAACATATAAATATAGTGAGTTGGGTGAGACAAGAACACTGTTAAGAATCTTTTATATATAAACTAATATAGCTTCAAAACATAAAAGCAAGTAGTAGCACATAATAAAGAGGAACAAAGAAACATTACAAGCAATAAAAAAAGAATGCTTTCAGTATTTAAGTGTATCTGAATGTTTTTCATTTAAGAGCGGAGTGATTTTTTTCTTTCTCAGCTTTACAGTTGTTTTATTATTACTGATGAGATCATAGATGTCTAATCCCTTAAGAAATAACTGACTGTGTTTACATTAATTTAGTATAAGGATGGGATGCAAGTTCAGTTAAACACTTGGCTACACGGAGTCGCACAGTCGCATGCGCGAGCACTCTTCACAAAGCGCACAAGCATTTGAAATTTTTTTGTCAGTGAGTTTTTTTTTTTCAAGTTGTAAAATAAGTCTCTGATATCCCCAAAGTGTGTATGTGAAGTTTTAGCTCAAAATACCCCACAGATAATGTTTTATAACATGTTAAATGTGTCCCTTTTTGAGGGCGAGAGTCGTTTTGTGTCCCTTTAAATGCAAATGAGCTGCCAAAGAGGGCGGAGCTACAACCGCCCGTGTCCTTAGCAGCTTGCAGACACACACTAAAATGTCATAAACTGTTCTGCCTTTTATGTTCAAACCGGGGGAGTACTCTGGGTTCGGGCAAAAACATTTCGAGCTTGGAGCCCTCCCCCCGGACAGCACGCCAAATACGCATAATCTTTTCTCTGTTTAATTTGATGTAAGTGTGAAGTCGTGAACCTGGGAGGAAGCTCCGGTAGTCCCTATCAGTTGTTTGTTTTAGTCCTTAAAAAGCCATTTCTGTAAAAGAAATGTACAATTCTTTGCTTTGAACTTTGAGCGTTGTAACTTTGCAAATGTTGTTTATGCTCAAACAGCAACATTACACACAAACTAAACTTAGAAAAGTGAAATCATAGCTAATCTACAACCCCTTTATCATTTTTTTAATATAAAAGCCCCCTGCATTCCAAATGACATAAATGATGCCTTCGTAGAGCATTTGTAGGAAAATACCGGTGGGCGAGACAGCACACTGCAAGCTTAATATCAAGTAAAGCACACGTTTCTCACAGCGCATCATGTGCCATGAAGGCCGCAAATGTCCTTGTAATTCGCTTTAACCTTTCCGAACTTTATGAAATATTATTTTATGGACGGTTTGAGAGGTGTATCAAGGAATTGGAAGCAAGCATGGGTGTTTCTAAAACACCCGCAGCGTCATTGCACATCTGTGGTTAAAAACTAAGCTCAGAATCGATTCTGAAATAATCAGAATATCTTCTCATTCTCAGAGTCTGTTCACCTATCAAATCACTTTTGCTAAACAACTCTGAGGAACAATAATCTCTTAAATTCACATGTTCTCTATACAAAGAATTAAAACTATATAAAAAGCTGAGCATTTATGCATTAATTAAATTACACACATAGAAAGTTCTCGGTGTATTTGTCTAATGCAGTGGTTTTCTTTTTAATTTTCTCTTTTCTCTGCTGATGCCCTCTTTTAAAGTAAAATAACTTCTGCGCCCATCTAAAAATGTTAAATAATGGAATAGAAGACAATGCAAATACTGTTTTCTTTTCCATTATTTAACAGTTTTTAATTTAGCTGCAAAATACAAAAACGCAAAAATATATTTATTACCAAATTAAATGTGCATTTACGTTAACGGTTTTTAATTGAGAAAATATGTGCAAAAACATTAATTTTAGGCATTTTGTAGGGCTGTAGTGTGTCTGGCTTGTGATGCTCAAACAAACAGATCAATGTTACAAAAGTGTCACAGTGTTTTACTCTTCAGCAGATAGAACCTTCCAATGATTTTTGATAGTGTCTCTGAAGATGGGATACAAGCAAATTACACAATTACATTTTTATCTGAGTACTTTTGAACAAAAATCAGGTCTTTCCTGAAGCTACTATCGCACATTCTGCTGTAAAATAAATCACTAGTGTTTCGAATATATAAGCAAAACAAGATGACTCATGCCAGTGCTGCTGAACACTGCAAACACTGCCGTTTTTCCAACGCTGTCGAGTAAGATCAAGATTCATCAATCAAGGTCACTTATGTTGACAGCTCTGTCCATGACACTGAGGGTAAAACCTCCAAGCAGTTAGTCCCAGATCACTCACAACCTGAATCCTGCCTCACACCGGCATCCATAAAACCCTCCAAATGACTGTTAGATGTCATCTGGAAGGACATTTGATTGGAGGCATGCCATTTTTCTGACAAATGCTGCCTTATCAGCCAGTAATGAATGAAAGATGCAGGAGAGGGAGAGGGAGAGGGAGAGAGAGAGAGAGAGAGAGAGAGAGAGAGAGAGAGAGAGAGAGAGAGAGAGAGAGAGAGAGAGAGAGAGAGAGAGAGAGAGAGAGAGAGAGAGAGAGAGAGAGAGAGAGAGAGAGAGAGAGAGAGAGAGAGAGAGAGAGAGAGAGAGAGACTTTTTGAATTTTCAATTATATCAAAAAATAAAAGACACATTTTTCATATTTCCTTCAATTTGTACATAAAAAAGAAAATAAACACAGATAACAAAACAAAATAAATAGCCTAAAAATAAATTACCAGTGAAAAAGCAAACTACCAGATTCATGAACAGTAACAATTGCTTTTTTAACACCCCATATCATTTCAAATAAAATAACATTTTTTGTTTGTTGATAATACGTATACTCAGTGAATACTCGCGATTTTACCAGCGATTTAAACACTATCACCAAGTCAACATTTTGGTTCTCATTCTTGCACTGATGGGATTTCAAAATAGCAAGTTTAGCTTGTCCCAACAAAAAATTGGCAAGCTTACACTCCCTTTGCCAAGAACATCTATACCTGTTTCCAAAAATAAACAATGTCTTGTTGAATAAAAACCCAAGTTTAGACATCATTCCATCAAACAACACGAACAAAGGCACTAAACGAAAACAACCACAAAATAAATGAAAAACATTATCAGTATCATTACAAAAAGGATATGTTGATGAAACCAATGGATTAAACCTGGAAACAAAATTATTAGTGGCCACAATACCATGAATGATCCTCCACTGAAGATCCCCACTTCTCTTGTATTGGAGGCTTATATAAAAGTCTCCAAGAAGGAGTAACTTCCTCAGGGGCAGAAAGATAAATCCTCCATTTACTATCAACCCTCTCCCTTAATTGCTTACAATGAGCATCTTTTGCACACATCTGATACAAAACCTTTTTTCCAAGGGCTTGAAACTCCAATGCTTCATAACCACTCAACAAGAGAACCTGGCCACTTACGTTCATTTCCAATTTTTTGGGTTTAACTTTTAAAACAGGAAACGTCTGAGGCACTGCATCATTGTAAATAAACTCATTTAAAAAGGACAAGAATCCAGAAGGAAAAGAGGCTTTAAGACTATTCATAAAACCATCCATAGTCCTTACTGATCTGAGACCAACTTGATCAGCAAGAGTCTGCACACTTTTCCATTGACCATTGTGCAAATCAAACAAATCAATAATTCGTATTATCCCTGCTTTAGAAAACATTACAATACATGAATTCAAAACATTTGATTGTATTTTAAACAATGGATTAAAAAACAAAGGTTCGAGAATACCATAGTGTTCATTGTTCTCTTATCTCAAACAGTCCCCATGCTTTCAGCACTGATGCATAGAAGTCAACATAAGACATACGAGTTTCTAGATCATAAGACTTTTCAATTAGGAACAACTGTCTGTCCAGGTTTACATTGGTCATATTTTGAAGCAAAATGAGACTAAATGGTATCCAAGACACTCTATCTGTCCAATAAAGTATCTTTTTCAATGTTTGTAGTCTCATTGCCTTCATCTTTGACTCCACAAAGATGAAGGCAGAGAACGATAGAGAACTCCAGGTGTAAGTCAGTGATGGCCGTTCAAGAAAAAGTCAACAAATGCCTTCTGTATTTGTATGAGGAAATCTTTAGGAGGGTTCAAAACTGTGAGTTTATGCCACAGCATTGAAGCTACTAGATTGTTGATGATCAAAACTCTTCCTCTGTACAAGAGCTGTGGAAGAATCCATCTCCACCTCTGGATTCTCCCGATCACTTGGTCAGAAAAGCCCTCCCAGTTTTTCTCCATATACTCATCAGTCCCAAAGTAAATCCCAAGGATTTTAAAACCATCTCGAGTCCACTGACACTGTTGAGGTAACTGAGGAGGTCTACTTTCTCTCCATTCTCCCATCAATAATGTTGTACATTTCTCCCAGTTTATACGTGCAGATGTCGCTTTATTATAGAAATTTAAGCAAGTTGTTAAATTGTCTATATCATCAACATTGCGTATAACAGTGACATCAACAGCATATGCTGTAAGTTTTACAGGGGTTACATCTGGATAACCAGAACAGCTCACACCATGTAGTCTATTCCTTAGAGAAACTAACAATGGGGAAAAAACAACTAAAGACTAACAAACTTACAGATTGACCACAGGTTCAGCCCCCTCCTACTTCCACTCACTACTACAAGTGTACATCCCTACCAGAAGCCTACGATCGGTCAATGAGCGACGGCTTGTGGTACCATCACAGCGGGGCACAAAATCACTCTCCAGAACATTCTCATTCACGGTTCCATGCTGGTGGAATGATCTCCCCACCGTCATCCGGAATGCAGAATCCCTGACAGCATTCAAAAGGCAACTGAAAACTCATCTCTTCCGGGAGCACTTAACATTTAAAAAAAAAAAAAAAAAAAAAAAAAAAAAATCCTTTCCTTTAAATCCTCGCTTGCCTGGCTTATGCTACTCCGAGCAATGTCTGAACTTTGTATTTTGAGCACTTCTTGCGTTGTTTTTGCCTCTTCACGATGACTCGCTTGGTTTAGTCCTCAATTGTAAGTCGCTTTGGATAAAAGCGTCTGCTAAATGACTAAATGTAAATGTAAATGTAAATGTGAAGAGGGCTTTAGGCTGGGCAGGATCAGCGGGCTCTGGCGCAGGATCAGCGGGCTCTGGCGCAGGATCAGCGGGCTCTGGCGCAGGATCAGCGGGCTCTGGCGCAGGATCAGCGGGCTCTGGCGCAGGATCAGCGGGCTCTGGCGCAGGATCAGCGGGCTCTGGCGCAGGATCAGCGGGCTCTGGCGCAGGATCAGCGGGCTCTGGCGCAGGATCAGCGGGCTCTGGCGCAGGATCAGCGGGCTCTGGCGCAGGATCAGCGGGCTCTGGCGCAGGATCAGCGGGCTCTGGCGCAGGATCAGCGGGCTCTGGCGCAGGATCAGCGGGCTCTGGCGCAGGATCAGCGGGCTCTGGCGCAGGATCAGCGGGCTCTGGCGCAGGATCAGCGGGCTCTGGCGCAGGATCAGCGGGCTCTGGCGCAGGATCAGCGGGCTCTGGCGCAGGATCAGCGGGCTCTGGCGCAGGATCAGCGGGCTCTGGCGCAGGATCAGCGGGCTCTGGCGCAGGATCAGCGGGCTCTGGCGCAGGATCAGCGGGCTCTGGCGCAAGTGTGTGCGTAGCCCACACACACCACATGGCTGTGGCCATAATGGCCAGTGTTGCAGTCACATACGTGGCGTGAACGGTCTCTGACTGGGAAGACGTGACGTGAACAGTCTCTGGCTGGGCAGTCGTGACGTGAACAGTCTCTGGCTGACGTGAAGCTCTGGCTGGACGCGGCTGACGTGAAGCTCTGGGCTGGACGGAACCAGCGGCGAATGAGGCCCTGGGCTAGACATCACCAACCCAGGGTCGAAGAGTGGCCAGCGTGGAGAGTGGTGTCGGGGCTCCTCTCGACCACCTCCTCTACTGAGGCCTCCACGTGTACCACGAAACTTGACCAACCAGGTCCCCTCAAAAGAGTGGCCTCTCCTCCGCTCGGTGGCTGGAGAAGAGACACTGGCGAACATGCTGCTGGATTCAGTGGTGGTGAGTTCTTCTGTTACAAAGCAGCTGTAGAAGAGGCAAAAGCAGGATCCACGTGCAGCAGTGTTTTATTTAAATAAACTAGAAACTAAACAGACTTGGTAACCAGACTCAGGAACAGGACAGCGTGCATACAGCATTACAACAATACAAGAACTCACAAAGACTGGACTGAAACACAGGGCTTAAATACAGGGGCAAACGATCTAAACAGGATAAAAAGGGGGCGTGGTTAACGGGAAACACCTGGGAAGACTAATAGACAGAGAACTACTAAACATGACAAGACAAACCCACACCGTGACACTAAATCTTTTTTATCTTGTTCTAGGACCTGAGGAAGATCACATAGAAACTCATTTTCAACAGATTCATCACATGCTTCTGCCTGATACAATTTCTTATAAAAAGGACAAAGCAACAGCCTTGATTTCCTGTTGATCAGTTATTTTTTGTCCATTAGAAAGTTTTAACTGATAAAAATACTTGGAATATCTCTGGACTTTTTTTTTAGTCCAAAAAAAAAAAAAAAAAAAAAAGCTGTAGGGGCATCCATTTTATTTAAATGAGTATATCTGGCTCTAATCAAAGCTCATTTTCCTCTTTCCTCCAGAAGATTCTTTAAAATAAATGTATTTCTTTCAATATATGTGAAAGAGGAATCCTCATTATTGGCTTGTAAGTTAGACTGGAGTATAATTTGTTCCAGTATCTTCATTTTCTCCTTAAGAGCTCTGGTGCTGTGAGCTGTATACTGTTGACAGAAAAGTTTTATCTGTACTTTACCTATATCCCACCACTGACTTAAGGATGAAAATCTAACTCTTTCCTCTTTCCAAACTTTCCAAAAAGAGTGAAAAGAATGAATAAAAGAATTATCCTGGAGTAAATTATTATTAAAATGCCAGTACGTAAATAAGACTTAATACAAGGAACAGAAATAGTCATAGAAATATAATGATGATCAGACAAGAAGTTTGGTGAAATAGAAACACCAAGAAATCTCCCCGTTATTAGCCTTCACATAAAAACGATCAAGTCTTGCTGCTGATATTTCATTAGAATTCTGTTTGAGCCAGGTATACTGCCTAACCCCTGGAAAACTGTCTCTCCATAAATCAGTAAAACTATGATAATTAATTAAAGATCTAAGAGCTTCAGCCGAACAAGCATGAGGTTCCTCATGATTTCTATCCACAACTTGATCTAAAGTACCGTTAAAATCCCCCCCCCCCCCAAAACAACAATCTTATCCTGGGAACATTCTGATACAGCTTCAGAGAGTTTTTGAAAAAAAGATATGCGTTCATTCCCTATATTTGGTGCATAAACATTAAAAAAAGAAAAATTAGAATCTCCTAAAGTAATATCCACTCGTAAAATCCAACCGGAAATTATTTCAAACACAAAAGCCTGGCTATTTACCCGTGATGAAAGAAGTATTGCAACACCTGCACTTAAGTTTGAACCATGACTAAGCAGTGCTCTACCCTTCCATTCGGCCAGCCATTGCGTCTGGTTTTGAACATTCATATGTGTCTCTTGTAATAGGACTATAAATGTCTTTTTTAACTGTAAATAATCAAATAATGCAGCTCTCTTCTCAGTGCCCCGACAACCATTAATATTAAAAGAACCAATATTAAATGAAGTCATGGGATAAGATAAAAAAATTCAAAGAGCAATAGCACAAAACTCATCATATTCTTAATAGTGTTTCGTAGATCGAGTCTTCATTCTTTTTCTGACATCACACATGCATTTCTTAAGTCGATAACGTTTTGGTTGATCAAGTTCTTTTCTAAAGTAACTTTTCTCATGGCAATGGCACACGATTCATTGAAAAGCCTTGAATTTGGAAAATACATTCCAATTTTTGGTCTCCGTTGATTTTTTGTAGAAAAATTTCAAGAAAATGATTCAACTGTTCAACCGTGTAGCAGGATACATTTGTTTTAGAAGTGGAGTGGAGCTTCCCTGAGAGGTTGCATCAATGCTGCCTCCGCAACTATCTGAGCATTCACTATCAGAATCACAACAAGAGCCTCCATCGTTTTCCACAACATCTCTAGAATCATTGAGCGACAAATTATCTAGTGTTTGTGAATCCATCACATTTGTTGCTCCCTCAGATTCCACTTGTTCTTCAAAGTGCTCAGAAACCCTAGCGCTATCAACACCAACAGGTTCTGCACCATCCTGTTTTTCTACACGATCACTAGCAACGCTTTCACTCAATACATCAGTAACAATAGGGACCACATCAGAGTTATCGACTCAACCAGACGAACTAGGTTCACTAAAGCCATCGCTAACGTTTTCCGAGTGCTGATCAGTTTTGTTTTCATATGATTTATCTGTTCAACAACAGTGACTGACTCATCCCCATGGTTCACTTGTTCAGCATCCTTCTTTGTAGGACACATTTGTCTATTATGGCCATGCTTTCCACAGACGAAACATTTCATTGTGTCTGAAGTAATAAAGATCGTATAATCCTTACCCAACACTGCCAGCTTCACTGAAACATTCAAATCCTGATATTCATCACTCAGAATCATGAAAATTTGTCTTCTGAAAGACATGATGTGTTTTAAGTCTTTTTTTTTCATACCCAGAGGAATCATCTTCATTAACCCGACGATTTTGCCGTAACGCGCAAGAATGCGCTCAAGCATATCGTTGGGAATAAACGGCGGGCCATTTGAAAGAATCACCTTCTTTGATAAGTTGGACAGCGGCAGTACAGGAATAAAGTTCTCTCTCACTGATACACCACACTCAACTAAATGATCCACCATAGTTAACTCTTTCAGAAAGACAACAAACGCCTTATTCATCCTTGACGCAGACAAAATATTTTGTGCACCAATTTCATTTCCGATTGCTATCAAACAGTCTTCCACCGACACCGAATCATCTGGTATGCAACTATGTCGGGCAGTCAAGATTGAAAACCCGTCTGAGTTTGAACCCATAATCACCACACAACTGAACAATAAATAAACCAACCTCAAACTACTAACTAACAAAATTATACACAAGAAAGAAAGGTAAGATGGAAAAAAGCACTCACTCAAAAAACGCCGTCACTCATTCACTCGCACGCTTCCCACAGTCACTCCGCACATGCGCACGAGCGAGCAAGAGAGAGAGAGAGAGAGAGAGAGAGAGAGAGAGCATGAAGAAAATGATATACTGATGGCAGTTCAATATAGATCAAGTTATCAGCCACATTTAGATTTTCAAACAACCTTTTTTTTTTATTTTAATTTTTTTTTAAATAATATGACTTCTGCAGAAAATTATGCAATTAAGAATTGGGACGAAAATTGTGTCATCATTTACTTACCTTCATGTCATTTCAAACTTGTATGACGTTTCGTCTTTTGTCAAGTCAAGTCAAGTCAAGTCAAATATATTTATATAGCGCTTTTCACAATACAGATTGCATCAAAGCTGCTTCACAGTATCAATCAAAACAACTTAACAATGTTTGTTTATTACTGGAAAAAAAAGACATCCAAGTTTGGTAGAGCTGATCAATGGTATGATTGGTTAATTAATTTGAATATCCCCAACTGAGCAAGCCAAAGGCAACAGTGGCAAGGAACCGAAAAACTCCATCCAGTGACCTAAAGGTGTCCTAACACACCATCAGATGACCCAATGGAGAAAAAAAAACCTTGGGAGAACCCAGGCTCAGTCGGGGGCCAGTTCTCCTCTGGCGTTTATGAACTAGAGGCCGAATTTACAGTTACTGTAAGATAAAAAATTTATATGAATGCCTGGCTAAATAGATGCGTCTTCAGTCTAGTTTTAAACTGTGAGAGCGAGTCTGAGCAACGAACAATATCAGGAAGGCTATTCCAGAGCTTCGGAGCTAAATGTGAAAAGGCTCTGCCTCCTTTGGTGGATCTGGATATCCTAGGAATGACCAGATGCCTCGAATTTAGTGATCTTAAAGAGCGCGATGGATTGTAGGGCGATAGAAGATCCGTTAAATAAACTGGAGCTAAACCATTTAGAGCTTTATAAGTCAAAAGCAATACCTTGTAATTAATACGGAACTTTATAGGTAACCAATGAAGTGATGATAAAATCGGTGTTATATGATCATATTTTCTTGATCTAGTAAGAACTCTAGCGGCTGCATTTTGGACTAACTGTAGCTTATTTATTGAAGATGCAGGACAACCAGCTAATAAAGCATTACAGTAATCTAGTCTCGAGGTCATGAATGCATGAACTAACTTTTCTGCATCAGAGACTGATAGCATATTACGTAGCTTAGCAATGTTTCTAAGGTGGAAAAAGGCGGTTTTTGTAACATATGAAATATGCTTTTCAAAAGACAGGTTGCAGTCTAATGTAACACCCAGGTCTTTTACTGTAGCGGATAAAGTAACAGGGCATCCTACTATGTTAAAGTCGTGCTGTGAAAGGTTTTGTGGACGGTTTTTACAACCGATAAGTATTACCTCTGTCTTGTCTGGATTTAATAAAAGAAAATTACGCGTCATCCAATCTTTTATATCTTTAACACAGTCTGTCAATTTGGATAATTTAGCGTATTCATCTGGCCGTGATGAAATATATATTTGAGTGTCATCAGCATAACAATGGAAACTAATTCCATGTTTCCTTAGAATATTACCAAGTGGCAGCATATATATTGAGAATAATAAAGGGCCTAACACAGATCCCTGCGGCACTCCATAGTTTGCTGAAGTTATGATCGATTTTTCTCCATTTAAGTAGACGAAATGGTAGCGGTCAGATAAGTATGACCTGAACCAGCTTAATGCTTGTCCTTGAACACCAGTGTAATTTTGTAGTCGATCTAAGAGTATTGTGTGATCTATAGTGTCGAACCCAGCACTAAGATCATGTAAAACTAGTACTGAGATACAGCCTTGGTCCGAAGCTAAAAGTAAATCATTTGTGATTCTAACAAGCGCAGTTTCAGTGCTATGATGTGGCCTGAATCCAGACTGAAACTTTTCATAGATGTCGTCTTCTTGCAATAAAGAGCCGAGTTGACTGGACACAACTTTTTCTAATATTTTTGACATAAATGGAAGATTCGAAATGGGTCTGTAATTTGCTAGGTTATTTGGATCTAAATGTGGTTTCTTAATAAGAGGTTTTATAACAGCCAGCTTGAACATTCTTGGAACATGACCTAAAGATAAAGATGAATTAATAATATTGAGAAGAGGCTCTTCCACTATAGGTAACACTTCTTTCAGTAGTTCAGTTGGTATAGGATCTAATAAACACGTTGTTGTTTTAGATGAAGTGATAAGTTTATTTAACTCTTTTTGTTCTATGGTTGTAAAGCATTGTAATTGTTCTTGCGGGGTGATAATTGCGGCTGAATTATAAGGCGCGAGTAAAGATTGAACGTTTACGATTTTGATTCTGATGCTTTCAATTTTCTCGGTGAAGAAGTTCATGAAAGTTCATTTTACTACTAAACTGTAGCGAGGTATTTTGTTCAGACGACGTCTGTTTATTTGTTAGTCTAGCTACGGTATTAAATAAAAACCTTGGATTATTTCGGTTGTTTTCTATTAATTTGCTGAGGTGCTCAGCCCTGGCCGTTTTAAGGGCCTTTTTATAACGTGACATACTGTCTTCCCACGCGATTCTAAAGACCTCTAAATTACTTTTTTTTCCATTTACGCTCTAAATTACGGGTTTCTCTCTTTAAAACATACGTAGTATTATTGTACCATGGTGCTATACTTTTTTCTCTGACCTTTTTTAATTTAATGGGTGCAACAATATCCAATGTTCTAGAGAGAATGGTGCTCATAGTGCTAGTTAGTTCATCTAGTTCATCTGTTTGTTTGGGTTCAGGCAGCAGCTGAGACAGATCAGATAAGCTATTTGAGAAATGATCTATAGTGGATGGAAGAATTGTTCTACCTGGTCGATAACGTGGCGCAGCATGACATATTACAGCAGTACTTAATATGCAAGTTACCATGTAATGGTCAGTGACATCATCACTTTGTGGAATGATATCTATATCGGTTTGATCGGTTCCATATGATATAATTAAATCGAGTGTATGATTTAGACGATGAGTTGGTCCGGTGACGTTTTGCTTGACCCCGAAGGAGTTTAATAAATCTGTAAACGCAGCCCCTAACGCATCATTTAAATTATCTACGTGTATGTTAAAATCTCCAACAATTAATGCTTTATCGACGTTGACCAAAAGATCTGATAGAAAGTCAGCAAACTCTTTTAGGAAATCGGCGTAAGGCCCTGGAGGTCTATATACGGTAGCCAATGCTAGAGATAATAGGGATTTTTTTCTTACATCTAAGAGCGTAACATTTAGCACAAGTACTTCAAACGAATTAAACCTATGACGAGTTTTCTGAGTAACATTAAGGATATCTCTGTAGATTGTTGCAACACCGCCGCCACGACCGATCAGACGGGGCTCATGCTTATAACAGTATCCTGGCGGAGTAGACTCATTTAGACCGAAATAATCATTTGGTTTAAGCCAGGTTTCAGTAAGGCACAGAACATCGAAATTATTATCTGTGACCATTTCATTTACAATAACCGCCTTAGGTGTGAGCGATCTAATGTTTAGAAGACCTAGCTTTAGAAATTGTTTTTGTTCACTAATAGCGAGATTTTTTGTTTTAATAACAATTAGATTTTTTCTAGATCCCGCAGTAGATTTATTATTTGATCTTAGTAAACGAGGAATAGACACAGTTTCTGTGCAATGTTCTACACTAGTATTAATATCAATTAAATTGGTGCAGTAGAGACTGTGATTTGGATTTTTGGATACTAGTCAAATGGTATTTAACATCTTGGAGATGTTATCCGACAGAAGATCTGCCCCGATTCTACTTGGGTGTAAGCCATCAGCGCGGAAGAGCCTTGGTCGCTCCCAAAACAGATTCCAATTATTTACAAAGAGCAGTTTCTGCTCATTGCACCATGACAATAACCATTCATTTAGCGCGAATAATCTACTGAATCTACTTTTGTGAGATGTTTTACAGAATATCCAGGCTGTTTTCCATACTACAAGAGTGCAAGGCATGATCATGGCACACCCAAAACAACAGGCACAGCTGAGGGACACTCAGGGTCCTCGTAGCACCTAAGTGATAACACTTAGCGGTTTTAAGGTAGGCACAACACTCTCAGTCACTTGGATGTGCTTGGATTGGCTTTTTTATTTGAGAATATTTTTCTCTTTTTTTGTGTGTATAGTGGTCACAAGGTGATGTCTGGCTTGAGGTAGGATACATTATGCTATATTAATGAAAAGCTGGTGTGTCTGATTTCACACACACATTGTGACTTTTGTGGCTTTGTATTTGTATTTGTGCTGTGTCATTGTGTTGCACATCTTGCTAGGTCTCTAAACTATTGTGTATGAACAGTGATGGAACTAGACTTTTATACATGGGGTGGCAAGGGGGTGGCCAAGGCTACCTTAGGGGGTCCATACACCGTTAAAGAATATCATGTGTAATACTTATTTGTTTTGACTCATGTAACATTGCATTCTAATAAATAAGCTATAATATTGTTGTAAGGACGTGGCCAAGAACAGGCAGGACAGATCGTGAACAGAGAAGATTTATTTATTCTAATTTATTTATAATTACATACAGGGGCAGATGGAAGTAATTTCCAAAATAAATTAACAACAAATATTTAACAAAAAATATACACCATCATACCAAACATAATTTGATCAACTACTTGAAGCACAATACAAAGCTTCTTCAAACAAACAAAATAGAATTAAACTGGATGAAATAATAAAAAGGAATCCCCCCTCCTCATCGGATCAGAATGGTACAGTCCAATTTCGTCTGGAACAGCCCAAAAGTGGAGGCTGAAGCACCGCCTCTTCCTTTGTTGGCCATCACATGGAATGCGGCCGTTCACTCCATGGACCAGAGGAATCCAGGACTCAGGTAAATTCAAACAGTAAAGAGAGAATATAAGCAGTGTGTACCCTTCCATACATTCAAACTTTAATAAACTGTTTAACTTGTGACCTTGTCCTGTGTTTATTTATAATGCTAAGGGATTTTAAATAAAGTAACAAACCATGCTAAATTAAACTTCAAAATAAACAATTTAAATCATGATAAAATTAACGTGAGGTAAACAATAATGTAGATACCATTGAAATTTCATAATTCTCGATTGCAACTGAATAATATAATAAAAAATAATATAAATTTAAAACATTATTGTATATCAGTAATTAAATAAGAACAGTGCTAAGAATTAAGTGCTTGAAGTTTTTTAAAGTCTAACAGTAATTCAGGTACATTTTAAATAATCAAATTTAAAATTACATTGCATAATCTTCACTGTATAAATTAAATATAGATTTATCCTTGTAAACCGAATGGAATAGGCTATATTGCATCCAAAATATTGACACACATCCGATTTCTTTCTCAACTGTTTACATTCGGTTAAGACATAATCACCCCCTCTTTGTTTACCATGATACTCGCCAAGATGGCTATTTTGCCATAATT
This sequence comes from Tiaroga cobitis, assembly GCA_030578255.1. Lineage (NCBI taxonomy): Eukaryota > Metazoa > Chordata > Actinopteri > Cypriniformes > Leuciscidae > Tiaroga > Tiaroga cobitis. Next base: position 12,073,243 of record CM060606.1, read on the forward strand.
TTGTGTATTTATCCACAGAAAGCCAAGAAGAGTATTCGTGGGATCTCTGTGTGCATGCTGGATGAAGCGCCACATGGCTCACACCAGGGGCTCGTTCTTCGTACGTTGCTTAAAATATCCGAGATCAAATGAGACATCCAAGATGATATCATCGTGCTAATCATGATCCGGCTAATTAGGTTCTTCGAACACTCCTGTTGTTTATGATTAGTATAGCTGGATTGAGTTATCTGAGATAATTGCGCGTGCATGCGCTGGGTTAAAAGGGGATATGTATCGATAGTAGAAACATTGATCAGCAACGCTGCTATTGGCTGCTCACCGTGTCCAAAGAGCGCGCTCAGTTTTACTCTGCAGCAGAGCAAGAGTTATTGCTTGAAGGACATGCTGAATTTGAAAACTTAATTACAAGTTTTCACCTAAAATGTGCAAAAGCCAGTAGAGGGCTGGCAAAAAGTAGCTAATTAAGTTTGTAGTGACCATTTAGATGTTTTTATCACTCATTACAGTATATATATTTTTATTTTAATCATTTCTAAATAATTAATAACTTTGTTCATTGTAATGTCAGTCACCACCCACTACTAGAACATGGGAACAAGTAAAAGTGAAGTACTAGAATATTCTACATAATGGCAATTTGTACTATAGGCTAGGCCTACTATAATCTCTTTTAAAAAGGCACTGTTAATAAATAGTTGGTTGTTTATAAAAGCAACCAAGAAAAAGGCTGAGAAAAAAAAAAGAAAAGAAAAACAAACAGGAGGTGGTCCTGCACCCCCACATTATACCCCGGCAGAAGAGCTGGCCCTTGGGTTAAATGTGAACCGACCCGTCCTGGGTTCAGCTCTTCCTCAGACACACAGCAGGGACCAGTAGCAGCAACTCCTTCATTACTGGTAAATGAACTTTAAATGATCTTACACTGTAAAATAATTTTTTGCTGCACTATAGGCCTATAATCCCAATGGCTGGTCCAGTCTTGAGTAGGCCTAGTGATGAATTGCTTACTTGTGAAAGTGTGCATGCGTGAAACTACATGTAGCCTAGTTAATAAAAAAAAATCTGTTGCCATGAGTTATTGATCACATTTCCCCCAGTGTACTTCATTGTAATGAAATTGTGTTTTCCTCTTTTTTGCAGTTTTAAACACCAACACTTTTATCTGTTCCCAAGCAAGTGGCTGAAGCATGTGCAGTAAGTGGACTTTTCCAAACTTTACATCAAAAGGGAAGAAAGTACAACACTTTCTAATGCCCATCCCTCCCCCCAATGCACAGGACAGTGAAGAAACTCTCTCAGATGACTGTCTTTTGAAAAAAGTATCTTTAAATAACTTTACTTAATTTACACTTGAGTACCTATTATTTCTGAATGCAATATGTGTTGCAGGAGTCCACATCTACAGAAAGGCCTACAGAAGAGTCTGCACAAAGCAGTTATACAGAGGTGGGCAGTGTATAATTTTCCTTTTATTTTTTGTTGCATAAGGCTTGTGTTGACAGGTTTAACCCAAGCCCCCCTGACCCTAGAAAATAGAGTATTTTGGGGGGGACAACTTAAAGAAAAAAAACTGGCACTATAGAGTTAGAGATAGAGTTGCTTCAAAGGAACTTCAGAGTAAGTGCTAATATATTATTTCACACAGGGTACTATTGCTGACCTTGCATAGTATCTCTTATTGCAGGTAAAATATGACTTGATCACTGGCTTTTCTTTACAAAGAACAATATAAATAAAAAAATCAAAGAACTAAGCATATTTGTCTTGTCTTTTATTAAACATTTATTGAAATGTTTCATGTTTTTGCTGATGGTGGAAATGTTGTGTAATATGGCACATGTAATGTCACAGGCCCTGTCAAGTGCAACCCTCAGGCTTTTCAGACACTGAAATCTTCCCTTTAGTTGGCCAAAGTTCATTTCATTGTGTGACCTTGTCCTAGCTAGAGCTGCATTGTAACTGTGTATGTAATACAGTGAGCTTGATATTTATATGTTTCCTTACCATTTTCAAGTAATGTGCATAAATGTGAATCTCTGTGCTTCCACATTTGTGATATGGAACAGTCACACACCATCTAGAGATTTTAGTCTGTCAACTGCCTTTTTTTAAATTTGATATAGGCCTAATATTACTAATCTGGAATATTAAGAATTGTAATAGTAACTTGGCTGCACATTTACATTGTGGTCCCCCTTTCTGTTCACAAAATCCCCTTCATAGAGGGCTTGATGGGTACATGTGTGCAGTCTATTGACCAATCACATTAAGTGAAGCCTGGGGGACATTTCTGTGTCATATTAATCGGCATGTTCATGATTGCATGATCTTCATTAAAATGTATAATATACCTGCGTTGGTAAAAAAAAAACCCTGCTATATCCTACAACCTTGGGTCTAAACTGGCTTGGAAATGCCACAAAAAACACCCTAAAAACTGCTTGAGCGCCAGGGTAAACTTTGTGAATGACAGCACTTATCAAGTTCTCCGCATCCCCATAGTTTAAAGGAAAGAGCCACTCGCAAATAATATCAGGACAATGCACACAGTTTGTGCTGTTATTAAAGGCCTACTCCGACGAGTCGAACATTTAATGTGCGTTTCCAAAAAATAATTGATGTAAACGACATCCTCACGAGTCATGAGAAAAATTATATCTCTCAAAAAGTACACTATCGCGCTGCGTTAAAAGACTTCTCGTATCACCTCCGCTTATAAAGCCGCGATCTAATCCTGTTTACATGAAATAAGCCTGCTCGCGAGCAGGTTCAAGCTTGCGCACCTGTTGCTATGACAGCAAGTCTAGGATGAGCTTCGAAGAACCAAACAATCCAAGATCATGCCAAATCGCCAACAATCAAATCCAGCTAACTGAGTTAGCGACGTACGAAGAACAGGGGCTCGTTCTTCGTACGTTGCTTAAAACATCCGAGATCAAATGAGACATCTAAGATGATATCATCGTGCTAATCATGATCCGGCTAATTGGGTTCTTCGAACACACCTGTTGTTTATGATTAGTATCGCTGGATTGAGTTATCTGAGATAATTGCGCGTTCATGCGCTGGGTTAAAAGGGGATATGTATCGATAGTAGAAACAATGATCAGCAACGCTGCTATTGGCTGTTCAGCATGGCCAAAGAACGCGCCCAGTTTTTCTCCCAAGGAGAACAAGAGCTTTTAATGGAAGGTTATGCCGAATTTGAATCTTTAATTAAAACGACAGGGAACACCTCGAAGTCTGCAAAATCCAGGAGAGAGGGCTGGCAAAAAGTAGCAGACAAATTAAATGCGTAAGTGCTGTCCATGGTAGATGTTTCTATCACTTTCTACAGTATGTATTTTTGCATTTTAATAATTTCATATTTATTTTGTTCTTTTATGTCAGAGCCTCCGCGGGACCCACTAGAACATGGGGACAAGTAAAAGTGAAGTACAAGAATATTCTACAAAATGGTAGCCTTTAATTCTTATACTGTCTTTATTTTAAAAAGCCAATTTTTTCCTCTTTTTAAAAGCCACTGTTAAATAATGTGTTTGTCTGTTTATAACAGCCACCAAGAAAAAGGCTGAAAAAAAAAAAACAGGTGGTGGTCCTGCACCACCACAATATACCCCAGCAGAGGAGCTGGCCCTTGGGTTGAATGAAAACCGACCCATTGTGGAGGGCATCCCTGGGGGCAGCTCTTCCTCAGACCCAAAGCCAGGGACCAGTAGCAGCAACACCTTTATTACTGGTAGGCTAAATGAGTTTTCAATTCTCTTAGTACACTGTAAAATTATTTGTTGCTGCATTAAATGAAGTATAATCCAAATGGCTTGTACAGTAATTTAAACCGTTTGTGAAAGTGAAAACTTCTAAACTTTTAGTTAATATAAAATATATTGCCATGAGTTATTGATCACATTATATTTTTTACAGTGTAGTTAATTGTAATGACAATTTTTTTTGTTCCCCTCTTTTGTGCAGTTTTACATAATACACCAACACTTTTACCTGTTCCCAAGCAAGTGGTGGCTGAAGCATATGCAGTAAGTTGTGTACTTTTTCTAACTTGCATAAAGGGAAGAAAGTGCAACACTTTGTAATACCCATTTATTTCCATTGCACAGGACAGTGAAGAAACCCTCTCAGATGACTGTCCTTTGGAGGAAGAACCTGTAAGTGCATAAATAACTTTACACTAATTTGTATATACTTGTGTACCTATTCTTTCTGTCTGCAATATGAGTTGCAGGAGTCCACACCTACAGAAAGGCCTACAGAAGAGTCTGCACAAAGAACTGATACAGAGGTGGACAGTGTTGTACTTTTACTTTTTACTTTTGTTGCATGAGGCATGTTTTGACCCTTTTTCTTTCACAAAATGACACAGGGTGACATCCGTTCCCTATATAAACGGCATCTTCAACAAAAAATCGAGTATTTTGACCTGAAAAAACACAAATTAAGAGGAGAAATTGAACTTGACAACTTGAAAAAGAGAAAAATTGCACTAGAGATAGAGTTGCTTCAAAAGGACCTTCAGAGTAAGTGCTAATACATCATTTGACACATAGTAGTATTGCTGACTTTACATAACTATCTCTTATTGCAGGCAAAGGATGACTTGCTGGCTTTTCTTTATAAAGAATTGTTAAATAAAACTCCAGGAACTAAGCATTTTTGTCTTGTCTTTTATTACACATTCAAAAATGGTGTTCCACAATTCTGTCCCGTGCAGCTCTGCCACTAGGTTGGTCCAAGTGCACTGGCTGGAGGTCATCATCAGGCTGCACCCCCACCACAGGGGTCCTCTCCTTTCTGATAGTGGCAATGTTATGCAATATGGCACATGCAACAATTATGTCACAGGCCCTGTCAGGTGCAACCCTCAGACCCTTCAGACACTGAAATCTTTCCTTTAGTTGCCCAAAGGTCATTTCAATGCGTGCCCTTGTCCTGGCTAGAGCTGCATTGTAACGGGTTTGTGGTCCAGGGTTTGGGTCAGGGAATGGCGTCATGAAGTACTGCCTGCAGGCATAGCCCCGGTCACCAAGCAGGACCCCGTCAAAATTCCCTGTATAATGGAAAAATGCAGTTTTGTTAGGCTCAGCATAAGTGTGTGTAATACTGTGAGCTTGACATTTATAAGTTCCCTTACCACGTTCAAATAATGTGCATAAATGTGACTCTCTGAAAATTCTTGAGTCATGCACTGATCCTGGCCATTTTGCTTCCACATTTGTTATATGGAACATAGAGTCACACACCATCTAAGAGATTTTAGTCAGTCAACTGCATACTTTTTGATTACATTCATTTTTTTATGTAATATATTACTAATTTGGAATATTATAAATTGTAATAGTAACTTGCCTGCACATTTACACTGTGAACCCCCTTTCGGTTCACAAAATCCCCTTCATTGGGCCCTGGTGGGGCCTTGATGGGGACGTGTGTGCAGTCTATGGCACCAATCACGTTAGGGAAGCCTGAAGGACACATACTGTTAGTCATACTTTTTGGCATGGTCATGATTGCATGTCATTAACAAGTATAAATGTACCTGCAATAGCAAAAAAATTCTGCTTTACAACCTGGGGTCTTAAGTGGCTTGGAAATACCACAAAACCCCATAAAAACTGCTTGAGTGCCAAGTAAACTTTGCGAATGGCACGACAGACAGCACTTTTCACTAAGTTCTCTGCATCTCCAATAGTGTAAAGGAACGTGCCACTCGCAAAGAATCTCAGGGCAATGCACACAGTCTGTGCAGTTGTCAAAGCCCGACTCCTCCGTGTTGAACATTTAATGTGTGGTTCCAGCAAATTAATGATGTAAATAACACCCTCACGAGAAAAACGATATCTCTCAAAAATTACACTGTCGCGCTGCGCTAAAGGATCCTGTCTATCCTGCAATACGCGATTAATTCGAAAAGCTCTGCGAATTATCCTCGCACCTTCCGCAACAGGTTGCTGTCGTAAAAATGGACAAGACATGGCTACGACAGACTTCCCGTATCACCTCCGCTTATAAAGACGCGATCTAATCCTGTTTACATGAAATAAGCCTGCTCACGAGCAGGTTCAAGCTAGCGCACCTGTTGCTATGACAGCAAGTCTAGGATGAGCTTCGAAGAACCAAACGATCCAAGATCATGCCAAATCGTCAACAATCAAATCCAGCTAACTGAGTTAGCGACGTACGAAGAACGAGCCCCAGGCCCCAGATGTGTCGCTTTCTCAAAAATGCAAAACAGTGAATCTGTTCGAAACTAAACAATTTTCAATGATCACAAACCAAAACTTGACCAATCAGCTTTGAGCAAAGTTACATATCTGATGTGATAAAGCCACAAACCCTATATCTTGCTCCAAATCAAAGCAGGTTATAGTGCAAAATTTTGAAAGACAAAATGTCTCTTGCTGCAAATTATTTATTATATTTGTTTTATTTATGAATTATTATGAGTTTTATGAATTAACTTTTAAATAAGCTTTTGAACTGACTGAATCAAACTGAATCAAATTCAGTTGATTTTCCACGCTTTTCCAATATTAACACCGGTCCTAGCTCTTGTCTCTGATCGTAACAATTCTTCTACATAATGTTATGTCTCATAAATCGCTTATACAGATGTCTTTTTTTACAGAGTAAATGGAATAAGATCATTTTGATTTCTATATTCCACATGAACATGGCTTATTCCATTCGTAGTGTCCCAGCTGTACATTTAATCTCTATACATAATGAGAGAATGCATCAGAAAAAAATCACTCATCCAAACTGTTTTTGCCTTATCTGGATTCACTATGGTTGCTTCCGTTATTCATTAATTTAAACCCATGAACAGATAAATTGCCATATGTAGCACTTTTATAGAGTTCATTGTAAAGCATTATCTATTGTGAAGGGATGTTTCATTATGGTTGTTGTAATGCTGTTCTGTAATTTATTTTCAAGGATGTAACTTGTCTATTAATGTGTATAGCTACAGTATGTCTTCAGCTAGTCAGCTTGAGATCCTTTCCATCTAAACCAGTTATATATATTAAGCCTAGTAGTGAATGTTTTATGAGCAGCAGGATAATCTCTCTCTCTCTCTCTCTCTCTCTCTCTCTCTCTCTCTCTCTCTCTCTCTCTCTCTCTCTCTCTCTCTCTCTCTCTCTCTGGCCAAAATATTATAGAAAAATCTTCATAACAACTTTTGTAACGTCATTCATTTAATATATCATTGTTTCCAATTAGTCAAAACATAGCATAAAATATTGCACTGACATGCTCAGATGACATAATTATATTTTTGAATGTGTTCACAGGTGATCACTCATTATGATGAATACAATGTATATTTGAATGCGTTTTACAGTTTTTAACAATTGCTAGGACATTTCTCAATACTATTTCTTATTCAATTTGTTTCTCAACTTTCTTAATCATTTTTGTATTATGTTCGTTTTTGAACTAAATTACAGGAGTATGTAAACGTGGAAATTGGCCTGTAGGTACATAGAGTTTTGGCTGTGCTTGTGTCTAAGTGAGAAATATATTCATGTAATTTGAGAAATGTAGTCATTGAATCCGTTTTGTGCCAAAGCAATGAGAAATTATCCACAGTTTAGCCCACATATATTCCTTATGTGCTCTCTTTGTGAAGAGTTTTCAAAAAGTATTGAAACGTGTCCTATTTTAAAAAAAAATAGACTTAGGGACTGTTTGTTTTTTATTTAGGGGCTACCGGAGTAGTTTTGAGATCTATAGTCAAAATAGACTTGACCCTCCCTTGCCAGGAATACATTTTTCTATGATCCTCCAAAATTATTGTGAAAAAAAGCATGATCCTCCCCCGGTAATTTAGTGATTACTTCTGTACTGGTTTGCGCTTGGCAAAGATGTTCAGATATCTCTATGCCTAGTAGACCTACACCAAACGTTCATTAAAAAGGGTCCTGTGCGACATATATCTACGAAATGATTGGTCTGTGCGATAAATAAATGTAGGCTACCACTGTAGCACGCGAGCGATAGAGTTTTGTAAACTCTGTTACTTGTGTTTGTTTTCAGACATAACAGTCGTTTTATACTTGTGCTTATGCGATATCACGATTTTTAATCGTGAATGATTTAATGTCTCCACGTTCTGCTTTTGAAGAAATATGGTAGTATCGTGCTACAGTGCACATTCTATAAGCTGCAGTTCTGGCGCCTCAAGCTTGGTTTACTCGCCGCGTCCGCATGAGCGCGAAGGTGCGCAAAGGGCCCATTTCACTTGGCGGTGTGCAAGATCTTGTAACTGCGCGCACCGCTCCGCATCCGAAGATGCACGACTTCGAGCCGAATCTGGCCGAGCATATAGCCTACGTCTCATCACACCGGCACCCAGTTTGTGCGTCTAGTAGCTAGTTGCTTAAACTTACAAAATGAGCCTACAATAGCAGACATAAGCCCTTTTAATTATGGTTTCTGTTTTATAAAAAATGTTCTCGAAACTAAATTAAAATGTTTAGAAAAATGAGAAAATATGTAAGTTATCGTTCATTTAGTGGTATAGGCTATGTTCTCAAATTCATTTATTTTGTTCTAATGTAACAAGTAGCCCAATAATCTCAAGGTTTACTGCTTTACACGATTCTTTTGTACTGTGGTTTTGGTGAATTGTACTAAAATAAACATTCACCTGTGTACCTTCTTCTCACCGCTGATTCCTGGTGGTGTAGAGGGCAAATCTACAACGGCGTCTACAACGGCGAGCGCGTCAAATATAAACGCCTAGTCCGTTTGGGGAGGTGCTCGCGCAGGCCCGCGCTGTGGAGCCAGGCGAAAGTATAAACAAGGCAGTCCCAATACTGTACAACTCGACGTACATTCACATCACATGTTAATGCAGGGGTAGAGTTACACTCACATGATGGTGTAGGTCTACTAGGCATAGAGATATCTGAACATCTTTGCCAAGCGCAAACCATCATGCGGAGAGATTGTGAGATTGTGGTTAGGTCTCAGCAGCAGTAGGGACGTATAGGTCAGTAAGCTGGGCTGAGTTGAGTGGGGGACGGAGGGGGGTGATTTTGGGACGCAAGAGTCACTGTCTTCATGTTTTGTCATTTACGCCTGTGTTATGGAAATCATCATTATGAACAGCAGCTACGCTAATTATTTTCCCTTTGCTTTTCTGCTGTTATCTCGGGACGCGAGTCCCGAGAAAATGGCGTTCGTCAGCTCCAGTTTGTATCCAGCCTCTCACGGAGACTTCAGATGCTCCAATCACAAAGCCTATGAAGTGACGACTCAACACGGGCGATATGGACTCTCTATGGTGGACGGCACTGATCCTCAACAACTCGTCTTAAGACCGGCGTGCATACTTGGACTTCCAAAAAATACTCTAAATGTTCCGATCCAATCTGACTTGTAATGCTGCCGAATCATGCACTGTTCCTTCGTTGGCCAGAGGAGAACTGGCCCCCCGACTGAGTCTGGTTTCTCCCAAGGTTTTTTTCTCCATTCTGTCCCTGATGGAGTTTTGGTTCCTTGCCACTGTTGCCTTGGCTTTTGGCTTGCTTAGTTGGGGACATTTAATATTCAATAATATTATTGATCTGCCTTACTTAAGGTGGACGTTGACGCAATATCTTTTAGAAACAAACTTTGTTATATTGTTTTCATGTTATCACTGTAAAGCGCTCTGATACAATCTGTATTGTAAAAAGCGCTATATAAATAAAGGTGACTTGACTTGACTTGACATGACACTGCACCTATTCGCAATCACAAAAGTTCATTATTTGCTCGTACGTTAAAGGTTTGCAGGGTAAACATTTCATTGTCGTTCTGTTCTGACATGATGCACTTTTTCTGAGCGAGTATGCCCACTGTCAAACAGCGCAAAACAGGACTTTATCTTTCGCGTCTGATTTTTGTTGGGTCAGACCAATCTGCTAGCGATGGGGGGCCGAGACTGAGACAGCTACATGGAAAAATATGCACCAAACAAGCCACTTTGAAATGTTGCTGTTTTCATGAATACAAAACTTGGGTGACCCTCCCCTTAACAAAGAATAAAAAGACATGACCCTCCCCTATTTTCCTCCGGTGGTCCATTCCATAAATACCCAACGCATTCTCATCCTTTGGCGTCATATAAGTGACGCCTGACAAAACGTCGAAATACTACGCACATGGCACCCTTTAGCGTGAATATAACACGCGAAGTGATGGGTAGGTTTAGGTGTGTTGTAGGGTCTACGTCTCATATTCACGCTAAAGGATGCCAGTCAACTTTATGACGCCTTGGGTTCGCGTGTTATATTCACGCTAAAGGGTGCCATGTGCGTAGTATTTCGACGTTTTGTCATATAGCGTCACCTATATGACGCCAAAGGATGAGAACGGGCTGAAATACCGAACGGTCCCTTACTATTATTCGACTTCAGAGGAATTGGAAAATAGACAGCGAGTTTCGCGCTTCAGAAATGTTTTGGAATTTCTGGTTATTTCTGGTATAGTGAGCATTGATGCTCCCTGGTTTTTACGGTGCATTTTGGGATTTTTTTAAAGGGAGCGAACATTCCAGTGCACTGGAAGGATTTTGTGATTGAGACAGCCCTTATAATGGCTGACTCCCTGATCAGTGCCATGCCTACTGAACTAAAGAGCTGATTGAGATGCACCCGTTGAGAAGCTGCAGAGCAAATGGGTGGAGCTTATGTGTAGCTCCAGAGCTCCAGCGAGGAGGATCGAATGTAATTTGGGCCTAATGGCTGGAGCTAGAATATTCAACCACACCCTAACCCTACCCACAACTCTATCCCTTCACCCCCTTAGAGCTCCAGAGAGGAGGAGCTGGACTAATACCACCCCATTGGAGGACCAGAGAGGAGGAGCTGGTCGTCATTATACCACTTGCACCAGTTTAGCTCTAACCCTAATCAAACACACCTGAAGTAGCTAATCAAGCTGCAGGTGTGCTGAAGCAAGTTGGAAATTGGGCAAATTCCAAATTAAAGTAAGCATGTCTACTCCCTTTGAAGGCTTCAAGAGATTTCCACGACGCATGCGCGAGAATTGCGATCTCCTTCAACTACTTCAGTTAAGTTCTCGCGCGTGCGCGTCGTGGAAATCTCTTGAAGTCTCGTTTCAGGCCTACAAGGAAGAAAAGGAATAGTCGAATAAAGTCGTTATTTTTGTTTGTTTTTTCGCACAAAAAGTATTCTCGTCGCTTGATAAACTTGAGCCACTGTTATCACATGGAATATTTAAACATTTTCTTCATTGACTTTCTGGGCGGTCAAGTTTCATTCCCTTAGGCAGCCTATGTAGCAGTCATCCACCTCTCAAATTTAATCAAAAATATCTTCATTTGTGTTCCGAAGACGAAACGAAGGTCTTAAGGGGTTGGTACAGCATGGGTGTGAGTCATTAATGACTTAATTTTCATTTTTGGGTGAACTTACCCTTTAAAGATTAAAGAAAATTGTCCAACGCCCTGGTACACTTAGGACACTTAGGACACTTAGGCCCTTAAGCCAGAAAATTGGAGCGAAACTGGAAGAAAACTAAACTAGAGGTATTTCCAATTTCATGGAAGGAGAGCTCGATTGCATACATAGAGGCCTTAAAAGCTGCTAGATCGACTTATTTTTCAACCCTATTAGAAGAAAATAAACAAAACCCTCTGTATTTATTTGAAACAGTGGCTAAACTAACGAAAAATAAAGCGTCAAGCCCAAAAGCTTCCAAACAGCACAGCAGTAATGACTTTATGAACTTCTTTACTTACACGATTGATAATATCAGGGAGAAAATTATAACTATGCAACCGTCTACTACAGTATTGCATCAGGCAGTGCATTGTAGTCTCCCTAAGGAAAAATTTGATTAATCTATAGGAGAGGAAAATTGTCTAAACTCGATAAATCATCTAAATCGACAACATGTATGTTAAACCCTATACCAACTAAGCTATTGAAAGAGATGCTTCCAGAGGTCATAGATCCTCTTCTCAATATCATTAATTCATCTTTATCACTAGGATACGTACCGGAAACTTTTAAGCTGGCTATGATTAAACCACTTGTTAAAAAAACGCAACTTGATCGTACAGAATTAGTCAATTACAGGCCGATCTCGAATCTACATTTTCTGTCAAAGATATTAGAAAAGGCAGTATCCTCACAACTATTTTCCTTTTTAGAAATAAATGATATCTGCTAGGGGTGTGCATTGGCACTGCCCTCACAATTCGATTCGATTACGATTCACCAGGTAACGATTCGATTCAATTCGATTCTACGATGCATTGCAATGCATCACAATTCCACTGCACACAACAAGGCAAATTTTTCATCAGTCACGAGGCAATACAAGCAGTCAGATATCGAACAACAGATTTATTGGCTGCTATGTGTGTATTATAACTCTCCTGTATCTTTAACATAAATGCCATTAAATAAAATAAAATTTAAATCCATGCTTTGGGTGCGTTTTTGATTACCCGTCTATGGGCCTGTTTACATATCGCGTCTTTTGCGCGCTCAAGTTCGTTATTTCAAATGTAGCCGCGCCGTATGCGCACTCATAATGGAAGCGAGGCGGTCGCGGTGCGACGCGCTCGTTTTTTCCAAGCGCGTCCGCGCCGCATCGAGATAAAAACATCTCAACTTTTCAGAATGCCACAAGCACACCGTAGGTCACGTGACAAGAACGGTTTGCTGTAACGGAGAGCGCAGCTGATGGTTGCTTCGCAACGACATATGCCTTCAGAGCGCAACCGCCCTAGCGCTTTGGTAAAAGGAGAACGCGGCGCGCCTAGCGTTTTTAGGCGCTATATGTGAATGGCGCCATATCGCGGTCATCTCCCTCCGCCTCAGCCATCTTTATTGTTGTTATTATGCCGCCGGAAGTAATTGAAACTTCAAAACTTTATTGTCCAAGGCCAGAAAATAGATAGGTGTGCAAGATCTTGTAACTGCGCGCACCGCTCCGCATCCGAAGATGCACGACTTCGAGCCGAATCTGGCCGAGCATATAGCCTACGTCTCATCACACCGGCACCCAGTTTGTGCGTCTAGTAGCTAGTTGCTTAAACTTACAAAATGAGCCTACAATAGCAGACATAAGCCCTTTTAATTATGGTTTCTGTTTTATAAAAAATGTTCTCGAAACTAAATTAAAATGTTTAGAAAAATGAGAAAATATGTAAGTTATCGTTCATTTAGTGGTATAGGCTATGTTCTCAAATTCATTTATTTTGTTCTAATGTAACAAGTAGCCCAATAATCTCAAGGTTTACTGCTTTACACGATTCTTTTGTACTGTGGTTTTGGTGAATTGTACTAAAATAAACATTCACCTGTGTACCTTCTTCTCACCGCTGATTCCTGGTGGTGTAGAGGGCAAATCTACAACGGCGTCTACAACGGCGAGCGCGTCAAATATAAACGCCTAGTCCGTTTGGGGAGGTGCTCGCGCAGGCCCGCGCTGTGGAGCCAGGCGAAAGTATAAACAAGGCAGTCCCAATACTGTACAACTCGACGTACATTCACATCACATGTTAATGCAGGGGTAGAGTTACACTCACATGATGGTGTAGGTCTACTAGGCATAGAGATATCTGAACATCTTTGCCAAGCGCAAACCATCATGCGGAGAGATTGTGAGATTGTGGTTAGGTCTCAGCAGCAGTAGGGACGTATAGGTCAGTAAGCTGGGCTGAGTTGAGTGGGGGACGGAGGGGGGTGATTTTGGGACGCAAGAGTCACTGTCTTCATGTTTTGTCATTTACGCCTGTGTTATGGAAATCATCATTATGAACAGCAGCTACGCTAATTATTTTCCCTTTGCTTTTCTGCTGTTATCTCGGGACGCGAGTCCCGAGAAAATGGCGTTCGTCAGCTCCAGTTTGTATCCAGCCTCTCACGGAGACTTCAGATGCTCCAATCACAAAGCCTATGAAGTGACGACTCAACACGGGCGATATGGACTCTCTATGGTGGACGGCACTGATCCTCAACAACTCGTCTTAAGACCGGCGTGCATACTTGGACTTCCAAAAAATACTCTAAATGTTCCGATCCAATCTGACTTGTAATGCTGCCGAATCATGCACTGTTCCTTCGTTGGCCAGAGGAGAACTGGCCCCCCGACTGAGTCTGGTTTCTCCCAAGGTTTTTTTCTCCATTCTGTCCCTGATGGAGTTTTGGTTCCTTGCCACTGTTGCCTTGGCTTTTGGCTTGCTTAGTTGGGGACATTTAATATTCAATAATATTATTGATCTGCCTTACTTAAGGTGGACGTTGACGCAATATCTTTTAGAAACAAACTTTGTTATATTGTTTTCATGTTATCACTGTAAAGCGCTCTGATACAATCTGTATTGTAAAAAGCGCTATATAAATAAAGGTGACTTGACTTGACTTGACATGACACTGCACCTATTCGCAATCACAAAAGTTCATTATTTGCTCGTACGTTAAAGGTTTGCAGGGTAAACATTTCATTGTCGTTCTGTTCTGACATGATGCACTTTTTCTGAGCGAGTATGCCCACTGTCAAACAGCGCAAAACAGGACTTTATCTTTCGAGTCTGATTTTTGTTGGGTCAGACCAATCTGCTAGCGATGGGGGGCCGAGACTGAGACAGCTACATGGAAAAATATGCACCAAACAAGCCACTTTGAAATGTTGCTGTTTTCATGAATACAAAACTTGGGTGACCCTCCCCTTAACAAAGAATAAAAAGACATGACCCTCCCCTATTTTCCTCCGGTGGTCCATTCCATAAATACCCAACGCATTCTCATCCTTTGGCGTCATATAAGTGACGCCTGACAAAACGTCGAAATACTACGCACATGGCACCCTTTAGCGTGAATATAACACGCGAAGTGATGGGTAGGTTTAGGTGTGTTGTAGGGTCTACGTCTCATATTCACGCTAAAGGATGCCAGTCAACTTTATGACGCCTTGGGTTCGCGTGTTATATTCACGCTAAAGGGTGCCATGTGCGTAGTATTTCGACGTTTTGTCATATAGCGTCACCTATATGACGCCAAAGGATGAGAACGGGCTGAAATACCGAACGGTCCCTTACTATTATTCGACTTCAGAGGAATTGGAAAATAGACAGCGAGTTTCGCGCTTCAGAAATGTTTTGGAATTTCTGGTTATTTCTGGTATAGTGAGCATTGATGCTCCCTGGTTTTTACGGTGCATTTTGGGATTTTTTTAAAGGGAGCGAACATTCCAGTGCACTGGAAGGATTTTGTGATTGAGACAGCCCTTATAATGGCTGACTCCCTGATCAGTGCCATGCCTACTGAACTAAAGAGCTGATTGAGATGCACCCGTTGAGAAGCTGCAGAGCAAATGGGTGGAGCTTATGTGTAGCTCCAGAGCTCCAGCGAGGAGGATCGAATGTAATTTGGGCCTAATGGCTGGAGCTAGAATATTCAACCACACCCTAACCCTACCCACAACTCTATCCCTTCACCCCCTTAGAGCTCCAGAGAGGAGGAGCTGGACTAATACCACCCCATTGGAGGACCAGAGAGGAGGAGCTGGTCGTCATTATACCACTTGCACCAGTTTAGCTCTAACCCTAATCAAACACACCTGAAGTAGCTAATCAAGCTGCAGGTGTGCTGAAGCAAGTTGGAAATTGGGCAAATTCCAAATTAAAGTAAGCATGTCTACTCCCTTTGAAGGCTTCAAGAGATTTCCACGACGCATGCGCGAGAATTGCGATCTCCTTCAACTACTTCAGTTAAGTTCTCGCGCGTGCGCGTCGTGGAAATCTCTTGAAGTCTCGTTTCAGGCCTACAAGGAAGAAAAGGAATAGTCGAATAAAGTCGTTATTTTTGTTTGTTTTTTCGCACAAAAAGTATTCTCGTCGCTTGATAAACTTGAGCCACTGTTATCACATGGAATATTTAAACATTTTCTTCATTGACTTTCTGGGCCGTCAAGTTTCATTCCCTTAGGCAGCCTATGTAGCAGTCATCCACCTCTCAAATTTAATCAAAAATATCTTCATTTGTGTTCCGAAGACGAAACGAAGGTCTTAAGGGGTTGGTACAGCATGGGTGTGAGTCATTAATGACTTAATTTTCATTTTTGGGTGAACTTACCCTTTAAAGATTAAAGAAAATTGTCCAACGCCCTGGTACACTTAGGACACTTAGGACACTTAGGCCCTTAAGCCAGAAAATTGGAGCGAAACTGGAAGAAAACTAAACTAGAGGTATTTCCAATTTCATGGAAGGAGAGCTCGATTGCATACATAGAGGCCTTAAAAGCTGCTAGATCGACTTATTTTTCAACCCTATTAGAAGAAAATAAACAAAACCCTCTGTATTTATTTGAAACAGTGGCTAAACTAACGAAAAATAAAGCGTCAAGCCCAAAAGCTTCCAAACAGCACAGCAGTAATGACTTTATGAACTTCTTTACTTACACGATTGATAATATCAGGGAGAAAATTATAACTATGCAACCGTCTACTACAGTATTGCATCAGGCAGTGCATTGTAGTCTCCCTAAGGAAAAATTTGATTAATCTATAGGAGAGGAAAATTGTCTAAACTCGATAAATCATCTAAATCGACAACATGTATGTTAAACCCTATACCAACTAAGCTATTGAAAGAGATGCTTCCAGAGGTCATAGATCCTCTTCTCAATATCATTAATTCATCTTTATCACTAGGATACGTACCGGAAACTTTTAAGCTGGCTATGATTAAACCACTTGTTAAAAAAACGCAACTTGATCGTACAGAATTAGTCAATTACAGGCCGATCTCGAATCTACATTTTCTGTCAAAGATATTAGAAAAGGCAGTATCCTCACAACTATTTTCCTTTTTAGAAATAAATGATATCTGCTAGGGGTGTGCATTGGCACTGCCCTCACAATTCGATTCGATTACGATTCACCAGGTAACGATTCGATTCAATTCGATTCTACGATGCATTGCAATGCATCACAATTCCACTGCACACAACAAGGCAAATTTTTCATCAGTCACGAGGCAATACAAGCAGTCAGATATCGAACAACAGATTTATTGGCTGCTATGTGTGTATTATAACTCTCCTGTATCTTTAACATAAATGCCATTAAATAAAATAAAATTTAAATCCATGCTTTGGGTGCGTTTTTGATTACCCGTCTATGGGCCTGTTTACATATCGCGTCTTTTGCGCGCTCAAGTTCGTTATTTCAAATGTAGCCGCGCCGTATGCGCACTCATAATGGAAGCGAGGCGGTCGCGGTGCGACGCGCTCGTTTTTTCCAAGCGCGTCCGCGCCGCATCGAGATAAAAACATCTCAACTTTTCAGAATGCCACAAGCACACCGTAGGTCACGTGACAAGAACGGTTTGCTGTAACGGAGAGCGCAGCTGATGGTTGCTTCGCAACGACATATGCCTTCAGAGCGCAACCGCCCTAGCGCTTTGGTAAAAGGAGAACGCGGCGCGCCTAGCGTTTTTAGGCGCTATATGTGAATGGCGCCATATCGCGGTCATCTCCCTCCGCCTCAGCCATCTTTATTGTTGTTATTATGCCGCCGGAAGTAATTGAAACTTCAAAACTTTATTGTCCAAGGCCAGAAAATAAACAGTGACATAATCGATTATGGCACTTTGCCGCATCGATGCTGAATCGTACATTTCCCGCATTGCGATGCATCGCCGAATCGATTATTGTTGACACCACTAATATCTGCAAGGATTTTCAGTCAGGATTTAGTACCATAGTACAGAAACAGCTCTCATTAGAGTCACAATTTGCTCTTATCCGATCGTGGTTGTATCTCGCTATTGGTGTAACTCGATCTTAGTGCTGCATTTGATACTATTGACCACAACATTCTTTTAAATAGACTCGAAAATTATGTTGGCATTAGTGGAATTGCATTAGCATGGTTTAAATCATATTTATCTGACCGTTATCAGTTTGTAGCAGTAAATGAAGAGATGTCATATCGATCACAAGTTCAGTATGGTGTACCACAAGGCTCAGTACTAGGACCTTTGCTGTTCACCCTGTACATGCTACCCTTAGGAGATATCATTAGGAAGCATGAAATTAGTTTTCACTGTTATGCTGATGGTACTCAGCTGTATATTTCTTCACGCCCTGATGAAACTTACCAATTCACAAAATTAACAGAATGCATTGCTGATATAAAAAATTGGATGACTAGTAATTTCCTACTACTTAATTCTGAAAAAACAGAGATTCTAATTATTGGACAAAAAACTTCCTCACGCAATAATTTAGAATACAGATTAACACTTTATGGCTGCTCTGTCAAGTCTTTGTCGTCGTGAATAGTATCTGTAAAACCGCATTTTTTCATCTTAAAAATATATCTAAATCACATTAGATGCTCTCATTGACAAATGCGGATCAATTAGTTCATGCGTTCATGACATGATGGCTAGATTATTGTAATGATTATGGGATTATGGGTGGTTGCCCTGCACGCTTAATAAACAAATTACAGCTGGTCCAAAACGCAGCAGCTCGAGCTTTTACCAGAACCAGGAAATATGACCATATTAGCCCGGTTCTATCAACACTGCATTGGCTCCCTATTAAACATTGTATACATTTTTGAATATTGCTGATTACTTACAAAGCACTAAATGGTTTAGCTCCGCAGTACTTGAGCGAGCTCTTAACGCATTATAGTCCTTCACGTCTATTGCAATCTCAAAATTCCGGCCAGTTTATAATACCTATAATATCAAAATCAACTGCTGGCAGCAGATCCTTTTCCTATTTAGCACCAAAACTTTGGACCAGTCTTCCTAACATTGTCCGGGAAGCAGATACACTCAGTCAGTTCAAATCTAGACTAAAACACATCTCTTTGACCTAGCATACACATAACACACTATAGACTTCTATAATTCAATTTAGGCTGCATAGATTAGGTCAGCCAGAACCGGGAACACTTCCCATAAATCCTGATGTACTCATTACATCATAAGAAGAATGACATCTACGCATCTACGTTTCTCTGTTTATCCCGAGGTTTACCGCAGTCCGCCGGATCCAGGCTGTATCCAGATCTGATGAAGGACCTGCTTCTGGATGCGACGACAATGCAGTCCTGAAGTGTCAACTAGTCCCTCCCCTGTGAAGGCCACCCTCCCTATACCTCTGTACAGATAAAACGTTATCGGGATAATTCCGGTTCGCATAGCTACGCAGACGCGACAACAATTTCTGTATTATACATTTTAAAAGACCAGACAAGTAGTTTGTTGAGGGTTGATTTGTGAAGAAGGGCTACACGCCTGCGCACATATATATTCAAACGCGCATACCTATGGACTGAACACGTGATGCGCATGTGCGCGGCCTCTGCGTTTTCGCGGGTTTGCGTTTTTTAGGTTTGCACAGAGATAACGGATAATCGTTTGCACCTACGAACCTATTTCAGGGAGTGCATTCTCGAGACACAAGGCACTGTTTTGTGCGGATGGGCGGCCGGAGCGCGTTAAGAGTTTTTCTGTTAGAACGGCTTCACTTTTCGAATGATGCAATGCTGGCCAGAAAACAAATTGCGGTCATGGACCACAACACTAATGTTGGCAAGAAACAGGCCAAAAAAAAAAAAACGAAGGTAAAGACCTACACCTTCTACTAACGTCTCTGTCATTCTACATTTATTTGAATAAGACTTGAAAGTGAAGTTGGGTGATTTTTGGAATGTCAGCTGCAGAACAAAACAATAGATACAACTGTTGTGCTATGTGCAAATACTTGACCATATGTACACCTACACTGTGTTATTACATAATTTGCTACTACATTATGTTTTTGATAGGACAACCCCAATTCACATTTGCATACTCAAAGGCCAGTCGTCAGTGGATTGCCAGGTCCGTGTATGAGAGAGGTGCGCAGCCATTCCGCCAAGACCTCATGGACCACACTCAGAAGATGAGGGATGACGGTAACCTTTAAGATTGCTCCTGTCCTCCACCTCGCCGGAAAAAGCTTCTAAAGAACATTAACCCTGTTCCCAGGCCTGACAAGTCAGAGATGTTAAAACAATCCACATCTCGGTTCAAGTCGCAGTGAAGCTTTGTTGTTTGTTGTGGACGACAGTCCCTCAATCCATTGTTTAGATTTAATATTCCCATTTGTTTGTATATAGTTCTGTATATAATTCTGTCAATAAACGAGTCCTGATACATCTTACAAGTGACCTTTATTTAGAACTTCACATGTTTACATTATCTTTCCACTTTGGTAGAAACTTACATTATTTTCATGACATTATTTACAAAATCAGAGAATTCTCGCTAATTCCTCTGCTTCTTGAAAACCTCTGTACTCGCCGGTGGGGGAGGGATAATTGGTTATAATGGTGGTCACCACACAACTGGGCAGGACTCTCCTCTCCTTGCACCCCAGACGCTCACCTCGTAAGCCCCACTCAAAGACGATCCGATAGGCCACCAATCTACACTGTCTAGGGTTGGAAATAAGAAAGCAAGAGCAATCAAGGGTTAGTGATATTTAGTAATTTGGGCGATTCACACAATAAGATTTGAGGCACTGAGGAAAATAAGTAGTGGTCTACCTACTTGGCATATAATTGGCCATCAGGTCCTTCTCGAACAGGTCTTCTCTTTCAGTTGGATTTTGGGCAGGTTAAAAAAATTCTGTACAACAGAAGGGTTCTCCAGGGCTTGGCAAAACACGTGCGACTCCCAACAACACAAACACTCCTCCTCTGTAGCCATGGGCTGGCATTGTCCACAGCTACACCACCAGTCCCTTCACATCTGTTTGGTGTGTCTGGGACCTCCGCGATCTCCGCCGCCTCTTCTGCAGCTCTCCAATTCTCCTCCATTAGTTGTAGATCCTTGTCCGTGTATTCAGGCTGGAATAGGTACGGGCGACCTTCGAAATTGAGCCACTCATTGTCGCGTTCACTGCTAAACTCAAACACTGCCATTTCGTTGATCTCTTCTGCTGTTCTCTCGCTTCTTGCTCCTTCTTCACTACTTTAGCGGTAGTCTCTTCCGCCAATAGAGAGTTTGGCTCGAGGTCATGGTGCAAAGGACCCTAGGTTGAAATTACTCCAAACTATTCCTTTAATCCATCTCATTATTTCAGCTTCAAAAGTCCACTTAATGTCACGGTGACGGATGACAAATGCGACTTTGCAGATTTGCATTTCGACTCGAGTTACCTTTGACTGTTTGCCCTTTTGAACTATAATAACTACTGCTCATTCAGTGCCATGGCCGCAGACATTTGCATTATTTATTTGCTATCATCTCTGTGCTCTCTGCGTGAGTCTGACCACCAAAACTTTAAGATTAAAAAGACGGTTAATTCATATTATTATAAAAATGGGAGAAAATGTAAAGCACGATTTGACGGAATAAGTCCCGCCTTTTAAGTAAAAGAGGCAATCGTCAGTTGGTAAAGTCATTGCGTCACTGCAGAAGCTCTGGTTGCTATAGAAACATGAAACACGCTTGAGACTGCACATGCGCGTTAGCTGGAGCAACCTGAAATATGCTTTTTAACGCAATTTCTGCGTCATAGAAAACATTCATGTAACAGTTCACCTCAGATTTTGTTGCTGATTTGAAATAGATTATTTAAATATGAGTGTGTCAAGTCTGAAAGCGTTTTTGAGATTTGAACTTGCATTTACTATGTCACACAATAGGAACACGAACTCAAAATGACACTTAGCTACATAAATCAATAAGTACTACCAAGAAAAATATTAAATAAAATATAGAAATAAAATAAATGATTTCCATTACACGAGAGTAGATGTTAAAACTTCATGCTGATTTGTACTCGGCTTTCGCCAAGATAAGCAACACTAAGACGTAGCTTTACAGTAAACTATGCTTTCCATCTATTTACACTTCTTTCCATATGGTGGTGTGACTCCCCTTCTGTCCGGCGTTAACGGCTGCAGTGTACTTGGCGCGTCAGCACACACGACGGCTGCAACTACAGTGTGGTCTCCCTAGTGGACCAGCACGACAACCGTCTGGATTGAGCCGAGCAGGGGACATCTCTAGGATCTTCAAGTGGGCACCAGCTTACTGACCTCTACATCCCTCCTGCTGCTGAGACCTAACCACCATCTCACAATCTCTCCGCAACCCAACCATACGGGCCAACCCGTTTGACTAAGGCTGTCGAGCCCCACTGGTACGTTAATGCAGTTTCAGTGGCTACAGTTCCGTATGGCATACCACCTACCGCAAAACACAATCTGCCCAACCACCCGTCATTCACACAATATACACAGGAACGTAATGACTGTAAATACTATACAACCTATACAAATAAACCAACAGACTCTTCAAGTTTTTCAAGAATTCTACGAAACCGTAGCGTGGCGGCCTGTACACAGCCAGCTAGAATCTTTCCGTCTCAACCACAGCCAGTTGCTGCTCCTTTCTGCTGCTTCAGATAAGTTCTTTACTGTGCGACGCAACTCTTGGCCACTGAATCCGACGTCTCTGAGGAACCGGGTTGTAGAGTGTGCCACTTCCACTGGATAAACCTGGACTCTCCATCCTCGCTGTTCTGCTTCAGTGGCCAGATGAGCATACCGCAAATAAACTTATATAGAAAATAATAATCTGATTCCCCACTGTACACAAAACCATGCATGGCAACAAAGCATTTAATGATGGCTAATTAACTAATTAATGATGACTTAATTAAAAAAACTTGAAGTGTGCAATCAATGTGCATTCAATTGCCCTTGCGATTCATTTGCTAATATAAATATTCAACATAAATGTTCGTGAAGTCTTGCCCTAAAAAATAGAAATTAAATATTAAATGCTAAATATGCAGTCAATGCAAAAAAAAAAAAAAAAAAAAAAAAAAAAAAACATCAGCTCTCTAAGCTATGTGTGTCTTTATCTTTAATAAAGTGATGCTTAGAGCTGTAGTAGGGCTGCTTTCATTTTCATGTTTACATGTTGCTATTCAGAAACAGCAAAGCATTTACACTAGCAGTGCTGAGGCAGGTCCGACGATTCTCCAACGTGCGACCAGAGATGCTGGAGGCCGACTCACAGCTCACACTAGATGCAGGCACACAACGTTTTTTTTTCTTGACAGTTGTGCCAATGATGGAAAATTGTGCTATTGATGGAAGTGTTTCCAAAAACTAAGAATGTCTCTATCATTTTCCATTGTGGGCGTTTTCTTCAACTATTGTTCTAGTTTATCGACCCCCGTGTCCAGTTCAGCATCTTCGACGTCAGCCCACTGGGTAAAGTGATGCACTGGTCCTGGTGCTGGTGCTGGCCCAGCCATCTCCTCTGTATCTTCCTCTTGCATATGCTGGTCATTCACCTCAGTTGTAGCTCTTTTAGGGAAGCTGGCCAACTCTCCACGTGCACTTTCATATATTTCCTCCGTCTCATCTGTGTTGGCAAGGCAAGGCAAGGCAAGTTTATTTATATAGCACATTTCATACACAATGGTAATTCAAAGTGCTTTACATAGAAGAAATAAAAAGAAAAAAGAAAAAGAAATAACAATAATTAAAACAGTTTAGAATAAAGAAATTAAAATAATCAAAACAAATAAGAATAATTAAAACAGTTTAGATTAAAAATAAAATAAAGTACAGTAAAAACAGTCGGACGAACAGTGGCACAGTGCTCATTCAGTAAATGCATAGCTGAACAGATGTGTTTTGAGTCTGGATTTGAATGTGACTACTGTAGGAGCACATCTGATCTCCTCTGGAAGCTGGTTCCAGCTGCGGCTGGCATAATAGCTAAAAGCAGACTCTCCGTGCTTAGAGTGAACCCTTGGTATTTCTAGCTGATGTGATCCTAATGATCTGAGTGATCTGTTGGGTTTATATTCAGTGAGCATATCTGCAATATATTGAGGTCCTAACCCATTGAATGATTTATATACCAGTAATAATACTTTAAAATCAATCCTAAATGTAACTGGGAGCCAGTGTAAAGACCTGAGGACTGGTGTGATATGTTCATATTTTCTGGTTCTGCTCAGAATCCTGGCAGCAGCGTTCTGTATGAGCTGCAACTGTCTTATGGTCTTTTTAGGAAGGCCAGTGAGGAGTCCATTACAATAATCCACCCTGCTGGTGATGAAAGCATGCACAAGTTTCTCTAAGTCTTGACTGGAAACAAAGCATCTAATTCTTGCAATATTTTTCAGATGATAGTATGCTGATTTAGTTATTGCTTTGACATGACTACTGAAACTAAGGTTTGACTCTAGAGACACACCAAGATTCCTGACTTGATTTTTAGTTGTTAGACCCCTAGCGTCAAGGTATGCATTCACCTTGAGAACTTCATCTTTGTTTCCAAACGCAATGACTTCAGTTTTGTCTTTGTTTAACTGAAGAAAGTTTTGGCACATCCAACTGTTTACTTCATCAATGCATTGGCACAAGGAGTCAATGGGGCTGTAGTCGTTAGGCGATAGGGCTAAGTAGAGCTGTGTGTCGTCTGCATAGCTGTGGTAAGAGATTCGGTTCTTTCTCATTATTTGGCTCATTGGGAGCATATACAGGTTGAATAGGAGTGGTGCAAGAATCGAGCCTTGAGGGACTCCGCATGTCATGGATGTCCACTCAGACTTATGGTCTCCTATACTCACATAATAACCTCTCCCTTCTAAGTATGACCTGAACCATTTTAGGACTATCCCAGAAAGCCCCACCCAGTTTTCCAGCCTGTCAAGAAGTATGTCGTGATCGACAGTGTCAAATGCAGCACTGAGGTCGAGTAGTACCAGTACTGATTATTTGCCTGTATCAGTATTCAAGCGAATATCGTTTATTATCTTTATGAGCGCTGTCTCTGTGCTGTGATGCGATCGGAATCCAGATTGACAATTGTCAAAGTATCCATTCAAGCTTAAGAATTTCTTCAGCTGATTGAAGACAACTTTTTCAATGATCTTGCCTATGAAAGGAAGATTTGAGATCGGTCTGTAATTGCTTAATATAGTCTTTTCCAGATTGCTCTTTTTCAAGAGGGGCTTGACAACTGCAGTTTTCAGGGAGTTTGGAAAACTACCAGAAAGAAGTGAGGCATTAACCACTTTTAGGAGATCTGCTTCTAAACTGTTTAACACACTTTTGAAGAAAGATGTGGGGAGTGCGTCAAGGACGCAGGTTGATGTTTTAAGGTGCTGTATGGTTTCTTCCAAAATTTTGCCATCAATTTCTTTGAAATCAGACATAGTAACTACATTCTCAGGTTGTGGTCTGATCTGTCTGACCCCAGTGCGGCTCAATGATGTGGTGATCACCTTTCTGATATTATTGAAAACTTATTGTTGAACATCCGAAGCTGCTTGAATTTTGACCAGAGCAGCACGGCAAGCTTTTCATGGTGTCCCAAAACTATCCGTTCAGTCAAAAGTCCCATGCACCTATTAAATAGAATAGAATAGAATTAGTGGAATAATCCATCAAAAAAGACTTAATTAGGTCTAACTATAGCAAACAGTGAAAAAATTAAATGGATAATAATAATAATTCCTTTTTTTATAGAGCTCAGGTACATATACAGGCAATGTGTTAGAAATTAGAAGAGTAATTATTAGACTTTTACCTGTGTTTTAGTATCCTGAGCGGCACTGGATCAGTTTGGGACTGTGAGATTTGGCAATGGGTCATCAGCATGGTTTTCCAGAGGGCCACTAAGTTGATTGTAAAATATTTTGAGCCACTAAGCTCTTCAGTTGCCTGCTTGAAAGGCTGCAGGAATTGGACAAGCATCTGAAGAATGTCTTTGGATATGTGACTCATGCGATGCATCTCTCCTCGTTCAAGCAGAATGGACTGAATGTCTTCAAATGCATTAAGCACAGATCTCCAGTTTAGTATTCCATCTTGTTTCACATTCTTGTTTCAAAGACGGCTTAAGTCGAAGTTGTAATCCAGAGTGTTTAAAAAATGTTGTCAGGGTCTTGCATTGCTCAATGCAGCCTCTTACTTCTTGCAGTTCTGTCTCATCTCCATCATGCTCTTCATCACCTTCCTTAGGCAAGGCAAGGCAAGGCAAGGCAAGGCAAGTTTATTTATATAGCACATTTCATACACAATGGTAATTCAAAGTGCTTTACATAGGAGGAAATAATTAAAACAGTTTAGAATAAAAAATAAAATAAAGTACAGTAAAAACAGTCGGACGAACATTGACACAGTGCTCATTCAGTAAATGCATAGCTAAACAGATGTGTTTTGAGTCTGGATTTGAATGTGACTACTGTAGGAGCACATCTGATCTCCTCTGGAAGCTGGTTCCAGCTGCGGCTGGCATAATAGCTAAAAGCAGACTCTCCGTGCTTAGAGTGAACCCTTGGTATTTCTAACTGATGTGATCCTAATGATCTGAGTGATCTGTTGGGTTTATATTCAGTGAGCATATCTGCAATATATTGAGGTCCTAGCCCATTGAATGATTTATATACCAGTAATAATACTTTAAAATCAATCCTAAATGTAACTGGGAGCCAGTGTAAAGACCTGAGGACTGGTGTGATATGTTCAAATTTTCTGGTTCTGCTCAGGATCCTGGCGGCAGCGTTCTGTATGAGCTGCAACTGTCTTATGGTCTTTTTAGGAAGGCCAGTGAGGAGTCCATTACAATAATCCACCCTGCTGGTGATAAAAGCATGCACAAGTTTCTCTAAGTCTTGACTGGAAACAAAGCATCTAATTCTTGCAATATTTTTCAAATGATAGTATGCTGATTTAGTTATTGCTTTGACATGACTACTGAAACTAAGGTCTGACTCTAGAGACACACCAAGATTCCTGACTTGATTTTTAGTTGTTAGACCCCTAGCGTCAAGGTATGCATTTACCTTGAGAACTTCATCTTTGTTTCCAAACGCAATGACTTCAGTTTTGTCTTTGTTTAACTGAAGAAAGTTTTGGCACATCCAACCGTTTACTTCATCAATGCATTGGCACAGGGAGTCAATGGGGCTGTAGTCGTTAGGCGATAGGGCTAAGTAGAGCTGTGTGTCGTCTGCATAGCTGTGGTAAGAGATTCGGTTCTTTCTCATTATTTGGCTCATTGGGAGCATGTACAGGTTGAATAGGAGTGGTGCAAGAATTGAGCCTTGAGGGACTCCGCATGTCATGGGAGTCCACTCAGACTTATGGTCTCCTATACTCACATAATAACCTCTCCCTTCTAAGTATGACCTGAACCATTTTAGGACTATCCCAGAAAGCCCCACCCAGTTCCTTAGACTTCTTGAAGGTGTGCTTCAGCACTGTATTCAGTAAGTGTGTTATACAGCTTTTTTGCACCCATTGAGAGAGCGCACCCTGTGCATTTGTACCTTGGTCACTGACAAACACCAGTCTGTCGATCTCATCTGGGGTCAGACCAAATTCACCTAGTGGCTTGAGCAGTTCTGTCTTCAGGTTTAACGTCGTTTTCTTTCCCCCGAGTGGAAATGCACGTACATATGATCCTGGTATTAAACTCCCAGTTCATCTATATAATGCAGTGTTATGCAGGTGTAACTGACCTTCCTATGGTCATCTGTCCACATGTCTGTGGATGCTCCGCATGCCAGTCCTTCAGCTATGGCTTTCCTAACTGTTGTCCTGAGACTTTCATATTTCTTCTGTGTGAAACGAGATACCATCACACCAGAAGGAAGTAAGTCCTTCACATTACACCACATCACATTATATTGTCTGCGCCAAGTCGATGAATGCGGGAGTTTCAAACATGCTAAAGGCCCTTAAATCCTTTAGGATTTTTCCAAAAATAGAATCCTTTGCTTTTATTGGAACTACACCCAATATAACAAATGACGCCACTGAAGATTGGATAAAAAAAATTAAATCCACACTACCTGGTGTGCTTTAAAAGATGCGATGTGCCAGTTTTTGCTGAATCAAACTTCAACAGTGCGTCACACGTATTACACTTAACTGCACTTACTTTTTTCTTATGTTTGTCCACAGTATACATAAAGGATGCCCAGACAGAAGAGGTGCCCGTAGGTTTTACCTCTTTATACTCGTTGTTTTTTTTAGCTTTTTTCACTCATGAAGGTCAAGTCAAGACATCTTCATTTATATAGCGCTTTTAACAATGGATTGTTCCAAAGCAGCTTTACAGAGATAAACATATACTTTAAGGTAACAGAGATTGTTTTGGCTTTATAGCGGTTCTTGAATAATGTTATTTCCAGCTAAAGTTAGTTTTGATTGATTCACCTCCATTGAAATGACCATTTGTTATTAAATTAGGGGCCACTAAGACGACACCGTTCTCTCTAAACAGACTTTAAACGCGAACCTGTGATTAACGCTGACGGCGTTCACATGCGCATTAAGAATTGATTCTATAGTTATGTACTTTTGAAAGTATGTGCGCAGGTTTGCAATTCCATACAACCCATGCCTAAACAAACTACTTGTCTTGCCTATAAATTTTGATACAGAATTTTGTTTTATTTTATCACTTCGGGGTACGCGAGCCGGATTTTCAACAACGCTTTATCTGTAGAGTGGGAAAGGGATCCTCCATAGGGAGAGGATAGTTGACACTTCAGCACTGCATTGTCATCGGGTCCAGGCAAAGCTCCCTCGTCAGATCTGGACACGGCCTGGATCCGGCAGGCTGCGGGAAAACCTCGGGATAAACAAAGACACTAATATTAGCGTAGATGCCATTCTTCTTATGATGTAACGAGTACATCAAGATTTAAGGGAAGTGTTCCCAGTTCCGGCTGACCTAATCTATGCAGCCTAACATTGAATTATAGAAGTCTATAGTGTATTATGTGTATGCTAGGTCAAAGAGATGTGTTTTTAGTCTAGCTTTGAACTGACAGAGTGTGTCTGCTTCCCGGACAATGGTAGGAAGACTGTTCCAAAGTTTTGGTGCTAAATAGGAAAAGGATCTACCGCCAGCAGTCGATTTAGATATTCTAGGTATTATCAACTGGCCGGAATTTTGAGATCGCAATAGACGTGAAGGACTATAATGCGTTAAGAGCTCGCTCAAGTACTGCGGAGCTAAACCATTTAGTGCTTTGTAAGTAATCAACAATATTTTAAAATGTATACAATGTTTAATAGGGAGCCAATTCAGTGTTGACAGAACCGGGCTAATATGGTCATACTTCCTAGTTCTGGTAAGAACTCGAGCTGCTGCGTTTTGAACTAGCTGTAGTTTATTTATTAAGCGTGCAGGGCAACCACCCAGTAGAGCATTACAATAATCTAGCCTTGAGGTCATGAACGCATGAACTAATTGTTCCGCATTTCCCAATGAGAGCATATGGCGTATTTTAGATGTATTTTTTAGATGGAAAAATGCAGTTTTACAGATACTAGACACATGACTTTCAAAAGAAAGGTTTGTATCAAAGAGCACACCCAGGTTCCTAACCGACGACGAAGACTTAACAGAGCAGCCATCAAGTGTTAGACAGTATTCTAGGTTATTACGTGTGGAAGTTTTTTGTCCAATAATTAGAATCTCTGTTTTTTTTCAGAATTTAGTACTAGTCATCCAATTTTTTATATCAGCTATGCATTCCGTTAATTTTGTGATTTGGTAAGTTTCGTTAGGTTTTGAAGAAATATACAGCTGAGTATCATGGGCATAACAGTGAAAGCTAACTCCATGTTTCCTAATGATATCTCCTAGTGGTAGCATGTACAGAGTGAACAGCAACGGTCCTAGTACTGAGCCTTGTGGTACGCCATACTGAACTAGTGATCGATAAGACATCTCTTCATTTACTGCTACAAACTGATAACGGTCAGATAAGTATGATTTAAACCATGATACTGCAATTCCACTAATGCCAACATAGTTTTCTAGTCTATTTAAAATAATGTTGTGGTCAATTGTGTCAAATGCAGCACTAAGATCAAGTAACACTAATAGAGAGATACAACCACGATCGGATGATAAGAGCAAATCATTTGTGACTCTAATGAGAGCGGTCTCAGTGCTATGGTACGGTCTAAATCCGGACTGAAAATCCTCGCAGATATCATTTCTTTCTAGAAAGGAACACTGTTGTGAAGACACTGCTTTTTGTAATATCTTTGACAGAAAAGGCAGATTCGAGATCGGCCTGTAATTGACTAATTCTGTAGGATCAAGTTGTTTTTTTAACAAGCAGTTTTATCATAGCCAGTTTAAAGGTTTTTGGTACGTATCCTAGAGACGAAGATGAATTAATGATATTAAGAAGAGGATATATGACCTCTGGAAACATCTCTTTCAGTAGCTTAGTCGGTATAGGATCTAACATACAAGTTGTCGATTTAGATGAATTAACGAGTTTGCAGAATTCTTCCTCTCCTATAGCAACAAATGAATACATTTTTTCCTCAGGGAGACTACAATGCACTCCCTGATGTGATACTGTAGTAGACGGTTGCATAGTTATAATTTTAACTTTTTTGTCCCTGATATTATCAATCTTATAAGTGAAGAAGTTCATAAAGTCATCACTGCTGTATTGCTTGGACACTTCTGAGCTTGAAGCTTTCTTTTTTGTTAGTTTAGCCACTGTTTCAAATAAATACCTTGGATTATGTTTATTTTCTTCTAATAGGGTTGAAAAATAAGCAGATATAGCAGCTTTTAAAGCCTCTCTGTAAGCAATAGAGCTCTCTTTCCATGAAATCCGAAATACCTCTAGTTTAGTTTTCTTCCAGTTGCGCTCCATTTTAATGGCTGCTCTCTTAAGGGCCGGGTGTGCTCGGTGTGCCACGGCGTTGGACTATTTTCTTTAATCTTCTTTAAGCGCAACGGAGCAACTGCGTCTAAAGTGCTGGAAAAGAGAGAGTTAAAAGTTTCTGTTGGAATATCAAGTTCTTCTAAGCTATCCGGGATGCTAAGATGATGAAACTGATTAGGAAGATTATTGATAAAGCAATCTTTAGTGGCAGAAGTTATAGGTCTAACGTATTTATAACACGGAGTCAGCTTTGCAGCCTTGGCTAAATGTAATTTACATGAGACTAGATAATGATCTGAGATGTCATCGCTCTGCTGCAGTATCCATTATTGCATTAACTCTGCCCGCTCTGCTTCTAACGGCTGAGAGAGAGAGAGAGAGAGAGAGAGAGAGAGATCGTACATGTTTTTGTTTGTTTGTTTGTTTGTTTGTTTGTTTTTGGGCTCACATTTTTCTTATTCTAATTTTACAAATTGCAAGTTACAAAAAACACACAAGCAGATCACGGCCAGGTGTTCTCCGAGTCTAATCGACTCGGGTATTACACACAATGTTAAACGGACCCGGGACCTGAAGTAATAGATTGGGACTCGACCCGGACCCGGCTGATCATTTAAAATATAGACCCGATATCGGGTCCCTGGTCCACAGGTCTCAGGTGCTCTGTGTAGACCTCTAATTGGAAGACACACAAGTTTTAATAGGCTATTTAAGTTTTAATAGGCTGGAGAAGATCCACCAACATGTTATTTTTGTCAAAATTCTGTATCCCTGAGGCATGTTTTATTAGATTGTGTTGGGTTTGACCCTGTGAGAAACCTTTTTTATTCTGTTAATGTGTTGGGAAGAAACAAATAAAGAACTAACAAACACATCATAATGGAAAGAGAGGGAATGTCTCAAGTCAGACTTGAGCTGCTCATACAGGTCTTGGCTGAAAGTCTTAAATGTTTTTGGCTCAAGCACTGAAGTATAAGAACAAGCATCTCAGCACAATTGCCCCTCAAAGAGAGCAAAACCATAAATCCACCACTACACAGCATCTAATGTATTCTGTCCATAACAGAACATTCTCTCTCTCTCTCTCTATCTCTCTCTCTCTCTCTCTCTCTCTCTCTCTCTCTCTCTCTCTCTCTCTCTCTCTCTCTCACTCTACACACACACACACATACACACACACACAGCAGAATAAAGCCTTTATCAGATATAATCAATTTTACCATGTCTTCATTTCAAGAGAAAAACATTGACGCGTGAGTGTTTGATTTACGAGTTGTGGACGCTGGAAATTTTATTCTCAGATGCGAGCAATGCCACCCAGATAAAAGCAAGAAGGTTTTTCCTGAAATGGGTTATAGGCTCTGCTCAATTGCACACTCTGATTTCCTGCAGTCCTCAGCTCGCTGTCAGAACCGTTATACGTGCAGCTCAGATTAGTGGCCTGAAGTAAGATAACCTTGTGGAGCCATCAAACCAGGCGGGAGAATGATTTACAGTCCCGTTTATAACAAACACTCTGTTCCTCTGATGCGCTCGCACTAGTGCAGGCTTGTAAAGACAGTTATAGATCCCCTTTGATTTCAAGGAAAAAAGAAGTCTTGTGTCAGTTTGAAATATGGAATTCAGATGCTCGTTTGTTGTGGACCCAAGGCAAAATAATGCGCATCACTGGACGTACTGTTGTAGACATGCAGGGTCTAAAATTACTGACTAAGAGCCAAATGAATGTAAAAATATGGTTTTAGTAAATAAATAAAAGAAGGTAAATGTGGCATCCAACTTACAACATTTGTTCTGTGGTCTCAGCTGTTGGACATTTGATAGAATCGCACTCTCTGGAGTTCCCTTTCGAGGGAACTCGCACTGCGTCGTTGAAAACGACTCTTTGGGGACGCTCCCTAAGTGTGCGCCTCTGAAGTATGAATGAAACTATTCCAATCCTGATTGGTGTTGCGTCATGACGTAACATGTGACGGCATAACCGGATGTATAAAAGCCACGCCGGCACAACACACATTAGCTTTCGCTCTTCAGCAAGCGTTCTGTGTTGAAACTGTCTGTCTTATTTGGTGTTGTTTGTCAATCAGTTGATCAGAATGGCCAACGAACAATTTAAAAGATGTGTGCATCCTTGCCCTCGTTTTATTACGGGTGGGGACACACATGCTTTGTGTATGAATTGTTTGGGAGCGCAGCATGCACAAGCAGCTCTTGAGGGAGCTGTTTGTGCAGACTGTGAAGCACTTCCTATTAGAGTGCTGCGCTCTCGGCTGGCGTGCTTTAATGAGCACGGTCAGGCTCGCGTTCCCCACGGTTCTGGTCCCGCGTCCGTTGAGGCGGTGCGGCGATTGAGATCGCGGGGTTCGCAGCGGGATCTTGCAGATGAGAATGAGACTGCTGCGGCACTTTCTCATTCTTCGTCTAAGGATCCCGTAGCCCCTGAGAGTGGTACAGGAGCCCGCATCACGGCTTCTCCTGCCCACGATCGGGTCCCAATGCTTGAGCTCTCTGCTTCCGAGGAAGTGGATGTGCTCAGTATTGATGCGGATGTCCGTGATTTGGGCGCGCCAGTTCACGGCCAAAGCTATGAGGAGCTGGTAGAGGTTGTGACTCGTGCTGTGGCCAGACTTAACATCAGCTGGCCACATGATGAGCAAGGAACGCAAGTGAAAAGCATGATGAGCGTTTCCTGCAGCACAGGTCACAACCTCAGCGCCGGGCTAACTGTTTTCCCCAAATCTTAATATATATATATATATGAAAATAAATATATATACAAATAAAGAGATAGAAACACTCCTGGGAAAAAAAACACTCTTTTTCATATCTAATCACATTCATTAAATGATTATTTGAATGTGGTGGGTGTGAGATGGGCGGGTTATGACAAGAAGCTGTAAATGGAGGAAGCTTCAGTGAGCTATCTTTCTCCTGATGTGGCATCTTCGCTTAAAGTCGCGGCGCTGCCCAACAATCGTGCAGGGACACCTCTGCACTGGTTGGCTCGGCTTATATGGCGGTTGGTCAGGCTGGTACGTTCCTGTACTCTAAAGACGATTTTACATGCGTACCATGGCACTAAACGTACCATAGCTTATTGTAGCAGTTATGATGGTTGAGAGACATCAGTGGCTTAATTTGTCTGGTATAAAAAAAGGGAAGACAAATATTTTCTGCTGAACGCTCCGCTATCACCTTCTGGCCTGTTCTCCGACGCTGTAACTTCAATCGTCGACAGGTTTATGAATAAGTAAATAAAATAAAAAAATATATATATATAAAAATAAATATATATATATATATAACTATATATGTTGTCCCGCCGTTTTTGAACGTTTCGGGCTACATCGATTTCCAGCGAACGCACACCGTGGCGTTCACCCCAAGAGCTTGCAACCGGGCACTGACTATGGTCACAACATTTTTCTAGACTTTTTCCTGCCGGTCATCTGCTTCAGGAAGTCGAGAATAGTGCTCGAGAAACACCCGAGGCCGGTCCCAAGGGGCTGGTTCCCTTAGTAGATTTTGTAGAATGGCAACGCCTTCCAATTATCTATATGGGTCCTGAATATTTTTAAATATGGGTACGGACTGCAGTTCGGTTACCGACCTCCCGTGCCGACCGCAGGGGTTCCAGAACAGGCTCGGGTTATGGAACAAGAGGTACAGACTCTACTGGAGTTTAAGGGGCCATAGAGAGTGTTCCCCTACCAGATAGAAAGTCCAGGTGTTACAGCCGGTACTTTTTAGTTCCAAAGGAGGATGTTGGACTGAGGCCAATTTTAGATCTAAGGCTATTGACTTGTTCTTTGAGGAGATCCAGGTTCAAAATGCTTACAATTTCCATTATCGGAAACCAAATCAGATCCGAGGACTGGTTTGGCATGGTAGATCTAAATGTTGGGGCTGTCCACTCAGTTGCGGGGCAACCGATGTTGTTCTTGCAGCGGGGCCCGGAAATGATGTGTATTGCCCGCCGTCTATGACGCTTCGGGCCGCATCATTTTCCAGGGAACGCACTCTGCGTCGTCTGTCCTCGAAAAATAAAAAAAATGAGCATCAGTTATGGTCACGAAAACCGTATCGACTACAGCCTGCCGGTTTTCCGCTTCAGGCAGTCGAGAAGGGTGCTCGGAAACCACCAGAGACCAGTCTCGAGAGGCTGAATCGGATGTGGTTCTGGCAGCGGGGCCCGGAAACGATGTGTATTGCCCGCCGTCTATGACGCTTCGGGCCGCATAATTTTCCAGCGAACGCACTCTGTGTCGTTTTTCCTCGAAAAATAAAAAACGAGCATCAGTTATGGTTACAAAAACCGCATCGACTACAGCCTGCCGGTCTTCCGCTTCAGGCAGTCGAGAAGGGTGCTCAGAAACCACCAGAGGCCAGTCTCGAGAGGCTGGTTCTCTTAGATCGGGTTCTTCCGTTCAGCCTAGCACTCTCTCCCCGCATGTTCATGTGTAGGTTTATGGATGCGACTCTGGCTCCACTCAGGGCTTCAGGGCATCCGTATACTGAATTACTTCGACGACTGGCTCTTATTGGCCCAGTCTCGAGGAATGGCAGTTCGGCATTGAGATGTCGTCCTTGGCCAAAATTAGAATCGGGGGTTGAGACTCAACACTCAGAAAAATGTGTTGAAACCAGCTCAGAAGACTGCCCTTCTGGGCATGAAATGGAATTCGGTTACAACGCAGGCACGTATGTCTCCCGCTCGTATCGAATCCATCCTGGCCATGGTGTCCGGGATAAAGCTAGGCCAGGCCATCACTGTAAAGCAGTTTCAAAGACTGCTGGGCCTCATGATAGCGGCATCCAACATTATACATTTGGGCCTTCTACACATGAGGCCCCCTTCAGTGGTGGCTGAGAGCCAGGGGTTTTTCCCTCAAGGGGAATCTGTTCCGTATAATCAGAGTTACGCGCAGATGCCTTCGTTCTCTGGTAATTTGGAAGAAACCTTGGTTCCTATCCTAAAGGCCAGTGCTGGGAGCGTCATGTCGCCGGAAAACCGTTTCGACAGACGCCTCCCTCACTGGCTGGGGCGCAGTCATGGACGGCCGCTTTGCCAGGGGTCTGTGGCAGGACCATCATCATTCTTGGCATATAAACTACCTAGAGATGTTGGCTGTGTTCAGGGCTTTGAGGAGCTTCCTCCCAGACATCAAAGGTTACCATGTCTTAGTACGATCAGACAATACGTCTGTGGTAGCTTATCTGAACCGACAAGGGGGACTCAGATCGCGCCCTCTGTGCAGACTG
This sequence comes from Tiaroga cobitis, assembly GCA_030578255.1. NCBI lineage: Eukaryota > Metazoa > Chordata > Actinopteri > Cypriniformes > Leuciscidae > Tiaroga > Tiaroga cobitis. Next base: position 12,109,246 of record CM060606.1, read on the forward strand.
GCGCATCAGATTATTCTTTGGTCCCAGGGGAGAATACTCTCTATCAGAGCAATGTATATTCCGGGGGTTCAGAATCAGGGAGCAGACATCCTGTTGAGGCAGGGGCTGAGGCCCGGGGAATTGAGACTTTATCCAGATGTGGTGAAGTCAATATGGGAGAGGTTTGGACCATCGGAAGTGGATCTGTTTGCGTCTCGAGAGACGTCCCACTGTCCACTTTGGTTCTCCCTCACACATCCAGCCCCACTGGGGTTGGATGCCATGGTACAGGCCTGGCCGAGGCTTCGCCTGTACGCATTTCCCCCGATCGCTCTGCTCCCGGGAGTCCTGGAGAGGGTCCGTCAAGAGGGCATCAGTCTACTTCTGGTTGCCCCGAGGTGGCCGACCCGAGTATGGTTTTCAGACATATTATCACTCCTGATAGCTCCGCCATGGCAGATTCCTCTGAGGAGGGATCTGTTGTCCTAGGCGGAGGGCACAATCTTCCACCCTCACCCAGAGCTGTGGAAGCTGTGGGTCTGGCCTCTGAGGGGGTTCAGTACCTAAATGTTGGTCTATCAGCTGGAGTAGTTGAAACCATACTTAGCTCTAGGGCTCCATCTACTAGGAGATTATATGGCCTCAAGTGGAATGTGTTTTTCACTTGGTGTAGAGAACATGAGTTGGACCCAGTTAACTGCCCGGTGGCTTCAGTTCTGGAGTTCCTTCAAGATCGTTTCTCTGCGGGTCTCTCCTCTTCCACCCTTAAGGTGTACGTGGCTGCCATTGCGGCTTTCCACTCACCTTTAAGTGATGGGCCTTTGGGGAGGCACCAGTTGGTCATTCGTTTTCTCCATGGTACTTGGAGGATGAGACCGGCAACCAGGTCTAGGGTTCCTGCCTGGGACCTGGCAATAGTTCTGGAAGGGTTGTCCCTGGCCCCCTTCGAACCTCTACAGTCGGCTTCGCCTGAGAACTTAACGCTGAAAATGTTTTTTCTCTTAGCTATTACCTCACTTAAGAGGGTGGAGATCTCCAAGCCCTGGTACACCAGCTTGCTCTCAGTTTGCCCCTGGCAGAGTAAAGCTTTTTTGCACCCAAATCCGGGCTACGTGGCTAAAGTATCGAATACGGCTCGGTCTCAGTTCTTCAGGCATTCCATCCTCCACCTCATGTGTCGGCAGAAGAAGAGAAGCTTAATTTGCTCTGCCCCGTCAGAGCTTTAAGCGTGTACCTTGAGAGGTCCTCTTCTTGGAGAAGGTCGGACCAATTATTAGTATGTTTTGGGTCACCTAAGAAGGGGCTCCCGGCATCCAAGCAAACTATTAGTAATTGGATTGTTCAGGCTATTACTGAGGCTTACAAGGTGCGCAAATTGCCTTCACCTTTAGCCGTGAGGGCTCACTCAACTAGAAGCATGGCTTCTTCTAGGGCCCTTCTTTTGGGAGTTCCTCTACAGGAGATCTGTGAGGCAGCCGGTTGGGCTACTCCACATACTTTTATTAGGTTCTACAGTCTCCACCTTCCTAGTACGCCTGGCGCACACGTGCTCAGTCCTTGCTGAGTGCCTAGACAGTTTCACTCTGGGACAGGCCTATTCGGTGCGTGGCCTAATGGGCATTCGTTCCCCAAAGAGTCGTTTTCAACGACGCAGTGCGAGTTCCCTCGAAAGGGAACATCTCGGGTTATGACTATAACCCTTGTTCCCTGAGAAGGGAACGAGACACTGCGTCGTCCTGCCACACCCCTCGAGGCCTGAGAGCGTCTTGCTTCATCGCTAGGCTAATGTGTGTTGTGCCGGCGTGGCTTTTATACATCCGGTTATGCCGTCACATGTTACGTCATGACGCAACACCAATCAGGATTGGAATAGTTTCATTCATACTTCAGAGGCGCACGCTTAGGGAGCGTCCCCAAAGAGTCGTTTTCAACGACGCAGTGTCTCGTTCCCTTCTCAGGGAACAAGGGTTATAGTCATAACCCGAGACGTTTTTAGGGCATGGATATCCACCAGTTGACTGGTAACTATATTAGTACTGGACCTTGGTTAATGATGTGAATTAGGGCGGCATGATTAATCGCAATTTCCATGTAATCACACTTAAACCGATTTGGCTTATAGCGATTTTGAACTCGAAAAGGCTGCGATTATTTTTTTATACGCAGCTTGTCATTGATGTACGGCTCTGTAACGCTGCTCCCTCTGAAAGCACTGTGAGTTTAAATCACTTATAACGTGCATTTGAAAAAGCAACACGCGTCAAACATCTGTACAAACATGAGAAGCATTTATGAACCTCTTGTCCAACAAAACACAACATTTAATAACATGCTTTTACTCCAAACTCACTTCATAACAACAGTTGAGCATCCTTCTGTGAGATGATGTGGCTTCTTACACAGAATAAGAGTCGTGTGTTTATTAGTCATGTTTAATCAAAGCGTTTCAATCTTCTGTTTATTCAGCTACAGCGATGATGCCCATATGGATTTCCTGGAATGATGAGCGTTATCGTCATTTTACGGTGGGGCATATTTCGTGTGTCTGCGTGAGAGCACCCTCTGGTCTTGGGTGCTCTGTGTAGACCTCTAATTGAAAGACACACAAGTTTTAATAGGCTATTTGAGTTTTAATAGGCTGGAAAAGATCCACCAACATGTTATTTTTGTCAAAATCCTTTATCCCTGAGGCATGTTTTATTAGATTGTGTTGGGTTTAACCTTGTGAGAAACCTTTTTTATTCAGTTAACACGTTGGGAAGAAACAAATAAAGAACTAACAAACATATCATAATGGAAAGAGCGGGAGTGGCACGAGTCAGACTTGAGCTTGATGTACGGCTCTGTAACGCTGCTCCATCTGAAAGCACTGTGTTTGAGTCACTTTAACGTGCATTTGAAAAAGCAACACACGTCAAACATGAGAAGCATTTATGAACCTCTTGTCCGACAAAAACACAACATTTAATAACATGCTTTTACTCCAAACTCACTTCATTTTATTTTAAATTGGAATAAATTTCACAGAATTACTGTTTTTAATGTTTGATCAAAGGTTTGTCATTGAAAGCAATGGGTTTCTGGCCGTGTCACAAAGTCTCTAAAGAGCACCCTTCGTCTAGTTGTCTAGGTGATTTACAACACAATAAAAAAAAAAAAATCTAAAATCATCTAAAGCAACTGTTAAGACATTATCATTTGGAATGTTTGCTTCTTTGGAGATATATAAAATACACCAACACTGACCTGAATTGTGGAAGGAGGCAGGTTTATGTGGAGAAAAGAGTTTCAATTATTTTGTGTGCTTTACACAAATGGATTTTCATTACTGTTCCTTTGAAGCCACACACCTGCTCTGTGAAGGTCTGGTCAGTGCAACTGGAGACAGATATAAACCACAATTCATCACGGCACACCATCTTAATGCCTTCAGACACACAGTTATTGAACAGAGGAAAAGGCTTTTTGGACGCTAAGCTTGCAGATACCCCACTGAGTGTGAGAGCTTGATTGTCGGGTTTGTGAAAGTTCAGAAATGCAGTGCAAACCTAAAGACCTGCTCAGGTTACTCAGTGAAAGAAAATAATGCTAATATACATGCAGGCTAGTTTCAGCCTCAGATGACATAGCAAGCACTTTTGAGAATGAAGTAATCTCTATTTGATGTATTTTGTCAGATCTTTATATACTTTACTTTAAAATAGTTTGAGGCACTTCGTAGCAAGTAAATAGGACCATACAGGACCAGATATTTTGTTTTGTTTCCAAAGTTATGTCAGTATAATAATGATTACCAGTTACTTTTGGAGAGTTGGAAATTACACACATTTCTGGCAATTTTTTTTTTTTCTTTATTAGAGTTTATGGAGACTACCAACCTGTTAACCTGCCATCCATGCCTGCCGTCTTTTTCTTTTCTCGCACGCGCTCGCGCCTTTTACAAGTCTATCAAAAAACTGTGGTAAGTAGGATCAATCAACAGACACGGTGAGTAATGTCTTCTCCTGTTATTGTCACTTGCACTTCGTATCACATGTATAGTATAGAATTCTCTATCAGCAATGAGGGATTTAAATGTGATAAATGCAGGGAGACAGTCAAGCTGACAGAGAAGATTTCAGAACTATATATAGTAAGAGTGCAAGGGCTTTAGATACTGCTTTGGATGCTACTAGCTTAGTGAACTCTGTACATTGTTCAGTTCCGGCTGTAGAGCCTGTGTGGCAGGGCAACTGGGTGACTGTGAGACGCTGTAGTCGCGGGACAAAACACAGCTCTTCTGTTCCGATTACCATAACAAATAGATTATCTATCACTGAGGTCAGATAAATCCCATCACATAGATAATCTTTCACCTAGATATCATCATATAGAGACTGTTTGTTCCCCAAATTCCCCGGATTAGGAAATACAAAAAACTCCCAAACCCATTTAAGGGTAAAAATTGAATTATTCAACAAATAAAAAACAGATATAATACAGATGAACAAATGATGAAGCTTGGGTTGCTGAATATTCAATCCCTTACTTCAAAAGCACTTATTGTTAATGATATTATTACAGATTACAACCTAGATGTGCTGTGTTTGACAGAAACCTGGCTAAAACCAGACGATTACATTACTTCTGTCAGGACCACTATCGTCAAATACCCACTATCGTCAAATAGTGGAGGACAGCGGGTCCACTGAAAGATTTCTGAGGCTCCTGGGGCATGTAGCATCCCCAGCCGCAGTTACGCCGCCGGAATTGCTTCATATGAGACCGCTTCAGCACTGGTTACACGGCCGAGTCCCGAGATGGGGATGGCACCATGGTAGGTTCCGAATGATCATCACTCTGCCCTGCCGCCAAACTTTTAGCACATGGTAAGACCTTGCTTTTCTAAGGGCTGGAGTCCCCCTAGAACAAGTGTCCAGGCATGTCAAGGCTGGGTGTCTATGTGTAAAGTGCATGCTACCTTGGGCTCCTGGACAGAACCTAGACTGCAGTGGCATATCAATTGCCTCGAGTTGCTAGCAGTACACCTTGCCCTCCACCGGTTTCTTCCATTGCTGCGGGGCAAGCATGTACTGGTCCGGACGGACAACACATCAACCGTCAAGGTGGCCTACGTTCCCGTTGCATGTTGCAACTCGCCCGCCATCTGCTCCTCTGGAGTCAGAAGTGACTCAGCGCAGGTGTTGTGATTTCCCTCCGCGTGATCCAATATATGTGTATTCTTCCACGGTACAGCTTCCCTATCGGTGAGCCTTTCCCTTGGCAGAGCCTGCTCTGCCGTCCCTGTTGGTGTTGTCTCCACCCTGGCTAGATTGGATCCTCTGCAGGGACCTTCCATATGTAGCACTTCCCTCTGGCCAGTCCCTATGTATAACTCCACATAGTACCTCCCAAAGGGCACGATGTGGTCTCTGTAGCGTCCCTTTCCGGTTGGAATAGGCATGCTTTCCCGTTGTTATCCAATATTCTCACTGTATGGTGAGTAGGAACAGCAGTGATCGACTTGCTCTATGTAAAGCCCTGTCCTTTTTCCGCTCCAGGGGTGCGAGGGGATCAGGCGGCTTACACAGGGCACTGGAAGGCACAGCGATTGTGGCATTTTTCTTAGGGATCCCAATTTGTCAGTTGCTGATGTAACGGGTAGTGACTGACTGAATGGGAACCTTTAGGTTACCTATTGTAGCCTAAGACGTTAGGTTACCTAAGACGTTACGTCCCGTCGCCACAATCCCTGAGCTCACCTCTGAGTGACAGGATACTGGATTTCTCTCTGCAAGCTTCTTATATACCCGCAGCACGGGGCGTGGTACGCGATACAAATCTCACTCGCCAATGTCCATTGGCTGTTTCAGTTGAAGGTGAAATGGCTCTCAGGCGCGATCCCAATTTGTCAGTCACTGACATAACGTCTCCGTTCGCTCCTTCAGGGAACAAGGGTTACAATAGGCAACCTAGATGTTTCCTCTCTATGCAGTAGATGGACAAATAAATAAATAAATAAATAAATCTAAAATTTCATTTAAACATTTTATGTAATTTTATAGTAAAATTCTACAGTTTTCGGAAGTGAAAAGTCTTATAATTTGTGAAAAACAGTAAATTGGCATTCCCAAAAGTCCCTATGTGACAGCTCACATTTGATGGTTTTTCATTTTAACAACATTATCAGTTATGTACATTTATAGGGTTTTGTCACATCTTATGTTGTTAAATGAATGTTTTTTTTTTTACTGTAAATTATAACTGTAAAAAGTTCAATCCATAAAACCTAAAATGTTTGCTCTGTTTTTTTTAATGTACCATCTAAAATGAGAGTCTTTATTATAATGTAACTATAAATATAGCTTTTATAGTTAAGCTCTTTCTTGTACCTTCATCCATTAATATGTGTGTTGTGTTGTTTATTTCCTGAAATGAGGCACATCAAGAACATGAAACCATAGTATTTTAAACATATGTAACATGAAGAATAAACTACGAATAAACTGGTGTATCAACATTAAATATTTACAATAATTTAGTGTGAAATGTGATCTGCTTGGCTGCTTAGTTTCCACATTAATTATTTAATTGTTTAATTATCAAATTAATTATCTTAGACCATGTCAGCTTTGAGTTATTGGGATGACTAAAGAGGAAATCAGAAATCCTGAGATCAAGCAGTCGCCTATTATACACTCTGACCTGTGAAATTAGTGGTAAAGTAATTTCAAAATGAATAACTGCATGGTCTAATTAGAGGGAATGTAGATGGTTATAACTGACTTTGAATACCGTCTCTCTATTGTAACAGCAAGAGCATGTATGCAGACGTCAAAGTAACCAGCGATAAAAGCTTTGCATGTGCAGCAGGAACAAATGGAGTAGTCGAAATCCTAAACTCATTCAGATTGCGTTGAAAATTAGTCTGTAATTGGTTTCCAAAATGATTACAAATAGGGCTATTGCTGCTAATAACACAGGAAGAGAATGAAGTATTTGAAGAGAGTTTACTATTCATCAAACAAATGCCATGAACAATGCTTCTTCATAGAAATGAAAGCTTTAGCATAAGTTCTGCCGGGAAGACTCAATTGTTACGTCACTTATTACCTTCTCATCCAATCATGTTCTAATACTTGTGGTATAAAAGAGGTACTTACACATGTCTGAGTTTGCAGATGCTGACGCTTCCATTCACTTCCATCCTCCCCCCCACCACCAGGATGGTCCCTTCCCATACCTCACAGGGGGTCGGCTGCGCCCCTGCCTTCATCTTCAGGCAGGAAATGCAGAGTCCGGACCCTCAGATTGCGAGCTACGGACGGGGCCTACGCCAAAGAACTGTATGTCATAATATTGCTTGCTGGGCTGTTAACAAATTCCTAATTGTTACAGTATTATTCTCCCTAGTATTTTTGGTAGAACTGATTTAGACCCTGTCCCAAATGGATACCTTCCTCTGAGTCCATTAATGATGTAATGCCGCTTTGACTGTTGGGTAGAAATTTCAAACATGTTTCCTCTTCCATGTTCCATGTTTCCTCTTCCATGTTTTCCTCCAGCATTTTTACCATAAATACTAGTGTGTTACAAAAGATCTTTTCACATACTGCACTTAGAATTGAGGTTTAAATGTGTTTAATTGTCATCAAACTAATGTTTGGATAATGCATAATATCTTAATTGTACTAAATATAGGCTTAAAGAAATATTATTGGTTCAGTAAGTTCAGTCCTTTTGGAGTAAAGTTATTTAGCCACTAAGCTTCAACTAAGCTTACACTACGTCCTACGTCCTACGTCATACGTCGAGCCAGAGGTCACTCTTCCGCTGGAACTCGACTCTCTCATGAATGTGCGAACGGCCTTTGAATATACTAAAATAAGAAAATATACTAAAGTACAATTATTTTAAAGTGTGTTAAAAGTTGTATTGTGAAAATAGGTAAAAGCATGATGCTAATGTACTTTTAATATATTTAAAGATAGTACACTTTTTGTTAGTATATTTGGAAAAGTACTATTGAAAAATGGAATATATTTCAAATACAATAAAAAGGATACTTTTTTCACTTGGGCAGCTGTACATTAAAAATGGGACAGAAGAAAGCATTTTAACATTGAAGATACACTCTTCGGGCCTCATTTATAAAAATGCAAATGCCATATCAATGTTAATATTCATAAAAATGTCTTTGACGTGGAAAAATGCTTTGAGCCAGGGTCAGCAAAATCTAGGCAATTCTTGCCCCTCGCGATCTCTAAGGATTTGGACGTTGTCGACGCTCCCCTCTGTCGGCTCGTCGCAGTTTTACTGCGGGGGCTGGGTGGAACGGTGACCATCAATGGGTGCCCAGGTTGGCAATTAGTCAGGCAATCAGCTATCCCTATTATTACACTTATCTTTAATAGAATAATTACAACTCCTCTCCTCTGAATCACTCCCTCTCACTATTCCAGCTTCTCTTCTCTCCGCCCGGCACAACAGCAAGCCAGCTTTACTTATATGCACACACATACACACATACATCCTCACATACTCACCACCCCTCACCCCTCACCCCCACCCCCCATCCCAACACCACCTCATTCAAATCATCCTTAGCCTTTCTGAGATCTATGTTGTGTTATGTGTGTCGAAGCCACGTCATTGTGATATCTTGTTAAGCTACACTATGTGTTTGTGTAATGTACATCTGTCTGTTATATGTAGTATTCTTGTGCATGCCGTAAGGTTGCATTTTCTGTAATGTCAATGGTGTTTAATAAAAAAAAAAAAAAAAAAAAAAAAAAGATTTGGACGTTGACTGGTGCTCTGTTATATGTTAATGACATTAATTACAGTAGGTGGCATTTACAAAGTGGAGATCGGAAACCATTCCGCTGTGCACAATTTCAAAATAATTTGTGATTTGTAAATTTCACTTCTGGAAGTGAGGCATATGCATGTTTTTTGTACGCACATTTGAGAAATGATAGAAGATCATATGTAGGACGGTTTCTACACAACATTTTATAAATAAGGGCCCAAAATGTAGCAGAAGTTTACGCATGATGTGCATTTACCATACATGTAGTTGTGTTTTCATGTTTCCATCTATGTATTTTATTGTCACGTGGTGTGACTCTTTTCTGTCCCCTGTTAGCCTGAACACCCCATATGCAGAACACAGAAAATCCCAATCTGCTTCGTCCAGGGGATTTTCCCCTCCCTGGATTTTGTCAGTATTTCAGATCAAAGCAGTCAACATTATATTACTGAGTGTGGGGCTTTTTGAAGTGTAAATGTGTCTCTGGAAATGATTTCCCAGATGGCATAACCTAACTCCAGAGAATAAACCCACACATGTACAGTAATCAGGTGGACTCACACAGGCTGCTGCTCTGGACACAGTGAAATCTTGAGGGTTTAGGTGGAAGCAAAGGCTGTTACATGATGGTCTCTAATTGAAGTCTTTCACAGAGTTGACTGTTTGAATATCACATGCTCTGTCTTTACACTTGCTGCAAGTCCGAAATCGTCATAATTTATTATTATTAATTACTCATTTTAAATTATTTTTGTATAATTGTATTATTATTGATTTGTTTTATTAAATTCAATAATTTAATGAATCTAAATAAAAAATAATTAAGCCAATAAGATAACCACACTTTTAATTCAAGTAACACAAAAATTGGACAGGCCTATATTAAAATAATATTAAATGTCAATATATTATTCTTCATCCAGTTCTATGCAGCAGAATCAGATTTATTTTTTGACCTATTAACAAAATAAAGAAGTCCTACAAAGCTATTCTGCCCTACAAAGCAAAAAGGCAGTAACTGCATTTTTTGTCAAAAATGAGTTATTGTCATTTTCATGACATTCAAGGCATCCTTTGTTATGTGACAAAACATCTTATCTCAAATGTGTGTCGTTTTGGAGAAAAATGAAAATGAAAATGTCGTTTGTACAGTAACTGCAAAAAGCCCTAGTGAAACAAAGCAAGAGTACAGTAACATCCATTACTGTGTTCTTGTTATGTTTTACCTAACAAAAAATAACCGTGTTTCTGCGCAGTGTAGTTACTGTTGCCATGGTGAACACACAGCTTATTTTCGGGCATCCTCACGGGACGATTTTAACATTTGCGATTTCACCCTTCTAACTTCCCCAAATTGTTCCCCTACCAAACTACCCCCCTCCCCTGAAAGAATGAAAAAAATATTCCAGAAAGAAGGTCCAAGGTCCAAGAGCTCCATGTAGTTTAGCGGTTACTATTTTCGCGATATAGCAGTTCAGTACACTTGAAATTAAATCGTGATAGACTACTGTGTGAATATTAAACCGCAATAATAGTACAATTTAAATACAAATCCTACATGTTCTGTGAATAAATGGGGCAGTCGACGCGCAGTTTCATTTAACACACACACACACAAGCGCGCGCTGAAGCACGTGTGACGCTCGAGCTGTTTTTTGCATATGAGGACACGACTGCATGAACTTACTCTCCAGACTCTAGATCCGCTTTTAAAGTCACTTTGTGAGCATTTAACCGCTTCATTTGAGAAAAACTATCGTCATGTCATAAACACAGAAACAAAGGTATTCACAGCAACCCGTCAAAATAAAAGTTTGGTTTAACTTGACAGAAATATAGGCCTATTACTGTTGTACAGTAGAATTTAGAAACGTCTCAATGTAATAATAATACTAACACTAATACAAATAAATTAAGATTAAAACTAAATTTTTATTCAATGTTTTAATTTTAACAGTAAAGCTCATTGTGCAGCATGTTGTTTGACAAAAAAATGTTTGTTTAATTTCATATGATTAAAAGAAATGTAGGCTAATTAATAATATATTAGAATTTTAATATATTTTATTTGTAATATTCATAGAATATTTTTTAAATATTGTATTAGTTTAATAATAGTTTATAATAAAAGTTTCATGATTTCAATTAATTAGACATGATTTTTGATTACTAAAAATTTACACCACGTATCCGTAACACACTAGTTTCACAACACAAAAATGTTGAAAAAAAATGTTGTCCAAATGGTTCCAATTATTTCAAATACAGTGTATCTAACACAGCGCCCAAGTTGTGGCAAAAAAGTCTTTGGAGAATCTGTAGTTACTGCCTTTTTCCTTGGTTTGGTGCCACGTTTTTGGTAAGTAATACAAAGCAAGAATACAGTAACTGCAAAATAGGGGTAAAATATCAAATTAAATATGAGGATTGATATGTACAAAGGAGAAGCTAATATAAAGTCACAAAACAGCCACATGTCCAATAATCTACCTTCAACTACTTAGGCTGGATGACAGGATAACTTTAAAGTCATTTTTCTCTGTTCTGCACTCTGCGTAGTTACTGCCTTTTTGCTTTGTAGGGCAGTATTATTTTCAGAGCATGTGAGCAGATGGCAGGGAGAGGACCAGTGAACAAGAGGATAGTGTCATTTTACCAGCGTTGCCCAGCACGGCTATACACACCATGTTACAGCACAGCTCACAAAGTCACAAAACAGATTTCGGTGCATCCCTACTTGAACTATGGAACTTCGGCATCTTGGTGAATACAGACCTTCCCAGTGGCACATCGAGATGAGTGACAGGCATTTAACCTAGAGATTGGTTCGAGTTCTGTGTGTGATAACTTTATAAAATTGTATTATGTTATGTCATTTCGATTCTCTGGGTGAGCGTAGTAGTAATCTTTCTTCCTCTTGGATTAGAAAATAAGTATGTTTTGTTGATTCTGTGTTTGTTCTCATCTGAGCTTCTATGCATTTTGTGTTAAAATTTCACCTATACTTCTGAACCAGCTGTTTTTTCCATGTACATTCAGTTTTTGCTGTTTTTGTTCTTCTGGCTCTGCACTGCTGTTGCTGCTGCTTCAGGGCTTGGCCCCGGTATCGCTGTGTGTAGCTATATTTATTATTTTTCCCGAATGGGAGTCAATGGCAGCCCTATGAACCGTAAGTAGGAAAATTATGAAATTTGGCACACTTCTAGTGATTGTAATGAATAGTAATTGGACCAATTTTGGAGTCTCTAGGACAAAGTCTATAGCGCCACCACCAGTTCATACATTCAACATTGAAATGGTTATAACTTTTGAACCCTTTGATTTAGAAAAATGAAATTTAGTTCATCCGATTCCTCTCATTATGGTGATCACAATCAATATCTTACATTAAGACTCCACCCATTACAGTAGTGGCCATTTTGAGTACAGTATTCCGTTTTTTCGCTACTTCTTCAAAATTTTGCCCAATTCTTACGTAAATTGGCTCAGATGATATTTGGACCGAGCCACACAGAAAAGACTGACCAGATTTTTTTACATTTGCTACCGTTCCCGAGAAATAACTTTCTGAAGTCGACTGTTACTGTGTTTGTTCTCATATGTGCTTAAATGCTTGCTGTGCTGTTGTGCTTACTTAGCTGCTGTGCTTACAATACTTGCTGTACTTTTAGCTTGATGTATTTGATGTGCTTACAATGCTGTTTGTGCTTAAATGCTTGCTGCGCTGCTGTGCTTACAATACATGCTGTGCTGCTGTACTTGATGTGCTGCTGTGCTTGCTGTACTTTTTACTTGCTGTGCTTGCGATGCTTTCGGGTTTGGCCCTGTATCGCTGCTTGCAGCTATATTTTATATTTTATTATAAAATATTGTTTGTATTGTTTGTTAAGCCTTTGTCTAAAAAAAAACAATTTCTGGCCTGTGGGGATAGAAAACAAAGCTTTTAAATTAAATTGATTTGAACAGACTTCATTGTAATTTAATCGATTTGCGGAAAAACATGAGGGTAAGTAAATGACAGAAATGTTCATTTATGGTTTAGCTATTATTTTAAGTGATTTAATACATACATTATGTATGGCAACTCCACTAACTCCATTGTTGAACACTGAAGTGTGTGATTGAGTAAAGCCAGTATCATGTGACCATTTGCAATGATAGGTAATAGTACTGTTATATTGTTAAAACCAAGTTTGTCTGTGCTCTTTTTCTGAAATGTGTATGTACTTTTGCATTGAACTCATATGAATGTTTTAGCCAATATGCCCGACTTCCATATGACACAGTGTACCTCTGATGGAGCCACATGTTCAGTTATTGGTTAGCAGCGAGAGGAAGAGCCCCGAGGAAAGGAAAGCGACAGGCTTGTTCTGAAGCAAATAGGAACCAGTGCAATGAATAGGCTAGAATATTCCCCAGCTACTTTGCATTTTGTACCTTATCAGGTCATTCATTTTCCAGTGCAGAGTATCAGCAGGCAGTAATAAGCTAGCGTCACCTCTGGGCTCAGGCAAAATGAAAAATACCTGATGGTTAGGCGAATGCTTTTGCTCTAAAATAAAATTTTTGGCAGGGCAATCTTTCTAAACCCTTCACCTCAGCTTGCCAGCTTCTCTCCAAACAATGTTTGCTTAAGTGTTTGCTTAGAGTAGAAATACCATTATGAGTTTAAGGTGTAGTTCCCTGAGACATATGCTGGTAAACTAAACTGACTGCTTTCCACGTTAGACTTGATGAGCCATTAGCTAGACACGTGTGCTAAAGTTGCATAAGCCGGAAGTTAAGGTTTACAAACACTAAACTAAACTCATCTAAAGGAGCAGAGCTGATTTCAGAACAATTTTTATGGAAAAGACTGAAGATCGGAGACCTCAGGAATAAATAACTCTTAACGGATTTCCAAGATGCAACTGTCTCACATCCCAACAATCCCTTCCTATTCTAGGAGAAATAAAACGAAATGCAATCTGTCCATCAGCCAATGTTGGTGTATAATGCTATCTGGCTCTCTGTCAATACAGAGGTGACATAGAAATCTGCAGACGAATGAAGAACGCAGACCAGCTGTAATATATTGGCTGGATTTGAAAGGCACACACATGCAGCAGAGGCTTAGACAGCTGTGATATACACCCTGATATACATGTATAAAGTCTGGAGGATCACAATGGAATCAGAGCTGCTATCTGTGTCCCATAAAAAAGCCTCTGTGAATTCCATTACGGAGCATTCTGAAACAGTGAATAGTTGTTTTGCATTACAAAGTGAGCGGTCCGATTTCTGTGAAGGTTTATGGGTTCCCTTTCAAGGGAACTTCGAGCTGCGTTTGAGACGCGGTGGGAACGCTCTGCGTGATTGCGTCATGAAGCACGTGTAAAATCAGTCCAATGGAAGCCCGATACGTCATGGGTGACGTCATAGACCAGGAAACTATAAAGCACCCTTGAAAACAGACCGCGACAGCTTCTGTAGTCTTCAGCAAGCGCTCTCTGTGATTCTGTCCTTGTCTATTTATTGTTGTTTGTCAAGCCCAATATATATATCACTATCTATCATTATGGCGAGCAAAGCAATATTATAGACGTTGTGTTGTTCCCTGCCCTCGTTACATCACGGGTGGGGACACACATCAGCTTTTTGTTGCTGTTTGGGAGTGGAGTATGCAACAGTCATTTCTCGAGGGATCTGACTGTGCATTGCGAGAAGCTGTCCGTGAGGACGCTCCGCTCCCGCCGGGCGTTCTTCGAGGAGGACGGTTCGGTTCGCGTTCCCCGAGCGGGTCTCTCTGTTGCCGAGGCTCGGAGACGGCTCGTATTTCGGGGTTCGTAAACGGATCTGACAGCGGGGGTTGGGACGGGCTCCGCCCTTTCTCAGCTTTCACATGCCAGATCTAGTGTGCTGCGATTTCCAGTTCCGAGGAATTGGTATCGTTAGTGTTTTGTTTTAAAAGAAGGAGAACAAAACAAATACAAATCTTTATAAAAAGGCAGATGTTTGAGTTTTCAATGAATACATTTTCCAGCTCATAACTCTGTTGAATAAAGAGGAGCTTTTTTAAAGAAAAAAGGAGGTTTTATCTAGTGCTGTTGCCAGTTAAATATTTACTGGCCAGCTGAACATTATGAGATTGAAAATAAAGAAGAGTTTGTTAAAGATGAACTGTATCTTAAACAGAGAAAACTCTGTATCTCAGCCTCCTCGTCGGGGACTGTGGTTTTTCCCTATCTCCACACTGAGGTGTCGAGATCGTGGAATAAACCGGTTTGTATTTTATGTGTTTAATCCCCAGATGTCTGACTATAGTAATGTTTGGGTATTAAGTATCATAGTATGACATTGCCTCGGGTTAAAGAGACGCTTACGAGCTTTCTCTCTCCCGAGTCGGCGTCATCGTTATTAACCCCGACGTTACCCACCAGCCATCTTAAATAATGAATACATTTTTTATTAGGCAGCGCTGGTGGGTAAAGTATGTAAGGACATGGATGAATGTGAGGGGCGACTCTCTGAGGAGGGTCGCAGCGCTGCCAGTTCGGTTGTTTCCTGCTGGTGGCCACAGAGTGATATATGTATGTATATATATATATATAAGTTTTTCTGATATAAAGATAAAGGAAAATAAAGATATAATTATGTCTGTTCTTCTGGACGCTCCGCTTTCAAGAAAACTGAGATATAAACCTTTCATCATTCTTCCTCACCAATCTAATGTTCCTGAGATATTAAGCTCCTCTCAGCACAAAGTGCAAAACAGAGTGTCGCCATTCGGGCTCCTCCGCAATTGAGGGGTACCTGGGTGGCGGTCGCAGTCTAGCCAGTTAGAGACATGCAAGATCTGAGGACTGTTTTATCTCTAAAATAGCTTTGACAAAGAAGAAGCCCTGACGCCGAGGCGATCAGGCTTCTAAGGGTGGTCCCCTCTGGGGTAGGGACGGTTTTGAGAAATCGTTTCTCCTCAGCGCCCTTTGGGGTGCGACTCTCTGAGGAGGGTCGCAGTACTGCCAGTTCGGTTTCCCTGCCGGTTCGCCGTTTCAGGGCACCAAGGTGTCAGTGTCCCCAAACGAGCCTTCAAATAAGAAAAAAAAGAAGAGCAGTCAGTTCGGTTTCCCTGCCGGTTCGCCGTTTCAGGGCGCCGAAGTGCCTGCTTTTTTCAACGATCCTCCGAGGAGGGTCGTAGGAACTAAGCTAGTTAGAGGTAGGCAAGATCTGAAGACTGTCATCATCTCTAATAAAGCTTAGACAAGAAGTCCTGTCGCATGAAAACGAGGCTATCAGGCTTCTGAGGGCTCCTCCGGGGCAGGGACGGTTTAGAGAAATCGTTTCTCCTCGGCGACCTCTGGGGTGCGACTCTCTGAGGAGGGTCGCAGCGCTGCCAGTTCGGTTGTTCCCTGCCGGTTCGCCGTTCAGGGCACCGAGGTGTCAGCGTCCCCATACGATCCTCCGAGGAGGATCGTAGAGCGGTCAGTTCGGTTGTTCCCTGCCGGTTCGCCGCTTCAGGGCACCGTAGTGACTGTTCAACCAAGGGACGGTTTTGAGAAATCGTTTTTCCTCTGGGGTGCAACTCTCTGAGGAGGGTTGCAGCGCTGGCAGTTCGGTTGTTCCCTGCCGGTTCGCCGTTCAGGGCACCGAGGTGTCAGCATCCCCATACGGGTCGTAGAATGGTCAGTTCGGTTGTTCCCTGCCGGTTCGCCGCTTCAGGGCGCCGTAGTGACTGTTCAAATAAATCCAGAGGCCAGTCTTGAGAGACTGGTTCCCCTAGTAAATTTCTGGCAGCGTGGAAACTACTGCCACATATTTCTCAGTGGGTCCTGCACACTATAGAAAAGGGTTTCAGAATTCAGTTCGGTTCTCGTTCGCCCAGATTTCTAGGGGTCCTCCTTTCATTGGTGGACCCCGAGCAGGCTTTGGTTATGGAGCAGGAAGTACTATCACTTCTGCAAAAGGAGCTGTAGAAGGGGTTCCTCCTCCCAGCAGACAGCCATTACTTCATTGTTTCCGAAAGAGGATGAGGTGGTTCCCGAGGTTTGCTTTCGGGGGCGAAGCATACCATTATTGGGTTCTTCCATTCGGCCTAGGTTTATTACCCCACACCTTTACAGTATGCGTGGATGCAGCTCTGGCTCTTCTGAGACTCCAGGGCATTCGCGTATTATACTACATCAATGATTGGTTGTTCCTAGCTCAATCTGAGTTTATGGCAGTTCGGCATCGAGATGTCGTTCTGTCTCATTAAGGATGTTGGGGTTGCCTCTCAACGCCAAGAAGAGTGTGCTCTGAGGACCACTTTTCTAGGTGTAGCAATTCTACAGCAAACGTAATGGGGTATATCTAGGCCAGTCACTCACTGTGAAACAGTTTCAGACGGGTGGGCCTCATGGCAGTTGCGTCCAACGTTTTACTTTTGGCCTTCTGTTCATGAGACCCCTGCAGTGGTGGCTCAGGACCAAGGGGTTTTCTCCGAGGGGAAATACATTTTCGCATGATCAAGGTCACGCGGCTATGCCTTCGTGCTTCGGTCATGTGGAAGAACCTTGGTTCCTCGCCCAGGCCCAGTGTTGGGGGCTTCTTGTCGACGCATATTGCTATCGACGGATGCTTCCCTCACAAGTGGGGGCGATCATGAGTGGTTGCTCGGCGAATGGCGGACAACACACTGATGGTCTCGTATATCAGAGCAGATATCCTGTTGAGGCAGGGGCTGAGGCCCAGGGGATTGGAGACTTCACCCCGAGGTGGTGGAGCTTCTTAGGGAGAACTTTGGTCTAACTAAAGTCAAGTCGACCTTTCACATCGTTTGTACAACGCATTGCTCTATATGGTTCCCCCTCACGCAGCCAGCTCTTCGCGGACTGGATGCGATGATGCAGGTGTGGCCGAGGCTGCACCTGTACGCATTTCCCCCGATATCTATGCTCCCGGAGGTTCTGGAAAGGGTTCGCCGGGAAGGGGCCCGTCTGTTACTAGTAGCCCCTTTCTGGCCGACTCGAGTTTGGTTCTCGGACTTGGTGTCTCTTCTGAGCGGCTCTCCTATGGAGATTCCAATCAGGAGGGACCTGCTGTCCCAGGTAGAGGGCACGATATTTCACCCTCGACCGGAGTTGTGGAAACTGTGGGCCTGGCCTCTGAGGGGGCCAGGCTCATAGAATCCGGTCTCTCGACTGAGGTCGTTGAGACCATTCTCCATTCCAGAGCCCCTTCCACGAGAAAACTGTATGCGCTGAAATGGAAATTATTCTCCACCTGGTGTGGTGAGCGTCAGTTAGATCCTGTTAACTGCCCTGTTGGTTCAGTTCTCGATTTTCTGCAAGACCGTTTCTCTGCTGGATTATCTCCTACCCCTCTGGGGGGTACTTCTATTGGGAGAGATCCTCTGATTACTCGTTTTCTCCGTGGTACATTGAGGTTGAGACCTGCACTGCACTCCAGAGCACCGGCTTGGGATTTAGCCATTGTACTTGAGGGTCTGGCTCTGGCTCCGTTCGAGCCCATTGAAGAGGTTTCAGAAAAATTCCTCACTTTGAAAGCTTTATTTCTCCTTGCTATTTCATCTATCAAGAGAATTGGAGATTTACACGCCCTGTCGGTTGCTCCGTCATGTTTGGAATTTGCACCTGGTATGGTGAAAGCATTTCTATACCCTAGACCAGGTTATATTCCTAAGGTCCCATTCAATGTTGGGGGCCCAATAGTGCTGCAGGCCTTTTTCCTCCACCTTTTAATACCCCAGATCAGGAACAATTGAACCTGTTATGTCCAGTTCGGGCATTGGATGCCTACGTTCACAGAGCTGCCCTGTGGCGTAAGTCAGAGCAATTATTTGTATGTTTTGGGTCACTCAGAAGAGGGTGCCCTGCATCTAAACAGGTTATGAGCAAGTGGATAGTCGAGGCTATTTCACTAGCTTATGAAGCGGCCGGTCAGCCTTCACCTATGGCTGTACGGGCCCATTCTACTAGGAGTATGGCGGCCTCTACGGCCTTAATTTCGGGTGTTTCCCTTCTTGACATTTGTAATGCGGCAGGTTGGTCCTCTCCACATACATTTGTCAGGTTTTATGACCTTGACCTCTCCACTCCTGGGGCGAGGTTGCTTGCTTCTAGTGTGCGCAAGGACTTCACACAGAACGGGCATTTGTCACTATGGCGTAGTGGGTATGGGGTTCCCACCGCGTCTCAAACGCAGCTCGAAGTTCCCTTGAAAGGGAACGTCTCAGGTTACGTATGTAACCCTGGTTCCCTGAGAGGGAACGAGACGCTGCGTTTGCCTGCCATACTTCCTGCATGCCCTGATCGACTTGCTTCAGACTTTTTCAGAAGCTGTCGCGGTCTGTTTTCAAGGGTGCTTTATAGTTTCCTGGTCTATGACGTCACCCATGACGTATCGGGCTTCCATTGGACTGATTTTACACGTGCTTCATGACGCAATCACGCAGAGCGTTCCCACCGCGTCTCAAACGCAGCGTCTCGTTCCCTCTCAGGGAACCAGGGTTACATACGTAACCTGAGACGTTTTCCAGCATCAAGCCACAGGAGTTAATCTTACCAAAGCATATCATGTGGTATCATTAAGTAAACATGTGGACAATCTATTGGCTTAAAACCTTTAAACAAACAAATATATAACATATATAAACATATACATCTACATGTACTCACAGTTGTGGAAATTCAAAAACATATTCTAAACCAGAACATGAATGCAAATACTTCTAGTTACACATATTTAATGTGTGCCATATTTAATTAAAACAATCTCACAGAAATGTATGTACAGGGGTTGGACAATGAAACTGAAACTATGGCCAATATAGTGTTGGAGGTGCCAGATTGGTTGAAACTATCATCTACTCAACCAATGAACATAGTTTTTGGTCTTTTGCACGACCAATTAGCATCTTTCTTTGAAAATTTGAACTGAGGCACGGAGGTAAAGTGAAAGTAGTTCATGTATGTATGTGTGTATGTGTGTGTGTGTGTTTTGTGTTATATATATATATATATATATATATATATATATATATATATATATATATATATATATATATATATATGTAACGTTTATTTTACTTCAGTGTTCTATTACAATCATTCTATTTATTTTACTTCCTAAACTTTTTTGGACACATCTAAATTGTCAGTAAATAAAAAATATCAGCTTTTCACTGAAAATCCCCTATAATAATGTTGTAATAAATGGCTATAACTTGCTTAGGGATTGTTACATGTAGTCAAAATTACATCTGGAAATGTAGAATATCCAAGTACAGCTTTCTAAAGGAAAAAAAAAAAACTTCAGGAGGATTTGTTTGAGTTGAGTAAAAAAAATCACTAAAAATATGCTGCCGTTTTTCTTAAATCTGGTAAATTCATCCATTCTAAGACAAAATAAATCTAAAATTGGATTATTTAAATTAGATAGATTGAAACTTCAAGTTCTCTTGTTTAAAATGATATATGGCACTTGATGCTGACTGCTATAATGGGTTAGAAAAACAAAGAAAAGAACAGGCGGTGCAGGTGCTCCAAAAATGGTCTAGGTCTTTAAGGGTTAAATGCACACCTCAATTCTCATGTTTCCACCAAAACTGTTCATCGGGAGCTCCACAGAGTCAATATTCATGGTCAGGCTGCTATAGCAAACCTTTAGTCACCCGTGCCAATGCCAAATGTTGTTTTCTTCAATACCAACAGTCCAAATCTTGGGCTTTGGGGAATTTGAGAGATGTATTGTTCTCTGATGAGTCCATCTTCACTGTCTTTCCCACATCCGTGGGAGTTACAGTATTGAAAAGCCCCAAAGAGGCTTAACACCCGGACTGTTGCGTTCCCAGAGTGAATCATCAGTGATGGTTTGGGCTGCAATATCATGGCATTCCCGACTGTGCTTAATGAGCGCATCATTGGACTACCGAAACATCCTGGAGGACCATGTGCACCTAATGGTTCAAACATTGTACCCTGAAAGGGGTGCTGTATATCAGCATGGTAAATTACCAATACACACAACAAGACTTGTGACAGAATGGTTTGACGAGAATGAAAGTGAAGTTGAACATCTCCCATGGCCTGCACAGTCATCAGATCTAAATATTTTTGAGCCACTTAGGAGTATTTTGGAGGAGCAAGTTAGAAAATGTTTTCCTACACCAGCATCACATAGTGACCTGGCCACTGTTTTGGAAAAGGAATGGCTCAAAATCTCTCTGGCCACTGTGAAAGACTTGTATCTGTCATTCCAAGACAACTTGATGCTGTATTGGCCACAAAAGGATACCCTACACCATACATATATGGTCACCATACATATATATTATTGTGGTCAGGTGTTTCAGTTTCATTGTCCAACCCCTGAATATACCAATAAAAAATAATCAAAGATCAACAAACCTTTTTTTTTTAGATAGAATGTCTCAGTTTTTAATCTTGAATGTACAATGTAAAAGAGGACAATTGACTGATCAAATGAAACTCACATGGTATAAATAAAACAATCTTTTTATTCTTTTACCTATCTTTTTTTTATATATTTCGTATTGTACTGCCTCTGTTTGATATGAATTTGACTGATATTTAAAAAAAAAAAGGCAGTGTGGTTGGGAGAAGTCATAGATTGCTGCTTTTAGGTGAGCGTCTTCATGGGACTCAATTCCATGAATGAAAATCATAGGACTTAATTTCAAAGTTTCATGATCCCACTAAAGGCCTTGCATCGCTCTCTCTAATCTCAGGGTGACTGCAAACTCGCTCTGTGTCTGACAGAACATTTATCAGCTGTGGGCTTCTCCAAATCTCAATAGCAGCGGAGCAACATTCAATCAGAAGGATTAACACAAAAGCTTCCCACTGATAAACAATGTCACCTACACGTACTGTCCAACTGGAGAGCAGTGTTAAGGATTTTACTGGCACGTGGCTCGTGACTATGGATTAGGTTGTGTCCTGTCTTAGTCTCATGCTATTTGTTCTCAGGTTGTCAGATTAGCGCAATGAGCTCATATGCAATAGTCTTTAAGTATGGATCTTCACTATAAGAGGATATCCTGTTTGAATGGGGCTCGGGGAACATAAAGGGAAGCAAAGGAACATTCTTTAGCAGTTGTGGAGCACTAAGCAGCTTACGGGGGAGGCCGAGGTCTTATCCATCGGCTTGTTTGCAGTTGTTCACAGCGATATTGGCAAACTGCAAACTAGTGTTAACAGCTCATGGTGTGGTGCACTGCCCTTTCATAACGATTGCACTTAATACACAAAAAACTGAGCCGACTGGAAACATAAATTGACATTGCTTGCTGTGCATTAAGTGTAATTTCCCTCTCATACATCTGACACTCAAAACATACACACATATTTGTTTTTCCCCAGTAAACATATATGCTACAGAGCAGTAAATGTCAGTATGTAATTATATAAATATTTTTAAGCATTTAAGTCATTGATGTTTGCAAAGCAATCTGTAAGAAGATGTTTTGTAGATGTTTTTTAATTTGCATTAAACCTTGCAGGATGTTTAATCGTTTATCCCTCTTCTTCAAAAAACATTTTAATTCACAATATTGTGCAGATTAATCGAGCTAGAGAGGAGGGTTATTAGTAGAGGCGTCATAGATCAGAGTCTTTGTCAAACTCTAATGATTCTGTCAGGTACTGGTTTCAAGCGCACATAATTGTCCCCTATTAAAACCAGAACATTTCAAAAGTTTGTAATCTCCCCCATTAGACCAAACGCCAAGAAATAACATTAGCAAAGTAATTAACTTTAAATTAAACACACCTCTCTCATGCTTTCCAGAGCCAAATGGTTGGATTAGAAGAGAAATAGATACCCAATTTATTAGAAATTGCCACATTGTTAATGGTTTTGAGACACATTAACATAATTTAATATCCAGATGCCATTAGCGGGCATTATTTTTATCCAGTGCCTTCAAGCTCTTGGGTTTTGGCCAAAGATGAGGTAATAAATCTGCAGCAAAAAAAACGACAATTTACCGGCCCTCAAACAATGAACATCCTTCATTATCCTAAATCACATGCAATGACTGGAAAATTATCTGTACAACAGGGGAAAAAAATGTTTTCCTATGTTTTCCAAAGGAAGACAAATGCAGGGTGTCAGCTGAGATACATTTGCAGAGAAGTAACGGCTGTTGTTTAGAACGATATTTTCAAAGAAAGGGACAATAAAACACATTCCTCATTTAAACAGAATTATACACATATTGATGAATTTCAATCCAAGAAGTCATGCTTCTTATTAACAAAAGCTCCTAGCTGTGGTGTAAAGATCCATATGTATCTGTCAAAAAAGAAATAGTGTTTTTAGTTCATCTGCACTTAGAAGCTAAAATGAAAATAAAGACAAAATCGCTATTCTCTCTCCATCAATGACAAGCCAAACAGACACCATTCTTTCTGTTTCCCATCACTTCTTTTGCTCGGTTCGCTCAAAGGGACTTTCTGATATTGACCTGTATTCATCCTTTAGGATGAATATGTTTGAGGAAGGCATCTGAGAGCTTACAAACAGGCCTGTTGTGATGGTCCTGCCTCTCTTTTCAGGTGAGCCTATCCAGATCCAGACGAGCTCCAGTAGATTCACGGGTTATTGTGTGAGTCAAGGCTACAGCATACAGCTCTTACAATAGCTATTCAAGCTCAAGATCCAGTGGGAGATGTGCCATTGAGACGCAACTGAAAGATTTGGACAAGCCTTTTCTTTTCTGTCATTTAGCAAGTGCATTTTTGTGTCTGATTGGATTCTGCTGATTGGATTTATGAAATAGCACAGTACATCAAAAGATAACAAGAAAAAATATTTGATAATATTAAATTACTTAAATATTCAATTACAAAATATCTCTGCTTGAAAACATAAAGGAAGCAAATCAAATGCCACTGTCTGTTCCCGCATACATTTGTACATTTAGCATTCAATATTTACTTTTTACCACTTTATGCACTTCCTGAAAAATGAAACCATGTCCTTGGAGTCATCAACATCATGCTTTACTGTTTGATTCCATTTTGTTGGAACAAATTCATTTATCATGTTCCAGGTGCCTTGGAAATCATTCATGACATCTGGCAAATATGGCTAATTTTCAGCATCATTCCTGATAGTCCATTGTTATCAACTGTCAGGTTACGACTCCAAAATGCCAAATGCTATAAATACGAATAATGAAATGCAACTAATCATACTAATATAATCTTGAATACAATAGTTAGAATAACAAAATATGTAGACTTTGACTTTTAAAAAGTAAAGAGAAATGCTCTCCATATCTTTTGCTGTTGGCATCAAAGTCTCATACTAAAACAATATTTTTCCTTGTTTTTTTTTTTTTTTTTTGCTGATAATGCATTTACAATGTCAGTTTTCCTATTCAGCTAATGTCACATAATTTAGCATATTGTTGGACCAATAAAGGCACAATGTAAAATTTGAGTCCTGAAGCAAAACCAATTGAGAAGCACTGAGCATTAACAGAGACAGGAATGTTAAGCAAGACATTTGCACAGGCAAAAAGTGGTTCCTATACCTGTTCCTGTCACCCTCCATCTGCCATGATCAAAAGCGTGGACTACAGACTGACAGAGGAATAAATAAATGGCCGTATATGACCATAAAAGAGTCTGTTCAAGTACCACTGGCTTTATCTTAGATGACATACCAAGCACCTCATGGATGTCCACGAGCACAGAGACACACAGTTGGCTGTTGAAAGATCAAAGGAACTGTGCAGCGCTGCAGTCGTAATGTGGTTATAGATTTAACACGGACCAATGCATTGTTTCCATGATCTTTCAGAGAATCGTATTTGAGCGTATGTTACTGTGTCTGCTGTGTTTGGGTCAAGCAGGGGACACTCTTTAGTCTTTATACAGTAACACTGAGATCTTTCACAACTGATGTGCACATGCTTGGTCATGTACTGTAGATTTTAGGATGTTTCGTAGCTTTTGAAGTGTTTTTAGAAGAAATTATTTGCAACAATTTTCACTCAGAAATGGCTACATTTCACAAAAAGGGCAAGTAACACATTGAATTAAATGTGAAAGTTGAAAGAATGAAATATTTCTTGTAAGATGGTCTCCACTAATCTTTGGTTTAAATACGATGCTGATTTTTTTTTTCTTTCTTTTTTTTACAGTGCAGAGTGGTCTGGCCCTCTGCAGCTTGAAATGAGTTGTTATGGAAGGACCACTACTCTAAGTTAAGTTCATCAAGCACAAAGATGTAAATCATTTTTTGGGACTAGCATGCTCCATATTTTCTTCCAAAAATGTAATTCACTTAATTTTTTCTTTGAGTGAATGGATTCGCTTGATGTAAACAAAAAACTGAAGGAATCAGTTGCTTGACTTAAGCAGTTCATCTCTGCTCCTGTAGAAGGCACCCATGCGCTTCCTAACAGAGCAGAGAAAGCCTCAGATCAGCAGGTTTTTATGCTGAGCACTGGAATCTGATTCAAAGCAATCCAATGTTTCCTGAAAGTAATGGACTTGTGCATGTGTAACCCTGTCTGTTCAACAGCATCCATCCTCTCTACCATCTGCAGATATCAGCATCATCCAGGCTATATGTGTGTGTTTATCACACAGCCATAATGCATTGTCTTTAGTTGTTTATTTACTTGGAAAATTGCTTTATTCTGAGATAATCTATATTATAAATGTATAGAAATTATTTAGTTTCCTTTTTTTTCATTACGTTTAAATACATCAATTCAAATGTAACAAATAAACCTTTTATATGTGTGTAAAGTGGGATAAAATACTAAATTGATAGAATACACAAGATAAGTTGCTGTGTATGTTTCCCCGTGAAAATAAAACTTCAGTAATGACCACAAAATGTAGTGTTCTTTTGTTGTTGATTTTCCCAAGAATACAGTTCATTTAACACACAATGACTATTTTTTTTTTAAATCCAAATGTTGTATCTGTTAAGTTAATGCACTGAACAAACAATGCACAATTGTATTTGAACAAATGTTAATAAATGCTGTAAAAATACAGTGCTTATAGTAAGTTCGTATTTAACCATGCATTGTAATTTTTACAAATTAGTCCTTGTAAAGGGATTCCGTTGTCACACTAGGAACCTGCCATGTAAGTAGCCTCTTATCAGCCTTTCATCAAATTTAAGGTTAAACAATTTTATACCATGGTCTGTCAGAACACCCGATTCTGTTTGGCTGGAAGGTGTGCATTAAAACTGTTTAATGCACAAGTAGTTCCAGTTAGTCTCATCACCATTCTATATTAATGCGCTGCTTCATTGTTGGAAGAGAGAGACTCTGCACAGTCAGTGAGCTGGACGATGACATCACTGTTTTCTCCAGAGCTGCTGTATAGATAAATAAAATAAGGGTACGTTTATACGACAACAATGTACTAAAAACGGAAAAGTTTTTTTCCCCTCTGTACAGATGACAACATTATCAAAATGATCCTTGTCCACACGGATCCACGGAAACGACTAAAAAATGCTGTATTTTGCATGCCATACAAGTAGTTGGCAATGTCACTTTGTAAAGAAAGACTATTATGCGTACATACGCATTCAAACACGCATGCCTATAGACTAAACACGTAACACACGTCCAAAACTGTGTAACGGGACCTGTAAATCTGAGATGCAGACCTTGTGATGACTTTCCTATGTTACTTATCATATCCTTA
The DNA here is from genome assembly GCA_030578255.1 of Tiaroga cobitis. NCBI lineage: Eukaryota > Metazoa > Chordata > Actinopteri > Cypriniformes > Leuciscidae > Tiaroga > Tiaroga cobitis. Next base: position 12,135,703 of record CM060606.1, read on the forward strand.
TATCCTTATTATTTCAGTTGAATGGGGTAAATCCTGATGTGTAGTTACTCAAAATATACATGGTCAAAAACAGGGGTGAGAACTAACGGATTACAAATACTCACATCACTTTGATTAAGTAGTTTTTATCAGAAATTTTACTTTTTTGATTAGTTTAAAATTGTGGACTTTTACTTGGTTACACTTTATTTTGATAGTCCACTTTAGACATTCTACTAACTATAAGTAACTTGGCAATCGTATTCTCCTAACCCGAACCCTAACACCTAACCCTAACCTAACAGGCTGCTGACAGTCTACTACAGTCTACTAATACTCTAATGAAAGTTAGTTGACACTGTAGCTCCAAAGTTACTTATAGTTAGGCAAGAGAAATCAAAATCACTAGTTTAGAGCTTAAAGTGGACTATCGAAATAAAGTGTAATCTTTTACTTTTACTTGACTACATTTTAAGTGATGTATAGGTACTTTTACTCCGCTATTTTCCCTCCGTTTGTGGTCGTTACTTCTTACACACTTGTTTTAATTTTATTTTTATTCATCAACGTGATTGAATTGAGAAATCAGACTCTTGACTGTCGTCAAATCAAATTCTGCATAGAAAAATTTAACCGCCAACCGCTGTTAATCATGGCTGATGTGGTAGTGTATTCTTTAAGCATCAATTCAACCGAGATATCAGCGTCTTCCTCTAATTTGCTAAGCTACAGTCCAAATGTCTGCTTACTAAATGATCTGTATATAGGCTGGGCAAAAAGCCGTCACTGGGGCGGTACCCTTTCAAAAGGTTCTAACATGTACCGTTTACATACTAATATGCACTCTTTATGTACAAAGTTGTACCTTTTAAAAGGGTTCCGCCCCAGTGACAGCTTTTGTACTTTTTTTCTGAGAGTGTGTAAAACACTAATAACACTGACTTCCATTTGAATCCTCATTATTAAAAGCAGTGTCAGTGTGTCCCGTAAAATAAAATTGATTCTTTAAGGGATAGTTCACCCACAAATGAAAATTCTGTCAGCATTTACTCACCCTCAAGTTGTCCCAAACCTGTATGAATTTCTTTCTTCTGCTGAACACAAAAGAAGATATTCTAACCAAACAGTTGATGGACCCCTTTGACTTCCATTGTCAACACCCCCCCAAACTGTTTGGGGTCCATCAACTGTTTGGATGTATCTTCAAAATACCTTGGAATACAGACACCCTAAGAAGTTTAGATGCGACCAGAGTCCTGGATGTTCCTGTATCCGGAGAGCCAGTGCCATCGCAGACACTCTGAGGACTGAGAACTGATGTGCAGACGGGTAACGCTCAAGTCTAAACTCACGCTGGGCTTCAGCGAGCTACAGCTGCTGTTTTATTCATCAGACCCGGCCTTCTCTTACTCCATTTCTCTTTCATTCTTACTCCATGCACTCTTTCTTCTCTGTCTGTTTCTTTTACTATTCACTCTTCATTTCTTCTCTTATATCTTCCTCATGCATTTATGGATCTCGGTTCAGCGAGCGCTGGTAGAAGGCAAAGTAAATCACCGGATGGAACAGTGGGCTCTGGGAGCGATGCTGTTTGTTATGATACAAATGACAATGTGAACCTGAAATGAGCGACTACAAACAGTTCTACACTCTTTTTGTTCAAGGGTTGTTCTTGGTTCGAGAGTTCATTAATCTTTTTTTTTATATTGAAATAATTTCATGCATTCTAGCTTAATATGCAGAGACAACTGTTAGTAATTTGTTTGAAGGTTGTTTTTCCTCTGTGGTAGAACATGGATGTGTTTATTTGAGCATTTGGTCAGACTTTATAATATTATGTTTCTTTAACTACTACTGTGTGTAATTTAGGGATGGGTACCAAAACCCGGTATTAAACAGGCCCAGTGGCAAAATTATGAAAGATTGCTGTATCGATAAACTCCGAAGTTACCGGCTCTGCTGTCGTTACCTTATCTTGCCAGCTGTTTCTATATCCGATAATATTAAACGAAGATATTTGAGGTAAAACTAGCTGCGTTCCATCTAGCGCAACTTCTTTCCCTTCACAAGAGTGCGTTTCTCCCTTCATTTCTCCCTAAAACACAAACTTTACATCAGAATCAGCACAATCTGTGATTGTTATAAAATGGAGTCTCTACTCTTTCTAAATTGCGGGAGATGTTTGATCATAAAAAAGAGCTATTAAAAGCACAATCCGCTTAAGAGACACTCTTTCCAACTTCAAGGCTGAAACGGACCACGAATAGTCAAGAAGATTGTACTTTAGGCTTCGTGTGCGTGTCTAAATGATCAAATACACACAAAAATATGTCAAAATGACCGGCTTGGAGAGTATTCACACACAGTTTATGTCTTAAATGGGCATAAATAGTTGTGAGAAAATATGATGTGTTATTAGATCTGCATTCGGTCTTAAAGTGGCAGCAGTCTAATAAACGTTGATAATAAAGATATCTTAAGCTATATGCATTTTGCTTTTTTACAGAATAAAATACAAGAGAAATCAGATGATTTATCCAGTGTCTTGAAAGTTACATCTTGTAGCCAGCTTTAAGACAGCCAGTGGTTCCTTAAATTAAATGTCTGTGAGAAAATGAAGAATGAATGTTTCATTGGGAACCACACAATCGATAAAATGTGAGTTTGATGGGCAGGATCTCACTCATCTGGTCTGGGCCAGACACAACCAGTATTTCACAGGAATCCCAGCAGAGTCCTAGACCTGTGCAAATCCTATCATGTCCATTCATCTCCATCCATTATTGGCTTGGTGCATTTTTAGATTAATACCTAGTTCTGGTATGAAACTCTAGATGATGCAGGCTGATAAGTCTAATTTAGTAGCGATCACATCATTATCTACATGGCACAGCTGATTGGTTGCTGTTGCATCAGCGGCCAATGAGCTGCGGCTCAACATTAAAACAAATACCGGGGTGTTGCTGGTAGCAGTATGCAGCCTGCTTTCAGAAATCCTTCACCTTCCCCAGCTTCACCTGTATAGATCTGCTACGGGTTTTAAATCATGTATGTCACATGTGCAGCAGCAGCATGTCTTACATGCTCACAGCAATGTCTGTGAATGTGTTGACAGTAGCAAGTCTTGCTCTGCAGCAGCAGCTTATAAGGAGATCTATTCCGCCAAGACCAAATACATTAACATTGCCATTTCATTACGCCAATTTCTATTACCATCCCAATCTCTAGAGCAGTGGTTTTTAAACCTGTCCTGGAGGACCCTCAACACTGCACGTTTTCTTTGTCTCCCGAATCAAACACACCTAATTCAACTTATCAGCTCATTAACCCATGTGATAATGAGCTGATGAGTTGAATCAGGTGTGTTTGATTAGGGAGACAAAGAACCCTTCAATTCTGTCACCATTTGTTCACCGTTTGATGACGAAACCATCAAATCTCTGTATTGGGAGCAGGGCGAACCACAAACATCAAGTAGAACTCCCAGACATGCAAGGACTCGGCTGGATGGATGCGATGCTGCTATGTCTTGAGAGGTTCTACCCCCGGTCCATCTCATCACCGGACCCAGACCCCAGCCCACTACCACCATGCGACATGGTGCGACAGCTGGAGCCCCCAACAGATGGATTGCCAGCGGTTCTAGTTCAAGTCCAGTCTTCGTTGTCTCCTGACATCCCATGAACTATCCTCAACCGGGCTGGGGGATTCCCTGGCTCCTCCTCCGGCCGCACCACTCCACCTCGGCCCTTCGCCCCCTAACTCCTCCGCTGCCACTCCTCCCTTCCTTGGCTCCACCATCGACCATCGGACCCATGATGCCACCGGGATTCCCCGACCTACCAGCTTCGCCTGGGTCAGACCTCGCCAGCCTATCGCCATGGACATGAGGGCCATCCGTTGCACTCTGGCCCTCCACCCCTGTGGCTCAGTCCAGCTCCAACCTCCTTCAGGCTTTGAAAAAGTCACACCGTGTCTGACACAGCTCTCCGGATTTCCAGCTCCACCTCAGGGAGTCGTTGTGGCAGCTCCATTGCGGTCGTCTGTCATGATTCTGCCATCATGCCCGTGATTTTCTAGTATTGCGGCAGGATCATGACAGACCCATGTTCTGTTCACATGGCCTTGTGTTTTGGTCATGTGCTTGTGTTGTCTCATTTCCAGTCCCCCCCCCCCTTATTATCCCTGTCTTGTCATCATTGTATAATTAGTATCACCTGTCTTGGTCATTAGTGTTCCCTATGTAATCCCTGTGTTCTCGCTGTCTTTTGTCGGTTCATTGTCTAATCAATGTTGACTGTCTAACTTTGTCAAAGCCTTGTGAAACCTGTCTCAAGTTCCTTGTTTATCGTTCGAGTTGTAAGTTCCTGTTGAAAGTCGTGTTTGTAGTATTATCAGTTTATCCTGTCTTGTTTTTGCCCCATCGTGGGTTTTTGCTTTCTGTTTTATTGTCATTAAACCTTGTTTGAGTTACTCGCTGTCTGCACTTGGGTTCCTTCCTCACCACACCATAACAGAATGAACCGACCAAAAGGGAACCCAGCGGACAGCGCGTCGATCTACACAACCCCGCAGTCTTCAGACCCCAAACGGTGGTGGCAGTCGGCCGTCGCCGACAGCCGGGAGGGCAAGCTTCCTTTCCCTCCTCAGGGTAGGTTAACCCTGAGAGATTATGTCCGGCTTGTGGAGGAAAGAAGGTTCTTCCTGCCGGAGAGCCTGGTGAAACGCTACCTCGTCGTGGGTCTCAACGCTCCTCTCCCTCTCGCTGAGCGAGAGAAACTGGTCAGCCGCCCGTTCCACAGCATGGTGGACGCTCTGTCACAGCGGGAGCTGCAGAGTGTTACAGGATCTTCACCTTCTGCTCGACTGCCGGTTATCCCTGAAGGTCTCCAGATAGGGGTCGCGATGTTTGGAAGCCCGGTTGACTCTTCCACGACTCCTAAAGCTCTGTCCACCCCTTTTGATCTCTGTGGAAAACGGAGGAGGCGGATCTCATGGGAATCCCAGTCAGAGGCGTCCGCTACAGAGTCAATCCAGCCTGAGAGGACCGTTCCTCTGCCGCCTGTCACGGACCCGGCAATGGTTCCTCAACCGAGCACTGACTCACTCATGGCCTCTGCTTCTCGTCCCAGGAAGAAGAAGAGAAGGAAGGGATCTTCTCGCTCTCCGCCTCAACCTTCCCATGTGCCCGCAGTGAGTTCTCAACCTGTTACGGCTTCTGTTAGAGCTGTTCCTGGAGCTGCTGCAGGAGGCACAATGCCCGATTCAGTGACTGAGAGCGCTGTTCCAGAACCCGCCTCAGCAAGCGCTGCCTCAGAGCCCTCTTCCCCGAGAATTGCAGCCGATCTTGCCGCAGAGAAGATTGTGCAGGCAGTTTCGGCGCATCAGGAGATGCCCATAAACATTGCGGCCAAGACCCTGTCTGAATACCTGTCCCGTCTTCTCAAGATCCTTGAACCCATGTCTATCCTGTCCCAGTGAGCGCTGCACCCGATCCTTTCCCGATGAGCGCTGCACCCGATCCTGCCCCGGTGAGCGCTGCACCTGATCCTGTCCCGGTGAGCGCTGGACCCGATCCTGTCCCGGCGAGCGCTGCACCTCATGCTACCGCAAAGAACTTTGTTTCCGTGTCCGACTCAAGGAGTTTGGTTTCCGAGTCCGCTTCGGAGAGCGCAGATCCAGAGTCTGACTTCTTGATCACCGAGTCTGATTCAGTGAGTTTGGCTTCCACTCCTCAGTCACCCGCTACACCCCCAGTTATGTGTTCTGTTCCCTTACCTGCTGTTTCCCCGATCAAGAGACTTGTTTCGTCACCCTCAGTTTTCCTTGTCACGATTCCCGCTCCGTCGCCCACTGTACCTCCTGTCCCTGTTCAGCCATGAACTGTGTCCCCTAAGTCACCTCCTCGTGTGCCCCCTTCCAAGTCTGCTCGGATTCCTCGTTCCCCGTCCTCGTCCCGCGGACCTAAGAACCCCCGTGCACATGTTTATCCTGGACTGCCCCCCAAGAACTGTACACCTGTTCCCCCTGGACTACCCCCAAAGGACTTTGTGTTTCCTCCGCCTCCCCTTCCGAGTTTATTGTTTCTGATGTTTCACCCGTACCCCATGATTGTGTATTCTTGTATGCCATTGCTGTTATTTGTCATGTTTTGTTGGGTCTTGTCTATGTCTCAGTGAGTCTTGTCCCGTGTTTGATGTCTACTTGGGGAGCGTATGGAAGCCGCTCCTTAAGGGGGGTTCTGTCATGATTCTGCCATCATGTCCGTGATTTTCTAGTATTGCGGCAGGATCACGACAGACCCATGTTCTGTGTGCAAGCACATGGCCTTGTGTTTTGGTCATGTGCTTGTCTCTTGTTTGAGTTACTCGCTGTCTGCACTTGGGTTCGTTCCTCACCACACCATAACAGTCGTCGATCAGTGTCGTGAGGATCCATCTACCCTCGGTTAAACTCCGTATCACCATGGTTCCTTCCTCCAGCAACGCTGCCATGGGGCACTAGCCTGGGCATCTGGGAATAATCCTGTTATCACATCACACCACTCTAGTTTCTACCACCTTCTGCTCAGCCCTGGTCACATCCATCATCACATCCCTGGTTTCTGCCTCCTCCGGTTCCTCCCTGGCCTCTGGCCTAATACCAACCCTTCGCCTGCCTCTCATCCACCTCCTAAACCGCCTCCTCTCCCTTATCACAGCGCGAGGCCACGGCTTCCCTGGGGTGTCTCTGTCATGAACTGTCAGTTTAGGGTTCAACCTCATGGACTTTTAGGTTGCTAATCATTATTTCCTGTTGTCTTTGTTCCCATTCCCCGCTACTTGTTTTTTTACCATGGATATTCATTTAATCATCGCAGCTGATTGTATTTGAATTCTTTATCATTGTATACTTAAGTTCCTAGGTTTCCTCAGTTCATTGTCGGTTATTGTTTGTGTGTAGATATGCTGTTACACTGTGTTGGATTATCTGAGTTTATTATTTTATTAAATAGCTTTGGATTTGAACTTTTGACTCATCTTCATGTTTGGACTCTTTAAAGGGATAGTTCACTCAAAAATAAAAATGTGAAAGTCATTACTCACTCTCATGTGAAGATCTTTTTGTGAAGATCAACAAGTAAAGATCTTTTTGATGAAATCTGAAAGCTTTCTGTCCCTCCATTGGCAGCTACAAAACTACCACTTTGACACTTCAAAAAGTTCATAAAGAGATCGTTAAACTAATCCATATGAATTGAGCGGTTTTAGTCAAAATTTTCTGAAGAGACACAATCACTTTATATGATGAACAGATTGATTTTAGGCTTATATTCACATAAAAACATTCATCAACTCATACATCAGTTGTGGTAAATGGAAGATTAAGCATGTTTGCTTGACGTGCAAGAACCAATGACGTTCATTCTCGTATTATGACGCATGTTTGAGCTTCCCCAAGAGGTTTGTTCTCTGCGTCAAGCAGGTTCGGTTGCACTTCTGTTTTATATTCGCTGATCAAGAATGGTGACACAAAATAAAACGTTGCGCTTTTCTAAGCGTCTAAATTAGATAACTATAATGTATGGCGGAATACCACAGCAAGTGCTTGGGAGCACTTCAACTCGGCGCAGTAATATCATCACTCGTGAAAAATCCTCTCCCCTCTGCGGAGTGATGATATTACTGTGCCGAGTCGAAGTGCTCCCAAGCACTTGCTATGGTATTCCGCCACACATTATAGTTATCCACTTTACACGCTTAGAAAAGCGCAACGTTTTATTTTGTGTCACCATTCTTGGTCGAGTTACACTACTCGTGTAACTGTATTTAAATAGGGAAAACGTGGAGGTGTTTGGTCACTTCTCTGCTTGGATCCTAATGAATGAACTGGGTTAAGCTAAGTGCGAGCAAAGTGTCTCGCGCGCCAGAGCGATTGAGTGCACGCACTGAGACGAGAGAGGTATCTATCAACTCGTCTTAGTCAAGGGAATAACATAGTTTAATATCAAACAACGGTGGAGTAATCCCTTTAATCCAAAATGGTATTGTGTAAGCAAGAAAACATCAAAAGGCTATATTCTTAAAGCTGAATTGTCACTTTTGGTGAAAATTGGAATTGATAAAATAACGACTCATTTCAAACACAGAGCCACGGTGTTTAGGCCCATACACAACAAGGACGATAACTACAGTATAGCTTTGAAGTTTTAATAGTTGTTCCTGTCAGGACTCTGGTTTGATCTTCAGCCTTTCTGCTGTGTTTATCTTATGTCTTGCATTCATGATTCCATGTGAGGTGATTTTTTCCCTGCAACCCCTCACGTATGCCTCAGACACTGCCAGAGTGGCGTTCGTCATCTCCCTTCTCGCTGGTCGGGCCCGGGAATGGGCCACTTCCGTCTGGGCTGCAGAGGCAGCGTGCTGCGAGGACTTTTGCAGCTTCAAGGCAGAATTTGTCAAGATATTTGACCGCTCAGCGCTCGGTAAGGAGGCATCGCGGCTGTTGGCAGCTCTGCGTCAGGGTAGACGCTCAGTGGCGGACTTCGCCATTGAGTTCCGCACCCTCGCGGCCTCAAGTATGTGGAATGAAGCAGCACTGGTGGCCAGGTTTACGGAGGTGCTGGAGGACGACATAAAGGATGAGGTATATGCCCGTGAACTTCCTGAACACCTGGATGATCTTGTTGACCTGGCCATTCGCTTAGACAACCGTCGGGATCTTCGTAGGAGAGTTCGGTTCCCTCCATCCCCATCATTAGTCGACCTCACACCTACCTCCTCCATGTCAACTGCTCCAGACCATCCATCCGCTCCGGAAGCTATGCAGTTGGGCAGGTACCGTTTGTCTGCAGAGGAGAAACAGAAACGTCTGTCCAAGGGACTATGTCTTTATTGTGGTCGACCCGGACATTTTGCTTCTTCCTGTCCGGCAAAAGCCAACGCTCGCCAGTAAACGTGGGGATACTGGCGAGCGCTACTTCCACCACCCCATCCACTGGTTCTCGCTCCATGCTTCCAGCCTCAGTCATTCATAAAGGTGCTGTCCACCAACTCTCTGCCCTCATTGATTCAGGGGCCGAAGGGAATTTTATTGATTTTTCTTGGGCCTCAAAGAGAGGCATTTCTTTTCAGTCTCTCTCTCCTATTCTTACTGCTCTTGCCTTAGATGGCAGGGTACTGACCACTATTTCTCAGACCTCTGTTCCTTTAGAGCTTATCACCTCTGGTAATCACAGAGAAGAAATAGTGTTTTTTGTTTGTCACTCACCCCTCACGCCCGTGATCCTTGGTCACCCCTGGTTAACCACTCACAATCCTCACATAAACTGGTCTGAGAGCCCTATCTTATCATGGAGTCCACATTGTCATGCCCATTGTCTTGTGTCTGCCTTGTCTCCTGTCTCTTCTGTCCCTGTGTTGCAGGAGGAGCCGATCGATCTTTCCAGAGTTCCTGAGGTCTACCACGATCTGAGGGCGGTCTTCAGCCACTCCCGGGCCGCATCTCTTCCTCCGCACCGTCCCTATGATTGCGCCATCAACCTTCTTCCTGGCACTTCTCCGCCTAAGGGGCGGTTGTTCTCCTTGTCCGCCCCCGAACGGGCGGCCATGGAGAAGTATCTATCAGAGTCTCTGGCGGCCGACATTATTCGTCCTTCCTCCTCTCCGGCGGGGTTCTTCTTCGTGAAGAAGAAGAATGGTTCTTTGCGCCCCTGCATTGATTATCGGGGGCTGAACGACATCACCATAAAGAACCGGTACCCCCTGCCGTTGATGTCGTCGGCCTTCGAGATCCTGCAGGGGGCAAAGTTCTTCACGAAGCTGGATCTCCGCAACGCATACCATTTGGTTCGGATCAGGGAGGGGGACGAGTGGAAGACGGCCTTTAACACCCCCACAGGGCACTTCGAATACCGGGTTCTTCCCTTCGGTTTGACTAACGCCCCAGCCGTCTTCCAGGCACTCGTCAACGACGTGCTGAGAGACATGATCAACAAGTTTGTCTTTGTGTATCTGGATGACATCTTGATCTTTTCTCGTTCACTCCAGGTACACATTCAGCACGTCAGACGGGTGCTGCAGCGGCTGCTGGAGAACCAACTGTTTGCTAAGGCGGAGAAGTGCTCCTTCCACAACCAGTCGGTTCCGTTCTTGGGACACATCGTCTCGGTGGAGGGGATTTGTGTGGATCCCGCTAAGGTAAGAGCCGTCTCCGACTGGCCCACACCTGGCAATCGAAAATCACTACAAAGTTTTATTGGGTTTGCTAATTTTTACAGGCGGTTTATCCGTAATTTTGGCCAGGTGGCGGCTCCTCTGACTGCGTTAACCTCCACAAGGACGCCGTTTTGCTGGTCCTTGCTCGTCCGCTCAGGCGGCCTTTGATGAACTCAAGAAGAGGTTTTCATCCACCCCTATATTAATTACTCCAGACCCTACCCGGCAGTTCATTGTGGAGGTTGATGCATCAGAGATAGGTGTCGGAGCGGTTCTTTCCCAGCGATCTTCCCTTGACAACAAATTGCACCCTTGTGCATACTTCTCTCACCGATTGTCTCCCACAGAACGGAACTACGACATCGGCAACCGTGAGCTGTTGGCAGTGTGGCTGGCTTTGGGGGAGTGGCGCCACTGGTTGGAGGGTGCAGCAGAGCCTTTTCTGGTTTGGACCGATCACCGGAACTTGGAGTATATCCAGACCGCCAAACGGTTGAATTCCAGGCAGGCTCGCTGGGCACTTTTCTTCGGTCGCTTTAATTTTACCCTGTCTTACCGGCCGGGTTCTAAAAATGTCAAGCCTGATGCGCTCTCTCATCAGTTTCCTGTCCCGGAGGACGCAGCCCCTCCAGACACCATCCTCCCTCCAGGTCGTGTGGTGGGGTCCGTCACCTGGGACATCGAGAGACGCGTCAGGCAGGCCCAGTCGGGGGCTGAGGTACCAGAGAGGGTCCTGGCGGGCCTGCTGTTCGTTCCGGAGTCGGTTCGGCCGGGGGTTCTGGAGTGGGGCCACTCTTCCAGGCTGGTCTGCCACCCGGGAGTAAGGAGAACGTTGGCTTCCATTCGCCAGCGTTTCTGGTGGCCTGGCATGGGGGGGGATGTCCGTGGTTTTGTAGTCGCTTGCTCGGTCTGTGCCCAAAACAAGTCCTCTAATTCTGTACCCGCTGGTTTGCTCCAACCCCTTCCCGTTCCCTCCCGTCCCTGGTCCCATATTGCGCTGGACTTTGTGTCAGGGTTACCAGAGTCCAGTGGCAATACGGTTGTCCTTACTGTAGTGGATCGCTTTTCCAAGGCGGTCCACTTCATTCCCCTTCCCAAACTCCCCTCAGCCAAGGAGACCGCCCAAAAGGTCGTCGACCACGTCTTTCGGATCCATGGTCTTCCGGAGGACGTGGTCTCCGACCGGGGGCCCCAGTTCATCTCCCATTTCTGGAGGGAGTTCTGTCGACAGATTGGCGCTACCGCTAGTTTGTCGTCAGGATTCCATCCACAAACCAACGGCCAGACCGAGCGTGCGAACCAGGACCTCGGGAGGGCTCTCCGCTGTCTGGCCTCTCATAACCCTTCTTCCTGGTGCCAGCAGCTTACGTGGGTTGAGTATGCTCACAACACCTTGCCGGTGTCGTCTACTGGGTTATCCCCGTTTTCTTGCTGTCTTGGGTACCAACCTCCTCTGTTTCCTTCACAGGGTCCTGAAGCTGCGGTTCCCTCAGTTCAGGCGTTTATCAATCGGTGCCGGCGAACCTGGAGGAGGGCCAGGGAAGCACTTCTAAGAACTAGGGACCGCACCAAGAGATTGGCGGACCGCCGTCGGGCTGAGGCACCCAGATATGTTTGTGGACAAAAGGTGTGGCTCTCCACCAAGGACCTGCCCCTTAAGGTGCCATCCAAGAAGTTGGCTCCACGGTTCATTGGGCCATATCCCATTGTTAACCCTCTGAGGTCTAAGGATTTTTGGGGTCCTTGAGGTGTTCTGACATGCTCTGACATTTGTGCTTTTTTCAGTTATTTATAAACATGTTAATGGCAAAGGTGTAAATTCACTCAATATAGCACAAACGGGGCTACCGGAATTTCTCAGCAACAATTATGAAACATGTTTGTATTTTTGAGAGAATATTGCTTATGCATGGTTATTGAAAAAACTAAAACTTAAAGTGTCTGAAATAAGGCCACAAAACACATACTAAATATGTGTCCACAAGACTTTTGACTAATCAGTGTTGTTGCCTAGAATTTTTGCTTCAAAATGATCTGAAAATCATCCTGCCTAATCATTTACACAAACACATACACTGATTTCAATTTTATTAAAGACCTTTGGTTTGGAAAGGCAATATGCGTGGAGGCGTGTTCACACCTGAGAAGACAAAGGCCGGATAATGTGCCGCATAATGAGCTGCATATTAATTAGCCCTTTCACACAGGTGTGTCACAGGATCCCAAAGAATGCAAGGACAAAAGAAATGATCTATATAGCCTATACATATTTTACAATTAGAAATTGTAACCAATTACAAATAGGTTACAATTACAACAATAATTACAATTTTAACAATATTTCAAGTGTATTTCTTTGTAAAAACTATACATTTTATCATACGTATTAAAAAAGGGTAAGGATTCATTAGTTTGAATATTGGAACAAACACTATAATAACATCTTAGTTGATAATTCAATATACCTACTTTATTTTTGACAAAACATCATACTATAGTATATATTAACTATGAGCAGAAATTGGTGAACAAAAGCGTACCTATTTAATGTGACAGTAGTCTTTTTTTTTACAGTCAAAACTTTATAATCTATCCAAAACTAATCACAAAACCGTGTCTAAATATTCATATTTAGTCTGTAATATATTGTGTATGATATATTAGTATATACATGTGAATTTGCAGCTTGTTGCTTATTCAGACATTTTATTTCAACATATTTCAGTCTATTTTTACTCATCTTAGTAGGCTATAGCAATATAGTTTGTATGTGTTGTTTATGTAAACATAACGTTTACTAATGTAGGTGCGAGAGTGAATGAACGGCACAGACACGCGCTGTATAACTGTAGTAAACAAAGCGCGCGTGCCTTTGCCGTTCACTCATCATTTAGCCTACACACAGACACGCAATTCATATTTAAACAGTCTTTTTGCGGTTTACAGTCCGACAAATTCAATATCACGATTAGAACAAAGCACTAGAATAAATGACTTACTACATCAGCTGGATCCGTTGCTCCTCGAAATGAAACTACCAGCACTTCTGGTACATTTTCCAGGGTTAGATAGTATTATTCCTCACAGCGAAAGGATACGCTGTGTACACAGCTGTACAAGATACTTACTAAACACGATGTGTTTTATAATCCAGCTGGTGGGCGTTGGCATGTTTGAACGGCTCGTCTTAGATCATTTGCGTTTGAATAGCGCGCGCTCTCCGTGGGCGTGGCACATTAACGCGTAATTAGGTGTAATGAGCTGGAAAGAAAAATACTGACATCTCTCTCTTTTCATACAGATTACATAAGCTGAGAATATTTGTTTTTTTATATAAATTCATTCATTTAAAAGAAGAGAGTTCAAGCTTCATTATGGAAAAACACTCGTGCCTGTACGACAAGTATTCGCGGAATTAAAAATAATCTTAGGACGCGTTTCAGAATGGACTTCACTGACAGAGAGAAGGCAGAACGCGCATCATGTTTGTTTTTCTTTATTTGGCGAAAAGCACAACACTTTGTTTTTATTGTGAGTATCCAAAAAAAAAATAGACACTTATCAGGATCTAATGATGTACAACACTTAATATGTAAGATCAAAATCAACAGAGTATTTTGAGTTTCTTTTGCACTGATAAGAAAAAAGCGAGACTATCGCGCCGACCTCAGAGGGTTAAGGTGGTCAGCCCGGTGGCGGTTCGGCTTCGGCTCCCGCATCCCCTTCGTCGAGTGCACCCGGTGTTTCATGTGTCAAACCTCCCCCCTCCCCCCTTGATGGTTGATGGCGCCCCCGCCTTCACTGTTAGGAAGATTCTGGATTCCAGGCGTCGGGGCAGAGGATACCAGTACCTGGTCGATTGGGAAGGGTACGGTCCGGAGGAGAGATGTTGGGTCCCGACCCGGGACATTCTGGACCGTTCTCTTATTGAGGAGTACCATCGATCCACTCCTCGTCCTGGGAAGCCTGGTGGCGTTCCTGGGGCGGGGGGTACTGTCAGGACTCTGGTTTGATCTTCAGCCTTTCTGCTGTGTTTATCTTATGTCTTGATTGTCAGTTCACTTCACTCTACCATCACAGCTGAATCCTATCCTAATTAGTGCTCTCACTCTCAGTGCTCACACACCTGTTTCTCATTATCTGCACTGATTTTTTCCACTACTTATGCTTCTCTCTTTCTTTGTTTCTTTGTCAGTGTGTCTTGGTTACCGTCCGTTTCACCACTGTCCCCTTGCCTGAAAGTATTGTTTTGGTTGCTTCTAGACCCTTTAAAGCCTTGTCTGATTATTTATTTTGTTTTGCTGTTTTATTTGCCTAGTTCCTGTTCCCTATCTCATCTCAGCTTCCTCAACCGGTTTGTGACCCCCTGCTCTCGTCCTGGATTATTGCCTTGGCTTTTTCCCTGAAACGGTTGGTCTGCTACTGGTTTTGACCTCAGCCTGTCCATTGGATTTCGCCTTTGTCTCGCTCCCTTACTTGGTGGCTCGGCTACTACTTTATTTTGTTTTGTATTGTGTTCCTTCAACCTGTTTGGACAATAAATCCTATTTTCAGTTGATCTGCTCTTGGGTTCCTGTTGTCTCTGCCCCACCCTAACAGTTCCAACTGTAAAAGAAAAAAACAATAACGATAATAACACAAAAGAACAATTTAATTGGAATCACTTTCAGAATATTTTTTTTTCCAACTGTTAAACAATAAAAAACATTAAATCAGAATTCATCCTTTAAACTTGAGCATTTAAAACGCAGACAACAAAACTGCAGCACACATTTAGAATAAACAATGTTGTCATCCTTTGGTGTGGAGTGGACGCTACTACAATTACCATTAAAGTTATCGTTCTCCGCATGAACGGGCCTTTAAACGTAAGAAACCAATTTACTTATGATGTCACTGAACTGGGGTGTGAGAAAAAAAACACATCAGCAATGACTAGAGGGATAAATAAAAGTCCTGCTTTTATGATGGCTACTCTGCAGAGCCCTCATAGGGCATTGCAAATGTTAGATTGGCAATGATTATATATTTACTTATGCACTTAGAATAAGTCCAACAGAAGTAGACATGATTAGTCTTCAGCATAAATATGAGGAAGTCCAGAGAGGATGACGGTGGAAACACTGAATACTTTATTAATTCTGTCCTCCCATCCTGCGGTCAGGACGAAGAAGCCTTTTGAAATTAACTGTGATAGGACTGCTGGATAATTACACAATAATAAAATGTATATGCATGAAATATTATTTTTCTTTCAACTTGCAGAAGCTAGTATCTTTCAGACTGTTGCTGCAGGGATTGGCTGATGTACTGTGAAAAAAACGGTAACGCTTTAGATTACAGCCCGGAAAGTACTGCGTAATTAAAGCAATTTTACAGCGTAACCTTCGGTAATTATAGTGTACCTATAACGTACTTACAATATAAGGGAACAATATTTTAAGTTTGGGGAATAAAGGGGTAACAACCAGGATAATTAAAAAAATATTTATATTGTAAGTATTATAGAACTAAGGGGTACTTATTCTACTATTATGAAATAACAATCTTACATTTGTGATCAATTTAGCAAGAACATACACTGCGTACCTTTTTGAAATAATGGTGAACCAGTACATTCTATATAGGCTTTATAAATGCATAGATATGTACCCTGTCATTTTTAAAATGTAATCTTTTTAACAAAAGTGCACTGAAAACGAAAACTATTTCAACTATTGCTTAAATATTGTGGAAAGATACTCTTGTTTCATGTAGCTGTTACCCCCTTGTTCCATGTAGTTACAGGGTAAGTGTGACGTTGCGGGCTGTAAATTAAAGTGGTGCTTGTTACCCTCTTGTTCCATGTAGTTACAGGGTAAGTGTGACATTGCGGGCTGTAAATTAAAGTGGTGCTTGTTACCCTCTTGTTCCATGTAGTTACAGGGTAAGTGTGACGTTGCGGGCTGTAAATAAAAGTGGTGCTTGTTACCCTCTTGTTCCATGTAGTTACAGGGTAAGTACAATAAAAATGCATACACACAACCTTATATCACTGACTCTGAAGCCTTTATTTATTATGCAAGCACCACTTACCCTGTAACCACATGAAACAAGATATATAAAACGTTGCTCCACAGACTGTTTAATAATAACAGCCTTTTGTGATTTGGGATGAAAAGAATATCACAGAAAACAAACACTATAGCACTTATTTTTCCATACCCATATTCAGAAGAACATAATAGTCCTATTGAGTTATTTTTTTGCATTTTCTGATGAGAAAGTGAGTTGCTGTTGCATGCTGTTGACTATTATCGGTGTTGCTATGTGGTTGCTAGGTTATTACCTACTGGTCCAAGTGAAAGTGAAGACCCATCACTACCCTCAAGTCTTATGATCTTCTCTTTAGATATATGGTTCAGGTCACTCCTTCAATGTCAAGTCTCATGATCTTCTCTTTAGATATATGGCTCATGTCACTCCCTCAATGTAAATCTGTGGGACCTACAGTGTAACCTTTTCAGCATTTGAGCAATAGTGATTCCCTATGAAACACTACTAGCAAGTGTCTGTTTGTGAATGAAAATTGCATTAGTGGTGAAATCCGTCATCTGATCAAAGTTGTTCATTCTGCCCCCAAACACCATAAAAGAAGTGGAATATCTCCATGGGAAAGAACCAGTGTAGAACATCCATGACTGAAATAATAAAGAGTATTTGACTTTCAGAGAGGATGGAAACATCCTCTCAGAAAGTTGTGACAGAAACTGACCACACCGTGCCGTGAACTCTGCTCAAGGTCGCAGAAATGATGGTGTTTAAAGGCAGAGATCAATGGCACTGTGAGCCGGTTGTGTCCCAGCGCTGGTGTGAGTGGTGTCCTCTGGGAAACATGCCATTAGCAAGAGCCTGCAAACACCCTGGCTTGTTTGTTCTCACAGAGTCTTTCCAAATAATTCTTTCTTATTACCTAGACTGATAACAAAGACCACACACTTTGTTTGCTTTACTCAAATCCCTTAAAATGTGAAGACGGGCAGGTAATGTGTAAGACAGGTTTGCTGTTCACTTCAAGTCGTTTAGTCCTTAAATGAAGTGTGAGCTTTCTTTCCACATTTGCACACACTCACTTGGCTTGGTGAGTATCTGGAGGTGAAGGACACTTCCAGAGCTACAGTCTGTTATGGCAGCAAACCGTACCAGGGGATCCTGCCTTCATATCTCTACTAAACCTTCTCATTGTTGACCTGGCTCAGCCTGTCCTGATGTGGAGAATAAGAGCCTGGGCCGGAGCAATGAGATTCTGCGTCCACAGGGACAGACACGGAAAGCTTCTACACTCTAACAAGATACAGCCCAAGACAATTCCCTGCCCTTAGCTGTCTGCAGTATTGGATCTCAGTTCAAGGTTGCCATTAAAACAAACACATACACATAGTATGACCAAATGATTTAATGGACTTGGAGAAAAATAAAATAAAATTATGCAAAATTTAGACAAAATTTAATCAAAGTTAATTAAGTTAAAAAAAAAATTGAATAAATAAAAAACATGTAAATAACAAATATGTGAATATAGTCAGTGTTTTACTAGTGACGGTGTAAAAAACTAAACAAAAATATTTTTCCTCTCTGTTGCAGGGAGCTCAACACTGCCTGTCCACTATTTCAGTGACAATAGTTCTGGAACTATTTTTTCCATTGGGATAATTATGTATTTTTTAAGAGTTATAAGCCAGGGAATAAGCCAGAGTGTTGGTGCCCTTATCTTCCGCTGTGAGAGTGCAGGTGTCACGTCAGCCAGCTGGAGTACCCATTATCTCCACCAGAGGGCACTACTCCCTACTCTTGTGCTACCTCATTATGAACTACATTTCCCATAACCCATTGCCTGCACTCATTGTGGTCTGATTACTTCCACCTGTGTGTGATTAACTCGTTTGTTTTTGCCTTTATAAGCTCTGTTTTCACTCACTTATTGCAAAGTCACAAAGAGACAAAGTGCAAAGACACTTATTGTAAGTGTCACGCTGCATTTCTGAGCGTTGTCATGTTGTCATGTTGTCATGTTGTCATGTTGTCATGTTGTCATGTTGTCATGTTGTCATGTTGTCATGTTGTCATGTTGTCATGGTTCTGACCTTCTGCCTGGTGTCTTGGGTTTCCCTGTTTGCTTGTATCTTGGACTCTGTTATTGGTTGGGTTTTCTTTCCTGTCGTTTTGACCCTTGCCTGTCATTTGGATTTCAATTGTTGATTACCCTGAATAAATAGCTGCATTTGGATCTCCAACCTGTGCGTGTCAGAACAGTTTGTGACAGTAGGTGAAAGTGGAGTGAAGACGACAAACTTCAGTCAGACAGCGGGGAATGAGCTTGACCCGATGAGCATTCTTTCTGTGCTTTCAGGTTCCTTCTCATTAATCACTCATCCTTCCTCTTCTGCCACCTGTGTTCATATGGCCCCGATGACAAGTGGAAGATCACCATCAGGTGTGTTCATAGGTAGCTGATCAACTGCTCCTTCTGTGTTGCCAGGGATGATTGTTGTCGGGACAATGACAGCCCACCACATTCCCATATGTATTTGGTTATGTTAATCAATTAAATAAAATTGTTTCTCTTTATTTTGATGGTCCTTTTAACACATTCTGTTGTCTAAGAGAGGGATAAAATATTTCTCCAAAGGGAACACTTCTTATTGGCTCAAAGACCTCCAGAGGGTGTGACATCTTCGCACTTTAAAAATCACTGATCACAAGATCACCCCTCTCTTACTCTCCTGGTCCTTCTTGAGAAGTTCTAATGTGAAGGTGATGCTGAACTAGAAGTCCCCCAAGGACCCCCAAGCTTGTGCCAGGCTGTGGCTTTGTCTTTCCATTCACCAAAGATCCTCCCACTGATTCTCTCATCAAAACAACATCATCAAAGATCAACTGGAGTCTCAACAAATTGCATCAGGACAGTTTAATTCAAATGGGTGAGACATGCAAGTTTCAAACTTAGTCTCATTATTTGATACATTAAGTATCCCTACCCCTTTTAAGGAAGGGCATGTTAGAACTAAACTGATGGTTTGCTCAAGGCTGTTGATCTGCTGAATTTCAAGCAATGCTCTAACCTCTTGCTTTCCTATATTCTGCTTCAGCTCTCTTTCCCTTGGTAAATATTTATGTATGTTAGAGTAGTTTAAATGTTAAAGTGAACCCCGACTAGTTTGGCATGTTGGCCTTATAAGATTAACGTGGGCATCAGCTATAAAACGGTGATGCAAAAACACTCAATGTTTTTATTAAAAAAAGATGAAAATCCGTTCACTTGTAGGCCGCCATAGTTATGTAAGTCTCAATGCATTCTGGGTAGTGACGTGTAAAGGTTGTAGTCGGTTGTGCCTAGCCGCTGTAGCTGCTTCGTTTATTGTTTTTCCAACGTACCGGCTAGCTAAGTTTTGACAGTAGAGAGATGAACACGTCTGCCGTTCAGCCTTTTCAGTTTGAACCCGAGCGCACCGTAGGCTTAAATCAAGAGAATATCGTGATGTCTGTGCGGCAACTGCTTGCCAATGCCAAGCGAGAACGACCGCATTTGCTGTAAAGAGATCAGTATAGTCAGTAAAGTTATAGTCTTAGATTTAAGATTTTAAATATGTACTGCAAGGCAATTCAGTGCAATGGTAATTATTAATATTGTAATTGTAAGATTGAAAATGTACATGAGGTAGATGAGCAGAATAGTGTTGACTTTGTAAAGGGGGTTGCACACCGGGTCCGGACGAGAAGCGCAGCGCCGCGCTGCGTCTATGACAACTCGAGGTATCGCACATCGGACGCACACTTTGTCAGTTTATGGCCAGCAATATTGTTATGTTTAAGGAAGGACATTATGGAATTAAGATCATGTCTGGATTATGATTGTACTGTACAATTAAATACAATCGTTGCTTATTAGTCTGCAGTCTGAATTCACTTTACCTCAGAGCGTCCGTTAACTGAATGAATTGAGAATATCACCTGAAAATCCGGTAACATCAGCAATTTTCATTCAACCAGCTGATTTCTGTAAATAAATGTAAAACTGAATGTATATTGCTGCGCAGGGTGAAGTCAGTATATACATTAACAACGATTTGAGACAAATAAATGTAAATGTAATATAAAACTATGTATATGGTGCTCTGTGGCGGGGCAGGATTTTGAACAAGGTCCGAGAGGGTATTTCTATGTGTTCAACATGGTGACTGCTTAGGGAAAATAAAGCAAACGACGGCGGTAGATGACTTATTAAATTATTTATACCGAAAGTACGATCGTCTGATCTATACAGCCTACCCTGGACAGCTGCTGACAAAAAAGTGGAGCTCTTTACAGCAAACGCTCTCGTTCTCGCTTGGCATTGGCAAACTGCCGCAGACACCATCTATTTTGCCCCACTCTCGCTTCTTCAACTCTCTGATAATCTTAATTTTCATGTAACTCTTGAGTAGGCCTATCGTTTTCCGCGTTCTTCTCTTGATTTAAGCCTACGGTGCGCTTGGGTTAAAACTGAAAAGGCTGAACGGCAGACGTGTTCATCTCGCTACTGTCAAAACTTGGCTAGCTACAACCTTTACACGTCACTACCTAGAATGCATTGAGATGTAAATAACTATGGCGGCCTACGAGTGAACGGATTTTCGTCTTTTTTTTTAATAAAATCAAAAACATTTGGAGTGTTATTGTATCACCTTTTTATAGCTGACGCCAACGTTAATCTTATAAGGCCAACATTCCGCACTAGTCAGGGTACCCTAAAACTCTGGTCTTCGTCAACAACACGCGCTTTTGCACCTCCTGCTGGTGAGGTCGACTGACAGCAGATGGAGATTATGCTCGGTGATCTACTGCTTTTCCTGCAGTTCCTGGATGTTAATGCTGAATTTACTGTCGAATTTGAACCACTGAATTTGTGGAAGTGAACTTGCAAAGCGAAATAAAATGGGCCGAAATTAAATAAAATGAATAAAATTACCTGTTGTATTTTTAAACAGTTTGAATATTTTGGAAGTGATATGAAAGGTGAATCAGGATTATTGAATTTTTAATAATGCAAATGTGTTTGAAAAGTTTTTAATTTAATTAAATCATTTTAATTAAATATTCAACCATGTTGAATTTCAGCCCATAAAATGCAAGCCCTAAAAATACAATGCATTAAAATGCAAGCATGGTAAATGCAATGAATATTTTTTTTCAAGTTGTGCAATTCATCAGGCTTTTTTGTTTCAAAAACATTTGGCATTATTTTACTTCCATAAATTTGAGTGTAAGGAAACAGACTCTATGTAAAGTGCCTCATGGGAATGGGTGGAGCTCTTTTTGAGCGATTTGCTTGGTGCCACTCTCTGATTGGAACCGAAAATTCTCGGGCCAGCAGCATGTGTCCAAATTTCAATCTTAACCGTTCTATTTCATCAGAAACGATCTTAAAAAAGGGCTTTAAGTGTAAAATACCGAACTTGTCCTTTAATTGACAGTGTGGGGGTCTTTGTACAGGCATAATACCTTTGTCATAAAAAGTCAGCTTAGGATTTTTTTTTCTGTCAGACCGGCCCATCAAACATGTAGATCAGCGGCCTGTTGGTTATTTTCTTAATTGACAATGGCCTGGCCCAATCACATCTTTAAACACCTCCTCCGTTGGGCTCTGTGCGAGCGACAGACGTGCAATGTCAGTGTGCAGCATCTCTCAAAATAATCAGACAGATGGAGAAGAAACACAAGGGAGTTGCAGAGAAATTGCGTGAAAAAAAGAAAAAGAAACAGGCCCCTTCAATGATACAGATATGCTTTCTGCAGCAGCGGGACCTTCATCAGCTCCCGTGGCTGGCTGGCTGAAGATAGTGTTGGTGGTGGCAAGCACCGGCACACACAGTGAGGAAGATAAGTATAGGGAGAGAGATGAGGGAGTGAGTGTAGAGCCTGCGATAAGCAGAACTGCATTCAAAACATGAATGCATTCGAAACATGAGCCAAAAACACAAGTGGTGGACAAACTAGCTGTTTGCAAAATTATGGTGATAACACTGCAATAAAATAATTGCATGCTATAACGTCTCAGTGTTTTCCGTCAGAACGGCTAGTTTACACATTGTGTACAACTTTCTAAGAAAATTAGCAGATCTTTAAGCTAGATTTTTTTATGTCTTCCCTGCTGAGCTTATTTTTTTTATGTCTATGATACTTTGTCTTGTTGAAATGGAGAACATTATTTTGTTAACCACCATTTATTAACAATAACAGTGGGTCAACTGGCAGTATTCTTGTTTAGTTCATTATTTATTGCTTCCATTTCATGTATTGTTATGCCAATGCAGCATATAGCTTGTTATAGGATTCATCACTGTGGAATATGTAGTGGGCCAGTCTGGGCCAAAATGCCAGTCCAGCCCTGCTTTCAAAGAAAGTCTGTTCACTCTTTGGCCTGCAGGCTGCTATTTTGGGCACCTAAGTCCAAGTCATATCTACTTAAATCTGGTAATCCTGATATCTCAAAAACTACGTGCCACACTTACGTTTGAATGTTTCAAATCAGCAACAAAATAGGACATGGACTGTTCCATAAATGCTGTTTCTTATACTCAAATAGCATTAAAATAGCATTTCAGACTGTGCCAGCCAATGAGCATGTGCAGTCCTTAGCATGTGTCTCAGGACACTGACTGTTTCTACTGCTGATTGGCTCTTTAGAACTTTTATATTATATAAAATGAATTATAGATCTATTAAAAAACGTTTGGTAACACTTTCTATGAAGACCATGCTTATAAAGAATTATTGCTCCATTTGTACTTATTTATAAGTACATATTACTATTTTATAAATATATTTATAAAGACTCATTCATACGGCATTACAAGTACAGTTATAGTTAGATTTATGTTATTTTATAATTACTTAAGTCATGCATTTTCTTTTTCAATGCTTTCTTTTTATACACTGATTTATAAGTATTAAAATTAATCAGTCGTATGGTTCCATTAATGTATTTATAAAGATGCAACTTGCATTGCTCTAATGTTAAAGTTGTTCATTTGTAAATAACTAATGATCAATAAAAACAATAAAAAAAACAGAGATCATTAATACAAACAGTTGAAAGAAATGTATCAGTGCTTCATGGATTATGAACATCCAAGCAAATGCATGATTTATAAAGTAATTATAAAAATTACATAAATGTAACTATAACTGTTCTTATAATGCAATATAGGTCTTAATGAGATTTAATATATATATATTTATAAAATCAAAACGAATGAACCTAGGAGCTATGTTGTCTGGGGCTATATGCCCCTGGTAGGGTCTCCCAAGGCAAACAGGTCCTAGGTGACGGGTCAGACTAAGAGCGGTTCAAAAAACCCCTTATGATAGAATCAGTTTTAAGGACCGTGACGTCGCCCGGTATGGCGCAGCCGGGGCCCCACCCTGGAGCCAGGCCCGGGGTTGGGGCTCGTATGCGAGCGCCTGGTGGCCGGGCCTCTCCCCACGGGGTCCGGCCGGGCTCAGCCCGAAGGAGCGACGTGGGACCGCCTTCCCGTGGGCTCACCACCTGCAGGAGGAGCCGTAAGGGGCCGGTGCAGAGAGGATCGGGCGGCAGTCAAAGGCAGGGGCCTCGGCGACCCGATCCCTGGACACGGAAACTAGCCTTAGGGACGTGGAACGTCACCTCGCTGGCGGGGAAGGAGCCTGAGATTGTGCGTGAGGTTGAGAGGTTCCGACTAGAGATAGTCGGGATCACCTCTACGCATGGCTTGGGCTCTGGAACCACACTCCTTGAGAGAGGATGGACTCTTCACCACTCTGGAGTTGCCCATGGTGAGAGGCGACGGGCTGGTGTGGGTTTGCTTATAGCCCCCCAGCTCAGCCGCCATGTGTTGGAGTTTACCCCGGTGAACGAGAGGGTGGTTTCCCTGCGCCTTCGGGTCGGGGATAGGTCTCTCACTGTCGTGTGTGCCTACGGGCCAAACGGCAGTGCAGAGTACCCGGCCTTCTTGGGGTCTCTAGGAGGAGTGCTGGAAAGTGCTCCGACTGGGGACTCCGTCGTTCTACTGGGGGACTTCAACGCTCACGTGGGCAACGACAGCGACACCTGGAGGGGCGTGATTGGGAGGAACGGCCCCCCCGACCTGAACCCGAGTGGTGTTCAGTTATTGGACTTCTGTGCTAGTTACAGTTTGTCCATAACGAACACCATGTTCAGGCATAAGGGTGTCCACCAGTGCACGTGGCACCAGGACACCCTAGGTCGTAGGTCGATGATCGACTTTGTGGTCATTTCATCTGACCTGCGGCCGTATGTCTTGGACACTCGGGTGAAGAGAGGGGCGGAGCTGTCAACTGATCACCACCTGGTGGTGAGTTGGATCCGATGGCGGGGGAGGAGGCTGGACAGACTCGGCAGACCCAAGCGTACTGTAAGGGTTTGCTGGGAACGTTTGGCCGAATCTCCTGTCAGAGAGATCTTCAACTCTCACCTCCGGCAGAGCTACGACCAGATCCCGAGGGAGGCTGGAGATATTGAGTCTGAGTGGACCATGTTCTCCACCTCCATTGTTGAAGCGGCCGCTCGGAGCTGTGGCCGTAAGGTCTCCGGTGCCTGTCGAGGCGGCAATCCCCGAACCCGGTGGTGGACACCGGAAGTAAAGGATGCCGTCAAGCTGAAGAAGGAGTCCTATCGGGCCTGGCTGGCTTGTGGGACTCCGGAGGCAGCTGACAGGTACCGGCAGGCCAAGCGGACTGCGGCCCGGGTGGTAGTGGAGGCAAAAACTCGGGCCTGGGAGGAGTTCGGTGAGGCCATGGAGAAGGACTATCGGCTGGCCACGAAGAGATTCTGGCAAACTGTCCGGCGCCTCAGGGGGGGGAAACAGTCCCCCACCAATGCTGTTTACAGTAGGGGTGGGCGGCTGTTGACCTCAACTGGGGATGTCGTCGGACGGTGGAAGGAATACTTCGAGGATCTCCTCAATCCCACCGTCACGTCTTCCATTGAGGAAGCAGAGGCTGAGGGCTCAGAGGTGGACTCGTCCATCACCCTAGCTGAGGTCACCGAGGTAGTCAAGAAACTCCTCGGTGGCAAGGCACCGGGGGTGGATGAGATCCGCCCTGAATACCTCAAGTCTCTGGATGTTGTGGGGCTGTCTTGGTTGACACGCCTCTGCAGCAGCGCGTGGCAGTCGGGGACAGTGCCACTGGGATGGCAGACCGGGGTGGTGGTTCCCCTTTTTAAGAAGGGGGACCGGAGGGTGTGTTCCAACTACAGGGGGATCACACTTCTCAGCCTCCCTGGGAAAGTCTATGCCAGGGTACTGGAGAGGAGAATACGGCCGATAGTGGAACCTCGGATTCAGGAGGAACAGTGTGGTTTTCGTCCGGGCCGTGGAACACTGGACCAGCTCTATACTCTCTACAGGGTGCTGGAGGGTTCATGGGAGTTTGCCCAACCAGTCCACATGTGTTTTGTGGATTTGGAGAAGGCATTCGACTGTGTCCCCCGAGGCGGCCTGTGGAGGGTGCTCCGGGAGTATGGGGTCCGGGGTCCTTTGCTAAGGGCTGTCCGGTCCCTATATGACCGAAGCAGGAGCTTGGTTCGCATTGCCGGTAATAAGTCAGACTTCTTCCCAGTGCATGTTGGACTCCGGCAGGGCTGCCCTTTGTCGCCGGTTCTGTTCATAATTTTTATGGACAGAATTTCTAGGCGCAGCCAGGGGCCGGGGGGTGTCAGGTTTGGGGACCAAGTGATTTCGTCTCTGCTCTTTGCGGATGATGTTGTCATGTTGGCCCCTTCACACCAGGACCTTCAGCATGCACTGGGAGGGTTTGCAGCCGAGTGTGAAGCAGCTGGGATGAAAATCAGCACCTCCAAATCCGAGGCCATGGTCCTCAGTCGGAAAAGGGTGGCTTGCCCACTTCAGGTTGGTGGAGAAATCCTTCCTCAAGTGGAGGAGTTTAAGTATCTTGGGGTTTTGTTCACGAGTGAGGGAAGGATGGAACGGGAGATTGACAGACGGATCGGTGCAGCTTCTGCAGCAATGCGGTCGATGTACCGGTCTGTTGTGGTGAAGAAGGAGCTGAGCCGTAAGGCAAAGCTCTCGATTTACCGGTCAATCTACGTTCCTACTCTCACCTATGGTCATGAGCTTTGGGTCATGACCGAAAGGACAAGATCCCGGATACAGGCGGCCGAAATGAGCTTTCTCCGCAGGGTGGCTGGGCGATCCCTTAGAGATAGGGTGAGAAGCTCGGTCACTCGGGAGGAGCTCAGAGTAGAGCCGCTGCTCCTCCACATCGAGAGGGGTCAGCTGAGGTGGCTTGGGCATCTGTTCAGGATGCCTCCTGGACGCCTCCCTGGGGAGGTGTTCCGGGCACGTCCCACTGGGCGGAGGCCCCGGGGAAGACCTAGGTCACGCTGGAGAGACTATGTCTCCCGGCTGGCCTGGGAACGCCTCGGTGTCCCCCCAGAAGAGCTGGAGGAAGTGTCCGGGGAGAGGGAAGTCTGGGCATCTCTGCTTAGACTGCTGCCCCCGCGACCCGGCCCCGGATGAAGCGGAAGAAGATGGATGGATGGATGGATATTTATAAAATAGTAATAGTTATAAGTATAAATTTGGGCTATAATGTATTATAAGCATGGTCTTTATAAGTGTTACCAAACTTTTTTTTTTTTTTATTAATTAAATGTATTTTTCTAGCAGTGACAAGGAGTAACAATCAGTTGTCATCTGGATAAACAGTATAACATCACATCAACAGTAGAGAATGGCATTAGCAGCAATGTAAGTCGCTTTGGATAAAATAATCTGCTAATTTGAGTACATGTGAAATGTACAGATTTCTGGGTAGAAAGGCTATTTAAAACAAGTCATCTTTAAATACAGTTAAAGATACAGTATATATCATCAGCACACAGGATAATGAGAAATGTCATTGAAACTCTGTAGACCAGGGGTCACCAACACGGTGCCCGCGGGCACCAGGTCGCCCCCAAGGACCACATGAGTCGCCCGCAGGCCTGTTCTAAAAATAGCACAACTCACTAGTGAGCTGCGTCTGAAATTGAATTGTATTCTGTTGCTATTTTTTTTTATCACACTTGCATTTATATATATTTAAAAATGACAAAAATATCTTAAAAATATTTTTATTATACATGAATTGAGATCTCTAGTTCAAAGGTCAGTATTGTGCGCGTGACAAAATAAAACAGTGCGAGAAGTAACGTTAAGCTAGCGGGCGCAGCGAAGATGGTAGCTGAATGCAGTTTCTTGCCCCAAAAACATGGCAGAAAAAAGGAAGAAAGCTTATCACTTTCACAACGAATGGGAGGAGGAATTCTTTTTTACGACGGTGAAAGAAACCTGCGTGTGTCTCATTTGCGGGGCGACTGTGGCGACGGCAAAACGGCACAATGTGGAGAGACACTTCATTACTTGTCACAAAATCTACCATGCTAATTACCCACCGGGAAGTGCACTACGGGCAGAAAAAGCCCGTGAGCTAAAGGCAGCTTTGGGTAAGCAACAGTCTTTTTTCACGAGGACGGCGAAAAAGTCACAAAAAGCAACCGAAGCCTCGTTTAGAGCTACACATTTACTGATCAAGAAGAAGAAGGCATTTTCAGACGGAGAAGTTGTCAAAGAAGCAATGATGATAATTGCTAACACTGTACTTAAAGACGAGAAAAATGTAACCGATTTAATCTCCTCTCTTTCCGACGTCCAACTGGGTGCATCTACGATGGTTAGACGAGTGTCAGCTATGTCTGGTAACTTGGCCGATCAGCTGGACCGGGATCTGGCGAAGTGCAGCTGGTTTAGCATCCAGTGCGACGAGTCCGTGGACAGCAGCAGTACAGCACAGCTGTTAGTTTTTATCCGGATGGTGTTTGAAGATTTCTCCACAAGAGAAGAACTCCTGACACTACTGCCCTTAAAGACAACTACGAGGGGAGTTGACATTTATAACACGGTGAAGGAGTTTTTCGTGCAGAAAAAGGTACCATTGGAAAAGCTGGTAGCCGTGACTACAGACGGGGCTCCTGCTATGATCGGCCGACATACAGGTTTCATCGCGCACTGTAAAAGTGACCCAGACTTCCCCAAATTTCTGCATTACCATTGCATCATTCACCAGCAGGCGTTATGTGCAAAAGTGATCGGCTTTGGGCACGTGATGACTCCCGTTGTAAAAATCATAAACAATATCCGCTCCAAAGCAAAACAGCACAGGATTTTTAAGGTGCTATTGGAGGAGATGTCAGCTGAATATGGTGACCTGCTGCTACACACAGAAATCCGATGGCTCAGCAGAGGACGAGTTTTACTTCGTTTTTTGTCACTTTTGGGTGAAATCAAAGAGTTCAAGCAGTCCAAAGGCGAAGACGTCTCACTGCTAGAGGACACAGAGTGGACACTTGACCTTGCATTTTTGACGGACATTACTGGGAAACTAAACGACTTGAACTGCAAGCTGCAAGGCAAAGGTAAGACTGTTGTTGATATGATAAGTGCTTTAAATGCATTTAAAGCCAAGATGTACATTTTCTCTGTGGATCTACAGAAAAAAAAGGTGCTGCACTTTCCCTCTGTGCAGTCGGTGCTGAAAGACAATGCTTCTGCATCTGAGACATTTGACAAAGTTGCTGAAAAGTACTGTGAAGTCATAAACAGACTTGGGCAAGAGTTTGAGAATAGGTTTTGTGACCTTCATCAGCTTGAGCCATGTGTGTCGTTCATTTCCAATCCTTTCATGAATGTGGACACAACATGCTTTGCTGAGCAACTAAGTGCAACGTTCAACTTGGATGCTGGACAGCTGGAGATTGAAATCATAACATTGCAAAATGACCTCCACCTCAAAGCCTACCAGGCTGCACCAAACTTTTGGAGCCTTGTTGATACAGAGAAGTACAGTGGAGTATGCACAGCAGCTATGAAGGTTGCGAGCCTGTTTGGTTCAACCTATCTCTGTGAATCAGCGTTTTCTGACATGAACTTCATCAAGAACAAACACAGAACACGCCTAACTGATGCACATCTGAAAGACTCACTCACAGTTGCAGTGTCAAGTTACACACCAGATTACAATACACTGGTGAACAGCATACAATGCCAGTCTTCCCATTAACATTAAGAAACAGATACCAGATGTTATCAGTGGCAACATGGCAGTGCCATGCCAAAGTTAAATTAAAATATTGAAGAATTGTGTTCAATTTAAAAGTGTGTTAAAAAATGCAGCAGATTTGGTCGTTTGTTCAAAATGTGACAAGATTTATTTACAAATATGTCAATTGATTTTTCTAACATTACATAATTGATAACTTTTTGAAACAGTGCAACATAGTTCATGATTTGTTAAAAGGGTTTCTCAGTGGCTAGTGAAATTTTCCTATGAAATGTAGTGATGTAAGTGATCATCTGAAAATTTAACAATCTGAGATTAAAGTGCTGAATAATGATATCTGTTTCCCACCTTATTGTCATTGTTGATAATTATTGTGTGAAATCAATAATGTGATCAGTGTCTTCACATAGATAAGTATCATTAATCATTATTAATAATGTATAACTAAAGGCAAACTGAGCAAATTTGTTATTTCAGAAGAGCGTATCAAACTGGTAGCCCTTCGTATGACTCAGTACCCATGAAGTAGCTCTCATTTTCAAAAAGGTTGGTGACCCCTGCTGTAGACCATAAGCCCTCTTAAAGGGATCCTTGAGTCTTTTGAACTTGGCTTTGAGCTGGTTGGCAGATTGTGGGATTGTAGGATGTGGTGAAGCCACAGCAGGGAAATGATGAGGACCTCAACATAGTTTCCATTCAGTGCCTGTGTAACAGCTGGTGGAAGGCAGTGAATGTCTGCTGTGTAGCATTGATGCGCACTGTTTGATGCAGTGTAAGGATGTGGTCATCACTTAAGAGGTTTACAGTCCCGCAGGGTTACTGTTATCTGTTAAATCTCGACATGGGGCATTCTAGTGTTGTGATGGAATGAATCCTGGTTGGGTAGCAATGTCCTCAAATGTTATTTAATTAAGTCAAGTCACCTTCATTTATATAGTGCTTTTAACAATGTAGATTGTTCCAAAGCGGCTTTACAGTGATGATAGGAAATTACACTGTAAAAAATGATAGTGATTTTAATGGTAAAATCATTTAATTGTTTTAAATGCTGTAAAAATGCCACAGTGAAAAACTGTTAATTGATTAACAGAAAGTTTCCTTACTATATACGGCAAATAACTGTGATATATAATGGTACATTTAATGTAATTTTACTGTAAAATACTGTTAAATTTACAGTTTTTGGAAGTGAAAGAGAACAAGTCATTGTATAATTTACAGTAATAAAATGTAAATTGACATTCCCGCAATTCCCTGCATGACACTTCACATTTAATGTTTTTTTTTTAAATAACTGTTTCTTCATAATTTTCTTAATTTTCTTAGTTTTTTTCTAATCAGTTATGTACATTAGGGATTTATGTTACATTTAATGTTGTTAAACTAATGCTTATTGCATTTTTTAAATTTCAACATGTTACCATGATGGTGTTTAATGTTTGTGTGAATGACAATGTGCAGCTTCTATATAGTATTAACTTTCGTATAGAAGAGCTGCTTATGATGAGCTTTGATTGATCATTTGAATCTCTTTATTGCTATGACTGTTGGCGGTCAGTGTATTACAATGGAACAAAACAGGGTAACACTTTATTTTAAGGTGCTTGTAATAAGCAGTAATTAACAGTTAATAAGACACTTATAAGACCTTATAAGATGCATATAAGATGCATATAAGCATTAACTAATGATCATAAATAAATTAAATTAAATAATAGATTTCTCAAGTATCAATACATTGCACTTTTAGAACAGCCGAACAAACATAAATGGTAACACAAACTCCCAGTCACTTAAAAATTGACCTTCCCAAGAGGGAGTAGTTTCCCTGATCTCTTCAGGGCCTGGACCTTTAATTAACCCTTATATGAAGTAGTTAATGCTTATATGCATCTTATAAGGTCTTATAAGTGTCTTATTAACTGTTAATACTGCTTATTACAAGCACCTTAAAATAAAGTGTTACCCAAAACGGATATTAAAGGTGCCCTAGAGTGGTTTTTTATATTATTTTATAATGTTTCCTGGGTTGCCCTTATAATGTTAGTATGTTTTTTAGATCAAAAATAGTCATAATTTAGAAATAAAAGGCATTTTTCCCACTCGGATTTTAGCCTCTGATTTGAACGCTCTGTTTGAAGGGGCGTGTCTGCTGTGCGGAACTGGCCTCTGCTGTGATTGGCTGACATGCTTGCATATGAAATAGCTATGTATTACATGTGAAACTCTCTCGAATACTTTTACTACAGCTATTATACGTTTTTACTATTACAGCTATCGAAATTAACGACTCGTGAGATGTTTTTAAAGTATTTAGATCTATTCCCATCACATACAATGTTGCTGTGATGACTGAGCATTGAGCAAGCAGAGGACAGTCTGTTGGTCGCGAGAATGAAGATCTTATCATTGCAATGCAGTTTCTGTTCTCTAATGCTTTCCCCAATGCAAACACGAGCATGTAAATACAGTAAGAGCTTCGCTGTGCAGTGTAACGTGCGTCATTGAATTCATAACGAGTTTGGCAAGTGTCCAGATAAACTCGCGCTGTGGAAAGATTGTTCTTTGATCGCTTTCTGTATATAATTTATTCACAATTTAAATACGTTTTTTTTTTTTCTTCCTACTAAAAGAAACGATGTGAAGTTGATATTTTAGTCACTGGCTTGACTTAATGATGCATAAACAGTATTGAACGATTTTGAGAGAAAGGTTACCTGTCTGAACTTGAACAATTACACATCAGAAAGTGTTGCTTGGTAGCTGATCCGAGGCCAGCTCTGTATTGGCCCAAGTTGAGGAAACAGTCGTCGGTGAAATGTTTGGAAATTTCCAGAGAAAATAAAATTAAGCCATTGTTTCTTCAGAGGCTCGGATGAAGGAACTAAAAAATACTTTTGTGTTCATGTGTACATCCAAACACTGAGCAACTGCTATGCTTCGGCTGCGCAGTTTTGCCTGTCATTGAACATGGGCTGCTATATGCAAATTTGTGGAGGCATACATATTAATGATCCCGACTATTGCGTCACAGTCGGTATTGTGTGGAGAACCGACCGTTTTTCAGGGGTGTTTTTCATAAACGTGAATTAAATGAGAACGCGAAAACAGTCCAGTTTGAGATTCACTCTATGTCATGTCCATGCACTGAACTGTTGTTATTTGACTATACCAAGGTAAATTCAATTTTGAATTATAGGTCACCTTTAATACTTCAAAAGGTCAGTAAATTAACATTATGTCAGATAATGAAATACGATTTATTGCTGTAAAATTATATACGGTTAAAAGTCTGTAAAACCTAAAATGTTGCTACCGTATTTTTAAAGGGGTCATGACATGAGAAACCAAATTAGCCTTGATCTTTTGGTATTTAAGAGGTCTTTGTACCATTAAAACCTCCTGCAAGTTTCATAGCTTAAGACGTCCTCCCCATTATAAACGAACCATTTATTTAATCAAGCTCTAAATACAGCTCCTTCTAGATCCTCTGAACTTAGTGACGTCACGGTACGAAGTGACGTACCAGTCGTTTGCATATGACCGCCTCCAGCGCAAGACAACTACGCCTCATTTGACATCATCGCATGCGTTGACGTGCAGCGAGGGGGTCTGTTTACAAGATGACTGCGATGCCACGCAGATGTGCTGTTCTTGGCTGTGGACAAACCACATGTTTGAATGCTGCTGAACGATCCAGACGTCAGGGAAAGCAGTTGGATGCAGTTTATTTGCAGCATATGCAGCCCGCCAAAGCCTTATTTGTTCGGTGAGTGATGTAGATGAGTGTGACAGGGCGCATGTTACTGAAAGAACGACAAGAGAGAGAGAGAGAGAGAGAGAGAGAGAGAGAGAGAGAGAGAGAGAGAGAGAGAGCCCCGGCGCGCGCGCGCCTTCAAACTGTCTTGCTCTCCATCCCTCTCTCTCTCTCTCTCTCTCTCCCTCGCGCATATGAATCAAAATCAATTGAGAATTGACACGATGGTAAAAGATCGGAAGACCGAAGTTTCACGTGGCGGAGCATTGTGTAGCCTACATGTGATACAAAATTATTAAATAATTTATGCATAAGCAGCACTGACGTTAGCCAATCATAACAATGGGCGTTAACACTGAGCTCTTAAAGGGGAAACACCTCCAAAAAAGACTGTTTGAATCAGAGGGGGAGAAACAGGGTGGGAAAAGGTCATAAATCACTACATTTTTAAAAAAATTTGTACAAAAAACTATAGGTATACTATAATTGCACATAAGGGAACATAGTAAAACAAAACAAAAAACCATGTCATGATCCCTTTAACAGGAAAACGTACTCTGCTACCTAACGTAACCTCGGTTCTCTCTAGAGATGGAAGTTTAGCTTACGCTACGGATAAAGTTCATCTTTTCTCGAGATACTGAAGCCAAAATTATCCTTAATTTTGTAAACTTTGTCAACGCAGTGTAGCAGCTGCAGACCTAGAGCAGGCTGACTAGCGCGCTCATTGGCTGCCCTGCGGCAACTGCAGCAGCCTACCAGTAAGCCTGGCGTGACGTCACGCCCAATGGTGACGCTTCACGCCCAGTACGCGTCACAGCCCGCTCAGGGGGGTGTGGCTTAGCGTATAAAAGCGGGGCTCAGAGGCTGCTTACCTGGTTTTCATCATCTGAAGTGAAAATCGCTTGTGGCGCGAGCCCGGCCGGTTACGCAATACTCATTCCCTCTCTAGAGAGAACCAAGGTTACGTTAGGTAACCGAGTACGTTCTCTTACGAGAGGTTCTCTCGTATTGCGTAAGTTTAGCTCACGCTACGGGAACCCTTTGTCAACGCCGTGCGCGCCAAGCATCCACTCATGAGTCCCAGAGTCCGGGGAACACTGAAAGTGGGAATTCAGGCGGCCAGCAAGCGGGCCGGCACATGTATAAACATAAGCACCCATGGGGAATCACGTAAGACAGAACTGACATGTTGTCCGAATGGACTAGAACGTGTTGGTCCTGTATGAACGGGAGAAAGCGCTTCAGCACGTTCTTGACCGCCAGCATCTCCAGACAGTTTATGTGAAGGCGTTTCTCTCGGTCTGACCACAGGCCAAAGACCGGCCTGCCCTCGAAAAGGCCGCCCCAAACTGAGTTGGAGGCGTCTGTCGAGATGACTTTTCGGTGCGAAATCACTCCCATCGTCACCCCCTGATGGTACCAATCGGCCGCTAACCAGGGCTGCAGAGCTGAAATGCAGCTCTGAGACACTCAATCTGTAGCTGCGCTTCCATCCTTGGCGAGGCACGCGTGCGTTCAACCAGCATTGTAGCGGGCGCATGCGCAGTAAGCCCAGCTGAAGCATTGCTGCAGCTGAGGCCATACAGCCCAGCATCCTCTGAAACATTTTCAGGGAGGCGGTTTTGCCCTTCTGAAGATAGGTGTCGAACACGGCACGCGTGCTCTGTCGACAGTCGAGCCTTCATAGCCACAGAGTCCAGTTCGACTCCTAGAAAGAAGATTGACTGGCTGGGCAGTAATGAGCTCTTGGTCCAGTTGACCGTGAGACCCAATCTTTCCAAATGGCTGAGTAGCATAGTTCTGTGAGATACAAGTTCCATCTCTGACTGTGCTAAAATCAGCCAATCGTCCAAATAGTTCAGAATTTGCATACCCGGTTTCTCAGGGGGGCGAGCGCCACGTCCATGCACTTCGTAAATGTACGGAGTGCCAGGGACAGGCCGAACGGGAGGACGGTGTACTGATATACCCGGCCGTCGAAGGCGAATCTCAAGAATGGCCTGTGACGGGGTATAATATGTATCTGAAAATAAGCGTCTTTCATATCGAGAGATATAAACCCGTCCCTCGGGCAAATTTGCGCGAGAATCTGTCAGGTTGTAATAATTTGAACGGTCTTCTCATGAGAGCTTTGTTAAAAAATCTCAGATCTAAGATAGGTCTCGGACCTCCGTCCTTCTTCGGTACGAGAAAATAACGGCTGTAAAAGCCTAACTCGCTCAGAGAAGGCGGGTACCGGTTCTATAGCCGCTTTGCACAGCAGTTTGGCTATTTCTGCGCGGAGTAGATGTGCTACTTTCGCGTTCACTGTCGACTCGGTCCGTGCGTGGAAACGCGGGGGACGGCGAGCAAACTGTAGTGCATAGCCCTGTCTTATTGTGCTCAGCACCCACTCTGAAACCCCTGGAATCGCTTCCCAAGCTTTTGGATGTGTGGCCAGGGGGAGAATGGCCTCCGGGTCCCGATCGCCACACACTGTGGGCTTTGGGAACTGGACCGGAGATGTGGGCGCCCTCGGTGCTTGAACAAAGCGGATCACTGAGAGCCGCTTTCGGCTGATTCTTATGAAACGACCCGATTACACTGAATGGGGAGCATTTTACAATGGCTTTCTGAAGCGCGAGCGGCGCTTGAGGCGGAGCGATTGATAGTAAGCGCACTTGCTCGTGAGCGAGCATACATTCACAATCTGACCGGTATGAGTGCTTAGATATGGCGGCTCGCTGACAGCCATATATGACGCCCCGGTTACCTTGAACGGAGAACGTTTTCTGAGAGCTTTGTAGCGAGTGCGCGGCACCGGAGGCGAGGCGTTTATTAGTAAGCATGAGCGCGCTGGGGCGGGCAAGTTACTTACATTCGCAGCCTGACTCATATGAGTATTCATGTGCGGCGGCTCGCTGACAGCAACAGCTGGCTGTTTTAAATGAGACGACCCGGTTACTGTGAACGGGGAGCGCTTTGTGAACATTCTGTGACGGCGCGAGCAGCGCCGGGGACAGTGTGTCTGTTCGTGTGTCCGTTAGTAAAAGTGAGCGCTCGTGAGCGGGCACGTGACTTACACACATAACCTGATTTATATCCGGTTGAACTGGCCGTGTGACAGAGCGGGCATAAGATGGATGCGAGCGCGAGTTCGCGGGCGCGATGTTTGCATCTAACATTCGAGCGGCATTTCCCAGCTTTATGAGAGTGGGCTCTGTGGGCATGAAGGACACATGAGTTATAGTGCTTGTGTGTAGGGGTGAACACTGGGGCATGGGCACATTCTCTACACTTAAAACACCAGCAGCGTGAGCCGCATAAACAGAAAATACACTCTTTATGAGATTTCTGTGGGTCGCCATACAACCGGCGGTTGTGTGCAGGTGAGAGGGTGATGTAACCGGCTCAATGGCTGCTAAATACTCTCTTGCAGTAGCCTTCTGTGAGGGGACTGACAAGGCGTGGCGTTTTGACGGTGGTCCGGCCGCAGCGGGACTTAACCTTCTTTTCTTCCTTGATGTTAGGAGGGCTTCGCTTGCTCGGGCTTCAATACAATCCTAGGCAGAAGTCCCCGCGGGGAGGCGGCTTGTGGCGGCTATCCGAGCGCGACCTAGGGTGGCCGCCCTGTCGTCGCTGCGAAGCGGCAAGCTTGGCTTGACGCTGAGTCGAACTTCGAGCAGGCGGCTTGTCACGTGAGCGGCTAGTAGCTGAGCTCGAGCGTCGTGGCAGAAACAAATTCATGGCCTGCGAGGTCTTTTGCACTTCGGAGAACCGATCGGCGATGCCGTTGACCGCTGGGACGAAGGGACCGGTGGGGTAGAGAGGTGCGTTGAGAAACGTGGCGCGCTCAGATTCCCCCATGTCTGCGAGCATCAACCAGAGGTGCCTCTCTGTGACGGTGAGCGCAGCCATACATCTGCCGATGGCCTGTGCTGCAGTTTTAGTGGCGCGAAGGGAAAGTTCCGTCGCGCTCCTCAAATCAATGACTGCAGCTGGATTTGAGCCCTTCTCGTCCCATTCGCGGAGGAGGTCGGCTTGTAGGATCTGTAGAATGGCCATAGAGTGCAGGGCGGAAGCAGCTTGTCCGGCGGCGGAGAAGGCGCGGCCGACAAGAGCTGACGTAGTCCTGCAGGCTTTTGACGGGAGAGCAGACTTTGTGCGCCTTCCGGAGGAGGGCGGGCAAAGGTGCGCTGCAACCGCTTCTTCCACTTGGGGGATAGAAATGTACCCCTTCTCGGCGGCGCCGTCCACGTGGGAGAGCGTCGCGGAGACACTGGTGTGGAGCCTCACGGAGAATGGTGCATTCCACGATTTAGAAAGTTCGGTGTCGAGCTCCGGCAGGAAGGGAGCAGGCCTTGATGACGGTGTCTGATGGCGGCGCTATAGAAAACAGCCATCTAGGCGATTAAGCACAGGCTCCTTGGGCGGTGACCACTCGAGGCCGAAGCGGTCGACGGCCTTGACCAGGAGACGCATCAGCTCGGCGTCCACACCCGAACGCGTCCGTCCGGACTCCTGGATGGAAGCAGAGAAGGAGTGGAGAGATCTAGGCCTTTCCTCGCTGTCCGAGGCCAGGATAGAGCAGCTGTCGCCCGCGGCGCCCCTATCCGCCTCGTCCTCTTAAATAACGGCAGTGAGGGCGGAAGCCTGCATCTGCGCGTCAGTGAGAGGGGGTGGGGAAGGTGAAAGAGGCTCTCGAGGGAACTGGTCCGGTCTCTGAGCACGGCGCTTCTTTTTATGCGGTCCAACAGAAGGCGGAGTGACAGCTTCGGCGTTAAAGAGGTCAGAAGAGGGTCGACATGGACAATTCTTCGCAATGGACGCAGCTGCCCGACGAAAGTGCGAGGGCTGCGTGGTCCGGGCCCAGGCAGAGAGCGCAGATCACATGGCGGACTCTGGCGCTGAGCGGGGCCACAGGAACTGCAAGGCATTCTGACAAGAACGCTCACGCTCTTTTAGAAAAAGTGTGTCACAGCGGCGAGCACACACAAACACAGTAAAAACAGTGCAAGAGCAGAAAAGGATATGTCGCCGGATAGGGTTGCTGGCACGGAAGGCTGAAGACGGTGAGAAGTCGACCAGCTTCCTCAGGCGCTTTCCTCTGCTTGCAGTCGCTGAATTCGACAGGGTGGCGGATTTTTTCAGATCCAGCAGTGCGAAGAGCTTCGCTGAAGAGATGAAAATCAGGGAAGCAGCCTCCGAGCCCCGCTTTAATACGCTAAGCCACACCCCCTTAATTAAAAATAGACCTAAGTGAAAAACAGCCTTTAAAATGACTTACAATGCATATATAATAACAACGAGGCAATAAATAATAAGAAAGTATCAAAGCAAGTAATTTTATGGTTTTATTAAACAACACTGTTAAAGGGGTCATGACATGAGAAACCAAATTTGCCTTGATCTTTTGGTATTTAAGAGGTCTTTGTACCATTAAGACCTCCTGCAAATTTCATAGCTTAAGACGTCGTCCCCATTATAAACGAAGCATTTATTTAATACAGCTCTAAATACAGCTCGTTCTAGATCCTTTGTTCTTAGTGACGTCACGGTACGAAGTGACGTACCAGTCATTTGCATATGACCGCCTCCAGCGCAAGACAACTACGCCTCATTTCGCATCATCGCATGCGCTGTCGTGCAGCGAGTGACTGCGATGCCACGCAGATGTGCTGTTCCTGCTGTGGACAAGCAACATGTTTGAATTCGCTGCCGAACGATCCAGACGTCAGGGAAAGCAGTTGGATGCAGTTTATTTGCAGCATATGCAGCGCGCCAAAGCCTTATTTGTTCGGTGAGCAGGGGCGGACTGGGACCAAAAAGTGGCCCTGGACTTTCTGGCCCACAGCAGCCCACCACATTCCACATCACAACACATTGGCCCATTAATGTGCAGAATATTTTTAACACCTATAGCATACAATTATAACACAATACAAAAATAAATGCTATTTAAACATTTATTTTAAGTAACACAACATATATTAGGTCATATTTGTAAAACCAAAGGGAAACAAACAGAAGAACATAAACAGAAGACACAACATTATTAATATAAAACTATAAAGACAGCATATCAGCTAGTCAGGGGGAGCTAGAGCAATCAGAGCCTGCTGAACTGCTACTCTTCGCGCCAAATGTATAATCTGTTAATTTGAAGCCTTTCACAACATCTACCTCTAATGCTTTTTTAACGCGTAACTTTTCAGCTCCACCTTTTCTTTTCGTTCCCTTTTCATCCATGGCTGTTCTAATGTTACGTCATATTACCTGAGTGTTCCTTGGCGAATATTTAAATATTAACATGAGCGGAGTGGAATAAAGAAAGTGTTTAGCAGGATTGATATTCAAAACTGTAACGTTAACTAAGCAAGCACTGCTTTGTTAACGTTTGTGTATCTATCTGCAGCGGGCAGCGTCGGTTTCTCTTTTTGAATGTCGAATATAGATGGATATATCTGCAGAAATAGACAGTTGTCTCATTCACACGCAGGCGCACAGCGCGCATTCTAGCTGTCAGTCGGCTGTAGTTCTCCCGGTGTGTTCAAGTCGGTTCAAGCCGGTTCAAGTGCAGCTTTTTTCCCACGACACAGGCGACGCGACGCTAGGGAGTCGGCTTTCATCTGCGCGGCTTGGTGTGTTTCCAGGACGTGAAAGAGGGCGTGTTTCAAGATACGCAATGGAGTAGACCAAACTAATTAAAGGGATAGTTCACTTTGAAATTAATTTTTGATATGTTTTAGCTTACCTCCAGTGCATCCAAGATGTAGGTGTCTTTGTTTCCACAGTATCTTCAATTTTGATAATTTTAGGTAAAACCGTTGTTGTCTCTCAGTCATACAATGGAGGTGAAGGGGGTCCAACTCAAAGAGCAGTCAACATTAAACATTATTTAATGACTCGTAAATGTAAGTACACATTGATGCCCTAAGACACGAAACGAGTGGTTTTTGTGAGAAAACGAACAGTATTTATATCTTTTTTAGCTCGTGTAAGCATATCCATGTCCAACTGATCTGAGAGCAGGGCGCTTCGGTCTGCGCATGCGTACAGCGTTCGCCGGAATGCCCCGGAAGGGGTCCCAAAGTGAACTATCCCTTTAAAAGGGAGGGAGGGCAATAATACACTCACATGCATGCACACGAAACACACTCCTTGTCGGCCGCGCCCGCGCGATCGACTCATCCATTTGCGTAGAAAAGAAATGTAATATTATGATTTCCGTCATTTTTTATATATATATATATGTTTATATATATTTGTGTACCGGGCCGGCCCACATTGGCCAGCGGCCCAGCGGCCCGCCCCTGTCGGTGAGTGATGTAGATGAGTGTGACAGAGCGCATGTCACTGAAAGAACGACGAGAGAGAGAGAGAGAGAGAGAGAGAGAGAGAGAGAGAGAGAGAGAGAGAGAGAGAGAGAGAGAGAGAGAGAGAGAGAGAGAGCCCCGGCCGCGCGCGCGCGCGCCTTCAAACTGTCCTGCTCTCGCTCTCTCTCTCTCTCTCTCTCTCTCTCTCTCTCTCTCTCTCTCTCTCTCTCTCTCTCTCTCTCTCTCTCTCTCTCTCTCTCTCCTCGCGCATATGAATCAAAATCAATTGAGAATTGACACGATGGTAAAAGATCGAAGACCAAAGTTTCACGTGGCGGAGCATTGTGTAGCCTACATGTGATACAAAATGATTAACGTTAATAATTTATGCATAAGCAGCACTGAGGTTAGCCAATCATAACAGTGGGCGTTAACACTGAACTCTTAAAGGGGAAACACCTCCATAACAGACTGCTTGAATCAGAGGGGGAGAAACAGTGTGGAAAAAGGTCATAAATCACTACATTTAAAAAAAAAATTGTACAAAAAACTTTAGTAATACTATAATTGCACCTAAGGGAACATAATAAAACAAAACAAAAAACCATGTCATGACCCCTTTAAAATACATAATGTAATATACATAATCTAAACAATTTATGCAAATGCTTTGTTGATTGTTGTTGTTACACTTTACAGCAGATAAAATCCTTTTTTTTATATTTAATTAATGTCCACTTAATCTTTAATATTTGACCACTTCTTTACGATACAAATGCTACAGCCACTGTAATTTCTTGAGCAAGAACATGTGGACATCAAAACATGCAAATACAGCTGTTGCTATTTTAACTTTAATTTTGAAATCAGGGTGAAAAAAAAAACATATCGATGCATTCTCCTAAGCATAGATTTATAAATAATAGCACTATGCTATGCTATATTAGGATTTTTAATAAATCCAGGGGCATAATTTGGGGGAGGTAACCCCTTCCCAATAACCAAAAACAAGCAAGTACAACCCCCCCCCATTCAAAATCTTTGTCTGCAATTTAATAATACTTACCTATTACCTTTGCTATTACTTTTGACCGCTAGGTATCAGTATTAAGTCAGCAACCTACCATGGCTGTAGCTAGCAGATGAGTTATTATTAAACTGTATATCTAACTAATCATAATTCTAACATCTAACCTTACTTCTACTTTTGGCCTAACATTTTGACAAATTTACTCTGAAGTTTGTGTTGAAACCAGTGGAAAATCCTGAGATGCTGGCTAGACAATATACAAATATAAATATAACAGTCTAGAATAGTCTCATGACATATTGAGTAATCAACTGAACTTCTAACCTTTTCCTTTTTTATGATTTGATATTTAAGTTGCTTCTACCTATTAAAATAAGGGTTTGCATATGAAGAACCAATCAAATTGTTGGGAAATTATGTAATGTATCATGTCATTTTTGCCATGCTCCTATTCTATAAAAACAGGTGTATTCTTTTTGCTGGTGGGATTCTCTCTGAATTCTCACGATCCTCTGCCCGTGATTAAAGAATATTCGTAGGCATTGTCTGAAGTCTGTCGGTTATTATTGCTGTGCAGCAAGTTAGTTACTGGAACAAGTTACAGGTTATAGGTTAGACTATACACTAAAGACCTTATTCCAGAGTGATAGTGTCGATAGGGGGCAAGACGTCGTTCGACTCTTTGTGAGACTCTATTGGGGGGTAGATTGCGGTCAGGTAACAATTCTTAGGCATTTTATTTATGCGGTGAGAATAGCTACACTTAGGTGTCAACCCGCGCGTTCATAGGTAAACTCAACTGAGTATAATATTTTCAGGTGTCAAGGACACTCGGTTCAACCTGAGTCAGGTGCGTAGGGGAAAAATTTAGTTTCTAATGAGTTTCTAATGATTGGACCAAAAACCTCTGCACGTACTAATCTAGAATACTGTCTAACAATTGATGGCTGCTCTCTCAAGTCTTCGTCATTGGAATAGGAACCTGGGTGTGCTCTTTGATACCAATCTTTCATTTGAAAGCCACGTTTTAGCATCTGTAAAACCGCATTCTTCCATCTTAAAAATATATCTAAATTACGACATATGCTTTCAATGAAAAATGCGTAACAGTTAGTTCATGCGTTCATGACATCAAGGCTAGATTATTGTAATGCTCTTATGGGTGGTTGCCCTGCACGCATAACAAATAAACTACAGCTGGTCCAAAACACAGCAGCTAGAGTCCTTACTAGAACCAGGAAGTATGAACATATTAGCCTGGTTCTGTCAACACTGCATTGGCTCCCTATTAAACATTGTATACATTTTAAAATATTGCTGATGACTTACAATGCACTAAATGGTTTAGCCTCCAAGTACTTGAACAAGCTCTTAACGCATTATAGTCCTTCACGTCTATTGCGATCTCAAAATTTTGGCCAGTTGATAATACCTAGAATATCAAAATCGACTGCTGGCGGTAGATCCTTTTCCTGTTAGCACCTAAATGCTGGAACAGTCTCCCTAACATTTTCCGGGAAGCAGACAAACTCTGTCAGTTTAAATTTAGACTAAAAACTCTCTCTTTACCCTGGCATACACATCGAAAATTATACATTCCTATTATTCAAATCAGTTTAATGATTATTAGGCTGCATAAATTAGGTCAGCCGGAACCGGGAAAACTTCCTATAACATCCGGTGTACTCGTTACATCATAAGAATTGCATCTACGCTAAGTCTTTCTGCTTATTCCGAGGTTTACTGTAATCAGCTGGATCCAGGCCTTATCCAGATCAGATGTAGGACCTGCCCCTAGACACGACCACAACGCATCCCTGAAGTGTCTGCACAGATTGTGTTAACCCTCTGGGGATGGCAAACGCACCGGTGCGTTTTGGCAGATTTGTTTCACATAGCAGAAAAATAGACTTAAACTACTCCATCATGTCCGGTCATACAGAGTTAAGAAATATTAAAAAATAAACTGTTAAATGTCTACTTTTTTATGTGCCCACCTACAATCGAAATAAAATATTGTGCTTTTGTAAAATAAAGAAAATAAACAGGGTGTGCATTCTGCCTCTCCGTGTCCGTGAACTTTTTCTCTAAACTTAAACAAAACTCAGGGAATACTATTCACCCAGACATGAGCAATATATGTTTATGATCATTTAAGTTTGTACTTTTAAATTATTTTTAAAACTAAGTTATTTAAAACTAAAATAAATATTCTCTGTTTATGTAATCTATATAAAAAGAGAGAGGTGTCAGCCGTTCTCATTATCTTTCTCTCAGCTCATTATTTTCCTAATGTGACACGCCCACGGTGAGCGCGCACTATTCAAACGCTAATGATCTGAAGCAACACATTGACTACGTTCACATGCAGTGTTGTGCTAGTTACTAAGAAATAGTAACTAGTTACAGTTACTAGTTACTTCATTCAAAAAGTAACTCAATTACTTTGTTGATTACTTACACCAAAAAGTAATGCGTTACTGTTAAAAGTTACTTTTTAGTGACTTTTTTAAAGAAAGTTCTTAAATGTTCCCATTAATGCCCTTTAATGCGTTATGGTCTATACAAACACAAAACTGACTTAAACAGAAAGTCATTTTTAAACACTATTTTATTTAAGTCAGACCAGCACAAACTGAATATATCAAGGATTTCTGAAATA
Organism: Tiaroga cobitis; assembly: GCA_030578255.1. NCBI lineage: Eukaryota > Metazoa > Chordata > Actinopteri > Cypriniformes > Leuciscidae > Tiaroga > Tiaroga cobitis. Next base: position 12,179,765 of record CM060606.1, read on the forward strand.
ATAACAAAACAAGCCTTTTTAAAGCTAGTGACTTGTTTGCTTTCTCAACATTGATATGTTCATGCAGCTGACAGTATACGTTTTTACCACTGTGGTTTTTACTGCATGAATTAATATTTGAGCAATACAATTGTACCTTGATCATTCTTGTTAGTTCATAGTAGGCCTACATTAACTAAGGAGATACAAATACATCTAACAATGAATGATACTTCTACAACATGTATTAACCATATTTATTGCTAAAATTGTAATCTTATTGTAAAGTGTTACCATTTATATGATTCAAGCTTAAAGAAGATGGCCATATTTAAATATCTGCAAAGGCCAGAGCATTAAAATTACATAAATGTAGACCTATATTACATGTAAAGTCTTTCACTTTATTTGCTTAAATTTTAGAACACTTGATTAGACTTGATGTCGGCTGCATGAACATATCAATGTAAGCAATCAATCACGTCACTAGTTTCAAAAATACAACTTCGCCGGCTAATGAATGCATAAAAGTAACCAGCTGGATATAAACTAATGCAAATAGATGGTAACAATTGCGACATAAAACATGTGGGTCAGGTCTGCGTGTGTTTTTGTCACATTGCTTTAATCGCTTGAGGTAAGTTAGCCGTTAGTGTTATTCCTCTCAGACTCGACGGCAAGCTTCTGTTCTTTCTCTGCTGATGCAGCATCTAGTCAAAAAATGTATTACTTTATAATGATATGGCAATGTGTACTTAAGTGTTCTGTATTCATACCGTTTCGCTGTCTGTGTTTTAAATGCGCATTAAGTGCTCAGCGCTCTCCGTGCAGCTTGTAATCTCCGTGCTCGCGCTGCCTCACGTGTACGTAAACAACTCAGCCAGTGAGTTTGTTATGTGTCCTCAGGTGTCCTCTCGCTCTGTATAATGCTAGCAGTCTCTTCAGTGCTCTCGTACTGTGTAATGACAGCGCACACTTCTCAGCCGCTCCAGCAACTAATTAACTTTAAAAAGTAACGGACAACGCGCCATATGGTAACGGTAACGGAGTTAATTTATTTTAAAAGTAATGCGTTACAGTATTAGTTACTGTCGAAAGTAACTGCGTTACAGTAACGCGTTACTAGTAACGCGTTACTGCCCAACACTGTTCACATGCAGCCAATTTTCGGGTTATGGTCGGGTTAAGGTCACTATTTGGGTTTCTGAAACATTAGGAATAACCCGTTTACATGCGTGAGCAGAGAGAGTTTCTCCTGTATACATGGAATTGCAATATCCCGTTGTAAACGGCGACGCGCGGTTAGGTCTAGACGTACGGACAACCTTAAGACGCAATATGTGTCATTTCCGATTCTTCTTCCTGTATCCAAAGACAACAACAACAGCAGCATGCGGATAATGAATAGACGGGCTTTGGTTCGGGGCAGATAGCGATCGCCTTTGTTTGCGCTTTGATGCTGGTAACGTGCTGCGTCTTGCCATGATTACGTCCGGTATACAGCACGCAGAAATCACTATGGGGATATGCGATGCGCGTTTACATGACCAAAACTTCTGGTTAGAAAAGGGGTACCCCAGGTATAATATCCCGGTTTTTAAAATCCGGGATATGAGCATATTCGGGTTTTTGCCGGTGTTTACATGGCCTTGCGCGACCGGGTTATTGCTAATATCCCGGTTTTGAACGAGTTATTGGCTGCATGTAAACGTAGTCATTGAGACATGTAAACGCCCACATAAACTCGGTAAACACACTATATTTAGTCAGATTAATGTACTGTCGTCTTGCGCGGCTGTGAGGAATAATCCTGGGACATTTACCTACCTCAGAACAAGTGCTGGTTTGTTTTCACTTCGAGGAGCAAGCTGAGCTGTAAGTGTTTTATTCTTGTGCTTTGTTCTAATCGCGATATATAATAACGTTAGTGTCTGTAAACGCAAAAATAGCCTACTGTTTAAATTTGAATCATGTTTATGTGTGTGTGTGTGACTCTTTTTGGATAGATTATAAAGTTTTAACTCTAAAATAGACATCACATAAGCTTTTGTTAGCAGTTTCTGCTCATATGTTAAATGTATAGTATGTTTTGTCAATAAACAAATCAACTAAGATGTTATAGTGTTTGTTCCAATGCAAGCTATATCAAAATAATGAATCCTTAACTTTGAAATATGCATGATAAAATGTATTGGCCTACTAAGACATTTATGGAAAAAGAACATTTTCTTTTCAAGATGTTTCCAACTCTAACTTTGAACCAATTCTGTAGAATGGCCCATATAACCTATTTGAACAGGATTTGTTTCCAGGTATGACTAAAAATGTGCTTTTGACTTTCATTTATATTTATATTTTATATATATATATGTATGTATGTATGTGTGTGTGTGTATATATTGTCCTTGCATTCTTTCTTGTGTGACACACCTGAATGAAAGGCTCATTATTATGCGGCTCTTTGTCTTCTCAGGTGAGAACCACCTACTTATTCACAATGGGGTTGGGCCGTTCACACCCATTCGCATGTTGCCTTGGCTAACAAAAAATGTTTTTCACAATTTAAAAGAATCTATTGTGTTATGTCAATGATTAGACAGGATGATTTTCAGATCATTTTGAAGCAAAAACTCTAGGCAACAACTTCCATTAGTCAAAAGTCTTGTGGACACGTATTTAGTATGTGTTTTGTGGGTTTATTTCAGAAACTTTTTAGTTTTTTCAATAACCATGCATAAACAATATTCTCTCAAAAATACAAACATGTACATACATGTTGCTCACATATTATGGTAGCCCTGTTTGTGCTAAATAGAGTGTAATTTCACCTGTGTCATTAATGTTTATAAGCAACTGAAAAAAGCACAAATGTCAGGGCATGTCAAAACATCTCAAGGACCCCAAAAACACCTTGGTCCCCAGACGGTTAACTAGACTCTCCCCTGTAAGGCATCATCGACACGACAGACATCGGCACTGATCCTTAACAAACTCGTCTCCATACCGGTGTGATGACTCCGATCTTCAACCAGATGGAACTGGATAATATTCTGATTGTTCCAATCTAATCTGACTTCTGACCAGTAATGCTGCCTGAATCATAATCATACACCATAGAACTGGCCCCCCGACTGAGCCTGGTTTCCCCCAAGGTTTCTTTCTCCATTCTGCCACCTGATGGAGTTTTGGTTCCTTGCCACTGTTGCTTTTTCGCCTTTTTTACCTTTGTGGGGACATTAAATTTAACATTTAATTAAATTTTCAACAGTATTATTGATCTATTATTGACCCCATAAGGATGGCACCACGGATGGCATGGATGGCATGGATGGTTCCCTGGATGGCACCACGATATCATCCATCACTGAGAAGCCAAGTCAAGAGTTTTGGAAAATTCTTTGATCAGAGCCTTAGAGATGTGGCAGCTGTCCAGTTATCCATTAAGTAGTTAGAGACCTGGCTTAGCAGAATAGACAAGTCAGGGCTGCCAGGAAAATTTAACTCCTGGATTTACCAACACGGCATCCTGCCCCGCATTCTCTGGCCTCTGCTGGTGTATGATATACCAGTCACATTAGTAGAGGCAGTGGAGATGAAGATCAGCGGGTACCTTCGCAGGTGGCTTGGATTGCCACGCAGCACAGCTCTGTACGGAAGGGACAATATGGAATTCATGGTCTCCCGCACTAGAGAGGCACTGCAGTACCGAGACTCAAAAGACCCAAAAGTCTTAGCGGCCAGCATTGAAATCCGCACAGGCAGGAAATGGAGTGCCATTAGGGAGCTGGAGGCGGCAGAATCAAGGCTGAGGCACAAGGCAGTGGTGGAGACAGTGGCGAAGGGAAGAACAGGCTTCGGGAGCTTTCCATCGCCAAAGTACAGCAAGGAGAAGGTGAGAGCAGCTGTGGGAGAAATAAGATCAAGTAGAATATGGCAGGCATGAGACAGCAGGGCGCTTGGATGAGATGGGAGAGTGCGATGGAAAGAAAGTTTACCTGGACCGACATCTGGCGAGCAGAGCCCCAGCGCATACAATTCCTGATCCAAGCCATGTACGATACCCTTCCCAGTCTGGCAAACCTCCAACTCTGGGGCAAGGCTGATACACCGTCCTGTCCTCTCTGCTCTTGGAGAGGAACTCTCGAGCACATCCTGAGCAGCTGCCCAAAGGCCCTGGTGGATAGCCGATACTGCTAGCGACACGACCAGGTGCTGAAGGTAGTGGCTGAGTGTTTCTCCTCAGCCATAACAAAGTTGCAGGCACCACCACCCCCCAGAAAGTACATGTAATTTATAAAGGCAGGAGAAAAGTCCAAACCACAGCCAAGAGTTGCTGAAGGCCTGCTCACTACAGCACAGGACTGGCAGCTGATGGTCGATCTAGGCAGACAACTCAACTGCTTTGGATAAAAGCGTCTGCTAAATAACTAAATGTAAATGTAAATGTCAAGCTCCCTGCACATATCGCAGTGACATCTTTGCGACCTGGCCACGAAACACCTTGCCCTGATAGAACTGACTTTGCCCTGGGAAGACCGCTTGGAAGAAGCATTCGAGAGGAAGAATGCCAAGTACCAGGAACTTGTGGAAGAATGCCGGAGGCACACTGCCACCCAGTAGAAGTAGCTGGGTATGAGCGGGCTGTTGAAGAAAACAGCCATCAGGCCTGCAACAGAAGCAGCAGAGAGAGCTTCTAGATGGCTGTGGATAAAGACGGGAGATCCGTGGGCTAACGCTGCTGAGAAGCAAGTCGGGGCTTGATCAACCCCAGCTGGGTCGCCTGGGCGAGGGTGTATGATGTTGTGAGACCCGAAACACCCAGTGAACCCAGGATACATCACTGATGATGCGTCCCAGGGCATCCGTAGGATGGATCATTCACCATCTGCCTGCATTGACACCATTATATGAGAATTGAACAGAGCTGGACGATGGTATCACGTTTTTTTCCAGAGTGGCTATATATATATAAATGAACTAAATTAATAACTTTTTTACAACAAAAATGAAACATCACAGCACTTACTTAAGCTGGACTGTGACGCTATTTTCTTCTGGAAACAAACTTTGTTACATTACTTTCCTGTCATCTCTGTAAAGCTGCTTTGAAACAATCTGTATTGTAAAAACCGCCATATAAATAAATAAACATAATTTTGTTTTATTTGTAACTATTTGGTAGATTACACATTTATAATTTCTATTACATTACTACTAGTACTGTTACTACTAATAAAATAGATCTCTGGGGGCCCCAAAAGTGTGTGGGCCCTTAGAATCGAATCGTCCTAACTCCCCCCTTCCCCCTTCACCACCAAGAATCTCCAAGAATGCTATGTACGATACATGACAACAGTGGTCTCCCAGTCCCCTTTTTTATCAAGCTGTAAAGATGGCAGGAGATAAAATGCCAGTGAAATTATGTATTTTCTACAATAATCTGCAGTCAGAAAACCATCGCAAAGTTCTGTTGTTAATTGTAGGTTTCATGTACTCCAGTGCTCTACAAGAGACCCTCACAATTTGCAAGCTCTAACACCCCATAGTTCATACTATAAATCACACAGATGAAGGAAGGGAAAAAGATGCTGCTCTTTTTTTCACCCCTGTTTTGACCTGCCGTTAAATTTGCTCCCCACAATGGGAAACAAACTCAATAAAGAAGCCCACTAAGCTTGAACTCAGCCGTATGTGTGGCTGCAATGTCTCAGGGGTCCTGACGAGTATGCGGGTCTATGGAAAAGTAATTCAACGCCACGGGCTTGGGTTCTGCTAGCCCCGCTCCTCTGTAATGAGCTTGGGATTAAACCAGCCCAAGTTGACATGTGAAACAGGCATTACTGGCAAGCTCAGACTTCTCTGAGAGAAGCGGCTCATTATTAAAACATATTGCCCAAAGCTGGAATAATCAAGGATAGAACATAAGAATCATGTTCCTTCTCTATTTTTCTCTTTTCCTGGTTGAAAGTGAGCATAGAGGCTATGGAAAATCTAGATGTAGTTTTAGGATGATTTATGATGCTTCACTTGAATGTCACAATTCACTACTGATGTATTTGTGTTAGAATCTTAATTTACGAATGCTTTGCTTTTTTAGCTCAGTCTGAAATCTAGTAACAAAAATAATTTATTCCTTAAATGCAGTAGCAGGTAAATTCAGAAAACTGTGTACACTTTAAAACAGCTTTCCATCAAACGTGATTAACAAATATTACAGTGAAGGGCTATTTCACACTGCGAATATTTCTCAGGGCTTTTTTTTTCTTCCAGAAGCATTTAATGCACTGGGCAGAGGTGGGTTATTTAGAGTTTTGCATTTGTTAAAATTGTATGTGCAGTGATGATAAGAGTTTATTTGCATAACTGATGACATGTTTTTCCCATTGGGCTGCCAATACACTCGCTTCTTAAAACGTGGCTTCAGACAAACGGGCTTTACCCACAACTGCCCGTTAAAGTGAGTCATCTCAACTCTATCTGCTCTAGAAGTGTTTTAAGCGCAGGCGCTGCCAGGTGGTATATTGACTAGGAATGGCTACTTGAACTCATGATGCTATTGCACTTACGCAATGTCTCCTGGCAACATTTAATCAAGTGCGAAACATTATGGATGGAAATCCAGATATAGGCTGTTTAAAACACTATAGAAAATTACTAAAACTAAAAAAAAAATCAGTTTTCAAAACTGTTCTTTCACTACAGTATATATTTTAGTGCACCTTGTGTACTCTTTAAGCAGCATTATGATAAAAATTGAACTCTATAACAGCCTTTGTACCTGTAAGCAACAGCATTTTGCTATGGGGAGTTGGGGAGAAGGTGCTTCTCAGTAGTAAATAGTCTATACCACCTGTCAAAATGATTGATTGACGGGTGGGCGTGGCTATCCTTTGATCTTCCCCCGCCCCTTCCGGTTCCTCCCCTTCCTGTCCCGCCCATTGTCCCGCCCCTTCCGGTTCCTCCCCTTCCTGCCCCGCCCCTTCCGGAACCACCCCTTCCGGTCCCACCTCTTCCTGTTAGCTTTGACCCAGTTCCGCCCCTTCCTGTTAACTTTGACCTAGTTCCGCCCCTTCCGGTTAAACTTTCTGTCAAAATGATGGATGGTTACCTTTGATCTAGTTCCGTCCCCTTCCTGTTAAACTTTCTGTCAAAATGATGAATTGTTTGAAGTTTGTTTGATCTAGTTCCGCCCCTTGCGATTACAGCTTCTGTCAAAATGATGGATGCTGACAGTTTGTTTAATCGTTTGAAGTTTGTTTGAGATGTATTGGACTTTGTTGTTACAGTTACAAAGCGATGGATTGTTTGAAGTTTGTTTGATCTAGTTCCGCCCCTTGCGGTTACAGCTTCTGTCAAAATGATGGATGCTGACAGTTTGTTTAATCGTTTGAAGTTTGTTTGAGATGTATTGGACTTTGTTGTTACAGTTACAAAGCGATGGATTGTTATTTTTTTGCGCTTCCCCGCGCTATGCCTAAGCTTATCATAGCAGGTGTGTGTGAAAGTGATAAGAAAAAATTGTGGAAGTTTATCTGTTCTGTAAAAAAGAATATAAAATAAAACCTCACACAAAAAACACTAAATGTACTAAATAAATATATGAAATAAATGTACAACTATTCACTGAACCAAGCATTTCAGTTTAAATAAAATGGAGCCACAAAAATATTCCAAACAGTTAAAAATGTATTACAGAGTTGAAGAAAAAACATACACCTTATGTAAAACCTCACACAAAAAGTTTAAATAAATGTACAACTATTCACTGAATCAACCATTTCAGTTTAAATAAAATGGAGTCACAAAAAATATTCCAAACAGTTAAACATGTATTAGAGTTGAAGAAAAAAACACATACAGCTTATGTAAAACCTCACACAAAAAGTTTAAATAAAATGGAGCCACAAAAAATTGCAAACAGTTAAAAATGTATTAGAGAGTTGAAGAAAAAACATACAGGTGAGGACAATATGTATCATATATTTCACACTAAAGTTGAAAAACTATGTTCATTTAAATGAAATGGTTATAAATTTTACATTTAGTCATTCACATATATTTGACACTGACTCAAGTTGAAAAAACATGCTGTTCAATTAAAAGTATATAAATTAAACACAAATAAAATCATCTTACTGTTTCACCATGGTTGAAAAAAAAAACCCAACAAGTGTTTCCCCTGAAGTCTTTTCTCTCTGTCACACCTGCGTGTGGCTGGCCTGGTATCTGTTTTTGTGACACGTTCCTGACCCCATTGAGAAATATCTTACACAACAGTTGAAAAGCGTTGTGTTCCTTTAAAAGTGTATAAATTAAAATATATCATATATAAATTAAATAGTTTACTAATTTAACTAAAGTTGAAAAGCATGTTGTTCATTTAAAATCTTACTAAATTACTGAAGTTAAAAATCATGCCGTTCATTAAAAAATCTTACTAAATTACTGAAGTTGAAAATCATTCTGTTCATTTAAAATAAATATTTTACAAATTTACTGTACCAATTATGTTAGATTTAGATAAAAATAAAATCATCTAACATTTTCACCAGGATTGAAGAAAAAAAAAAATCAGACAGGTAGTGCCTGCCAGCATGGACAGTGTGCATGACAAATAAGTGATATCATCGCTGTTTTCGTACCACCGGTAATAAATTACTTTTAATTCATAAGACTTATTTTCAGGAGTCACAGTTATCAGTGAAATATGGCGCTCGTGTAATCAAAAGGTCTGCCTGGGAATGTGAATTGGCCTTGAACCTAAACACTTCCATTCATAGAGTACTGAAAGAATATAGTGGACACACAGCTCCGCCGTTTTCCCATAGTTTTCCACAGGCTCTTACTGTAAAAGGCTATAAAATAGCCAAGACACATGGACGTGTGCCATACCCCATGTATGGACCAAAAACTTTTAAACCCTCTCTTCTATGACCACCTCATCAAAAATGCAAAACAGTGAGTACTTTCTCTATAATTCATTTATGCTACGGTGCTGTTTATCTGTATTATGCAATGATGTTTAATTTGAAAAATTGTTTATACATAAGGAAAAGACGGTATAATTCATTAGTGATTTAAATAGCCCAGACTAGGTATTTGTTTTATCCACATTATGCTATTAGTATTTGTATCTGCTGTAACTGGTGATACAGATATTAAAATGTATCTACTATATTAATTTATCATAGTATGGGTTTAAAAGTATGGAGCATTGTATTATGATATCGATGTGATACAGATATTAACATGTATCTACTATATTCATTTATCATAAAGTAGCTTTTCACCCCTCCTTTCTTAGTGATTTGGTCTTTTGAATTCATGTATAAAGATTATGTTTTAAAGTTAGACCATAGTCTTTACAAGAGTGTGGAACTTTGCATCACTACGGTGTGACAAAATATGTTGGCGTGTAAAAATACATCCAAACATTTAAGCACAACTATTTACACACATACTAAGCAGGATAATATCTAATTGTAGATTGTGAACACACCATTATCTGATTATTTGGGGTCAGAGAACGATTTTTGAACAACATTTTGTGCTGGATGTAAAAAATAAAGGTATTAGTTAATAACAAAAACTTTAAATCAACATGAAAACCATAATATAAATAAATAAAATATAGTTTGAAAATTACTTCCATAATATTTTCCTTTAATAAAGCTATGCCCGTATCACCCACCACAAAGTTTTGTGTTTGTGGTTGAGACCTCGCAGAGATTACACCAATATTAGGGTTCTCAAACATTGCCTGTTTTTTTTTTAAGGAATACAAACTTTACCAGTGTTTATTATGTGCAATATATCATTATATGGCCAGTTTGGTTTCTTCTTACTTGTACAATATACTTGGTTCTAAATACAAAAATTAAAACTCCATCACCAATCAATTATAAAAAACATTTTATTTTTTAAAAACTGTTTAAGTACATAATGCCAAACAATAGGCTACAACAGTTGTTATTGCAGTTTCGTCATGAGAGATTCTTCATGCTTGAACAAAGCGTTGACCAGGCAATGCTTTCACAATTCACATAGTCAAGCGGTTCCCTTTCAAGGGAACTCGAGCTGCGTTTGAGACGCGGTGGGAACGCTCTGCGTGATTGCGTAATGAAGCACGTGTAAAATCAGTCCAATGGAAGCCGATACGTCATGGGTGACATCATAGACCAGGAAACTATAAAGCACCCTTGCAAACAGACCGCGCCAGCTTCTGTAGTCTTCAGCAAGCGCTCTCTGTGATTCTGTCCTTGTCTATTTATTGTTGTTTGTCAAGCCCAATATATATATCACTATCTATCATTATGGCGAGCAAAGCAATATTATAGATGTTGTGTTGTTCCCTGCCCTCGTTACATCACGGGTGGGGACACACATCAGCTTTTTGTTGCTGTTTGGGAGTGGAGCATGCAACAGTCATTTCTCGAGGGATCTGACTGTGCATTGCGAGAAGCTGTCCGTGAGGACGCTCCGCTCCCGCCGGGCGTTCTTCGAGGAGGACGGTTCGGTTCGCGTTCCCCGAGCGGGTCTCTCTGTTGCCGAGGCTCGGAGACGGCTCGTATTTCGGGGTTCGAAAACGGATCTGACAGCGGGGGTTGGGACGGGCTCCGCCCTTTCTCAGCTTTCACATGCCAGATCTAGTGTGCTGCGATTTCCAGTTCCGAGGAATTGGTATCGTTAGTGTTTTGTTTTAAAAGAAGGAGAACAAAACAAATACAAATCTTTATAAAAAGGCAGATGTTTGAGTTTTCAATGAATACATTTTCCAGCTCATAACTGTGAAAATGAACTGTATCTTAAACAGGGAAAACTCTGTATCTCAGCCTCCTCGTCGGGGACTGTGGTTTTTCCCTATCTCCACACTGAGGTGTCGAGATCGTGGAATAAACCGGTTTGTATTTTATGTGTTTAATCCCCAGATGTCTGACTATAGTAATGTTTGGGTATTAAGTATCATAGTATGACATTGCCTCGGGTTAAAGAGACGCTTGCGAGCTTTCTCTCTCCCGAGTCGGCGTCATCGTTATTAACCCCGACGTTACCCACCAGCCATCTTAAATAATGAATACATTTTTTATTAGGCAGCGCTGGTGGGTAAAGTATGTAAGGACATGGATGAATGTGAGGGGCGACTCTCTGAGGAGGGTCGCAGCGCTGCCAGTTCGGTTGTTTCCTGCTGGTGGCCACAGAGTGATATATGTATGTATATATATATATATATATATATATATATATATATATATATATATATATATATATATATATATAAGTTTTTCTGATATAAAGATAAAGGAAAAAAAACATATAATTATGTCTGTTCTTCTGGACGCTCCGCTTTCAAGAAAACTGAGATATAAACCATTCAGCGGCGTTCCAGAGGTTACTTCCTCACCAATCTAATGTTCCTGAGACGGCCTATTAAGCTCCTCTCAGCACAAAGTGCAAAACAGAGCGTCGCCATTCGGGCTCCTCCGCAATTGAGGGGTACCTGGGTGGCGGTCGCAGTCTAGCCAGTTAGAGACATGCAAGATCTGAGGACTGTTTTATCTCTAAAATAGCTTTGACAAAGAAGAAGCCCTGACGCCGAGGCGATCAGGCTTCTAAGGGTGGTCCCCTCTGGGGTAGGGACGGTTTTGAGAAATCGTTTCTCCTCAGCACCCTTTGGGGTGCGACTCTCTGAGGAGGGTCGCAGTACTGCCAGTTCGGTTTCCCTGCCGGTTCGCCGTTTCAGGGCACCAAGGTGTCAGTGTCCCCAAACGAGCCTTCAAATAAGAAAAAAGAAGAGCAGTCAGTTCGGTTTCCCTGCCGGTTCGCCGTTTCAGGGCGCCGAAGTGCCTGCTTTTTTCAACGATCCTCCGAGGAGGGTCGTAGGAACTAAGCTAGTTAGAGGTAGGCAAGATCTGAGGACTGTCATCATCTCTAATAAAGCTTAGACAAGAAGTCCTGTCGCAAGAAAACGAGGCTATCAGGCTTCTGAGGGCTCCTCCGGGGCAGGGACGGTTTTGAGAAATCGTTTCTCCTCGGCGACCTCTAGGGTGCGACTCTCCGAGGAGGATCGTAGAGCAGTCAGTTCGGTTGTTCCCTGCCGGTTCGCCGCTTCAGGGCACCGTAGTGACTGTTCAACCAAGGGACGGTTTTGAGAAATCGTTTTTCCTCTGGGGTGCAACTCTCTGAGGAGGGTTGCAGCGCTGCCAGTTCGGTTGTTCCCTGCCGGTTCGCCGTTCAGGGCACCGAGGTGTCAGCATCCCCATACGATCCTCCGAGGAGGGTCGTAGAATGGTCAGTTCGGTTGTTCCCTGCCGGTTCGCCGCTTCAGGGCGCCGTAGTGACTGTTCAAACAAATCCAGAGGCCAGTCTTGAGAGACTGGTTCCCCTAGTAAATTTCTGGCAGCGTGGAAACTACTGCCACATATTTCTCAGTGGGTCCTGCACACTATAGAAAAGGGTTTCAGAATTCAGTTCGGTTCTCGTTCGCCCAGATTTCTAGGGGTCCTCCTTTCATTGGTGGACCCCGAGCAGGCTTTGGTTATGGAGCAGGAAGTACTGTCACTTCTGCAAAAGGAGCTGTAGAAAGGGTTCCTCCTCCCAGCAGACAGCCATTACTTCATTGTTTCCGAAAGAGGATGAGGTGTTTCCCGAGGTTTGCTTTCGGGGGCGAAGCATACCATTATTGGGTTCTTCCATTCGGCCTAGGTTTATTACCCCAGTATGCGTGGATGCAGCTCTGGCTCTTCTGAGACTCCAGGGCATTCGCGTATTATACTACATCAATGATTGGTTGTTCCTAGCTCAATCTAAGTTTATGGCAGTTCGGCATCGAGATGTCGTTCTGTCTCATTAAGGATGTTGGGGTTGCCTCTCAACGCCAAGAAGAGTGTGCTCTGAGGACCACTTTTCTAGGTGTAGCAATTCTACAGCCGTAATGGGGTATATCTAGGCCAGTCACTCACTGTGAAACAGTTTCAGACGGGTGGGTCTCATGGCAGTTGCGTCCAACGTTTTACTTTTGGCCTTCTGTTCATGAGACCCCTGCAGTGGTGGCTCAGGACCAAGGGGTTTTCTCCGAGGGGAAATACGTTTTCGCATGATCAAGGTCACGCGGCTATGCCTTCGTGCTTCGGTCATGTGGAAGAACCTTGGTTCCTCGCCCAGGCGGCCCAGTGTTGGGGGCTTCTTGTCGACGCATATTGCTATCGACGGATGCTTCCCTCACAAGTGGGGGCGATCATGAGTGGTTGCTCGGCGAATGGCGGACAACACACTGATGGTCTCGTATATCAGAGCAGATATCCTGTTGAGGCAGGGGCTGAGGCCCAGGGGATTGGAGACTTCACCCCGAGGTGGTGGAGCTTCTTAGGGAGAACTTTGGTCTAACTAAAGTCAAGTCGACCTTTCACATCGTTTGTACAACGCATTGCTCTATATGGTTCCCCCTCACGCAGCCAGCTCTTCTCGGACTGGATGCGATGGTGCAGGTGTGGCCGAGGCTGCACCTGTACGCATTTCCCCCGATATCTATGCTCCCGGAGGTTCTGGAGAGGGTTCACCGGGAAGGGGCCCGTCTGTTACTAATAGCCCCTTACTGGCCGACTCGAGTTTGGTTCTAGGACTTGGTGTCTCTTCTGAGCGGCTCTCCTATGGAGATTCCAATCAGGAGGGACCTGCTGTCCCAGGTAGAGGGCACGATATTTCACCCTCGACCGGAGTTGTGGAAACTGTGGGCCTGGCCTCTGAGGGGGCCAGGCTCATAGAATCCGGTCTCTCGACTGAGGTCGTTGAGACCATTCTCCATTCCAGAGCCCCTTCCACGAGAAAACTGTATGCGCTGAAATAGAAATTATTCTCCACCTGGTGTGGTGAGCGTCAGTTAGATCCTGTTAACTGCCCTGTTGGTTCAGTTCTCGATTTTCTGCAAGACCGTTTCTCTGCTGGATTATCTCCTTCCACCTTAAAAGTTTATGTGGCGGCTATATCGGCCTACCATACCCCTCTGGGGGGTACTTCTATTGGGAGAGATCCTCTGATTACTCGTTTTCTCCGTGGTACATTGAGGTTGAGACCTGCACTGCATTCCAGAGCACCGGCTTGGGATTTAGCCATTGTACTTGAGGGTCTGGCTCTGGCTCCGTTTGAGCCCATTGAAGAGGTTTCAGAAAAATTCCTCACTTTGAAAGCTTTATTTCTCCTTGCTATTTCATCTATCAAGAGAATTGGAGATTTACACGCCCTGTCGGTTGCTCCATCATGTTTGGAATTTGCACCTGGTATGGTGAAAGCATTTCTATACCCTAGACCGGGTTATATTCCTAAGGTCCCATTCAATGTTGGGGGCCCAATAGTGCTGCAGGCCTTTTATCCTCCACCTTTTAATACCCCAGATCAGGAACAATTGAACCTGTTATGTCCAGTTCGGGCATTGGATGCCTACGTTCACAGAGCTGCCCTGTGGCGTCAGTCAGAGCAATTATTTGTATGTTTTGGGTCACTCAGAAGAGGATGCCCTGCATCTAAACAGGTTATGCGCAAGTGGATAGTCGAGGCTATTTCACTAGCTTATGAAGCGGCCGGTCAGCCATCACCTATGGCTGTACGGGCCCATTCTACTAGGAGTATGGCGGCCTCTACGGCCTTAATTTCGGGGGTTTCCCTTCCTGATATTTGTAATGCGGCAGGATGGTCCTCTCCGCATACATTTGTCAGGTTTTATGACCTTGACCTCTCCACTCCAGGGGCTAGGTTGCTTGCTTCTTAGTGTGCGCAAGGACTTCACACAGAACGGGCATTTGTCACTATGGCGTAGTGGGTATGGGGTTCCCACCGCGTCTCAAACGCAGCTCGAGTTCCCTTGAAAGGGAACGTCTCAGGTTACTTATGTAACCCTGGTTCCCTGATAGGGAACGAGACGCTGCGTTTGCCTGCCATACTTCCTGCACACCCTGATCGACTTGCTTCAGACTTTTCAGAAGCTGGCGCGGTCTGTTTGCAAGGGTGCTTTATAGTTTCCTGGTCTATGACGTCACCCATGACGTATCGGGCTTCCATTGGACTGATTTTACACGTGCTTCATGACGCAATCACGCAGAGCGTTCCCACCGCGTCTCAAACGCAGCGTCTCGTTCCCTATCAGGGAACCAGGGTTACATAAGTAACCTGAGACGTTCCCCCGTCTTCATCTGGTGTGTTGGATTCGCTCGCACATTTGTACCTGATTCATTGAGCAATCAAGATTGTCAATTTCAATGTTCTTCACTTTTTCAACCAACTGACTGGTGTTTGCTTTCAGAAACCTTTGATGATCTGAGCATATACAAATTAAAACAATAACAGGAAAATGGAAAATGAAGGCAAAATGGGAAAGAATATAAATATTGAATCTAACCTTGTATTATCCTGTTTCTCTTCTTTCCCAATATCCCCGTGTGGGCAGTATTTGGCTTTGATCAAATCTGCAGTAAATAAATAAGGTTGATAAGTCTGCAGTAAAATAAATGTCTAATAAAGGCTATAGTAATAGTTACAATTCTGAGTCTGAATAATCCAGGAGCATGACACCGCATAAAATAAATTCTACAAAACTCTATCCAATAGTACCAAAAACACAAAACAATTCTGTATTGCAAATTTGTACATGACACTGTTAGGCCAGAATGTAACCTTCCTTAAAATTGGTCCCAAATAGTTAACTACGACTGATTAATTAAGAATAATTTTATACATTACATAGGCGAAAACTGGTTTAATAGTTTCTCGTGTATTAATAGTTTCTCGTGTATTACACTTACAATATGCAGGCACATTTGGTTTGGCAGAAGTCATATTGATCTCAAAGGAGTCAAGAGTTAAACCAGTTATGATCGGCGAAAACACATGGCCATCATCAGATGCAGAGATTTTGCCTGTTTACATAAAATATCTATCAGTTCATCTGTCAATTGTTCATTATACATAGAGGGCAACAGTGCCTCCCCAACCCCCTTTTCATTCTTTTTCCCATAGTGATTTAAAAAAAAATATATTTATATATAAATATGCAAAATATGCATATATAGCTTATACAAACATTTCGGTATTTTGAGAGAGTAGGGAGATTATGTCATTCGCAGTGCGTCATGGGAGTGGCAAGAGCTATTTTGGAGTGTGTTGCTTTTTTTAAAAACTATGTTTGACATAATTTTCACTACAGCAGCATGGCTCATGGGTAATGTAGTTTTCACCAGGAGTTCAACTGTGAAACACGATTATTTACAAAAAAAGTAAAATTATTTACTAATTTCCGTATGGAGAAAGTAAATGTTTTTACTCCCAGAAACCACCTGTTGTACTCTATAATGTTTTCTCATTAAAAATAAAATATAAACCATACTAACATGTTACTTGGATGCCTGATTGTCCTGCAGTGTTTGCTGTCTCTAGAGAGAGAGAAGGAAAGACCATGTTATTTTAAATGGCAATGAAAAGCGCTAGCCTATATGAATAGCTTTGACTTGACTTTTATATGTTTTGCTTATCACATTGTGACAGTGTCATTCATATAGCTTACATGTTAAACAATTTATCATGCAAATTGCTAAAAGTTAAAATCAAAGACAGCGTAAAAGAGGAATTAAAAAGTAACCTACCAAATTTTAAAAAGTAAGTAACTGAAGAGGAATAAAATAGCCCTATGCACATACTGTTACGGGTGTGGTGCTGGTTGAAGGAGAGGCAGCAGTCAGCAGATCAAATTCAATAATCTTTACTAAGGAAACAAAACTTAAACAGATACAAGTCTTTGGGACCACGAACACACGTTACACATCAACGAGAACCGACCAGGAGTGAGGGAGAACACAGGGTTTACATACACAGAGAACGGATCATGGGAACAAGACACAGCTGGGGCAAATTAACTAGACACGTGAAGGAACTGAACACAAACGAGGAGCGGGAAAACTAACACAGGACTAAACCAAATCACAATGACGGGGGAAAACACAGGAATACAGACACAAGACAGACATAACTGTAACATTACGCCCCTCCCCGAGAGACCCCCTCGGGCGGCCAAGGCGGAGCAAGCTGGT
The DNA here is from genome assembly GCA_030578255.1 of Tiaroga cobitis. Classification (NCBI taxonomy): domain Eukaryota; kingdom Metazoa; phylum Chordata; class Actinopteri; order Cypriniformes; family Leuciscidae; genus Tiaroga; species Tiaroga cobitis. The sequence goes on from CM060606.1 coordinate 12,196,816, forward strand.
CAGGGGGCCATGGCGGAGACGCCCCTTCAGGTGGCCAGGGTGGAGACGCCTCTTCCGGTGGTCAGGGCGGAGCAAGCTGGTCAGGGGGCCATGGCGGAGACGCCCCTTCAGGTGACCAGGGTGGAGACGCCTCTTCCGGTGGCCAGGGCGGAGCAAGCTGGTCAGGGGGCCATGGCGGAGACGCACCATCAGGTGGCCTATATCCCCCCCCCCAAAACTTTCTTGGGGGGAATCACAGGCTCTGGGACAGGCTCTGGGTGGGCAGACGGGACGTGGAAAGTCTCTGGCTGGGCTAGCGGTGAAGGACCGGCTATGCTGGATGGAACCAGCGGCGAAGGCTCAGAAGGGCTGGACGGGACCAGCGGAGAAGGCTCAGAAGGGCTGGACGGGACCAGCGGAGAAGGCTCTGAAGGGCTGGACGGGACCAGCGGAGAAGGCTCTGAAGGGCTGGACGGGACCAGCGGAGAAGGCCCTGAAGGGCTGGACGGGACCAGCGGAGAAGGCCCTGAAGGGCTGGACGGGACCAGCGGAGAAGGCCCTGAAGGGCTGGACGGGACCAGCGGAGAAGGCCCTGAAGGGCAGGCGACGGGCTCAGGCTCTGGCGGGCAGGCGACGGGCTCAGGCTCTGGCGGGCAGGCGACGGGCTCAGGCTCTGGCGGGCAGGCGACGGGCTCAGGCTCTGGCGGGCAGGCGACGGGCTCAGGCTCTGGCGGGCAGGCGACGGGCTCAGGCTCTGGCGGGCAGGCGACGGGCTCAGGCTCTGGCGGGCAGGCGACGGGCTCAGGCTCTGGCGGGCAGGCGACGGGCTCAGGCTCTGGCGGGCAGGCGACGGGCTCTGCAGGCGTGCAGGTAAGCTCAGGCTCGGCAGGGCTGCAGGGAAGCTCAGGCTCGGCAGGACTGCAGGGAAGCTCAGGCTCGGCAGGGCTGCAGGGAAGCTCAGGCTCGGACGGAACCAGCTGTGAAGGCTTGGCTGGGCTGGCTGGGATCAGTGGCGGAAGCTCTGTGTCCCAGTCAATAAGCTCCTCCTCTTCCCCTGGACCGATGGTGAAGGGAGAGCCACAGCTCGCCAATACCCACTCCACAAAGGCAGCGAAGTTCCCCCGAGGCCCATCTCCAGGCAGACATGCTTTGGTCTCAGCGTTGAGGCCTGCCCGGAAGAACACACAGAGGCTGGTGTCATCAAAATGAACAAGAGGAACCAAGTCCAAATACCTCTGTGTGTGGGCCTCGAGGGACTGATCCTCCTGAGACAGGAGAAGGATTTGGACTGCTGCATCCATCGATGTTTTGGTCGGTTCTTCTGTTACGGGTGCGGTGCTGGTTAAAGGAGAGGCAGCAGTCAGCAGATCAAATTCAATAATCTTTACTAAGGAAACAAAACTTAAACAGATACAAGTCTTTGGGACCACGAACACACGTTACACATCAACGAGAACCGACCAGGAGTGAGGGAGAACACAGGGTTTACATACACAGAGAACGGATCATGGGAACAAGACACAGCTGGGGCAAATTAACTAGACACAGGTGAAGGAACTGAACACAAACGAGGAGCGGGAAAACTAACACAGGACTAAACCAAATCACAATGACGGGGGAAAACACAGGAATACAGACACAAGACAGACATAACTGTAACACATATAAGCGTGTCTGACTAAAATTATCTCTAAATAAGATTTAAAACTGAATAAATCCAAAACATTTATTTTAAGGTCCTTATGGAAACCCCGCAGCTTAAATAAACGATGCTGGAGATTTTAGTTACATCAGATAAAAAATACAACAGTTAAAACAACATAGCATAATGCAAAATAAACATTGCTGTAAAACAGTCATGTTAAACTGATACTTTCGTGATATGGTTTAAAAAAAAAACATAGCATAATGAACATAAACAATGTTGTACATTTTTAAAATCATACTTTATGATAAATTAATATAGTAGATACATGTTAATATCTGTATCACATCGATATCATAATACAATGCTCCATACTTTTAAACCCATACTATGATAAATTAATATAGTAGATACATTTTAATATCTGTATCACCAGTTACAGCAGATACAAATACTAATAGCATAATGTGGATAAAACAAATACCTAGTCTGGGCTATTTAACCCTCTGGGGTCGGCAATCACGCCGGCGTGATCTGCTCACTTTTTTTCTTATCAGTGCAAAACAAACTCAAAATACTTTGTTGATTTTGATCTTACATATAAGTGTTACACATCATTCAATACTGTTAAATGTCTTCTTTTTTTTGTGTACACTCTTATTAACATCAAAACCTTGTGTTTTTGTAAAATAAATAAAATAAACAGGGTGCGCTTTCAGCTCACACTGTCTCCGCAAAAATCTTTCTGAAACGCGTCCGAAAAATGAACTGTAACTCAATAAATACTTGTCACAGAGACACGAAAGATTTCTCTTTATGAAGCTGAAATTCTCTTCTTTTAAATGAAGTAACTTATATAAAAAAGCAACTATTCTCAGTTGATGTTATCTGTATGAAAAGAGAGAGATGTCGGTCTTTTTCCTTTCACCTAATTATAGCGTATGACGTGTTAATGTGACCACGCCCACTGAGAGCGCGCGCTATTCAAACGTTAAAGGGTTAGTTCACCCAAAAATGAAAATTAAGTCATTAATTACTCACCCCCATGCTGTACCAACCCCGTAAGACCTTTGTTCGTCTTCGGAACACAAATGAAGATATTTTTGATTAAATCTGAGAGCTGGATCACTGCTACATAGGCTGCCTAAGGGACTGACACTTGACGGTCCAGAAAGTCATTAAAGAAAATGTTTAAATATTCCATGTGCCTACAGTGGCTCAATTATAAGTTTATCAAGCGACGAGACTACTTTTTGTGCGGAAAAATAAACAAAAATAACGACTTTATTCGACTATTCCTTTTCTTCCTTGTGGGCCTTAGACGAGAGTTCAAGAGATTTCCACGACGCATGCGCGAGAACTGAGATGAGGACGTTCTTCTTCGACTCCTTCTTGTTACCGGCTGCTCACCGCTTAGAAGTATTACCGCCACCTACCGTATAAGATGACGTGTTGGAAGCGCAAAACTTTCTGTTTACAAGCAGAGGAAGACGCGCACTGTACATACGCTTTTCAATTCGACACTTAATGTGCTGTAGGTCTCGCTATAGTATATACAATGGTTAAAAAGTCGAAATCAGTAGACATATTTACGAATTGAAACGCAATGTTTATACATAAGGAAAAGACGGTATAATTCATTAGTGATTTAAATAGCCCAGACTAGGTATTTGTTTTATCCACATTATGCTATTAGTATTTGTATCTGCTGTAACTGGTGATACAGATATTAAAATGTATCTACTATATTAATTTATCATAGTATGGGTTTAAAAGTATGGAGCATTGTATTATGATATCGATGTGATACAGATATTAACATGTATCTACTATATTCATTTATCATAAAGTAGCTTTTCACCCCTCCTTTCTTAGTGATTTGGTCTTTTGAATTCATGTATAAAGATTATGTTTTAAAGTTAGACCATAGTCTTTACAAGAGTGTGGAACTTTGCATCACTACGGTGTGACAAAATATGTTGGCGTGTAAAAATACATCCAAACATTTAAGCACAACTATTTACACACATACTAAGCAGGATAATATCTAATTGTAGATTGTGAACACACCATTATCTGATTATTTGGGGTCAAAGAACGATTTTTGAACAACATTTTGTGCTGGATGTAAAAAATAAAGGTATTAGTTAATAACAAAAACTTTAAATCAACATGAAAACCATAATATAAATAAATAAAATATAGTTTGAAAATTACTTCCATAATATTTTCCTTTAATAAAGCTATGCCCGTATCACCCACCACAAAGTTTTGTGTTTGTGGTTGAGACCTCGCAGAGATTACACCAATATTAGGGTTCTCAAACATTGCCTGTTTTTTTTTTAAGGAATACAAACTTTACCAGTGTTTATTATGTGCAATATATCATTATATGTCCTGTTTGGTTTCTTCTTACTTGTACAATATACTTGGTTCTAAATACAAAAATTAAAACTCCATCACCAATCAATTATAAAAAACATTTTATTTTTTAAAAACTGTTTAAGTACATAATGCCAAACAATAGGCTACAACAGTTGTTATTGCAGTTTCGTCATGAGAGATTCTTCATGCTTGAACAAAGCGTTGACCAGGCAATGCTTTCACAATTCACATAGTCAAGCGGTTCCCTTTCAAGGGAACTCGAGCTGCGTTTGAGACGCGGTGGGAACGCTCTGCGTGATTGCGTAATGAAGCACGTGTAAAATCAGTCCAATGGAAGCCCGATACGTCATGGGTGACGTCATAGACCAGGAAACTATAAAGCACCCTTGCAAACAGACCGCGCCAGCTTCTGTAGTCTTCAGCAAGCGCTCTCTGTGATTCTGTCCTTGTCTATTTATTGTTGTTTGTCAAGCCCAATATATATATCACTATCTATCATTATGGCGAGCAAAGCAATATTATAGATGTTGTGTTGTTCCCTGCCCTCGTTACATCACGGGTGGGGACACACATCAGCTTTTTGTTGCTGTTTGGGAGTGGAGCATGCAACAGTCATTTCTCGAGGGATCTGACTGTGCATTGCGAGAAGCTGTCCGTGAGGACGCTCCGCTCCCGCCGGGCGTTCTTCGAGGAGGACGGTTCGGTTCGCGTTCCCCGAGCGGGTCTCTCTGTTGCCGAGGCTCGGAGACGGCTCGTATTTCGGGGTTCGAAAACGGATCTGACAGCGGGGGTTGGGACGGGCTCCGCCCTTTCTCAGCTTTCACATGCCAGATCTAGTGTGCTGCGATTTCCAGTTCCGAGGAATTGGTATCGTTAGTGTTTTGTTTTAAAAGAAGGAGAACAAAACAAATACAAATCTTTATAAAAAGGCAGATGTTTGAGTTTTCAATGAATACATTTTCCAGCTCATAACTGTGAAAATGAACTGTATCTTAAACAGGGAAAACTCTGTATCTCAGCCTCCTCGTCGGGGACTGTGGTTTTTCCCTATCTCCACACTGAGGTGTCGAGATCGTGGAATAAACCGGTTTGTATTTTATGTGTTTAATCCCCAGATGTCTGACTATAGTAATGTTTGGGTATTAAGTATCATAGTATGACATTGCCTCGGGTTAAAGAGACGCTTGCGAGCTTTCTCTCTCCCGAGTCGGCGTCATCGTTATTAACCCCGACGTTACCCACCAGCCATCTTAAATAATGAATACATTTTTTATTAGGCAGCGCTGGTGGGTAAAGTATGTAAGGACATGGATGAATGTGAGGGGCGACTCTCTGAGGAGGGTCGCAGCGCTGCCAGTTCGGTTGTTTCCTGCTGGTGGCCACAGAGTGATATATGTATGTATATATATATATATATATATATATATATATATATATATATATATATATATATAAGTTTTTCTGATATAAAGATAAAGGAAAAAAAAGATATAATTATGTCTGTTCTTCTGGACGCTCCGCTTTCAAGAAAACTGAGATATAAACCATTCAGCGGCGTTCCAGAGGTTTCTTCCTCACCAATCTAATGTTCCTGAGACGGCCTATTAAGCTCCTCTCAGCACAAAGTGCAAAACAGAGCGTCGCCATTCGGGCTCCTCCGCAATTGAGGGGTACCTGGGTGGCGGTCGCAGTCTAGCCAGTTAGAGACATGCAAGATCTGAGGACTGTTTTATCTCTAAAATAGCTTTGACAAAGAAGAAGCCCTGACGCCGAGGCGATCAGGCTTCTAAGGGTGGTCCCCTCTGGGGTAGGGACGGTTTTGAGAAATCGTTTCTCCTCAGCACCCTTTGGGGTGCGACTCTCTGAGGAGGGTCGCAGTACTGCCAGTTCGGTTTCCCTGCCGGTTCGCCGTTTCAGGGCACCAAGGTGTCAGTGTCCCCAAACGAGCCTTCAAATAAGAAAAAAGAAGAGCAGTCAGTTCGGTTTCCCTGCCGGTTCGCCGTTTCAGGGCGCCGAAGTGCCTGCTTTTTTCAACGATCCTCCGAGGAGGGTCGTAGGAACTAAGCTAGTTAGAGGTAGGCAAGATCTGAGGACTGTCATCATCTCTAATAAAGCTTAGACAAGAAGTCCTGTCGCAAGAAAACGAGGCTATCAGGCTTCTGAGGGCTCCTCCGGGGCAGGGACGGTTTTGAGAAATCGTTTCTCCTCGGCGACCTCTAGGGTGCGACTCTCCGAGGAGGATCGTAGAGCAGTCAGTTCGGTTGTTCCCTGCCGGTTCGCCGCTTCAGGGCACCGTAGTGACTGTTCAACCAAGGGACGGTTTTGAGAAATCGTTTTTCCTCTGGGGTGCAACTCTCTGAGGAGGGTTGCAGCGCTGCCAGTTCGGTTGTTCCCTGCCGGTTCGCCGTTCAGGGCACCGAGGTGTCAGCATCCCCATACGATCCTCCGAGGAGGGTCGTAGAATGGTCAGTTCGGTTGTTCCCTGCCGGTTCGCCGCTTCAGGGCGCCGTAGTGACTGTTCAAACAAATCCAGAGGCCAGTCTTGAGAGACTGGTTCCCCTAGTAAATTTCTGGCAGCGTGGAAACTACTGCCACATATTTCTCAGTGGGTCCTGCACACTATAGAAAAGGGTTTCAGAATTCAGTTCGGTTCTCGTTCGCCCAGATTTCTAGGGGTCCTCCTTTCATTGGTGGACCCCGAGCAGGCTTTGGTTATGGAGCAGGAAGTACTGTCACTTCTGCAAAAGGAGCTGTAGAAAGGGTTCCTCCTCCCAGCAGACAGCCATTACTTCATTGTTTCCGAAAGAGGATGAGGTGTTTCCCGAGGTTTGCTTTCGGGGGCGAAGCATACCATTATTGGGTTCTTCCATTCGGCCTAGGTTTATTACCCCAGTATGCGTGGATGCAGCTCTGGCTCTTCTGAGACTCCAGGGCATTCGCGTATTATACTACATCAATGATTGGTTGTTCCTAGCTCAATCTAAGTTTATGGCAGTTCGGCATCGAGATGTCGTTCTGTCTCATTAAGGATGTTGGGGTTGCCTCTCAACGCCAAGAAGAGTGTGCTCTGAGGACCACTTTTCTAGGTGTAGCAATTCTACAGCCGTAATGGGGTATATCTAGGCCAGTCACTCACTGTGAAACAGTTTCAGACGGGTGGGTCTCATGGCAGTTGCGTCCAACGTTTTACTTTTGGCCTTCTGTTCATGAGACCCCTGCAGTGGTGGCTCAGGACCAAGGGGTTTTCTCCGAGGGGAAATACGTTTTCGCATGATCAAGGTCACGCGGCTATGCCTTCGTGCTTCGGTCATGTGGAAGAACCTTGGTTCCTCGCCCAGGCGGCCCAGTGTTGGGGGCTTCTTGTCGACGCATATTGCTATCGACGGATGCTTCCCTCACAAGTGGGGGCGATCATGAGTGGTTGCTCGGCGAATGGCGGACAACACACTGATGGTCTCGTATATCAGAGCAGATATCCTGTTGAGGCAGGGGCTGAGGCCCAGGGGATTGGAGACTTCACCCCGAGGTGGTGGAGCTTCTTAGGGAGAACTTTGGTCTAACTAAAGTCAAGTCGACCTTTCACATCGTTTGTACAACGCATTGCTCTATATGGTTCCCCCTCACGCAGCCAGCTCTTCTCGGACTGGATGCGATGGTGCAGGTGTGGCCGAGGCTGCACCTGTACGCATTTCCCCCGATATCTATGCTCCCGGAGGTTCTGGAGAGGGTTCACCGGGAAGGGGCCCGTCTGTTACTAATAGCCCCTTACTGGCCGACTCGAGTTTGGTTCTAGGACTTGGTGTCTCTTCTGAGCGGCTCTCCTATGGAGATTCCAATCAGGAGGGACCTGCTGTCCCAGGTAGAGGGCACGATATTTCACCCTCGACCGGAGTTGTGGAAACTGTGGGCCTGGCCTCTGAGGGGGCCAGGCTCATAGAATCCGGTCTCTCGACTGAGGTCGTTGAGACCATTCTCCATTCCAGAGCCCCTTCCACGAGAAAACTGTATGCGCTGAAATAGAAATTATTCTCCACCTGGTGTGGTGAGCGTCAGTTAGATCCTGTTAACTGCCCTGTTGGTTCAGTTCTCGATTTTCTGCAAGACCGTTTCTCTGCTGGATTATCTCCTTCCACCTTAAAAGTTTATGTGGCGGCTATATCGGCCTACCATACCCCTCTGGGGGGTACTTCTATTGGGAGAGATCCTCTGATTACTCGTTTTCTCCGTGGTACATTGAGGTTGAGACCTGCACTGCATTCCAGAGCACCGGCTTGGGATTTAGCCATTGTACTTGAGGGTCTGGCTCTGGCTCCGTTTGAGCCCATTGAAGAGGTTTCAGAAAAATTCCTCACTTTGAAAGCTTTATTTCTCCTTGCTATTTCATCTATCAAGAGAATTGGAGATTTACACGCCCTGTCGGTTGCTCCATCATGTTTGGAATTTGCACCTGGTATGGTGAAAGCATTTCTATACCCTAGACCGGGTTATATTCCTAAGGTCCCATTCAATGTTGGGGGCCCAATAGTGCTGCAGGCCTTTTATCCTCCACCTTTTAATACCCCAGATCAGGAACAATTGAACCTGTTATGTCCAGTTCGGGCATTGGATGCCTACGTTCACAGAGCTGCCCTGTGGCGTCAGTCAGAGCAATTATTTGTATGTTTTGGGTCACTCAGAAGAGGATGCCCTGCATCTAAACAGGTTATGCGCAAGTGGATAGTCGAGGCTATTTCACTAGCTTATGAAGCGGCCGGTCAGCCATCACCTATGGCTGTACGGGCCCATTCTACTAGGAGTATGGCGGCCTCTACGGCCTTAATTTCGGGGGTTTCCCTTCCTGATATTTGTAATGCGGCAGGATGGTCCTCTCCGCATACATTTGTCAGGTTTTATGACCTTGACCTCTCCACTCCAGGGGCTAGGTTGCTTGCTTCTTAGTGTGCGCAAGGACTTCACACAGAACGGGCATTTGTCACTATGGCGTAGTGGGTATGGGGTTCCCACCGCGTCTCAAACGCAGCTCGAGTTCCCTTGAAAGGGAACGTCTCAGGTTACTTATGTAACCCTGGTTCCCTGATAGGGAACGAGACGCTGCGTTTGCCTGCCATACTTCCTGCACACCCTGATCGACTTGCTTCAGACTTTTCAGAAGCTGGCGCGGTCTGTTTGCAAGGGTGCTTTATAGTTTCCTGGTCTATGACGTCACCCATGACGTATCGGGCTTCCATTGGACTGATTTTACACGTGCTTCATGACGCAATCACGCAGAGCGTTCCCACCGCGTCTCAAACGCAGCGTCTCGTTCCCTATCAGGGAACCAGGGTTACATAAGTAACCTGAGACGTTCCCCCGTCTTCATCTGGTGTGTTGGATTCGCTCGCACATTTGTACCTGATTCATTGAGCAATCAAGATTGTCAATTTCAATGTTCTTCACTTTTTCAACCAACTGACTGGTGTTTGCTTTCAGAAACCTTTGATGATCTGAGCATATACAAATTAAAACAATAACAGGAAAATGGAAAATGAAGGCAAAATGGGAAAGAATATAAATATTGAATCTAACCTTGTATTATCCTGTTTCTCTTCTTTCCCAATATCCCCGTGTGGGCAGTATTTGGCTTTGATCAAATCTGCAGTAAATAAATAAGGTTGATAAGTCTGCAGTAAAATAAATGTCTAATAAAGGCTATAGTAATAGTTACAATTCTGAGTCTGAATAATCCAGGAGCATGACACCGCATAAAATAAATTCTACAAAACTCTATCCAATAGTACCAAAAACACAAAACAATTCTGTATTGCAAATTTGTACATGACACTGTTAGGCCAGAATGTAACCTTCCTTAAAATTGGTCCCAAATAGTTAACTACGACTGATTAATTAAGAATAATTTTATACATTACATAGGCGAAAACTGGTTTAATAGTTTCTCGTGTATTAATAGTTTCTCGTGTATTACACTTACAATATGCAGGCACATTTGGTTTGGCAGAAGTCATATTGATCTCAAAGGAGTCAAGAGTTAAACCAGTTATGATCGGCGAAAACACATGGCCATCATCAGATGCAGAGATTTTGCCTGTTTACATAAAATATCTATCAGTTCATCTGTCAATTGTTCATTATACATAGAGGGCAACAGTGCCTCCCCAACCCCCTTTTCATTCTTTTTCCCATAGTGATTTAAAAAAATATATATTTATATATAAATATGCAAAATATGCATATATAGCTTATACAAACATTTCGGTATTTTGAGAGAGTAGGGAGATTATGTCATTCGCAGTGCGTCATGGGAGTGGCAAGAGCTATTTTGGAGTGTGTTGCTTTTTTTAAAAACTATGTTTGACATAATTTTCACTACAGCAGCATGGCTCATGGGTAATGTAGTTTTCACCAGGAGTTCAACTGTGAAACACGATTATTTACAAAAAAAGTAAAATTATTTACTAATTTCCGTATGGAGAAAGTAAATGTTTTTACTCCCAGAAACCACCTGTTGTACTCTATAATGTTTTCTCATTAAAAATAAAATATAAACCATACTAACATGTTACTTGGATGCCTGATTGTCCTGCAGTGTTTGCTGTCTCTAGAGAGAGAGAAGGAAAGACCATGTTATTTTAAATGGCAATGAAAAGCGCTAGCCTATATGAATAGCTTTGACTTGACTTTTATATGTTTTGCTTATCACATTGTGACAGTGTCATTCATATAGCTTACATGTTAAACAATTTATCATGCAAATTGCTAAAAGTTAAAATCAAAGACAGCGTAAAAGAGGAATTAAAAAGTAACCTACCAAATTTTAAAAAGTAAGTAACTGAAGAGGAATAAAATAGCCCTATGCACATACTGTTACGGGTGTGGTGCTGGTTGAAGGAGAGGCAGCAGTCAGCAGATCAAATTCAATAATCTTTACTAAGGAAACAAAACTTAAACAGATACAAGTCTTTGGGACCACGAACACACGTTACACATCAACGAGAACCGACCAGGAGTGAGGGAGAACACAGGGTTTACATACACAGAGAACGGATCATGGGAACAAGACACAGCTGGGGCAAATTAACTAGACACGTGAAGGAACTGAACACAAACGAGGAGCGGGAAAACTAACACAGGACTAAACCAAATCACAATGACGGGGGAAAACACAGGAATACAGACACAAGACAGACATAACTGTAACATTACGCCCCTCCCCGAGAGACCCCCTCGGGCGGCCAAGGCGGAGCAAGCTGGTCAGGGGGCCATGGCGGAGACGCCCCTTCAGGTGGCCAGGGTGGAGACGCCTCTTCCGGTGGTCAGGGCGGAGCAAGCTGGTCAGGGGGCCATGGCGGAGACGCCCCTTCAGGTGACCAGGGTGGAGACGCCTCTTCCGGTGGCCAGGGCGGAGCAAGCTGGTCAGGGGGCCATGGCGGAGACGCACCATCAGGTGGCCTATATCCCCCCCCCCCAAAACTTTCTTGGGGGGAATCACAGGCTCTGGGACAGGCTCTGGGTGGGCAGACGGGACGTGGAAAGTCTCTGGCTGGGCTAGCGGTGAAGGACCGGCTATGCTGGATGGAACCAGCGGCGAAGGCTCAGAAGGGCTGGACGGGACCAGCGGAGAAGGCTCAGAAGGGCTGGACGGGACCAGCGGAGAAGGCTCTGAAGGGCTGGACGGGACCAGCGGAGAAGGCTCTGAAGGGCTGGACGGGACCAGCGGAGAAGGCCCTGAAGGGCTGGACGGGACCAGCGGAGAAGGCCCTGAAGGGCTGGACGGGACCAGCGGAGAAGGCCCTGAAGGGCTGGACGGGACCAGCGGAGAAGGCCCTGAAGGGCAGGCGACGGGCTCAGGCTCTGGCGGGCAGGCGACGGGCTCAGGCTCTGGCGGGCAGGCGACGGGCTCAGGCTCTGGCGGGCAGGCGACGGGCTCAGGCTCTGGCGGGCAGGCGACGGGCTCAGGCTCTGGCGGGCAGGCGACGGGCTCAGGCTCTGGCGGGCAGGCGACGGGCTCAGGCTCTGGCGGGCAGGCGACGGGCTCAGGCTCTGGCGGGCAGGCGACGGGCTCTGCAGGCGTGCAGGTAAGCTCAGGCTCGGCAGGGCTGCAGGGAAGCTCAGGCTCGGCAGGACTGCAGGGAAGCTCAGGCTCGGCAGGGCTGCAGGGAAGCTCAGGCTCGGACGGAACCAGCTGTGAAGGCTTGGCTGGGCTGGCTGGGATCAGTGGCGGAAGCTCTGTGTCCCAGTCAATAAGCTCCTCCTCTTCCCCTGGACCGATGGTGAAGGGAGAGCCACAGCTCGCCAATACCCACTCCACAAAGGCAGCGAAGTTCCCCCGAGGCCCATCTCCAGGCAGACATGCTTTGGTCTCAGCGTTGAGGCCTGCCCGGAAGAACACACAGAGGCTGGTGTCATCAAAATGAACAAGAGGAACCAAGTCCAAATACCTCTGTGTGTGGGCCTCGAGGGACTGATCCTCCTGAGACAGGAGAAGGATTTGGACTGCTGCATCCATCGATGTTTTGGTCGGTTCTTCTGTTACGGGTGCGGTGCTGGTTAAAGGAGAGGCAGCAGTCAGCAGATCAAATTCAATAATCTTTACTAAGGAAACAAAACTTAAACAGATACAAGTCTTTGGGACCACGAACACACGTTACACATCAACGAGAACCGACCAGGAGTGAGGGAGAACACAGGGTTTACATACACAGAGAACGGATCATGGGAACAAGACACAGCTGGGGCAAATTAACTAGACACAGGTGAAGGAACTGAACACAAACGAGGAGCGGGAAAACTAACACAGGACTAAACCAAATCACAATGACGGGGGAAAACACAGGAATACAGACACAAGACAGACATAACTGTAACACATATAAGCGTGTCTGACTAAAATTATCTCTAAATAAGATTTAAAACTGAATAAATCCAAAACATTTATTTTAAGGTCCTTATGGAAACCCCGCAGCTTAAATAAACGATGCTGGAGATTTTAGTTACATCAGATAAAAAATACAACAGTTAAAACAACATAGCATAATGCAAAATAAACATTGCTGTAAAACAGTCATGTTAAACTGATACTTTCGTGATATGGTTTAAAAAAAAAACATAGCATAATGAACATAAACAATGTTGTACATTTTTAAAATCATACTTTATGATAAATTAATATAGTAGATACATGTTAATATCTGTATCACATCGATATCATAATACAATGCTCCATACTTTTAAACCCATACTATGATAAATTAATATAGTAGATACATTTTAATATCTGTATCACCAGTTACAGCAGATACAAATACTAATAGCATAATGTGGATAAAACAAATACCTAGTCTGGGCTATTTAACCCTCTGGGGTCGGCAATCACGCCGGCGTGATCTGCTCACTTTTTTTCTTATCAGTGCAAAACAAACTCAAAATACTTTGTTGATTTTGATCTTACATATAAGTGTTACACATCATTCAATACTGTTAAATGTCTTCTTTTTTTTGTGTACACTCTTATTAACATCAAAACCTTGTGTTTTTGTAAAATAAATAAAATAAACAGGGTGCGCTTTCAGCTCACACTGTCTCCGCAAAAATCTTTCTGAAACGCGTCCGAAAAATGAACTGTAACTCAATAAATACTTGTCACAGAGACACGAAAGATTTCTCTTTATGAAGCTGAAATTCTCTTCTTTTAAATGAAGTAACTTATATAAAAAAGCAACTATTCTCAGTTGATGTTATCTGTATGAAAAGAGAGAGATGTCGGTCTTTTTCCTTTCACCTAATTATAGCGTATGACGTGTTAATGTGACCACGCCCACTGAGAGCGCGCGCTATTCAAACGTTAAAGGGTTAGTTCACCCAAAAATGAAAATTAAGTCATTAATTACTCACCCCCATGCTGTACCAACCCCGTAAGACCTTTGTTCGTCTTCGGAACACAAATGAAGATATTTTTGATTAAATCTGAGAGCTGGATCACTGCTACATAGGCTGCCTAAGGGACTGACACTTGACGGTCCAGAAAGTCATTAAAGAAAATGTTTAAATATTCCATGTGCCTACAGTGGCTCAATTATAAGTTTATCAAGCGACGAGACTACTTTTTGTGCGGAAAAATAAACAAAAATAACGACTTTATTCGACTATTCCTTTTCTTCCTTGTGGGCCTTAGACGAGAGTTCAAGAGATTTCCACGACGCATGCGCGAGAACTGAGATGAGGACGTTCTTCTTCGACTCCTTCTTGTTACCGGCTGCTCACCGCTTAGAAGTATTACCGCCACCTACCGTATAAGATGACGTGTTGGAAGCGCAAAACTTTCTGTTTACAAGCAGAGGAAGACGCGCACTGTACATACGCTTTTCAATTCGACACTTAATGTGCTGTAGGTCTCGCTATAGTATATACAATGGTTAAAAAGTCGAAATCAGTAGACATATTTACGAATTGAAACGCAATGTTTATACATAAGGAAAAGACGGTATAATTCATTAGTGATTTAAATAGCCCAGACTAGGTATTTGTTTTATCCACATTATGCTATTAGTATTTGTATCTGCTGTAACTGGTGATACAGATATTAAAATGTATCTACTATATTAATTTATCATAGTATGGGTTTAAAAGTATGGAGCATTGTATTATGATATCGATGTGATACAGATATTAACATGTATCTACTATATTCATTTATCATAAAGTAGCTTTTCACCCCTCCTTTCTTAGTGATTTGGTCTTTTGAATTCATGTATAAAGATTATGTTTTAAAGTTAGACCATAGTCTTTACAAGAGTGTGGAACTTTGCATCACTACGGTGTGACAAAATATGTTGGCGTGTAAAAATACATCCAAACATTTAAGCACAACTATTTACACACATACTAAGCAGGATAATATCTAATTGTAGATTGTGAACACACCATTATCTGATTATTTGGGGTCAAAGAACGATTTTTGAACAACATTTTGTGCTGGATGTAAAAAATAAAGGTATTAGTTAATAACAAAAACTTTAAATCAACATGAAAACCATAATATAAATAAATAAAATATAGTTTGAAAATTACTTCCATAATATTTTCCTTTAATAAAGCTATGCCCGTATCACCCACCACAAAGTTTTGTGTTTGTGGTTGAGACCTCGCAGAGATTACACCAATATTAGGGTTCTCAAACATTGCCTGTTTTTTTTTTAAGGAATACAAACTTTACCAGTGTTTATTATGTGCAATATATCATTATATGTCCTGTTTGGTTTCTTCTTACTTGTACAATATACTTGGTTCTAAATACAAAAATTAAAACTCCATCACCAATCAATTATAAAAAACATTTTATTTTTTAAAAACTGTTTAAGTACATAATGCCAAACAATAGGCTACAACAGTTGTTATTGCAGTTTCGTCATGAGAGATTCTTCATGCTTGAACAAAGCGTTGACCAGGCAATGCTTTCACAATTCACATAGTCAAGCGGTTCCCTTTCAAGGGAACTCGAGCTGCGTTTGAGACGCGGTGGGAACGCTCTGCGTGATTGCGTAATGAAGCACGTGTAAAATCAGTCCAATGGAAGCCCGATACGTCATGGGTGACGTCATAGACCAGGAAACTATAAAGCACCCTTGCAAACAGACCGCGCCAGCTTCTGTAGTCTTCAGCAAGCGCTCTCTGTGATTCTGTCCTTGTCTATTTATTGTTGTTTGTCAAGCCCAATATATATATCACTATCTATCATTATGGCGAGCAAAGCAATATTATAGATGTTGTGTTGTTCCCTGCCCTCGTTACATCACGGGTGGGGACACACATCAGCTTTTTGTTGCTGTTTGGGAGTGGAGCATGCAACAGTCATTTCTCGAGGGATCTGACTGTGCATTGCGAGAAGCTGTCCGTGAGGACGCTCCGCTCCCGCCGGGCGTTCTTCGAGGAGGACGGTTCGGTTCGCGTTCCCCGAGCGGGTCTCTCTGTTGCCGAGGCTCGGAGACGGCTCGTATTTCGGGGTTCGAAAACGGATCTGACAGCGGGGGTTGGGACGGGCTCCGCCCTTTCTCAGCTTTCACATGCCAGATCTAGTGTGCTGCGATTTCCAGTTCCGAGGAATTGGTATCGTTAGTGTTTTGTTTTAAAAGAAGGAGAACAAAACAAATACAAATCTTTATAAAAAGGCAGATGTTTGAGTTTTCAATGAATACATTTTCCAGCTCATAACTGTGAAAATGAACTGTATCTTAAACAGGGAAAACTCTGTATCTCAGCCTCCTCGTCGGGGACTGTGGTTTTTCCCTATCTCCACACTGAGGTGTCGAGATCGTGGAATAAACCGGTTTGTATTTTATGTGTTTAATCCCCAGATGTCTGACTATAGTAATGTTTGGGTATTAAGTATCATAGTATGACATTGCCTCGGGTTAAAGAGACGCTTGCGAGCTTTCTCTCTCCCGAGTCGGCGTCATCGTTATTAACCCCGACGTTACCCACCAGCCATCTTAAATAATGAATACATTTTTTATTAGGCAGCGCTGGTGGGTAAAGTATGTAAGGACATGGATGAATGTGAGGGGCGACTCTCTGAGGAGGGTCGCAGCGCTGCCAGTTCGGTTGTTTCCTGCTGGTGGCCACAGAGTGATATATGTATGTATATATATATATATATATATATATATATATATATATATATATATATATATAAGTTTTTCTGATATAAAGATAAAGGAAAAAAAAGATATAATTATGTCTGTTCTTCTGGACGCTCCGCTTTCAAGAAAACTGAGATATAAACCATTCAGCGGCGTTCCAGAGGTTTCTTCCTCACCAATCTAATGTTCCTGAGACGGCCTATTAAGCTCCTCTCAGCACAAAGTGCAAAACAGAGCGTCGCCATTCGGGCTCCTCCGCAATTGAGGGGTACCTGGGTGGCGGTCGCAGTCTAGCCAGTTAGAGACATGCAAGATCTGAGGACTGTTTTATCTCTAAAATAGCTTTGACAAAGAAGAAGCCCTGACGCCGAGGCGATCAGGCTTCTAAGGGTGGTCCCCTCTGGGGTAGGGACGGTTTTGAGAAATCGTTTCTCCTCAGCACCCTTTGGGGTGCGACTCTCTGAGGAGGGTCGCAGTACTGCCAGTTCGGTTTCCCTGCCGGTTCGCCGTTTCAGGGCACCAAGGTGTCAGTGTCCCCAAACGAGCCTTCAAATAAGAAAAAAGAAGAGCAGTCAGTTCGGTTTCCCTGCCGGTTCGCCGTTTCAGGGCGCCGAAGTGCCTGCTTTTTTCAACGATCCTCCGAGGAGGGTCGTAGGAACTAAGCTAGTTAGAGGTAGGCAAGATCTGAGGACTGTCATCATCTCTAATAAAGCTTAGACAAGAAGTCCTGTCGCAAGAAAACGAGGCTATCAGGCTTCTGAGGGCTCCTCCGGGGCAGGGACGGTTTTGAGAAATCGTTTCTCCTCGGCGACCTCTAGGGTGCGACTCTCCGAGGAGGATCGTAGAGCAGTCAGTTCGGTTGTTCCCTGCCGGTTCGCCGCTTCAGGGCACCGTAGTGACTGTTCAACCAAGGGACGGTTTTGAGAAATCGTTTTTCCTCTGGGGTGCAACTCTCTGAGGAGGGTTGCAGCGCTGCCAGTTCGGTTGTTCCCTGCCGGTTCGCCGTTCAGGGCACCGAGGTGTCAGCATCCCCATACGATCCTCCGAGGAGGGTCGTAGAATGGTCAGTTCGGTTGTTCCCTGCCGGTTCGCCGCTTCAGGGCGCCGTAGTGACTGTTCAAACAAATCCAGAGGCCAGTCTTGAGAGACTGGTTCCCCTAGTAAATTTCTGGCAGCGTGGAAACTACTGCCACATATTTCTCAGTGGGTCCTGCACACTATAGAAAAGGGTTTCAGAATTCAGTTCGGTTCTCGTTCGCCCAGATTTCTAGGGGTCCTCCTTTCATTGGTGGACCCCGAGCAGGCTTTGGTTATGGAGCAGGAAGTACTGTCACTTCTGCAAAAGGAGCTGTAGAAAGGGTTCCTCCTCCCAGCAGACAGCCATTACTTCATTGTTTCCGAAAGAGGATGAGGTGTTTCCCGAGGTTTGCTTTCGGGGGCGAAGCATACCATTATTGGGTTCTTCCATTCGGCCTAGGTTTATTACCCCAGTATGCGTGGATGCAGCTCTGGCTCTTCTGAGACTCCAGGGCATTCGCGTATTATACTACATCAATGATTGGTTGTTCCTAGCTCAATCTAAGTTTATGGCAGTTCGGCATCGAGATGTCGTTCTGTCTCATTAAGGATGTTGGGGTTGCCTCTCAACGCCAAGAAGAGTGTGCTCTGAGGACCACTTTTCTAGGTGTAGCAATTCTACAGCCGTAATGGGGTATATCTAGGCCAGTCACTCACTGTGAAACAGTTTCAGACGGGTGGGTCTCATGGCAGTTGCGTCCAACGTTTTACTTTTGGCCTTCTGTTCATGAGACCCCTGCAGTGGTGGCTCAGGACCAAGGGGTTTTCTCCGAGGGGAAATACGTTTTCGCATGATCAAGGTCACGCGGCTATGCCTTCGTGCTTCGGTCATGTGGAAGAACCTTGGTTCCTCGCCCAGGCGGCCCAGTGTTGGGGGCTTCTTGTCGACGCATATTGCTATCGACGGATGCTTCCCTCACAAGTGGGGGCGATCATGAGTGGTTGCTCGGCGAATGGCGGACAACACACTGATGGTCTCGTATATCAGAGCAGATATCCTGTTGAGGCAGGGGCTGAGGCCCAGGGGATTGGAGACTTCACCCCGAGGTGGTGGAGCTTCTTAGGGAGAACTTTGGTCTAACTAAAGTCAAGTCGACCTTTCACATCGTTTGTACAACGCATTGCTCTATATGGTTCCCCCTCACGCAGCCAGCTCTTCTCGGACTGGATGCGATGGTGCAGGTGTGGCCGAGGCTGCACCTGTACGCATTTCCCCCGATATCTATGCTCCCGGAGGTTCTGGAGAGGGTTCGCCGGGAAGGGGCCCGTCTGTTACTAATAGCCCCTTACTGGCCGACTCGAGTTTGGTTCTAGGACTTGGTGTCTCTTCTGAGCGGCTCTCCTATGGAGATTCCAATCAGGAGGGACCTGCTGTCCCAGGTAGAGGGCACGATATTTCACCCTCGACCGGAGTTGTGGAAACTGTGGGCCTGGCCTCTGAGGGGGCCAGGCTCATAGAATCCGGTCTCTCGACTGAGGTCGTTGAGACCATTCTCCATTCCAGAGCCCCTTCCACGAGAAAACTGTATGCGCTGAAATAGAAATTATTCTCCACCTGGTGTGGTGAGCGTCAGTTAGATCCTGTTAACTGCCCTGTTGGTTCAGTTCTCGATTTTCTGCAAGACCGTTTCTCTGCTGGATTATCTCCTTCCACCTTAAAAGTTTATGTGGCGGCTATATCGGCCTACCATACCCCTCTGGGGGGTACTTCTATTGGGAGAGATCCTCTGATTACTCGTTTTCTCCGTGGTACATTGAGGTTGAGACCTGCACTGCACTCCAGAGCACCGGCTTGGGATTTAGCCATTGTACTTGAGGGTCTGGCTCTAGCTCCGTTTGAGCCCATTGAAGAGGTTTCAGAAAAATTCCTCACTTTGAAAGCTTTATTTCTCCTTGCTATTTCATCTATCAAGAGAATTGGAGATTTACACGCCCTGTCGGTTGCTCCATCATGTTTGGAATTTGCACCTGGTATGGTGAAAGCATTTCTATACCCTAGACCGGGTTATATTCCTAAGGTCCCATTCAATGTTGGGGGCCCAATAGTGCTGCAGGCCTTTTATCCTCCACCTTTTAATACCCCAGATCAGGAACAATTGAACCTGTTATGTCCAGTTCGGGCATTGGATGCCTACGTTCACAGAGCTGCCCTGTGGCGTCAGTCAGAGCAATTATTTGTATGTTTTGGGTCACTCAGAAGAGGGTGCCCTGCATCTAAACAGGTTATGAGCAAGTGGATAGTCGAGGCTATTTCACTAGCTTATGAAGCGGCCGGTCAGCCATCACCTATGGCTGTACGGGCCCATTCTACTAGGAGTATGGCGGCCTCTACGGCCTTAATTTCGGGGGTTTCCCTTCCTGATATTTGTAATGCGGCAGGATGGTCCTCTCCGCATACATTTGTCAGGTTTTATGACCTTGACCTCTCCACTCCAGGGGCTAGGTTGCTTGCTTCTTAGTGTGCGCAAGGACTTCACACAGAACGGGCATTTGTCACTATGGCGTAGTGGGTATGGGGTTCCCACCGCGTCTCAAACGCAGCTCGAGTTCCCTTGAAAGGGAACGTCTCAGGTTACTTATGTAACCCTGGTTCCCTGATAGGGAACGAGACGCTGCGTTTGCCTGCCATACTTCCTGCACACCCTGATCGACTTGCTTCAGACTTTTCAGAAGCTGGCGCGGTCTGTTTGCAAGGGTGCTTTATAGTTTCCTGGTCTATGACGTCACCCATGACGTATCGGGCTTCCATTGGACTGATTTTACACGTGCTTCATGACGCAATCACGCAGAGCGTTCCCACCGCGTCTCAAACGCAGCGTCTCGTTCCCTATCAGGGAACCAGGGTTACATAAGTAACCTGAGACGTTCCCCCGTCTTCATCTGGTGTGTTGGATTCGCTCGCACATTTGTACCTGATTCATTGAGCAATCAAGATTGTCAATTTCAATGTTCTTCACTTTTTCAACCAACTGACTGGTGTTTGCTTTCAGAAACCTTTGATGATCTGAGCATATACAAATTAAAACAATAACAGGAAAATGGAAAATGAAGGCAAAATGGGAAAGAATATAAATATTGAATCTAACCTTGTATTATCCTGTTTCTCTTCTTTCCCAATATCCCCGTGTGGGCAGTATTTGGCTTTGATCAAATCTGCAGTAAATAAATAAGGTTGATAAGTCTGCAGTAAAATAAATGTCTAATAAAGGCTATAGTAATAGTTACAATTCTGAGTCTGAATAATCCAGGAGCATGACACCGCATAAAATAAATTCTACAAAACTCTATCCAATAGTACCAAAAACACAAAACAATTCTGTATTGCAAATTTGTACATGACACTGTTAGGCCAGAATGTAACCTTCCTTAAAATTGGTCCCAAATAGTTAACTACGACTGATTAATTAAGAATAATTTTATACATTACATAGGCGAAAACTGGTTTAATAGTTTCTCGTGTATTACACTTACAATATGCAGGCACATTTGGTTTGGCAGAAGTCATATTGATCTCAAAGGAGTCAAGAGTTAAACCAGTTATGATCGGCGAAAACACATGGCCATCATCAGATGCAGAGATTTTGCCTGTTTACATAAAATATCTATCAGTTCATCTGTCAATTGTTCATTATACATAGAGGGCAACAGTGCCTCCCCAACCCCCTTTTCATTCTTTTTCCCATAGTGATTTAAAAAAATATATATTTATATATAAATATGCATATATAGCTTATACAAACATTTCGGTATTTTGAGAGAGTAGGGAGATTATGTCATTCGCAGTGCGTCATGGGAGTGGCAAGAGCTATTTTGGAGTGTGTTGCTTTTTTTAAAAACTATGTTTGACATAATTTTCACTACAGCAGCATGGCTCATGGGTAATGTAGTTTTCACCAGGAGTTCAACTGTGAAACACGATTATTTACAAAAAAAGTAAAATTATTTACTAATTTCCGTATGGAGAAAGTAAATGTTTTTACTCCCAGAAACCACCTGTTGTACTCTATAATGTTTTCTCATTAAAAATAAAATATAAACCATACTAACATGTTACTTGGATGCCTGATTGTCCTGCAGTGTTTGCTGTCTCTAGAGAGAGAGAAGGAAAGACCATGTTATTTTAAATGGCAATGAAAAGCGCTAGCCTATATGAATAGCTTTGACTTGACTTTTATATGTTTTGCTTATCACATTGTGACAGTGTCATTCATATAGCTTACATGTTAAACAATTTATCATGCAAATTGCTAAAAGTTAAAATCAAAGACAGCGTAAAAGAGGAATTAAAAAGTAACCTACCAAATTTTAAAAAGTAAGTAACTGAAGAGGAATAAAATAGCCCTATGCACATACTGTTACGGGTGTGGTGCTGGTTGAAGGAGAGGCAGCAGTCAGCAGATCAAATTCAATAATCTTTACTAAGGAAACAAAACTTAAACAGATACAAGTCTTTGGGACCACGAACACACGTTACACATCAACGAGAACCGACCAGGAGTGAGGGAGAACACAGGGTTTACATACACAGAGAACGGATCATGGGAACAAGACACAGCTGGGGCAAATTAACTAGACACGTGAAGGAACTGAACACAAACGAGGAGCGGGAAAACTAACACAGGACTAAACCAAATCACAATGACGGGGGAAAACACAGGAATACAGACACAAGACAGACATAACTGTAACATTACGCCCCTCCCCGAGAGACCCCCTCGGGCGGCCAAGGCGGAGCAAGCTGGTCAGGGGGCCATGGCGGAGACGCCCCTTCAGGTGGCCAGGGTGGAGACGCCTCTTCCGGTGGTCAGGGCGGAGCAAGCTGGTCAGGGGGCCATGGCGGAGACGCCCCTTCAGGTGACCAGGGTGGAGACGCCTCTTCCGGTGGCCAGGGCGGAGCAAGCTGGTCAGGGGGCCATGGCGGAGACGCACCATCAGGTGGCCTATATCCCCCCCCCAAAACTTTCTTGGGGGGAATCACAGGCTCTGGGACAGGCTCTGGGTGGGCAGACGGGACGTGGAAAGTCTCTGGCTGGGCTAGCGGTGAAGGACCGGCTATGCTGGATGGAACCAGCGGCGAAGGCTCAGAAGGGCTGGACGGGACCAGCGGAGAAGGCTCAGAAGGGCTGGACGGGACCAGCGGAGAAGGCTCTGAAGGGCTGGACGGGACCAGCGGAGAAGGCTCTGAAGGGCTGGACGGGACCAGCGGAGAAGGCTCTGAAGGGCTGGACGGGACCAGCGGAGAAGGCCCTGAAGGGCTGGACGGGACCAGCGGAGAAGGCCCTGAAGGGCTGGACGGGACCAGCGGAGAAGGCCCTGAAGGGCTGGACGGGACCAGCGGAGAAGGCCCTGAAGGGCAGGCGACGGGCTCAGGCTCTGGCGGGCAGGCGACGGGCTCAGGCTCTGGCGGGCAGGCGACGACGGGCTCAGGCTCTGGCGGGCAGGCGACGGGCTCAGGCGGGCAGGCGACGGGCTCAGGCTCTGGCGGGCAGGCGACGGGCTCAGGCTCTGGCGGGCAGGCGACGGGCTCAGGCTCTGGCGGGCAGGCGACGGGCTCTGCAGGCGTGCAGGTAAGCTCAGGCTCGGCAGGGCTGCAGGGAAGCTCAGGCTCGGCAGGACTGCAGGGAAGCTCAGGCTCGGCAGGACTGCAGGGAAGCTCAGGCTCGGACGGAACCAGCTGTGAAGGCTTGGCTGGGCTGGCTGGGATCAGTGGCGGAAGCTCTGTGTCCCAGTCAATAAGCTCCTCCTCTTCCCCTGGACCGATGGTGAAGGGAGAGCCACAGCTCGCCAATACCCACTCCACAAAGGCAGCGAAGTTCCCCCGAGGCCCATCTCCAGGCAGACATGCTTTGGTCTCAGCGTTGAGGCCTGCCCGGAAGAACACACAGAGGCTGGTGTCATCAAAATGAACAAGAGGAACCAAGTCCAAATACCTCTGTGTGTGGGCCTCGAGGGACTGATCCTCCTGAGACAGGAGAAGGATTTGGACTGCTGCATCCATCGATGTTTTGGTCGGTTCTTCTGTTACGGGTGTGGTGCTGGTTAAAGGAGAGGCAGCAGTCAGCAGATCAAATTCAATAATCTTTACTAAGGAAACAAAACTTAAACAGATACAAGTCTTTGGGACCACGAACACACGTTACACATCAACGAGAACCGACCAGGAGTGAGGGAGAACACAGGGTTTACATACACAGAGAACGGATCATGGGAACAAGACACAGCTGGGGCAAATTAACTAGACACAGGTGAAGGAACTGAACACAAACGAGGAGCGGGAAAACTAACACAGGACTAAACCAAATCACAATGACGGGGGAAAACACAGGAATACAGACACAAGACAGACATAACTGTAACACATATAAGCGTGTCTGACTAAAATTATCTCTAAATAAGATTTAAAACTGAATAAATCCAAAACATTTATTTTAAGGTCCTTATGGAAACCCCGCAGCTTAAATAAACGATGCTGGAGATTTTAGTTACATCAGATAAAAAATACAACAGTTAAAACAACATAGCATAATGCAAAATAAACATTGCTGTAAAACAGTCATGTTAAACTGATACTTTCGTGATATGGTTTAAAAAAAAAACATAGCATAATGAACATAAACAATGTTGTACATTTTTAAAATCATACTTTATGATAAATTAATATAGTAGATACATGTTAATATCTGTATCACATCGATATCATAATACAATGCTCCATACTTTTAAACCCATACTATGATAAATTAATATAGTAGATACATTTTAATATCTGTATCACCAGTTACAGCAGATACAAATACTAATAGCATAATGTGGATAAAACAAATACCTAGTCTGGGCTATTTAACCCTCTGGGGTCGGCAATCACGTCTGCTCACTTTTTTTCTTATCAGTGCAAAACAAACTCAAAATACTTTGTTGATTTTGATCTTACATATAAGTGTTACACATCATTCAATACTGTTAAATGTCTTCTTTTTTTGTGTACACTCTTATTAACATCAAAACCTTGTGTTTTTGTAAAATAAATAAAATAAACAGGGTGCGCTTTCAGCTCACACTGTCTCCAAAACCTTGTGTTTTTGTAAAATAAATAAAATAAACAGGGTGCGCTTTCAGCTCACACTGTCTCCGCAAAAATCTTTCTGAAACGCGTCCGAAAAATGAACTGTAACTCAATAAATACTTGTCACAGAGACACGAAAGATTTCTCTTTATGAAGCTGAAATTCTCTTCTTTTAAATGAAGTAACTTATATAAAAAAGCAACTATTCTCAGTTGATGTTATCTGTATGAAAAGAGAGAGATGTCGGTCTTTTTCCTTTCACCTAATTATAGCGTATGACGTGTTAATGTGACCACGCCCACTGAGAGCGCGCGCTATTCAAACGTTAAAGGGTTAGTTCACCCAAAAATGAAAATTAAGTCATTAATTACTCACCCCCATGCTGTACCAACCCCGTAAGACCTTTGTTCGTCTTCGGAACACAAATGAAGATATTTTTGATTAAATCTGAGAGCTGGATCACTGCTACATAGGCTGCCTAAGGGACTGACACTTGACGGTCCAGAAAGTCATTAAAGAAAATGTTTAAATATTCCATGTGCCTACAGTGGCTCAATTATAAGTTTATCAAGCGACGAGACTACTTTTTGTGCGGAAAAATAAACAAAAATAACGACTTTATTCGACTATTCCTTTTCTTCCTTGTGGGCCTTAGACGAGAGTTCAAGAGATTTCCACGACGCATGCGCGAGAACTGAGATGAGGACGTTCTTCTTCGACTCCTTCTTGTTACCGGCTGCTCACCGCTTAGAAGTATTACCGCCACCTACCGTATAAGATGACGTGTTGGAAGCGCAAAACTTTCTGTTTACAAGCAGAGGAAGACGCGCACTGTACATACGCTTTTCAATTCGACACTTAATGTGCTGTAGGTCTCGCTATAGTATATACAATGGTTAAAAAGTCGAAATCAGTAGACATATTTACGAATTGAAACGCAATGTTTATACATAAGGAAAAGACGGTATAATTCATTAGTGATTTAAATAGCCCAGACTAGGTATTTGTTTTATCCACATTATGCTATTAGTATTTGTATCTGCTGTAACTGGTGATACAGATATTAAAATGTATCTACTATATTAATTTATCATAGTATGGGTTTAAAAGTATGGAGCATTGTATTATGATATCGATGTGATACAGATATTAACATGTATCTACTATATTCATTTATCATAAAGTAGCTTTTCACCCCTCCTTTCTTAGTGATTTGGTCTTTTGAATTCATGTATAAAGATTATGTTTTAAAGTTAGACCATAGTCTTTACAAGAGTGTGGAACTTTGCATCACTACGGTGTGACAAAATATGTTGGCGTGTAAAAATACATCCAAACATTTAAGCACAACTATTTACACACATACTAAGCAGGATAATATCTAATTGTAGATTGTGAACACACCATTATCTGATTATTTGGGGTCAAAGAACGATTTTTGAACAACATTTTGTGCTGGATGTAAAAAATAAAGGTATTAGTTAATAACAAAAACTTTAAATCAACATGAAAACCATAATATAAATAAATAAAATATAGTTTGAAAATTACTTCCATAATATTTTCCTTTAATAAAGCTATGCCCGTATCACCCACCACAAAGTTTTGTGTTTGTGGTTGAGACCTCGCAGAGATTACACCAATATTAGGGTTCTCAAACATTGCCTGTTTTTTTTTTAAGGAATACAAACTTTACCAGTGTTTATTATGTGCAATATATCATTATATGTCCTGTTTGGTTTCTTCTTACTTGTACAATATACTTGGTTCTAAATACAAAAATTAAAACTCCATCACCAATCAATTATAAAAAACATTTTATTTTTTAAAAACTGTTTAAGTACATAATGCCAAACAATAGGCTACAACAGTTGTTATTGCAGTTTCGTCATGAGAGATTCTTCATGCTTGAACAAAGCGTTGACCAGGCAATGCTTTCACAATTCACATAGTCAAGCGGTTCCCTTTCAAGGGAACTCGAGCTGCGTTTGAGACGCGGTGGGAACGCTCTGCGTGATTGCGTAATGAAGCACGTGTAAAATCAGTCCAATGGAAGCCCGATACGTCATGGGTGACGTCATAGACCAGGAAACTATAAAGCACCCTTGCAAACAGACCGCGCCAGCTTCTGTAGTCTTCAGCAAGCGCTCTCTGTGATTCTGTCCTTGTCTATTTATTGTTGTTTGTCAAGCCCAATATATATATCACTATCTATCATTATGGCGAGCAAAGCAATATTATAGATGTTGTGTTGTTCCCTGCCCTCGTTACATCACGGGTGGGGACACACATCAGCTTTTTGTTGCTGTTTGGGAGTGGAGCATGCAACAGTCATTTCTCGAGGGATCTGACTGTGCATTGCGAGAAGCTGTCCGTGAGGACGCTCCGCTCCCGCCGGGCGTTCTTCGAGGAGGACGGTTCGGTTCGCGTTCCCCGAGCGGGTCTCTCTGTTGCCGAGGCTCGGAGACGGCTCGTATTTCGGGGTTCGAAAACGGATCTGACAGCGGGGGTTGGGACGGGCTCCGCCCTTTCTCAGCTTTCACATGCCAGATCTAGTGTGCTGCGATTTCCAGTTCCGAGGAATTGGTATCGTTAGTGTTTTGTTTTAAAAGAAGGAGAACAAAACAAATACAAATCTTTATAAAAAGGCAGATGTTTGAGTTTTCAATGAATACATTTTCCAGCTCATAACTGTGAAAATGAACTGTATCTTAAACAGGGAAAACTCTGTATCTCAGCCTCCTCGTCGGGGACTGTGGTTTTTCCCTATCTCCACACTGAGGTGTCGAGATCGTGGAATAAACCGGTTTGTATTTTATGTGTTTAATCCCCAGATGTCTGACTATAGTAATGTTTGGGTATTAAGTATCATAGTATGACATTGCCTCGGGTTAAAGAGACGCTTGCGAGCTTTCTCTCTCCCGAGTCGGCGTCATCGTTATTAACCCCGACGTTACCCACCAGCCATCTTAAATAATGAATACATTTTTTATTAGGCAGCGCTGGTGGGTAAAGTATGTAAGGACATGGATGAATGTGAGGGGCGACTCTCTGAGGAGGGTCGCAGCGCTGCCAGTTCGGTTGTTTCCTGCTGGTGGCCACAGAGTGATATATGTATGTATATATATATATATATATATATATATATATATATATATATATATATATATAAGTTTTTCTGATATAAAGATAAAGGAAAAAAAAGATATAATTATGTCTGTTCTTCTGGACGCTCCGCTTTCAAGAAAACTGAGATATAAACCATTCAGCGGCGTTCCAGAGGTTTCTTCCTCACCAATCTAATGTTCCTGAGACGGCCTATTAAGCTCCTCTCAGCACAAAGTGCAAAACAGAGCGTCGCCATTCGGGCTCCTCCGCAATTGAGGGGTACCTGGGTGGCGGTCGCAGTCTAGCCAGTTAGAGACATGCAAGATCTGAGGACTGTTTTATCTCTAAAATAGCTTTGACAAAGAAGAAGCCCTGACGCCGAGGCGATCAGGCTTCTAAGGGTGGTCCCCTCTGGGGTAGGGACGGTTTTGAGAAATCGTTTCTCCTCAGCACCCTTTGGGGTGCGACTCTCTGAGGAGGGTCGCAGTACTGCCAGTTCGGTTTCCCTGCCGGTTCGCCGTTTCAGGGCACCAAGGTGTCAGTGTCCCCAAACGAGCCTTCAAATAAGAAAAAAGAAGAGCAGTCAGTTCGGTTTCCCTGCCGGTTCGCCGTTTCAGGGCGCCGAAGTGCCTGCTTTTTTCAACGATCCTCCGAGGAGGGTCGTAGGAACTAAGCTAGTTAGAGGTAGGCAAGATCTGAGGACTGTCATCATCTCTAATAAAGCTTAGACAAGAAGTCCTGTCGCAAGAAAACGAGGCTATCAGGCTTCTGAGGGCTCCTCCGGGGCAGGGACGGTTTTGAGAAATCGTTTCTCCTCGGCGACCTCTAGGGTGCGACTCTCCGAGGAGGATCGTAGAGCAGTCAGTTCGGTTGTTCCCTGCCGGTTCGCCGCTTCAGGGCACCGTAGTGACTGTTCAACCAAGGGACGGTTTTGAGAAATCGTTTTTCCTCTGGGGTGCAACTCTCTGAGGAGGGTTGCAGCGCTGCCAGTTCGGTTGTTCCCTGCCGGTTCGCCGTTCAGGGCACCGAGGTGTCAGCATCCCCATACGATCCTCCGAGGAGGGTCGTAGAATGGTCAGTTCGGTTGTTCCCTGCCGGTTCGCCGCTTCAGGGCGCCGTAGTGACTGTTCAAACAAATCCAGAGGCCAGTCTTGAGAGACTGGTTCCCCTAGTAAATTTCTGGCAGCGTGGAAACTACTGCCACATATTTCTCAGTGGGTCCTGCACACTATAGAAAAGGGTTTCAGAATTCAGTTCGGTTCTCGTTCGCCCAGATTTCTAGGGGTCCTCCTTTCATTGGTGGACCCCGAGCAGGCTTTGGTTATGGAGCAGGAAGTACTGTCACTTCTGCAAAAGGAGCTGTAGAAAGGGTTCCTCCTCCCAGCAGACAGCCATTACTTCATTGTTTCCGAAAGAGGATGAGGTGTTTCCCGAGGTTTGCTTTCGGGGGCGAAGCATACCATTATTGGGTTCTTCCATTCGGCCTAGGTTTATTACCCCAGTATGCGTGGATGCAGCTCTGGCTCTTCTGAGACTCCAGGGCATTCGCGTATTATACTACATCAATGATTGGTTGTTCCTAGCTCAATCTAAGTTTATGGCAGTTCGGCATCGAGATGTCGTTCTGTCTCATTAAGGATGTTGGGGTTGCCTC
Organism: Tiaroga cobitis; assembly: GCA_030578255.1. Taxonomy (NCBI): domain Eukaryota; kingdom Metazoa; phylum Chordata; class Actinopteri; order Cypriniformes; family Leuciscidae; genus Tiaroga; species Tiaroga cobitis. Next base: position 12,226,359 of record CM060606.1, read on the forward strand.
TCAACGCCAAGAAGAGTGTGCTCTGAGGACCACTTTTCTAGGTGTAGCAATTCTACAGCCGTAATGGGGTATATCTAGGCCAGTCACTCACTGTGAAACAGTTTCAGACGGGTGGGTCTCATGGCAGTTGCGTCCAACGTTTTACTTTTGGCCTTCTGTTCATGAGACCCCTGCAGTGGTGGCTCAGGACCAAGGGGTTTTCTCCGAGGGGAAATACGTTTTCGCATGATCAAGGTCACGCGGCTATGCCTTCGTGCTTCGGTCATGTGGAAGAACCTTGGTTCCTCGCCCAGGCGGCCCAGTGTTGGGGGCTTCTTGTCGACGCATATTGCTATCGACGGATGCTTCCCTCACAAGTGGGGGCGATCATGAGTGGTTGCTCGGCGAATGGCGGACAACACACTGATGGTCTCGTATATCAGAGCAGATATCCTGTTGAGGCAGGGGCTGAGGCCCAGGGGATTGGAGACTTCACCCCGAGGTGGTGGAGCTTCTTAGGGAGAACTTTGGTCTAACTAAAGTCAAGTCGACCTTTCACATCGTTTGTACAACGCATTGCTCTATATGGTTCCCCCTCACGCAGCCAGCTCTTCTCGGACTGGATGCGATGGTGCAGGTGTGGCCGAGGCTGCACCTGTACGCATTTCCCCCGATATCTATGCTCCCGGAGGTTCTGGAGAGGGTTCGCCGGGAAGGGGCCCGTCTGTTACTAATAGCCCCTTACTGGCCGACTCGAGTTTGGTTCTAGGACTTGGTGTCTCTTCTGAGCGGCTCTCCTATGGAGATTCCAATCAGGAGGGACCTGCTGTCCCAGGTAGAGGGCACGATATTTCACCCTCGACCGGAGTTGTGGAAACTGTGGGCCTGGCCTCTGAGGGGGCCAGGCTCATAGAATCCGGTCTCTCGACTGAGGTCGTTGAGACCATTCTCCATTCCAGAGCCCCTTCCACGAGAAAACTGTATGCGCTGAAATAGAAATTATTCTCCACCTGGTGTGGTGAGCGTCAGTTAGATCCTGTTAACTGCCCTGTTGGTTCAGTTCTCGATTTTCTGCAAGACCGTTTCTCTGCTGGATTATCTCCTTCCACCTTAAAAGTTTATGTGGCGGCTATATCGGCCTACCATACCCCTCTGGGGGGTACTTCTATTGGGAGAGATCCTCTGATTACTCGTTTTCTCCGTGGTACATTGAGGTTGAGACCTGCACTGCACTCCAGAGCACCGGCTTGGGATTTAGCCATTGTACTTGAGGGTCTGGCTCTAGCTCCGTTTGAGCCCATTGAAGAGGTTTCAGAAAAATTCCTCACTTTGAAAGCTTTATTTCTCCTTGCTATTTCATCTATCAAGAGAATTGGAGATTTACACGCCCTGTCGGTTGCTCCATCATGTTTGGAATTTGCACCTGGTATGGTGAAAGCATTTCTATACCCTAGACCGGGTTATATTCCTAAGGTCCCATTCAATGTTGGGGGCCCAATAGTGCTGCAGGCCTTTTATCCTCCACCTTTTAATACCCCAGATCAGGAACAATTGAACCTGTTATGTCCAGTTCGGGCATTGGATGCCTACGTTCACAGAGCTGCCCTGTGGCGTCAGTCAGAGCAATTATTTGTATGTTTTGGGTCACTCAGAAGAGGGTGCCCTGCATCTAAACAGGTTATGAGCAAGTGGATAGTCGAGGCTATTTCACTAGCTTATGAAGCGGCCGGTCAGCCATCACCTATGGCTGTACGGGCCCATTCTACTAGGAGTATGGCGGCCTCTACGGCCTTAATTTCGGGGGTTTCCCTTCCTGATATTTGTAATGCGGCAGGATGGTCCTCTCCGCATACATTTGTCAGGTTTTATGACCTTGACCTCTCCACTCCAGGGGCTAGGTTGCTTGCTTCTTAGTGTGCGCAAGGACTTCACACAGAACGGGCATTTGTCACTATGGCGTAGTGGGTATGGGGTTCCCACCGCGTCTCAAACGCAGCTCGAGTTCCCTTGAAAGGGAACGTCTCAGGTTACTTATGTAACCCTGGTTCCCTGATAGGGAACGAGACGCTGCGTTTGCCTGCCATACTTCCTGCACACCCTGATCGACTTGCTTCAGACTTTTCAGAAGCTGGCGCGGTCTGTTTGCAAGGGTGCTTTATAGTTTCCTGGTCTATGACGTCACCCATGACGTATCGGGCTTCCATTGGACTGATTTTACACGTGCTTCATGACGCAATCACGCAGAGCGTTCCCACCGCGTCTCAAACGCAGCGTCTCGTTCCCTATCAGGGAACCAGGGTTACATAAGTAACCTGAGACGTTCCCCCGTCTTCATCTGGTGTGTTGGATTCGCTCGCACATTTGTACCTGATTCATTGAGCAATCAAGATTGTCAATTTCAATGTTCTTCACTTTTTCAACCAACTGACTGGTGTTTGCTTTCAGAAACCTTTGATGATCTGAGCATATACAAATTAAAACAATAACAGGAAAATGGAAAATGAAGGCAAAATGGGAAAGAATATAAATATTGAATCTAACCTTGTATTATCCTGTTTCTCTTCTTTCCCAATATCCCCGTGTGGGCAGTATTTGGCTTTGATCAAATCTGCAGTAAATAAATAAGGTTGATAAGTCTGCAGTAAAATAAATGTCTAATAAAGGCTATAGTAATAGTTACAATTCTGAGTCTGAATAATCCAGGAGCATGACACCGCATAAAATAAATTCTACAAAACTCTATCCAATAGTACCAAAAACACAAAACAATTCTGTATTGCAAATTTGTACATGACACTGTTAGGCCAGAATGTAACCTTCCTTAAAATTGGTCCCAAATAGTTAACTACGACTGATTAATTAAGAATAATTTTATACATTACATAGGCGAAAACTGGTTTAATAGTTTCTCGTGTATTACACTTACAATATGCAGGCACATTTGGTTTGGCAGAAGTCATATTGATCTCAAAGGAGTCAAGAGTTAAACCAGTTATGATCGGCGAAAACACATGGCCATCATCAGATGCAGAGATTTTGCCTGTTTACATAAAATATCTATCAGTTCATCTGTCAATTGTTCATTATACATAGAGGGCAACAGTGCCTCCCCAACCCCCTTTTCATTCTTTTTCCCATAGTGATTTAAAAAAATATATATTTATATATAAATATGCATATATAGCTTATACAAACATTTCGGTATTTTGAGAGAGTAGGGAGATTATGTCATTCGCAGTGCGTCATGGGAGTGGCAAGAGCTATTTTGGAGTGTGTTGCTTTTTTTAAAAACTATGTTTGACATAATTTTCACTACAGCAGCATGGCTCATGGGTAATGTAGTTTTCACCAGGAGTTCAACTGTGAAACACGATTATTTACAAAAAAAGTAAAATTATTTACTAATTTCCGTATGGAGAAAGTAAATGTTTTTACTCCCAGAAACCACCTGTTGTACTCTATAATGTTTTCTCATTAAAAATAAAATATAAACCATACTAACATGTTACTTGGATGCCTGATTGTCCTGCAGTGTTTGCTGTCTCTAGAGAGAGAGAAGGAAAGACCATGTTATTTTAAATGGCAATGAAAAGCGCTAGCCTATATGAATAGCTTTGACTTGACTTTTATATGTTTTGCTTATCACATTGTGACAGTGTCATTCATATAGCTTACATGTTAAACAATTTATCATGCAAATTGCTAAAAGTTAAAATCAAAGACAGCGTAAAAGAGGAATTAAAAAGTAACCTACCAAATTTTAAAAAGTAAGTAACTGAAGAGGAATAAAATAGCCCTATGCACATACTGTTACGGGTGTGGTGCTGGTTGAAGGAGAGGCAGCAGTCAGCAGATCAAATTCAATAATCTTTACTAAGGAAACAAAACTTAAACAGATACAAGTCTTTGGGACCACGAACACACGTTACACATCAACGAGAACCGACCAGGAGTGAGGGAGAACACAGGGTTTACATACACAGAGAACGGATCATGGGAACAAGACACAGCTGGGGCAAATTAACTAGACACGTGAAGGAACTGAACACAAACGAGGAGCGGGAAAACTAACACAGGACTAAACCAAATCACAATGACGGGGGAAAACACAGGAATACAGACACAAGACAGACATAACTGTAACATTACGCCCCTCCCCGAGAGACCCCCTCGGGCGGCCAAGGCGGAGCAAGCTGGTCAGGGGGCCATGGCGGAGACGCCCCTTCAGGTGGCCAGGGTGGAGACGCCTCTTCCGGTGGTCAGGGCGGAGCAAGCTGGTCAGGGGGCCATGGCGGAGACGCCCCTTCAGGTGACCAGGGTGGAGACGCCTCTTCCGGTGGCCAGGGCGGAGCAAGCTGGTCAGGGGGCCATGGCGGAGACGCACCATCAGGTGGCCTATATCCCCCCCCCAAAACTTTCTTGGGGGGAATCACAGGCTCTGGGACAGGCTCTGGGTGGGCAGACGGGACGTGGAAAGTCTCTGGCTGGGCTAGCGGTGAAGGACCGGCTATGCTGGATGGAACCAGCGGCGAAGGCTCAGAAGGGCTGGACGGGACCAGCGGAGAAGGCTCAGAAGGGCTGGACGGGACCAGCGGAGAAGGCTCTGAAGGGCTGGACGGGACCAGCGGAGAAGGCTCTGAAGGGCTGGACGGGACCAGCGGAGAAGGCTCTGAAGGGCTGGACGGGACCAGCGGAGAAGGCCCTGAAGGGCTGGACGGGACCAGCGGAGAAGGCCCTGAAGGGCTGGACGGGACCAGCGGAGAAGGCCCTGAAGGGCTGGACGGGACCAGCGGAGAAGGCCCTGAAGGGCAGGCGACGGGCTCAGGCTCTGGCGGGCAGGCGACGGGCTCAGGCTCTGGCGGGCAGGCGACGACGGGCTCAGGCTCTGGCGGGCAGGCGACGGGCTCAGGCGGGCAGGCGACGGGCTCAGGCTCTGGCGGGCAGGCGACGGGCTCAGGCTCTGGCGGGCAGGCGACGGGCTCAGGCTCTGGCGGGCAGGCGACGGGCTCTGCAGGCGTGCAGGTAAGCTCAGGCTCGGCAGGGCTGCAGGGAAGCTCAGGCTCGGCAGGACTGCAGGGAAGCTCAGGCTCGGCAGGACTGCAGGGAAGCTCAGGCTCGGACGGAACCAGCTGTGAAGGCTTGGCTGGGCTGGCTGGGATCAGTGGCGGAAGCTCTGTGTCCCAGTCAATAAGCTCCTCCTCTTCCCCTGGACCGATGGTGAAGGGAGAGCCACAGCTCGCCAATACCCACTCCACAAAGGCAGCGAAGTTCCCCCGAGGCCCATCTCCAGGCAGACATGCTTTGGTCTCAGCGTTGAGGCCTGCCCGGAAGAACACACAGAGGCTGGTGTCATCAAAATGAACAAGAGGAACCAAGTCCAAATACCTCTGTGTGTGGGCCTCGAGGGACTGATCCTCCTGAGACAGGAGAAGGATTTGGACTGCTGCATCCATCGATGTTTTGGTCGGTTCTTCTGTTACGGGTGTGGTGCTGGTTAAAGGAGAGGCAGCAGTCAGCAGATCAAATTCAATAATCTTTACTAAGGAAACAAAACTTAAACAGATACAAGTCTTTGGGACCACGAACACACGTTACACATCAACGAGAACCGACCAGGAGTGAGGGAGAACACAGGGTTTACATACACAGAGAACGGATCATGGGAACAAGACACAGCTGGGGCAAATTAACTAGACACAGGTGAAGGAACTGAACACAAACGAGGAGCGGGAAAACTAACACAGGACTAAACCAAATCACAATGACGGGGGAAAACACAGGAATACAGACACAAGACAGACATAACTGTAACACATATAAGCGTGTCTGACTAAAATTATCTCTAAATAAGATTTAAAACTGAATAAATCCAAAACATTTATTTTAAGGTCCTTATGGAAACCCCGCAGCTTAAATAAACGATGCTGGAGATTTTAGTTACATCAGATAAAAAATACAACAGTTAAAACAACATAGCATAATGCAAAATAAACATTGCTGTAAAACAGTCATGTTAAACTGATACTTTCGTGATATGGTTTAAAAAAAAAACATAGCATAATGAACATAAACAATGTTGTACATTTTTAAAATCATACTTTATGATAAATTAATATAGTAGATACATGTTAATATCTGTATCACATCGATATCATAATACAATGCTCCATACTTTTAAACCCATACTATGATAAATTAATATAGTAGATACATTTTAATATCTGTATCACCAGTTACAGCAGATACAAATACTAATAGCATAATGTGGATAAAACAAATACCTAGTCTGGGCTATTTAACCCTCTGGGGTCGGCAATCACGTCTGCTCACTTTTTTTCTTATCAGTGCAAAACAAACTCAAAATACTTTGTTGATTTTGATCTTACATATAAGTGTTACACATCATTCAATACTGTTAAATGTCTTCTTTTTTTGTGTACACTCTTATTAACATCAAAACCTTGTGTTTTTGTAAAATAAATAAAATAAACAGGGTGCGCTTTCAGCTCACACTGTCTCCGCAAAAATCTTTCTGAAACGAGTCCGAAAAATGAACTGTAACTCAATAAATACTTGTCACAGAGACACGAAAGATTTCTCTTTATGAAGCTGAAATTCTCTTCTTTTAAATGAAGTAACTTATATAAAAAAGCAACTATTCTCAGTTGATGTAATCTGTATGAAAAGAGAGAGATGTCGGTCTTTTTCCTTTCACCTAATTATAGCGTATGACGTGTTAATGTGACCACGCCCACTGAGAGCGCGCGCTATTCAAACGTTAAAGGGTTAGTTCACCCAAAAATGAAAATTAAGTCATTAATTACTCACCCCCATGCTGTACCAACCCCGTAAGACCTTTGTTCGTCTTCGGAACACAAATGAAGATATTTTTGATTAAATCTGAGAGCTGGATCACTGCTACATAGGCTGCCTAAGGGACTGACACTTGACGGTCCAGAAAGTCATTAAAGAAAATGTTTAAATATTCCATGTGCCTACAGTGGCTCAATTATAAGTTTATCAAGCGACGAGACTACTTTTTGTGCGGAAAAATAAACAAAAATAACGACTTTATTCGACTATTCCTTTTCTTCCTTGTGGGCCTTAGACGAGAGTTCAAGAGATTTCCACGACGCATGCGCGAGAACTGAGATGAGGACGTTCTTCTTCGACTCCTTCTTGTTACCGGCTGCTCACCGCTTAGAAGTATTACCGCCACCTACCGTATAAGATGACGTGTTGGAAGCGCAAAACTTTCTGTTTACAAGCAGAGGAAGACGCGCGCTGTACATACGCTTTTCAATTCGACACTTAATGTGCTGTAGGTCTCGCTATAGTATATACAATGGTTAAAAAGTCGAAATCAGTAGACATATTTACGAATTGAAACGCGTATGTACAGCGCGCGTCTTCCTCTGCTTGTAAACAGAAAGTTTTGCGCTTCCAACACGTCATCTTATACGGTAGGTGGCGGTAATACTTCTAAGTGGTGAGCAGCCGGTAACAAGAAGGAGTCGAAGAAGAACGTCCTCATCTCAGTTCTCGCGCATGCGTCGTGGAAATCTCTTGAAGTCTCGTTTCAGGCCCACAAGGAAGAAAAGGAATAGTCGAATAAAGTCGTTATTTTTGTTTGTTTTTCCGCACAAAAAGTAGTCTCGTCGCTTGATAAACTTATAATTGAGCCACTGTAGGCACATGGAATATTTAAACATTTTCTTTAATGACTTTCTGGACCGTCAAGTGTCAGTCCCTTAGGCAGCCTATGTAGCAGTGATCCAGCTCTCAGATTTAATCAAAAATATCTTCATTTGTGTTCCGAAGACGAACGAAGGTCTTACGGGGTTGGTACAGCATGGGGGTGAGTAATTAATGACTTAATTTTCATTTTTGGGTGAACTAATCCTTTAATGTTGAGGCAAGCCATGAAAACGCCCACATCAGAACGCGCTAACCTTTATCTCGTCTTGCTGCGCACTGAGGAATAATTCCTGGAAAAGTTAACTCAGTTACCTGTTTCATTCGAGGAGCACGGATTCAGCTGATGTAGTAAGTCATTTATTCTTAAGTGCTTTGTTCTAATCGCGTTATTGAATAGTGTCTGTGAACTGCACAAAGACTGTTTAAATTTTAAATGCGTGTCTGTGTGCGACAGTGGCGTAGCCACGAGGGGGCCTGGGTGGGCCTAGGCCCTCTCATATACATGTCCGGCCCCCTCAGATTTCTGATTGCTGAAAAAAATATATATATATTTTTTTAGTGATTGTGAATTAGTAGGCTACTGTAACACAGACGCAGGCTGAGTAGGATCCATGTGCAGTTTATTTAAATATAGCAGGCTCAGTGTACAAACAGGCGTGGGTCGAGAAACCAAGGCTAACAACAATATAAGAGACAGGACATCAAACGTGGTCAAAACAGGCAGAGGTTCAGGGCTGGCAGCTAACAACAGGAGTGAAGGTCCGAGTGAAACAGAGATCAATGGCAGGCAGAGAAGAGTCGTAGTCGGTAATCCAAGGCAGGGTCAAAACACAGACAGAAGATACAATGATAGGATAACGCTCAGAAATGCAGCCGGGGCAAACAAGACTTCGCAATGTGTGTATGAACAAGCAGGGTTTAAATAGTCTGGTTATGAGGATCAGGTGTGCAGTAATCAGTCCCTGTATGTGGGTTCTTGGGAAGTGTAGTTCAAAGCTACCGTTAGTATTCAGGAGAGTGAGACCTCCGGTGGCCGACAGAGGACTCTTCACCGGCGTTCGTGACAGAGCCCCCCTCCTGCGAGCGGCTCCTGAAGCGAGAGCACATCCGACGTCGGGGTCTTCCTCGAGGTCTTGGGGCCGGCCTCTCCGGGTGGGTCCTATGAAATTCAACGATGAGATTGGGGTCGAGGATATCATCCGCATTGACCCAGGACCTCTCCTCTGGACCGTACCCCTCCCAGTCTACCAGATATTGGATCTGGCGTCCCCGACGTCTGGAATCTAGCAAATCTCGCACTTGAAATGCCTCCTCGCCATCCACGATCATGGGTGGAGGGCCTGAGTCACCGCCTTCCTCCTCCACCCTCGGACCACCGGCAGGTTTCAGTAGAGAAACATGGAAAGTAGGAGAAATGCGATAAGTGGCTGGTAATTCAAGGCGGTATGACACAGAATTGATTTGTCTCAAAATTTTGAAAGGACCCACATACCTGGGACTGAGTTTCTTGCAGGGTAATCGCAGACGGAGGTCTCGGGTTGAAAGCCACACCCACTGTCCAGGAGTGTAGTTGGGACTGGGGCGACGATGGCGGTCAGCTTGCTCCTTACCCCTGTTTATGGCACGTTGTAGGTGGACATGCGCTTGGTTCCAAACAGCCTCACTTCGTTGAAACCAGTCATTGACAGCAGGTACTTCGGACGGCTCACCGGACCATGGAAACAGTGGGGGTTGGAACCCCAGAACGCACTGAAAAGGTGTTAATTTTGTGGAGGGTTTGAGAATTGAGTTCTGTGCATATTCTGCCCAGGGAAGAAAGCGGCTCCAGTCGGATTGGTTCTGCTGACAATACATTCGGAGGAATTTGGTGAGCTCTTGGTTTAGTCGTTCCGTTTGTCCATTAGATTGAGGGTGGTAACCTGAAGTGAGACTTATATTGACATTAAGTAATTGAAAGAAGGCCGTCCAAAACCTTGATGTGAACTGGGGACCTCTGTCGGAGACAATGTCTTCAGGAAGACCATAATAGCGGAATACAAAGTGGAAGAGGTGTTCTGGGGTTTCGAAGGCTGATGGGAGCTTAGACAGTGGTATTAGTCGACATGCCTTGGAGAAACGATCAATGACAGTTAGTATGGTGGTGTTACCCTGAGAGACTGGTAGATCGGTGACGAAGTCAATAGCGATGTGGGACCATGGTCGTTGTGGGATGGGTAGGGGTTGTAGTAGTCCTGCTGGTAGTTGTCTGGAGGTCTTTGCTGCAGCACAGGTGTGACAAGAATTCACGAAAGTGCTGGTGTCTGTCTGTAAAGTCTCCCACCAGAACCGGTTTCTTAATAGTCTAACTGTGGTAGTGATACCTGGGTGGCCAGAGCTTGTGGAGGAGTGCACCCAGTGGATTACCTTTTCTCGTAGTCCTAGGGGAACAAAGGTTCGGTTGAGCGGGCATTCAGGAGGTGGTGGGTTCTGTGCGTGAGCCTGAGTGATTTCGGACATGATGTCCCACTGGACTGGAGCTAGGATTAGAGAAGGTGAGATGATGGGGTCTGGAGAGGGATCTTGAGGGGTGGCGTCATATTGGCGGGATAGTGAGTCGGCTTTGATGTTCTTTGATCCTGGATGATAGGTGATTGAAAAGTTGAATCGAGTGAAGAACAGGGCCCATCTGGCCTGTCTGGGGTTTAGTCTTTTGGCGGAGCGTAGGTATTCCAGGTTGCGATGATCTGTTAATACCAGAAAGGAATGTCTAGCCCCCTCAAGCCAGTGTCTCCATTCTTCAAGTGCTGCTTTCATCGCTAATAATTCACGATTGCCCACATCATAATTCTGTTCAGCTGAGGAGAGTTTTCTGGAGTAATAGGCACATGGAAAGAGTTTGGGTGGATTACCTTGGCGTTGAGAGAGGACGGCTCCAATGCCCGTGTTGGATGCGTCAACCTCCACCACGAAAGGTACATTGGGGTCAGGATGATGCAGAATGGGAGCAGAGGTAAACCGATTCTTTAGTTCATTGAAGGCTTGAATGGCATCAGTAGCCCAGCGAAGCTTGGTGACTCCCCCTTTTACCATAGCATTGAGCGGAGCGGCGACTGAGCTGAAATTTCTGATAAATCTTCTGTAAAAGTTGGCAAATCCCAAGAATCTTTGTAGTTCCTTTACTGTAGTTGGTTGAGGCCAATTTAGAACCGCTCGTACCTTTCCCTCATTCATAGACACACCTTCAGGACTGATGATGTAACCAAGGAAGGAAATTGAGGATTGATGGAACTCACACTTTTCTGCCTTGGCATACAGTTGGTGGTTGATGAGACGCTGCAAGACTGCTCGGACCTGCTTGATGTGTTCCTCCATGGTGTCTGAGTAGATCAAAATATCATCAATATATACGATTAGGCACTGGTTTAGCATGTCTCTGAATATGTCATTGATGAAAGATTGGAACACGGATGGACTATTGGACAGCCCGAACGGCATAACAAGATATTCGTAGTGCCCGCTGCTGGTGGAAAACGCAGTTTTCCATTCGTCCCCTTCTCGAATGCGTATGAGGTTGTAGGCGGAGCGTAGATCGAGCTTAGTGTAAACTTTGGCAGTTCTTAGTTGTTCTAAGGCTGCCGGAACCAGAGGCAATGGATATCTGAATTTGACTGTTATATCATTAAGACCACGATAATCAATGCAGGGACGGAGACCCCCATCCTTTTTTCCCACAAAGAAGAATCCCGCTGCTGCTGGTGAAGTTGATGGTCGAATGAAACCCTTAGCCAGTTTTTCTTCAATGTATGATTTCATCGCGTTAGCTTCAGGTTCGGATAGAGGAAAGATTTTACCTCTAGGGGGTGTGGTATCAGATAATAGTTCGATGGCACAGTCACTAGGTCGATGTGGGGGAAGTTGTGAGGCTTTAGTTTTGCTGAACACCTCCATCAAGTCAACATACTCAGGGGGTACCTGTGGTGCTGTGTTGAGCTCTTGAGTCGTGAAAGTAGTCTTTACCGGTATCAAGGTGGTTGGCTTCAGACATTTTGAGTAGCAGTTGGGATCCCAACGTATGATCTGTTTCTCACGCCAGGAAATTTGTGGATTGTGGTCCTGCAGCCAGGGTAAACCAAGGATGATTGGGTTGTGTGGAGAGTGAATGACAAAGAGGCGTGTTGTTTCAGTGTGTAGCGCTCCCACTTGTAGATTCAAGTCAGTGGTGATGTACTGTACATGGCCAGTCCCCAGGGGGCGCCCATCTAGTGCGGCCACTGCCAAAGGAGATTCGCAAAGGGTTAGTGGTATCTTATACTGTCGGGCTAGACCTTCATCAATGAAATTGCCTGCTGCCCCAGAGTCTAGTAAAGCCTGAGTGGTGATCGTTTCAGACTGACAGGTTAATTTAACTGGTAATTCCATACAAGTATTGGTTTTTATGGCAGAAATCAGCAAACTCACCCTACGGTTGTGTGTCTGGGGGGGTCGAGTCGGGCAATCAGCTCTCAGATGTCCTGCTTGGCCACAGTGTTGGCAAAGGTGGTTTCTGATGCGGCGTTCACGTTCCTCTGTGGAAAGATGAGTTCGCCCGATTTGCATGGGTTCAGTGTGGTCACTAGGTTGACTCATTTGGCTGAAAGAACATGTAGGTCGGTTAGATCTCCGAGAGCGAATAAGGTTGTCAATGCGAATAGCCAGGTCAATGAATTGATCCAGGGTTCTGTCTTCATCACGACATGCAAGTTCTGACTGCAAGTCAGGGTTTAATCCCTGGCGGAACAACAGTTTTAATGTATCGTCTACCCACACAGTTTGGGCAGCGAGAGTGCGAAACATCAGAGCAAATTCAGCTGCGGTATCTCTTCCCTGACGAAGTGCAAGTAGTTGTTCCCCAGGATTCCTTCCTCCTTCAGCATGTTCAAACACTTCTCGTAAACGTTGAATAAAGTTAGCGTAAGTGGTGCGCTCAAGTCCATGGTTGTCCCAGACCGCTGTTGCCCACTCCAGTGCCTTTCCCGTGAGCAAAGAGCACACCAATGAAATCTTACTGTTATCCGTTGAGTATAACGAAGGTTGCTGAGCCAGGAAGATAGAACACTGCATAAGGAAGCCTTTACATTTGGTTGGGACGCCATCAAACTTCTCTGGAAAGGCTAAACGTGGATTAGCAGATAGTGTGCTATGAGGTATTTCAATCGGTACCTGACTTGGTTGAGGCGCTGGAGCAGTGGGTGTAGGAGCGGGTGGATGGAGACTCTGTACAGCTTTCACCAACTCCTCAGTCATAGTGGTGAGTCGACTTAGTTGTTGATGGTGAGCAGCCAGTTGAGTCGCTTGGGCAGAAAGCTCGCTGGTCAGATGCATGAGAACTGCTGGATCTGTAGGTGGCGAAGTCTTCTGTAACACAGACGCAGGCTGAGTAGGATCCATGTGCAGTTTATTTAAATATAGCAGGCTCAGTGTTCAAACAGGCGTGGGTCGAGAAACCAAGGCTAACAACAATATAAGAGACAGGACATCAAACGTGGTCAAAACAGGCAGAGGTTCAGGGCTGGCAGCTAACAACAGGAGTGAAGGTCCGAGTGAAACAGAGATCAATGGCAGGCAGAGAAGAGTCGTAGTCGGTAATCCAAGGCAGGGTCAAAACACAGACAGAAGATACAATGATAGGATAACGCTCAGAAATGCAGCCGGGGCAAACAAGACTTCGCAATGTGTGTATGAACAAGCAGGGTTTAAATAGTCTGGTTATGAGGATCAGGTGTGCAGTAATCAGTCCCTGTATGTGGGTTCTTGGGAAGTGTAGTTCAAAGCTACCGTTAGTATTCAGGAGAGTGAGACCTCCGGTGGCCGACAGAGGACTCTTCACCGGCGTTCGTGACAGCTACACTGCGCAAACCAAAGTAAATAATACCCACCGGATGAAGAAGGGTTTCCTCTCAGTCTCCACAGTACATAAAATATTTATTTTATTTTATTTTATTTTTCGTGTTCGCATTTATGAGGAAAAAACAATGTTATGGACGTGTTTTAGTGGAAAACAAAAAAAGCTCTGAAAGCGGCACTAAAAGATGCTTTAAAACTTTCACAGACACATCAAACAGAAAGCACAAAACCTTTCTTTAACCTGAATTTCGTTTTGTATTAATTGTATCTTAATTTTAATCAATGTTTCATCAACCAATTGCCTGGATTAAATATAGCAGACGATATGGTGAACGTGATTTCACCAAGTACCACATGTTCCTGGATCAACATCTTTGTTGATCCTGGATCAACTTTCCAATCAACCAATCAGATTTGAGGGACAAGTTTACAGTTTATGTCAAGTTTAGGCTTAGAACCAGGGTGAAGTACTTAAACATCAGTGTTATTCACCTATCATTACCCTATGATTTTAGGGAAAAGTTATGGGTAGACCGGGTTAGGTTTAGGGGTAGGGATTGGGTAAGGACTGCATTTTGGGACAGGAATGTTGATCCAGGATCAACAAAATATGTTGATCCTGGACCATGTCTTACTTGGCAAAATCACGGTGACCCAGACGATATATAAGAAACGGAGGCGCCGGCGCGTGAACTGGAGCGCGTCTCATAACTGAAGAGAAACTCAGGATATAAGATAGTCTATACTTGCCTCACATGTCTTCTTTTAAACAGAACAATTCAAAACGAAAGAAAACAGACTACAGACTGCTCTCTGCTTATGTAATCCTTATGAAATGTGCATTTCTCTAATTCTCTCTGGCGCGTTCACCTAGGCTACTGAAGATCGCGAGTCAGCATCGTCAACTTCATCTTAGCCGACAAAGAAAACACTTGTTTATTAATAAACAATTAAAATACCTCATTGCTATATTTTACATATTCATAATCATTACTTTTGCCGGTTCTTTGTGACAGCTTTTAGGTGCTTTATTGGCAGCGCCACCCTTACATGTCAGAGTCGCCACCGCATCACCAGAATAGGCATAGCCTATATAAAATTCTGGCTATATATATATATATATATATATATATATATATATATATATATATATATATATATATATTGCCCCCTCATTTAAAGACGGGACCCCCCAAAAATAAAATTCTGGCTACGCCCCTGGTGTGCGAATGAATGGACGAATTCACAGACGCGCGCGCGCTGTGCGTTCATTCACTCTCGCTCCAACATTAGTAAGACTACTGAGATTTGTTCTAATCGCAATATAGAATAGTATCTGTAAAACCAAAAAGACTGTTTAAATATGAATCGAGTGTCTGGGTGTATGAACGAACGAACGCACAGATGCATAGCCTACTGTTACAGACGAAATAGATTAGAAAGTTTTTACCAGAGGTGGAAAGTAACGAATTACATTTACTCGCGTTACGTAATTAAGTAGTTTTTTTGTGTACTTCTACTTTTTAAAGTAGTTTTTAAAATCTGTACTTTTACTTTTACTTAAGTACGTTTTGTTTGAAGTATTTTACTTCGCTACATTTGAAATCATATCCGTTACTGAGTAAAAAATAATAATACAAGGGAGGAAAAAAAAAAATCACACTCCGGAAACTACTGCATTGGTTGAAGGGCGGGAGAACAAACGCGCAAGAAAGGTGACGCAGACCCAGCTGAAGCTGAAAGCTAAGCGCCCTCGAATTCTTATGAAGCGGATTATGGCCAGTATGAAAATACATGGTATAAAAAAAAACGTGGTTGTCCTCGAGGATAAATATACAATTTGCAAAAAATGTGTACGCAAAGTGGCTGCAAAAGGAAGATACATAGGACACACCAGCCCTCCTGCAGATAAAGGTATGTCCCGATTAAGGCCGAATGACTTACGTGATGCTGAGGGAATCCCAGAATCCAGTCATGAAAATGGAATTCACATGTCACGTAAAACACGCAAAATAATGGATGCATGGAATACATGAAAAGTAGAACTGTGCAATAAATCCAATCGCGACATGGTCTTTGAATATTTAAGCACAAAAATACTGCATGTAAATATATCCCTATTTGTTCTGCTGAGCTGCGCCGCTTTTTCTACTACATACTCAAGTAGGCGTGACGTTTCATGGTGTGTTCAGCGTCTCACAAACAATTTGAGGATATAAATACATGAACATTTCCAGAGCTGCTCTGAGAGAACGCCTAATGAGCATTTTCATCATTTTATTTGAGAAAAACAAAACCATTGTCAACTAGGCTGTAAAACCGAACTTTTATTTTGACGGGTTGTAGTGAAGACCAAAAATGTAGAAAAGTGTTTCAAAGTGTTTGAAACACTTTTCTACATTTTTGGTCTTCACTACAACCCGTCAAAATAAAAGTTCGGTTTTACTAGGAGAAATTATGACAGAAATATATTACTATTCTACTTCTCAAAATAATAATAATAACAACAATAATAATACATTTTATTTAAACATTAAAGGAATATATTTTTTGTCCATGGTTTAATTTAGTAAATCCGTTTTTGCAGCGCTTCCCCAAAAGGACACAGGTTTAAATTTAAATTTGATTACCACCGTTTTTGATAAAATATTTGGATTAAATCATAAAAAGAAACATTAATTTTCTGAATAAATACATTTCATAGGACAATATTATTCTTAAACATTTTAATAAATTATTAATGTTAAAAAGAATTTGTTAATCTAATTCATTATCAATGATCAAATTTAATTGATTGGACATGTTTTATTGAAATTAAATTTTTTTAATTAACAAAACAAACAAATGGTTTCAAGTTTGTTATAATAAAAGCAAAAAAAAAAACCTGTTTTCATTAATTTAACTGTAATTTAACTGTAACTGATGATAACAATAATAATAATAATAAACATAATTTAATAATACAGTTTATTTATTTAATAATTGATTAATACTGTAAACTGTGATATTTTCTGAGACGTTATCATACTGTGAAAATCTCCTACCATTACCACCATACACGGGAGAGTCCCCCACCCCACCCCATCCCGCTGTTAAAAAAGTAACTCAGTAACTTTTACTCTGAGTAAATTTTAAATAAGCTACTTTTTACTTTTACTTGAGTAGATTTTTTGACCTGTAATTTGACTTGTACTTAAGTAAAATTTCATTGAAGTAGTAGTACTTTTACTTGAGTAGAATATGTTATTACTCTTTCCACCTCTGGTTTTTACTATAAAATAGACATCAAATAAGCTTTAGTTAGACAGTTTCTGCTCATATGTTAAATATATAGTAGCCTATGTTTTGTAAAAAATAAGCTAATCAACTGTTATCTAATGCAAGCTTATAATAGCCTACTTTATATGAAAAAAAAAATATTTTCAAGATGTTTCCAACTCTAACTTTCAACCAATTCTATACAATGACCCATATAACCTATTTGATTTGTTTCCAGGATTTGTTTCCAGGTATGACTAAAAATGGGTTTTTGACTTTGTTATATTTTGATTATATGAAGAGATCAGATGCAAAAGCCTCTAGTGCCATTTGAAATTTTCTTCTAGAATGATAATTTTTATCAAGCTTGTACATTTTAAGTTCAGTAATTTCACTTAAATGACAATTATTAGGTAATCCTCATTGCCATTTAAGTGAAATTACTGAACTTAAATATACAAGCTTGATAAAAATTATTATTCTAGAAGAAAATTTCAAATGGCACTTAGAGGCTTTTGCATCTGAACTCTTCATATATATATATATATATATATATATATATATATATATATATATATATATATATATATATATATATATATATATATATATATATATATATATATAATATATATATAAATAATATATATATATATATATATGTCTATGTATGTATGTATGTATGTATGTTGTCCTTTCAATTTTTCCTTGTGTAACACCTGAATGAAAGGCTCATTATTATGTGGGTCAGGTGAGAATCACCTAATTATTCATGATGGGGCTTGGACTGTTCAAGGCCATTCGCATATTGCCTTGGCAAACAAAAAAAAGTTTTTCACAATAAAACCCAATTCACAGTTTTATGTGAATGATTATGTGAATGATTAGGCAGGATGTTTTTCAGATCATTTTGAAGAAAAAACACTAGGCAACAACATCCATTAGTCAAAAGTCTTGTGGACACATATTTATTATGTGTTTTGTAGCCTTATTTCAGAAACTTTCATTTTTAGTTTTTTCAATAGCCACGCATAAACAATATTCTCTCAAATATACAAACATGTACAAACATATTATTTCACATATTATCATAGCCATGTTTGTGCTAAATATAGTGTAATTTCACCTGTGCCATTAATATGTTTATAAGCAACTGAAAAAAACACAAATGTCACAGCATGTCAGAACATCTCAAGGACTCCAAAAACACCTCAGACCCCAGGGGGTTAAATCACTAATGAATTATACCGTCTTTTCCTTATGTATAAACAATTTTTCAAATTAAACATCATTGCATAATACAGATAAACAGCACCGTAGCATAAATTAATTATAGAGAAAGTACTCACTGTTTTGCATTTTTGATGAGGTGGTCATAGAAGAGAGGGTTTAAAAGTTTTTGGTCCATACATGGGGTATGGCACACGTCCATGTGTCTTGGCTATTTTATAGCCTTTTACAGTAAGAGCCTGTGGAAAACTATGGGAAAACGGCGGAGCTGTGTGTCCACTATATTCTTTCAGTACTCTATGAATGGAATTGTTTAGGTTCAAGGCCAATTCACATTCCCAGGCAGACCTTTTGATTACACGAGCGCCATATTTCACTGATAACTGTGACTCCTGAAAATAAGTCTTATGAATTAAAAGTAATTTATTACCGGTGGTACGAAAAAAGCGATGATATCACTTATTTGTCATGCACACTGTCCATGCTGGCCAGTGGCGGAGCCAGAGGGGGGTCCGGGGTGGCACCCCAAAATTTTATTTGCTACTGGCAGTTGCTGAGGCTGATTTTTTTTTTTAAAATACGTTCGCCGGCAGCGCGGCGCGCGCAGTTTTCAAACGGACGAGCAAAGGACGAGAGATGGTTGCAAGATACCGAACTTCACCGAATAGGAAAACATCATATTTGAAGTAAGCTTTTAAGGTTTAGCATCAGGGTGGTTTGCTCCCAATAGCCTACATTAGGCCTAATACACGCATATACAGTACCTTGCCGTGTGTAGTACGTTACACAAATGTTCTAGCTAATGTGAGGATAGGAGATCAAAACGCAGGCAAAGAAGAGCAGAAACAAGCGATATCATAATGCGATCACTATAGGACTATGAAGCTTTATGGGTGTAGGGTGTTGATGGACTCGATCTACTGTGTTTTGATCATCATTATGAATCTTATCTAGATGTAGTCTTTGATAAAAATGCGATTTTCTCAGCATTTTGCTCATGTTGCTTTTTATGAAACTTGCCAACATTCAAGTGTTGATTAAAAAAAAGACGCACGAAGCTAGAATAACATTATTTTTTTGTTTTTGTTTTAAAAGCACAGGGTTTGTTCTTTCTTTTGGTATGTTCAGATATTCATACAACAAAATATTCTAGGGTGCCATGAAATTGTGAAAATTACCAAAACCACATTTTTTTTATACTGGCGAGAAAGAGTTAAATGTTGGTTATTGGATGATGATTAGAATATGAATATGATTGGAATCATATTTTAAATTTGTGATATTTTTAAACAGGGTCAATTAAACATGAAAAGAAAGGGAGAGATATCAGAGTTATTTTACAAGAAGCACAAACATAGTCCAGTCATTTTATGAAAAAAAGGTTGAACAAATTGCAACAGAAGCAAACTCAACAAAATAATTGTGTATCCTCATTATGTCCTGAGTAAGGAAACAAAGTCCTTAAGAATCCCATTTGGGGAAAGTTTCGAAACCTGTTTCTGGGGATTCACTTTTTATTTTACTTACCTTTTGTCTTCTGCATTCTCCTACCCTTGTCTCCTGTTCTTCCCTTAGACTCGTCCCCCAGAAACAGTCGCACAGACCCAGCCCCAAACCCCATCTCTTAATAATTAAAAAAGGCTGGTTTCTAAAGTACTTCTTCCTGCCTCTATGTATTAATGCTCATGGGTAGCCTACATGGGTTCCATTCAGACTTTAACATTAAGTATTTTACTGTTATGTGTCAACAAGAGTCAACAAGAACAAGAATTTTCACCTGGCTAGACCCAATGTTTAGATCTGTTGTGGTATTTATGCAAATTAGCACATACGTAATTAGATTATGAATGAATAGGCTATATTTGTTTTTTTTTCCTAAACTTTCCCTAATGGGATTCTTTGGGACTTTTTTTTCCTTACTCAGGACATTTTGAGGATACAAAATCAGATGAGTTTGCTTGTTGCAATTTGTTCAAGGTTGACCCCCATTTTGGCTTAAAATGACTGGACTAACAGGCAGATCAGGTGCAAACAGACCCCCCAGCCCTTGCATCACCACTGGTTAGTCAGTGTGGTCCGACTTCAGAACCAGCAACAGGTCAGAGCATCTACCAGACACAGGCAGTCAATCACATACCCAATTCAGGAATTTAAGTTGAGATGATTTTGCCAGATTAAAAGGATAGTTCACCCAAAAATGAACACATTTTTTTTAATAAATTAAATAATTAGAATTAGAATTATTATAAATTATTATAAAGAAAGAATTATGTTGTATTTAATCTTCCCAGGATAAGATTTTATATTGATGGGCAATAAAATTGTTTAACTTTTTCAAGGACATTTCTGCTTGATGCCTGCTGTATCAGCCCGTTCTCATCCTTTGGCGTCATATAGGTGACGCTATATGACAAAACGTCGAAATACTACGCACATGGCTCCCTTTAGCGTGAATATAACACGCGAACCCAAGGCGTCATAAAGTTGACTGGCATCCTTTAGCGTGAATATGAGACGCAGACCCTACCCCACACCTAAACCTACCCATCACTTCGCGTGTTATATTCACGCTAAAGGGTGCCATGTGCGTAGTATTTCGACGTTTTGTCAGGCGTCACCTATATGACGCCAAAGGATGAGAATGCGTTGGCTGTATCTAATAAAAGATAAAATAAAAAAATAAAATAAAAATTTTGTAAATAAATGCAGCAGTTCATAACTGACACATGCAGTATCTTATCTACTTGGTGCTTCAGCTTTGTTTTCTGCAAATATTTTGGATGTTCAACACTTATAGACACAAACAGAGTGACCCAATTCCTTCCACAAGCTTTTCCACTGTGTGTGTGTACTGTGTACCCCCGAAAGTAGCAGTGGCCACCCCCTGGCCACCCCATGTATAAAACTCTAGTTCCGCCACTGATGCTGGCAGGCACTACCTGTCTGATTTTTTTTTTTCTTCAATCCTGGTGAAAATGTTAGATGATTTTATTTTTATCTAAATCTAACATAATTTGTACAGTAAATTTGTAAAATATCTATTTTAAATGAACAGAATGATTTTCAACTTCAGTAATTTAGTAAGATTTTTTAATGAACGGCATGATTTTTAACTTCAGTAATTTAGTAAGATTTTAAATGAACAACATGCTTTTCAACTTTAGTTAAATTAGTAAACTATTTAATTTATATATGATATATTTTAATTTATACACTTTTAAAGGAACACAACGCTTTTCAACTGTTGTGTAAGATATTTCTCAATGGGGTCAGGAACGTGTCACAAAAACAGATACCAGGCCAGCCACACGCAGGTGTGACAGAGAGAAAAGACTTCAGGGGAAACACTTGTGGGGGTTTTTTTCAACCATGGTGAAACAGTAAGATGATTTTATTTGTGTTTAATTTATATACTTTTAATTGAACAGCATGGTTTTTCAACTTGAGTCAGTGTCAAATATATGTGAATGACTAAATGTAAAATTTATAACCATTTCATTTAAATGAACATAGTTTTTCAACTTTAGTGTGAAATATATGATACATATTGTCCTCACCTGTATGTTTTTTCTTCAACTCTCTAATACATTTTTAACTGTTTGCAATTTTTTGTGGCTCCATTTTATTTAAACTTTTTGTGTGAGGTTTTACATAAGCTGTATGTGTTTTTTTCTTCAACTCTAATACATGTTTAACTGTTTGGAATATTTTTTGTGACTCCATTTTATTTAAACTGAAATGGTTGATTCAGTGAATAGTTGTACATTTATTTAAACTTTTTGTGTGAGGTTTTACATAAGGTGTATGTTTTTTCTTCAACTCTGTAATACATTTTTAACTGTTTGGAATATTTTTGTGGCTCCATTTTATTTAAACTGAAATGCTTGGTTCAGTGAATAGTTGTACATTTATTTCATATATGTATTTAGTACATTTAGTGTTTTTTGTGTGAGGTTTTATTTTATATTCTTTTTTACAGAACAGATAAACTTCCACAATTTTTTCTTATCACTTTCACACACACCTGCTATGATAAGCTTAGGCATAGCGCAGGGATGCGCAAAAAAATAACAATCCATCGCTTTGTAACTGTAACAACAAAGTCCAATACATCTCAAACAAACTTCAAACGATTAAACAAACTGTCAGCATCCATCATTTTGACAGAAGCTGTAACCGCAAGGGGCGGAACTAGATCAAACAAACTTCAAACAATCCATCGCTTTGTAACTGTAACAACAAAGTCCAATACATCTCAAACAAACTTCAAACGATTAACCAAACTGTCAGCATCCATCATTTTGACAGAAGCTGTAACCGCAAGGGGCGGAACTAGATCAAACAAACTTCAAACAATTCATCATTTTGACAGAAAGTTTAACAGGAAGGGGACGGAACTAGATCAAAGGTAACCATCCATCATTTTGACAGAAAGTTTAACCGGAAGGGGCGGAACTAGGTCAAAGTTAACAGGAAGGGGCGGAACTGGGTCAAAGGTAACAGGAAGAGGTGGGACCGGAAGGGGTGGTTCCGGAAGGGGCGGGACATGAAGGGGAGGAACCGGAAGGGGCGGGACAATGGGCGGGACAGGAAGGGGAGGAACCGGAAGGGGCGGGGGAAGATCAAAGGATAGCCACGCCCACCTGTCAATCAATCATTTTGACAGGTGGTATAGGCTATTTACTACTCTTCTCATTCCTTTTAATCTCAATTAACCCTCTGAGGTCTAAGGGTTTTTGGGGTCCTTGAGGTGTTCTGACATGCTCTGACATTTGTTCTTTTTTCAGTTATTTATAAACATGTTAATGGCAAAGGTGTAAATTCACTCAATATAGCACAAACTGGGCTACCGTAATTTCTGGTTATTGAAAAAACTAAAACTTAAAGTGTCTGAAATAAGGCCACAAAACACATACTAAATATGTGTCCACAAGACTTTTGACTAATGAGTGTTGTTGCCTAGAATTTTTGCTTCAAAATGATCTGAAAATCATCCTGCCTAATCATTTACACAAACACATACACTGATTTGAATTTTATTAGAGACCTTTTGTTTGGAAAGGCAATATGCGTGGAGGCGTGTTCACACCTGAGAAGACAAAGGCCGGATAATGTGCCGCATAATGAGCTGCATATTAATTAGCCCTTTCACACAGGTGTGTCACAGGATCCCAAAGAATGCAAGGACAAAAGAAATGATCTATATAGCCTATACATATTTTACAATTAGAAATTGTAACCAATTACAAATAGGTTACAATTACAACAACAATTACAATTTTAACAATATTTCAAGTGTATTTCTTTGTAAAAAGTATACATTTTATCATACGTATTAAAAAAGGTAAGGATTCATTAGTTTGAATATTGGAACAAACACTATAATAACATCTTAGTTGATAATTCAATATACCTACTTTATTTTTGACAAAACATCATACTATAGTATATTTAACTATGAGCAGAAATTGGTGAACAAAAGCGTACCTATTTAATGTGACAGTAGTCTTTTTTTACAGTCAAAACTTTATAATCTATCCAAAACTAATCACAAAATCATGTGTCTAAACATTCATATTTAGTCTGTAATATATTGTGTATGATATATTAGTATATACATGTGAATTTGCAGCTTGTTGATTACAGACATTTTATTTCAACATATTTCAGTCTATTTTTACTCATCTTAGTAGGCTATAGCAATATAGTTTGTATGTGTTCATGTAAACATAACGTTTACTAATGTAGGTGGGAGAGTGAATGAACAAGGCACGCGCTGTATAACTGTAGTAAACAAAGCGCGCGCGCCTGTGCCGTTCACTCATCATTTAGCCTACACACAGACACGCAATTCATATTTAAACAGTCTTTTTGCGGTTTACAGTCAGACACTATTCAATATCACGATTAGAACAAAGCACTAGAATAAATGACTTACTACATCAGCTGGATCCGTTGCTCCTCGAAATGAAACTACCAGCACTTCTGGTACATTTTCCAGGGTTAGATAGTATTATTCCTCACAGCGAAAGGATACGCTGTGTACACAGCTGTACAAGATACTTACTAAACACGATGTGTTTTATAATCCAGCTGGTGGGCGTTGGCATGTTTGAATGGCTTGCCTAAGATCATTTGCGTTTGAATAGCGCGCGCTCTCCGTGGGCGTGGCACATTAACGCGTAATTAGGTATAATGAGCTGGAAAGAAAAAATACTGACATCTCTCTCTTTTCATACAGATTACATAAACTGAGAATATTTGTTTTTTTATATATAAATTAATTAATTTAAAAGAAGAGAGTTCAAGCTTCATTATGGAAAAATACTCGTGCCTGTATGACAAGTATTCGCGGAATTAAAGTTAATCTTAGGACGCGTTTCAGAATGGACTTCACTGACAGAGAGAAGGCAGAACGCGCATCATGTTTGTTTTTCCTTATTTGGCGAAAAGCACAACACTTTGTTTTTATTGTCAGTATCCACAAAAAAAAATAGACACTTATCAGGATCTAATGATGTGCAACACTTAATATGTAAGATCAAAATCAACAGAGTATTTTGAGTTTCTTTTGCACTGATAAGAAAAAAGCGAGACTATCGCGCCGGCGCGATAGCCGACCTCATGATTGGAAGTTTCTTTCAGATTTTTCTGCTCAACTTGGGCTCAAACACTGTATTCCTAGTCATCCAGTTTGAAACTGAGACGTGGAGATTTTTCAGATTCTCCGTAGCGATTTTTCTCTCCATATTTTCATTTCTTTGCAGCCACTGCCTACAATGCTCTGGATCCTTCATTGGAAACTGAAAGTAATTCACTGCCTGTAAAGATTTACTCTTTGAATTGTTGCACCCAGGAACAATAGAAGTTAACACCATTGTGACTGAGTAGGAAATATTCTTAGCAAACTTTTAATAAACAAGGCAGTATTTGACTCAGGCTGCGCTTAAGTCCAATTTTTTGCGCCACTCCTTCGTTAACTTCCCTCCGTCTCGTTCATTTGAATGTAAGTCATTTCTTACATTGCACGAGTGCCCACTACTGGTGGAACCCTTGCAATGTGTTTAAATGGAACGCCCTAAGCCCTTGATCACTTGGAATTTGCAATGGAGCTGATGTATTATGTATAGTCCCCCCCCCTTGTGCGTATTGTTTACGCACCATACTATAGGCCTGTATACATGTTTGGGCTGTTACATTTTTTTTATAGAAACAAATATTAAATACAAAATACACACACGAAAATTATAACAATACAAGAAACTGTAAAAAAAAACAAAAAAACAATCAGTTTAAGCCAGGGACACACATGTGAAAGTAATTTGATACTTACAACTGATCATGCCCAAACACACTGAGTCAGAGAAAGCTGCGTTCAGTCTGTGTTCACAGTCTGTGTTTAAACTCTAGTCAAGTCAAGTCAAGTCAAGTCATCTTCATTTATATAGCGCTTTTAACAATGGATTGTTTCAAAGCAGCTTTACAGAGATAAACATATAATTTAAGGTAACAGATTGTTTTGGCTTTATAGCGGTTCTTGAATAATGTTACTTCCAGCTAAAGTTAACTTTGATTGATTCACCTCCATTGAAATGATCAGACTCTAAACGCGAACCTGTGATTAACGCTGACGGCGTTCACATGCTCATTCAGAATTGATTCTATAGTTATGTGCTTTTAAAATATGTGCGCAGGTTTGTAATTCATACAACCCAGCCTAAACAAACTACTTTTCTTGCCTATAAATTTTGATACAGAATTTTGTTTACTCTACTCCAGTTGTTGGAAATTCTGTAAGTGTGTTCAGTTCAGTCTTAGAATGTTTCAGCTAAATAGTCGTTAAGTGTGTCCCTGGCATTAAGGTAGCAACAAGGATTTAATGTGGTTAAATATCGAAATTACTCCAATATGGTACACACTAGAGTTCTGTGGGGTGGGGGTAAATTAAGCGTGATCTTCTGTGATGTCACAATCATGGTGCATTGTGGTCTATGGATCTGCCCTTGGTCAAAATCGAGTGGTCGGGGATCTGTCCAAATAAACTTCCCTCATCCACTTGACAAAGTTGAAGACTTCAAAAAGGTGTTGGGGGATTCCCCCGAGGGGACGTGCTTAGGAGAGTTTGCGAGTGCATGTCTAAAATTGTACTTGAACACAGCCTCGGAGCAGATTGGTAGTGCCCTTGGATGCCAACATGCCCAGTGCATTATAGGTTCAAAATTTCAAAAATGTTTTGCCTTTCAGCATAGGCAGCCTAGTTTTATTAAAAGCACATTTTGCTAGCAGGGAATTACCCATTTAAACATTATATGATGTTATAATTTCTGTTCAAGACTTATCAAATCAATGAAAGTTATTACAGAGTGTGACTGTACCTTTAATATTAAGACAGGTTTTCATGGAGAGAGATTGTTAAAGAATACTACATTATAATTTACGAGGTTCTTTGTTTTCATTGTCACTTCCCATGAGCCCACACTCTCAATGTCCTTTGTTATGATCAATAGTGTGAAGGTGACGTTTCCACTTGGCTCTGGTCAGGCCATAACTCACTGTCATAATGAATATCTCCAGGAGGGGCAGATAGGGGCCAGATTAATGATTCTCATTGCTTATAGTACAAGCTCCTTACTCCTATGGATGCAGATTAAAGTACAGCGATGAAAGGTTTAATAATAGAGTTCATGTGTGACTCCCACTGAGGGCTGCCGTCACTCAGACTCGTACTGCTATACAGTACACTGATATCCTGACTGTGTCTAAAGTGCGTGAGATACAGTCTCTTTTAGAATCACAGATGTAGTGTCAGAGCATTTATTTATTAATCGTGTTGTCTGTTTGACTAGTATACATCATAAACCACTAGTTTACTTAGCTGAAACAAAACACAAGGGATTGTGCAGAAAATGTTTTTGAATAACCTTGGACTTTGCATGAGACAAGTTGGAATAACAGCATGTTTGATCATCACATGGCAGAAGGTCATTACTGTGTCTGCAGAACTATAGATGTGTTGCTCAAACATTCTGCTCAAGGTTTAATTTAAACCTCTGACACAAATTATTATACTTCCATAATTTCATTGACTTCATTGTACAGACTTTTGTTTTGTAGACCAGTCTTTTTTTTTTCTTGCATATATT
The DNA here is from genome assembly GCA_030578255.1 of Tiaroga cobitis. Classification (NCBI taxonomy): domain Eukaryota; kingdom Metazoa; phylum Chordata; class Actinopteri; order Cypriniformes; family Leuciscidae; genus Tiaroga; species Tiaroga cobitis. The sequence continues at coordinate 12,253,529 of CM060606.1, forward strand.
TGAATATTGTCATTGTCTTTAATTGTCGTGTTAACATTAACATGAGAGGCAGAACTGCGTTTCATTTATGCAGGATTAAAAAAAAAAAAATTGGACTTGCATAAATCTTTGAAACTACACGTCTGCTTTGCAAGTGCTTTAGCAAATCTTTAATGAATTACTGGACACTCTTCAAAATGAAGGTTGCTTAAGGTTTTTTCTTTTCTTTTTCTCAGTGATGCCAGAGAATAACCATGTTGGTTCCTCAAAGAACCTTTCAGTGTACAGTTCTTAAAACAAACTTTTTTTTGTCTTAGTGTGAAGAACATTTTAATAATCGAAAGAACCCTTTTTCCACTATAAAGAACCTTCTGTGCAATGCAACTTCATGGAAGCAATAAAGGCATTTATGCTTATTTCTGTGTACAGAAGAGACCAATAATGTTTTTTTTTTTTTTTTTTTTTGTAATTGGAACATTTAGCAGCTGCAATAAAGCAGGCTCTAGGCTGTATTCTTTATCCAGTGTAGATTTGTGGCATGCCAAAGCAGCCTACAGATAAAGCATAACCTCCACAGTCCAGCATCGGTGAAAACATGGAGTTTCCTGGTGTAAGTAATTGTGTTGCTATTGGCATTTCACACACACCAGGCTGTTGCCCAAGCTGAACCCCTACAAGATTGCAGCCTGCTCATCTCCATACTGGGCGTGAAGCTCATATACTGAAGCTCACCCTGTGCTGACTGCGTGAAGATAGGTGTGTCCAAACATACCAAACACACTTAATACACATGGGAAATACTATTTTTTCCCGAAGGCTGAATGCAGGGTTGGTTTAATACTTCTGCTCTGCCCCATACAGAGGAAGCTCTTCCAGCCCTGTATTTGAGGTGTGCAAGAGCCATTCTTTGGGTTATTTCAAACTTATGATGTATTTGTATGGATAACACATTATGCAGCTCAGCAGGTGTCACGCTCTAGCTGCGTCTCGCTTCAGGTATTGCTCGCTGCGGGCCATCATTTTGAGGGTTGTGGGTTTCACAAATAAGTAGAAAAGGTAGTAAGGACTTCCTGGAAGCATCCAGCTAGGTATTGCGAATTTCTTTTTTTTGTCTTGAAGAGACTTGGTTTTATTTGTAAAAGGATTTGCCATCCCACCCATACCTACTCACTTCTGAAACTGCTGCATGTCCAAGAGAAATTTATGTCACCATACAGATGACACAAGCAATATATGGCTGCGGTTACCCCTTTCTTTGAGAAACATTAAATGTCAATATACCGACATTACAGGTTTTTATTTTTAGTTTTTTTTTACAATTGCTAACAAGCTTTTATCAATACTTAAAGTCCTTTTTCTAAACTCTTAACACAGCAACACGCCTACATCACACAAGCCAAATAGTTAATTTTCTGCCTAAAACCACATTTTGTTAAATAAATATAAACTCTT